>JAWZYV010019925.1:215000-918963 GCA_038373885.1 Cheiracanthium punctorium | reverse complement strand
ACCCACAGCCATGGCGCCCATAAGGGAGGGCAAGGTAGGGCACTTCCCCCCCCCTTTAGAGTTTTAGGTTAATGTCTCATGATGTGAACAAATGGCAAAACCAGAATTAAATTTGTTAAAAGTTTGAAATTTGCCCCCTTCTAGAAATTTTTTTTTAAGTTTGCCCACCCTAAAAAAATTCCTATGGGCGCCCATGCCCACAGCCCCCCTCTTTTAATACCATACTACATAGGATTCTAGTATTTAGTGGAAGTTGAAATTTTTTCTTTTTTATTTCTGAACACTTGTACACGTACATCTATGCACGTTTACTGATACCGGACACCCATGCCACACCCGACCCAGATGAATGGAGGTAATCTCGTTTTGTTGCCTGAAAGTACGCGAAATGTAGAGGAAGAGAAAAAAGGGTGCTTTGAAATCTTGTTACTGAGCATCGTTTTTCAAGATACATATATGTTTTCTCTGCTAGACGCTATGACCTTATCATATGGAAACGCGAAAGGAGTGTAAAATTATGAGAGTCTGGGATAAAATAGGTGTGTTTGTGTTTCGTTACACGTTGTTAAAATTACTTTGAAAAAATTACTAACTTGTAAAGTTTGTTAAATGGTAATATTACTAAAAAGGGTTTCTTTTTTTATAAAAAAGAGCTCGACTAGAAAGTTGTCTTTAGAAAGGAACACTACCTCTTTTTTTGAAGGTTAAAAAAATTATAAGGCTTAATTACTTATTTATTTTTGTACAGGAGTAAAAAAAAAAGGTTCGCATTGTATGCGACTGCGCCAATCAGTGAATGAAAGACATAAGAGGAGCAACTGCTGCCCCTCCCACTAGCAACGCCATTGCTTTCAAGTTTCTGCGAAAATGACATTTCCACTTTATTTTGTTTTATTTGGAGGGGGCGGGGGGATGGGACCTTTCATAATATTAATTTGCAAAATCAGTGCCGTAGCTAGGAGCTTGCCAGGTTGGTAGGTGCCAGGGGCGCAAGCCTCAAAAGGGCGCACTTGGTGGTCTTTTCTTGCATAATAGTAGTAAGAAGTCTTAGAGGAACAAAATTCAAATCTTGACAATGTCCCTCTCAAGGAAGGATTCTAGGGGGTAGAGGGGTAGATCGCCCCTCCCGAGAAAAAAAATGCAAAATGTATTTTACATTAATTTCTTTTCTCTTGGGGGCGGTGCCCCCCCCACCCCCTTTAATCCGCCCTTGCATTCGAGGAAAAAAAAGTATTTTAGTTTAAAACAATTTCTCAATATTAATTTCTTGTACATGAAAATGTAATTCTTTCGCAATATCTTTAGTTGGCTTAAGGCGGAAAGGGCGCGTCAAGCAGAGGGCGCAGGGGGACACGTCCCCCTGTCCTCTCGGGCCAGCACGGGCCTGGGGCAGCGTACGTAGCTGTAGGACGGACATATGCTGTCTAAAGTAGAGTTTTGTTTTTTGTTTAAATTTTCCTGTTGAAGATGAGCTTGGAGATTTTGAAGAATGCTCCATTCATTTTTTGTCTTATGTGGGTTATATGATGCCGCCAAGTGAGGTTCTTATCATTTGTAACCCCAAGGTATTTCACTGTATTGGACCATTCCAGAGGGTGGTTATTGACGATAATACGTGATGGAGGAGTGTAAAGAAGTTATTTGGTTGGGCTGATTTAAATTTAAAGACTGCGTTGTGATACATGATAATCCAGGTTCGAATACACTTATAGTTGCAATAAAATAAAAAGACGTTAAATACTTGAAACTATTTTATTAAACATATACTATTGAAACATTATTATAACGGGCGGTGGTGGCTCAGCGAAAATAAAATGACGTCCTACATGGACAGTGAAATTAAGGTGGAATGATTTAAAAATTACGCCAGCACAGAATTACACATTGGCGAGAACAAACACTTGGCTGATATCAATAACGCCAATTCCAGAGCAACCCTAAAAGTTAATCCAATAAAATAAAAAATGACGTAATCGGGAGCAAATAATTTTAAAGACAAGGCATGGCAACAAGAAATAAAAAACGCCAACTCCAAGCCAAAGGAAGGGAAAACAAAAATACGTTGATTTTGCAAACGGACGTAATATAATCTATTTTTAGCACACCGGTCTGAAGAGACGAAGAACAAAAAGAATAGTGCATACAGGGAAAAGTAAATATACAGATTTAAAAGCCGAAATGGCAGAAAAATGAAAACAGAAGTGATTTAGAATTCTTGAATTTTGGATAGATTACATTAAAGAAAGCCAAAGTAAATGATTATTAAATTAGATATGTGATCTTCATCACAAGGAGTTTTGCGAGTAAACGATATAGCCTGGCATTTGGAATGATTGATTTCGAGATGCCATTTGGACATCCAGTCTTCAATTAGGGTGGTATGACACTGTATGTTTTTAGATAGTTGCTTCTTGTTTCGGTGATGGCCAATGACGGCAGTGTCGTCAGCGACTAACGCTAGTTTAGTTCTCATAGCACGTGGGATGTCATTAATAAAGATATTGAAGAGAGTAGGTCCCAAGATAGATCCTTGGGGGACACCACTCTCAATGGGACAGGAGTCAGAGAGAACCTGGTCGACTTTGACTTGAAAGGTTCTGTTGGTAAGATAGTTTTTTATAAGATGAATAATTGAATCAGGAAAGTGGTATTGCATGAGTTTGTAAAGTAAGCCTTTGTGCCACACTTTGTCAAATTCTTTTTTGAGATCAAGAAGAAGCATGACAGCTTGCTGTTTGGAGAGGGTGGCCTCGTGTATGGTTTCGATGACACGGATGAGTTGCTGGGTAGTTGAATGTTTGGATCTAAATCCGAACCGTTCCGGTAGGAGAAGGTCATGAGTTTCAATGTGTTCCAGGAGACGATTGAGTATGACTCGTTCAGAAATCTTGCTGAGCGCACTGAGTAGACTGATTGGGCGGTAAGCTTTTTTTCCAACAATTTGGAAAGTGAAGTGTCTTGAGAATGGCATTGGTGATGTTAGTAAGTTCGAAAAGGATGTTAGGAGGAATGTTTTTAATCATCCTGTTGGATATATTGTCCTTGCCAGGGCACTTTTTATCCTGTAGGTTTTTAATGATCTTGACGATCTCCGTAGGTAGTGAGGGTAAGAGTTGTTGTGTTGAGGCATGACGAAGAAAGGAGTCAACAGACTCTTCAACAGTATGGTACCAGTCTTGATTTGTAGAGGTGGGGTTTGTAAATTGCTTAGTGTAGCTTCGCGCTATGGCGTTAGCTTTATCAATGTCACGTGTAAGATAGCTGTTTTGGTCTTTGAGAGGAGGTAGACAAAGTTTTTTGTTGTTAAGTTTGGCAATAGCTCTCCAGAGGGAGCCGTCGTTTGGAGTGAGAGATAAGAAGTAGTTTGTCCATTTTTCTTGCGTATGTAGGTTGATTTTCGATTTTATCTCATTTTTGAGGCGATTGTAGTTTGCCAAGGCAGTAGGGCAGCGAGTTCTTCGGAAAAATTTCCTGGCAGCAGTTCTTTGTGAGATTAACTTTCGTATTTGGCTAGGTAGCAGACCGTGACCGTTGGATTCGGTGATTTTGGTGGCTTGGTTGTAGGAGTCCGTCAAACTTCAGGTGAGTGACTCAGCTGCCAGTTCGACGTCGTCGGGAGTGTTTATAGGGTTGCTGTAGAATGGTTTTTCAATGAGCAGACTTGTGTAAAGCATCCAGTCAGTTCGGGTGGTTTTCCTGAGATTGGTAGAGATGTTTATGGGAATAGTTGAGACCACCGGGAGGTGATCCGATGTAAACTGGTTGAGTGTCGAGGAGACAATAGGGAAATTGATGTTTTTGTAGAGCAGGAGATCAATTGTTGATGCACCCTGTTTTCCATGAATAGTATAGAAGTGAGTAGGTGAGGGGGGTTAGGAGAGCCGGACCCCTTTGTCAAGTATAAGCTTCAAGAGTCCAGTGCCTCTGGGGCAGTTTTTTAGTTCCGTTCCACGTGTAGTGGTGGGCATTATAATCACCTGCGAGGATGCAGGTAGGACTAATATTTAGTAGAGTGTCAAAGTCTTTCCGAGGAAAAGGAAGTCTAGGTTTAACATAAATAGAAGAAAAAAGCACATCACCGGTGGGTGAGTGCATGATGATAGATGTGGCTTCAAGAGAGTCAAGAGTGTGATTGACTGGTCTGTGAGATATGCCATTTTTGATATAAATAGCTGTGCCACCACAAATGCGGGTGGGAGAAGAGTTCACACGGTCATTTCGGTAGAGAGTGAAGTTTGGTATGTTGTAGGAAAGATGCGGTCGAAGAAAAGTTTCTTGAAGAAGAATGATGTCAAAATCGCCATGGGCGAGGTAGTTGCGGAGGCCGTTAATTTTGCCATGGAGCCCATGGGCGTTCCATGACAAGACCTTAAGTTTATGTGGTGTGTTGTCCATGTTTGGGTGGGTTGAGCTTGTTTATAGTATTGACCAGCGCGAAGGCTTGGTCGAGAGGTTTTTTTTATATTTTTAACAGTGTTTATCGCCTCTTTGAGGACAGATAACATGAGTGGAATGTCGATGATTTCAGACAATTCCTTGATAAGTTGGAATACTTCCATTACAGACGAGAAGGAAGTAGGGTCGAACAGTTCAGGTTGATTCGCTTGAGTAGCGTTGGTATTGCTGGTGTTGCTGGGTTTGTTTGGTTTAGTGGGGTTGTCCTTTTTTGGAGTTTTTCTCTTTTTGTTTGGGCGTTTTTTGCGTAGGATGTTCGGCTTAGAGATAAGGTTTTTAAGTCCTTTGTCAATTTCGTTAGTCTTGGTTGAGGCATATGCTTCAGGTGGGGCATCCTTAGGAGTAGTATCAGGTGTTTCTTGTAGTTGTTGAGTGTCCATTTTGTCCTCCTCCACGATAGGGAGGGTAGGTGTGTCGTTTGAGTCTGTAGGAACAGGGTCCTGTATTTCAGAGTGATTTCGACGATGTCCGACGACAGTCCAGGCATTAGTGGGCTTCTTGTGGAAGGGCCCAACGGCTTTTAGTAGAGTTTGTTTATTTGTAGTAGGTTGTGCTGTTGGCTTGCCGACAGCTTGGGGATGTTTGCCCCGGTTGAGTGGATTCCTGGGGCATCCTTGATAGGATGCAACGTGAGGCCCCTGGCAATTTGCACAGATGAGCTGGTGGTCAGGGCCCTTAATAGGGCAGGATTTAATTCGATGCGGACCGCCACATTTTAGGCACTTTGGAGTTAGAGTGCAGGTTAGTGAGGAGTGAGAAAAACCTTGGCAGTTATGACATTGTTTAAATTTTCTCCCCCTATATGGTTCAACAGTGATGTTAAGGTAGTTGTATTGGGTGATGGAATAAACCTCATCAATGTTCGCAGTCTTCCTGAGATCAGCGATACAGTATGGCGACTTTTTTGTATTTGCTTGTTAGAAAAGCGAGATTTATTGGCGTGAAGTTATGTTGGTTGAGAAACTCTTCAATTTCCGCCTTTGGAGTTGAGGTAGGAATACCTTTTAGTAGGACTTTGACTGGTCGTTCGTTTTTAGGATCGAACGTTTGGCACCCAATTTGATGAGTTTTGAGATAGTTTTGTACTTCTCGGAATTTGTTTTCATCTTTGAGTTGTACCATGTAGGTTAAGCCAGTGTATTTACAACTTACGTTGTATCCTACAATCTTGGAGATGTTTTGGCAGTGGGTGGCATGGGTTCCGTCAGGGAACTCGCAAAAGAATCGGTGCTTGGGGCTAGTCGGTTGAGATTTAGGTGAAGCAGGGCGCGAAGTAGGATTATTTGTGCTTGTGGGGTTGCTTGCAAGAGCAGGAGGTGGTTCGTTTTCGATTTCAACGGTGTCCGTGTCAGATATGATGCTTTTGTCTTCTGACGAGGCTTCACTAAGGGTGTCATCAGTTTTATTTGATTTGGAATGTCCGGTGTCTTCAGGTTCGTTAGTCGATTTCTTTTTGCAATTCTAACTCGAGCTGAGTTTAGTGCTTGTATCGAAGCTACGTTGAGTAGGTCTTTGTATTGTAGGAATAGCGGGTGAGCCGCAAGGTGGACATAATTCGGTTCATTAATGAGAGTGGCAGTTTTGTTGAGTAAATCCGGAGCAGTGTTCACAAGATCAGGTTGTGTACTGATTTGTGAGTCAACATATTGCAGAAAATGTGCAAGGTGGCTAAAGGTGTCTTTGTCTAGGTTGTTGGCGTGCTTCTGCACGAATTGATCCTTGTATGATATGAAATTTGCCATAGTGTAGGTGAGTCGGTAAGTCCCGTGACATGGTGAAGGGAAGAGCCCTACGGGGGATCTGAAGTGGCTAGGTGCAATAGTAGCAGGGTAGGGGTCCGTACGCCGTCACTCTGTCGCAGAAGTAACTGCGGTTGGGCGACGCAGGAAGCGCGGGGCAATGGGGCGA
The DNA here is from genome assembly GCA_038373885.1 of Cheiracanthium punctorium. Classification (NCBI taxonomy): domain Eukaryota; kingdom Metazoa; phylum Arthropoda; class Arachnida; order Araneae; family Cheiracanthiidae; genus Cheiracanthium; species Cheiracanthium punctorium. The sequence goes on along the minus strand of JAWZYV010019925.1, from coordinate 912,600 downwards.
CGTCGTAGTAGCCAGTATCAGCGTCCGAGCAGCAGGAGGCCGTCGGAAACTCCAGCAGTGTAAGTTGATATTCGTCTGCAGGACAAGGTTCACGCAATTACTATTTTGGCCCTGACAAGGGCCGTGTTTCCCCTCCTGAACCTACAGAACGAATGAGCGAGGTAGAGTAGCGTCAAGTTGCTCCCTAAGAGCAGGCGAGTCGGCTACCAATGAACGTGAGGCGCGGGAAAGCCCTCAGCCAATCAGCGAGCGCGCCATTCGGCGCTTTAGCAAACGAGCGGAGAAGTACACGAGATCAGCTCCGGGTTACACACTGACTGGGACGAATCAATAATATAACTCCTAGCCCCTCTTAAAGACATTTCTATTCCACGCCTTGAGCTTATGGCGTGTTGTATTGGAGCTAGACTAACCAATAGCATTATGAGGGATTTGAAATTAGAAAATATTGATACATACTATTGGTCCGATTCAATGGATGCATTGTATTGGGTAAAACGGGAAGGACCTTGGGCAGTCTTTGTTGAAAATCGGGTTAAGGAAATCCGGAAACTCACATCCAATACTTCGTGGAATTTCGTTCCGGGACATATGAATCCAGCAGATTTACCGTCACGCGGTTGCGGTGCTAAAGCTCTTGTTAGATCTCAATGGTGGCTAGGATCTACATGGCTTTTAGATTCCAAAGAAAACTGGCCTGAATCTAAACTTTCGCCTAACATGGATATAGTAAATGCGGAAAAGAAGAAATCGATAGTAACCGCTACTAATTTAGAGAATGATATCCCCAAATTCTATAGTCAGTCGCTATTCCTCATACACTAAAATATTACGCGTTACTGGTTGGATTTTGCGCTTTCGTCAAAATTCGAAAAGGGGTAGTGACGACAGAATATTCGGTCAGTTAACCAATGACGAGCTGAGGAAAGCAGAAACCGTCATTATGAAACTAGTTCAAAAGGAATCATTTGAGAATAATGATAAAAGATTGAAATGCCTACGTACCTTTACAGATTCAGAAGATATTATAAGAATAAAAACGAAAATTTTCAATAGAGATGATAAATTCAATTTCAGATTACCAATCCTTTTGCCTTCTAATCACCATGTTGTGCAGCAACTCATATTTTCCAAACACATAGAATTCGGTCATTGTGGTGTACCATTTTTGATGTCGGTCTTAAGAGAAAACTTTTGGGTATTAAAGAGCCGTAAGACTATTAAGAATGTTATTAATAAATGCACCATTTGTAAAAAATTTTCTTCGAAACCGCCTGAAGTAGAAGAAAGCGATTTACCTTTCAACAGAGTTAGAAATGCGGCCATTTTTGAAATTGTAGGTGTGGACCTTGCCGGACCTTTGTATTTAAAAGATCAATCCAAGGTCTGGATTCTATTAATCACTTGTGCAGTTTTTCGAGCAGTTCATTTAGAACTTTTAGCTTCCATTTCGACAGATAGTTTCATTCTTGGACTGACACGATTTATTGCCAGACGTGGCCGTCCCTCCGTCATATATTCTGACCGTGGTACAAATTTTGTTGGCTGTCAAAATTTGTTGCAAGCTATTGATTTTGAAAAAATCAAAGCTGTTCCTAAACTTTGTCGAATAGAATGGCAATTCATACCACCTTCCGCTCCATGGTGGGGTGGTTTTTGGGAAAGACTTGTTGGAATTCTGATACGAATATTAAGACGAGTGCTAGGAGAAGCATCGCTGAATTTTGAAGAATTGCAAGAATTGAAGAATTTTGAAATTGAAGAATTTTGAACAGTGCTCTGCGATTGTGAAAGCATAGTCAATGCACGACCTTTAACTTATGTCACGGACAGTAACGAAGATCTAAGTCCATTGACTCCAGCTATGTTTTTGCATGAAATCGCAGAAATAGGAATACCTGAACTTGATTGCTTGGATCAGAAGAAAATAAACAAGCGTTACCAATATCGAGTTAGAGTTAAAAACAATTTAAGATCAAGATTCCGCAATGAATATCTAGGTGCGTTACACAATTCTTTCTCTTCTGGAAAGAACAAGAAACTTTTGCGTGTTGGTGATTTGGTCCTAGTTTGGACTGATAAGTGTAATCGTGCTAACTGGCCTCTTGGGAAGATACTTGAGCTCTATCCCAGCAAGGACGGAGTCGTACGAGTTGCCAAACTGAAAACAGCTTCAGGAATTTTAGTTCGGCCAGTGCGAAAGCTTTGCCCTTTGGAGTTGAACGGTGGGCAGGATGACTGTGACGCTACAGCCCTACAGAATCGTGCGACAACTAGTCGGGGACGACTCGTGCACCCGCCTGAACTACTTCAAGTGGAGTGATGTCTCGGGTTGAGTTCTGTCCCCTTATGAACTCAAAAAGGGGGGGAATGTGCCGAACTGTGAGGAATGTTGAGTCAACAGTAACCCCCTTTTTGGGCCTCTTGCACATGCGCTTGAGGGAGGCATTTTGTGTTCTGACTCTTAATGTTTTTTCTCCTCTCAGTTCTTCGCTATGTATCCAAGATTAAAGACGTCCTTTTTGTATGTTCTGATTAAAATTAATTATGTGTGAAAATTAGTGTTTTATAGTGAGTCCTCTTTAGAATCTTATTGGAGTGCAATTCGGGCCGAACATCCCTGAACCCGGACAGAAGGTAAGAGCAATTTTATACTTTAATTTCGAAATTTGCTCTTATTACGAAACAGAAAGTCAGAAATTCGCAACACCCAACATACAGCCAAACAAAGTAGTTACCTCCTCATAATATTAGTATAGATATTTTTTACAAAAGCTTTATAAATGTACATTTTTTACGATGTGATTCTTGAACAGGATTTCTTTTTCTTCTTCTTCTTCAATAGCAAATAAATGTACAGTTTTAGAAATTCAAATTTAGCCATTCGAAATTTTAATTCAACTCTTACCAATAGAATTTTTAGTGCTTACAAACAAGTTCAGTCTCTTTTTCATTGACATTACTATGATAAAGATGTTTTTATATTTAAAAAAATCATGGTGGTTTTACCGAACATTTATTCTTTAAAAATATGAATTTACATAAACAATAGAATATTTTTCTCGACCGTTCTACATTTCAATAGCATTGCAAATTATTATACATATAAAAGTATTTTATTATTATTATTATTACCATAGCTGCCAACCTTCCCGATTTCTTCGGGAGATTTCCCACCACTAATTTTTACCTAGCAATTGATAGTTAAAATAATGCAAAAAATTTTAATGTAAAATAAAACTGTTTAAAAATTGTGGTGGGAAATCTCCCAAAGAAATCGGGTAGGTTGGCGGCTATGCTATTACTCTCATTTCACATCGTTCCCACATGCTGATTCTATTTTCAAGAGAACTGTACACAATGATCATCATTATTTCAAATCATATGTACAGCATCCCAGACTTATGATAAACAGAGAGTATTTACAAATGCTCACTTTCTTCGAATGACTTTTTAGGTCACATTTTGGGAATTTTCAGATTTTACACTAAAAATTGCAACATCTTTTGCGTTTCTATCAAAATAAAATTACCCATTCCAAGTTTTCTGTCCTTCCTGACCGATGGCAGCCCTGTGCAATTTAAGGTAGAGTAAATGCTTTGCTTTAAGTTGTGAGTGAATAATAAAACTAATTTTTAAAAAAGAACGTATAGTATAAAATACAGTAAAACAAATTAATGTAAAATCTTTTATTTACAAAATAACATATTAATTTGTTAATTCAATGAGTGCTTCAACAACGTTCCCATGATGTTCTCTAAGCTTCAACTCTGCTATATTCCTTGATATTTCCATTTCTTGCATCTAAATATTAAAATAATTAATCAATAGTGAGCAATTAAGCATTAGCTACGTTAAAATACTTTTTTTAAATAACACAATGAACACAACAATAGATCATTATTTTTCATTTGTAAGTGTGGGTCAGTTTTATTATGAAGAAACACAATTTAGTAAAACCCCTTATTGTTGAGCCCTAATTAAAAAATAAAATTATGCCCTTTATTAATATTTACCAAAGTACATTACAGTAAAACCTGCTTAAGTTGATATTTTTGGTTCACATTTTTTCCCTAATCTAACAATGTTAAAATAACCTCTATAAAATGTTTTGTTCCAAACTCATTCCCACTTTTAAAAAAAGTTTTCTTTCACTAAATTTATTTTCAGAATGTGTTTAAATCTAGCTTTCAGTTTTTCTTTTTTTAATGACTGGAAAATTGTGTAAAGAGGAATGGATTTCCATTCAACATTTGAAAAGCATGTGTCAGCAACTAATGAAATAAAGATGTAGGAAGTGCTTACAGTGGATGAAATTTGTGAGGTTACAGAAGATGAAGAGATGGGTGAAACAGGAAAGGCCAAGGAAATTCCTAGCTTTTCATATGAAAAAAGGATTAGAAATTTTTTATTAAAAATCATTCCAGTAGAAAAATATGCCTGAAGGTTTTGAAAACTTCATTTTTCAAAAGTGCAAAACAATGTAAATTTTTGAAGTAATACTAATTTTTTTTATTATTTATATGATATCTTAATAATATCCATAAAATTTCTACTGGCTTTATTTTGCCGGAACACTTTTCTCCTCTTCTTTTATATATTTATTTTTATTCCTGCACAGGTGGGCCAGGGAGGGAATTTTTCCCTAGTAAATGCACATTTTTGTGCATACTTTCTTAATATATTTGTTTTGTTCTTATTTGTCAGTTTCGTATCCAATTATGGTACACAATTACAGTGGCTTATTTTGATGGGACACAGCGCATATATATCTTACTTACAGAAACATTTGTTGAGCATTTCTTTTACATTACCATAAAAAAAAGTTTTTTTTTTTGTGTGTGTGTATGTGCCATATTAGTGTTTACAGCATCACAAATGATGTAGGGGAAGTTGGGGTACAATGAAACATACTATCTAAAATCAGTAGGATTTGTCATAGAAAGTTGTAATTCTCACACCTATTATACAAATATATGTTCCAGACTGATGTAATTTTAGAGACAATTGCATTTTTACTACGTCTTTACATTTTTAAAGAAAATTTTTGGATTTTCAAGACTAAAAGTAAATTTCACTTCTAAAAGAAATGTTGCTTTACCTCCTTGTACTCGTATGTATAATTATTTATTTTTCAAATATTGTAATCACTATGTTATAGACTTACCATCAATGCCAAAAGTGGTCATTTTTTTAAACATAGCATAATTATTTTTCTCGTGAGGTTACTCAGATTATAATGAGTTTATTTTTTTATCTTCTAAAAGTTCAAAGAATATTTTTATGTTCTGATCAAAGAAGGTGAACTTAAACGTAAACAAAGGTACTCTTTTGATGAAACAATTAATTTAAATCAAATGGAATGCAAAGTTCTGAACGTCACACAACAGCGTCCATGCTTCATATTTGTGCATTCTTTGGAAATATATATTTTTGGAAAAAACTCAAATTGTATCAAACTACCTCCTGTTCTTTCAGGTGGTACAGAAAGGGAAGCAGAGATGTTAATATTCGAATTTGATTTAAGTAAATTTAATATAAAATGAAAAATTATAGGCAAACCTCTAATAAAAGTATTGTTTTCATCTCAAGCTATAACAATTTAATTAAATTTGTTTTTTCCATTTAAATTTGATATTTATGTTTTACTAATGTTTATTATAAATGTTATTATAGCATGAATGCTGGAATTTGAATTTTGACTCATATTATTTGAGTGTTTGTAAAGTGCTTCATTGTACCTCATATTTCGGGGTACAATGAAACACTGTCAAACATTTACCTATTGCAATTTGTTAAATATGAAGATGTTATTTATTAACTCATAAATATTCATTTAGATGGGGAAAAGAGTAAGTTAAAAGTTTCCATAAATTTTATTTTTGTACATGCAAATTTGTGAACAGGGAAAAAAAAAAAAATCAGTGAATTTTGTTTCATTGTACATCTACTTTCCCTAAATGCTCCTAAAATTTATTTCATGAAGTTGTATGCACAGTTTTAGTATCTTTATCAAAATTATCAAATCAATGATTTCAACAAGAGTTCTGGTATATATATAGTGTTTTTATTCAAGTAGTAAGCAAAATTTTATACACTAGCATAATTGCTAGCATTTTAAAAATTGTAGATCTTTTAAATTTAGTATTTTTACTACTATAATTATATGTAGCATCTCACAAAAAAAAAAGGAAACTTTTAGACAATACAAATCAGTAAAGCTATTTTTTCCTGTTACCTAGCCCACAATTCATTCAAAACATAGTAATCACTTCATAGAAGATAATTTCTGAATATATGTGATTATTAGTATGAACCATCACATTAATTTGATCTTTAATGAAGAAAAATTTACTGTTACACATATCAGTATTTTGTACGATTTCTCTATATAAAAGTGTTCTCGAGTTTTATTAAAGCCTTTCAGATCAGCTAGAACAACATTTGTCTTGTAAACTGATGATTAAAAGTCAACCTGCAAGACCGCTGCTGTTCCAAAAATGTCATCAACTTTTTTTATCTTTTTTTTTTTTTTCGGGGGGGGGGGGGGGGGATATTCTGTTATCGCTGTTTGGCTATGCTTCTGCTCAGTAGTCACCCCTCTGCCATTAAATTTAGAGGTGTGGAGGCCCTGGGGAAACAAAGGAGGGAAGGTCCCTAATTATTTTTTAAACAAATCAAATTTTTTTTTGACAACCAGTATGGTAAAGTAAGTTCAGCCTTAATTCATAGCCTAGTGGTCCTGGGCTCAATTCCTAGAGGTGGTACAACTTTTTTTTTAACATAAAAGATGGTTTTCTCCAGAACTTAGTGTAAATACGGGTTAGGATCCCTTAGGAAGACTACCACAGAGGACACTCCCCCCCCCCCAGTCTAGATTGCTCCTGTAGATGATCCGCCGTACTCCCAAAATCAAATCACATCAATTATTTAGATAAAAAGTAATGTCTACTTCTCGTCTAAAGTTGTACTCTTAATGTAATGTCGATATGGTTAGCAGCCGATCACGTTGAGTGGCAGTAATATGCAAGATGTGTGTAAAGAAGCAGTTGCACTGAATCTGACCCTTTTGGGAATAAATGTAGTGACATTTTTAACTATATTTGGTAGGAGATTTTAAGTAAAAATGTCTATTGTGGGGGCCCCAGGGCTGCAGCCCTGGCTTCCCTCACCTAAATCCAGCCCTGCCCCCCCCCCCCCACACACACACACCTTCCTTGGAGTACTTTCAAAATAGGGACACTTACCTCTGGGGAGTTATGTATTGTTTGGAAGAAACAAGAAATGCTACAATTTCTAAAAAGAAAAACTAAACAAAGGGGGATTTTTATAAAAGAGCATTTCAAAGAAAGGGGTGAAAAATCTAGTTCCTGCTAAATATATTTCCCAACCCAGAATATGTCAGTGCCATAATACCAGACTGAAAAATGCAAAGCTATACTGTAAGTCAAATTAATAATTAAGTGATAATAGCTAGAATGATGAAAAGCATTACAGATTTTATATTTTATGTACTCAGATCAAGATTATATTTCAACAGCCATCATCAAAATTATGAACAGAAACAATACTGAGTATTTCAAACTGTTTAGTCAGAGAAGCATCTCTCAAACTATTGGCTTAAGTACTATATTTTCAATTTAAAAAAGTTTTCTAATGGCATGCAGCTACTTTACATGTGATATACAGAGTGCCCAGCAATTAACCGAAAATTCAGAACTGCAATAACTATTAAATGGGATGTCATACAGACGTAATATTTGGTGATGCAACACTACACAGCTTACAATTAACAAAACAAGTTTGAATTAATACGAGTTTTCATTTTGTGCTGTGATGCAGCACTAGACAAAGTTGCAAGCAGTTTCCAGTAAAAGTTCTCATCTTTGCAAGCAGTTTGCAGTAGTCAAATGTCGAATTTGAACATCGAACAGAGGATTATCATTTTCTGTTGAAATTTCATCCACTTCTGCTGAAATTTCCGCCATCACATGGCAAACTATTCACTCAATTTTAGACAACTTTGATCTTAGGCTTTGCCATATTGTTGCAAGTAATGGGAAGCACTTTGAAACTCTTGTGCATAAAATTGAAATAAGTGTACTTATATGAGAAATAAATATTTTTTTTTTATTTCTTCTCAAACTCTTTTACTAAACAATTCAAATTTTTGTTTAATTACTGGTCACTCTGTATTTTACATATATATTAGGGATGCAGCGGATATCTGGCAAACATACTGCATCCGGAATATAATAAGGCAATTCTTCACAACCATGTTTTCAGCTTAAACCACACAAATTCATAATTGTAATAAGCAGTTTCATTTTACGTGATCAGATTATCAAAACTTTGTAGTTTAAAGAGTCACATGATCCACCATTTACATATGATGTTTATATCCAATAAAATTAGATCAGTGAAAAATGTGAAATTCTTTCCTTATAATAATTTAAATTAGATTTTGAAAGAGAAACTGATGCTTTTTTTTTTATGTTATGACACAAAAATGCATTAGAAATCGGTCTAGGTTACCATGTCTCAGGCATATGTCTCAGGCCATGTCTCAGGTCCATATATTTGCTAGATGCAAACATTAGTGTAATAACAATAACGCATGTGTGAAAATCCAAATTAACAGTTCAATGACGTCAAATTTAATGACAAATACTGTTAAAAAAGAAACATGATTTTCATTGAAATGAATTCAGAAATTTAACATTGCACTGCAGAACTGTGAAGGTATGGGGCGGCAAAGCTGGCTCCCTTGGCAGCTAGTTAAAAATATATATTAATATGTATATATAGAGAAACCTTCTATTACTCGGTATACAAAACTTCAAATTAATAAAATAAAGTCCTATGTTTAAAAAATCATTTACCAAAAAAAAAAAAAAAAATTTTGAACATATAATATTAACACTAGATATACCAAGACCAGTCAAAATGACTGGCTTAAGGCCATTTTTTCGCTTAAAAAAAAATCATTGGTATATCTAATGTTAATGGGATGAAAGAGATTCAAAATTTAACTTTATTGGTTTATATGTCTCTGTTGTCCTATCTTGCCTGGATTCAATGAATGCACACATACTTTTTATAGAATTCAAAGCCTCTTCAAAAGTTATCTTTGGAAGAGGTTTGCACTTTTCATAAGCATCTTCTTCCTCCGAGCACAATATCACTTTTCTAATGTCTGCATCTGTTAGTTCTATGTGTTCTGGTCCATTTCAACAAATCTTGTCTGGTTTTTAAAACTTGAGAAGTGAGATTGCATTATGGAAGGTCAGCAATTTTCCGAGACACTGACTCACTTTACCAAAGAGACCAGGTGGCATAAGGGAGGGGGCATGGGAACGGGAATCAATAATGTACAATAGGAAAGAGAGCCGATTAGAAGGATACGCAGTTATAAAAGGCTATAGTTTAAAAAAGGCTCTTTAATCAAACAATTTGAAACACTCAGTAAAATGACACTATAAACATTTCTTGGATCTATAAATATTGCATAAATATTAATTTTAACTGCAAAATAAATTTTAAAAAACTTACTATTAATTCTACATCTTCTTTTTTTATTGTGACTTTGGCAAGTTCTTTCTGACGAGCAGCCTTTTCTGCAGTTTCTTTTGAATGCTTATCCCCAATTAGGGACATTGCCTAGCAAAATGAAAAGAGAAAGAAAAAGTATATAATACAGCATAAACAATGTAAAATTGCTTCTAGGATCATTTACAAAAAAACAAAAAAGATTAATGTTAAAATGACTGAGAAGTGATAGCCGAATTCATCATAAGTCACTAACTGTGATGCAAATGGATTATATAAACATTTTTTTAGTTTGCTTTTATTTTATTTCACCGCCTTTTATATTTTTCTATATTTTTGCCACATCATTTTTTCCCCCAATGAATTTGGTTTTCTTACATTATGTTTTTTCTTTTTATTAAATGGTAACTTACTGTTTGTTTTGTTTTCTTTTACCCACCTTTATTTTGCAAAGTGTATGTTGACACAGTAGTTGTAAAAAACCAAAAAAAAAAAAAATTGCTTGAGCCAGTTTTTTTTTACCGTAGTTTTTTGTTTTTATGCAATTTTAAGGAAAAAATAATGCTATTAGAAAAAGATATGTAAATATTACATAATTATTTAGGTTAAATATTTAACTTATATAAAAAATAACTTTTTAAAATGTAATAATACAAAAAACAAGTAATGCACTCTTGTAACTTGATTGTTTTATATGCATAAAGATACACTTATTATAGCAAATATTAAATTTTTACATTACTATTTTTAACAATGCCAATGATTTTTAATGAGATTTAAATCATGATATTAATTAGTTCATTTAAAAAAACATTAAATTTAGTATTAGCTGTTGCTTCTTAAGCCCTCTGGCAACAGCAAAGCGATGGCAGACCCTTTATGTAGGACAGCGATGGTGAAAGGGGGGCGGCTTCCATTTTAATGATCCCCAGTGGGAGGAAGTCCAATGTTGCTCACGGTCTCCTAATTTTGTACCAATTCCAAATGAGTGACCAAGGATCTGAAATTGGCAGCCTCAGAGATATCATTTGAACACGGAGGACATTGAAGGCATGAACAGATTTTATGTACACACACTCTCATTAACGTACACACGGTTCCAGGGCAGCACAGTCGAGAGAGGTGTTCGCTCACCCAAGCACTGGCCAAGCCAGTGCTACTTTACTTTCTGTATTCTTGTGGGAACAGAGCTTAGCAACAAGGCCATTGCGGAACAAATTTAATATTTTGTTAAAATCAAGTATTGGGATGACTTTCAAACTTTAATACCTGAAGTTACAGATCTAAATTTATATTCAGAGACGGATTAATGCAATTTTGTGGGTTGGAGTGGCTAGTAGAAATTAATGTCCATTTATGGAAATATAATAGGATCGCTTACATGTTTCATATAATTTTTTTTTTCTCAGGGGATGGGAGTAGGAGAAGATGTCACCCACTCGCCCCCCCTTCAATCCATTAGTGTATTGTATTAGACCTGTTATCTATGTCTCATTAACTTAATTATAAAACTATCTAGCACAGCAGTCACTCTGCCAGCATTCTCTGAACACAAACGAAAAACCACAAGACAAACCTAAAAATAAATGATGGCAGTGGCGAGTGAGCAGTGCTATCTATTCTCTACAGAACTTTCCTTGATGTTGCAAATGCCACCAATGCATTTTTCTCAAAAGTATTTGTTGTATCCAAATAGTGAATGAGACTTTTCTTTATGACTTTTTAAGTGCTTTAAAATGAGATCAGAACAAAGTTTGTATGATGAAAACTTGCAAAGTTTCAACGACTGATTTTTCTGAAATAATAAAAATTGGATTTTGAAAGTAGACTCTTAATATAAAAAAAAACAGCCCGACCAATTTTCATGAAATTTGGTAAATAGGTATTTTTTGGTGTCACTAGTGAAAATCTACTAAAAAGTCTTTTTCAATTAAAAGTGTAAAAAAAAAAAAAAATTAATTTCCTTGAAATTTTGAAAAAATTAAAAATGACCTGAAAAGGGTCATATTTGGGTTAAAAAATAGAAGAATATCAAATTTCAAATGGATTAAACAAATATTTCTTTCTGTACAAGTGTCCAAACTTGGGGTGTTAAAACTGAAACTTGGATTTTCAGAGTAGTGCGCTAATAAAAAAATTAAAAAAAACGGTGAAATTTTGTATGTGAGTTCTGGTGTCACTATGAAAACCTGCAAAAGCATTTCAAAGAATATGCTGAATTTTAAACTAAAAACCACGTATTTCTCAAAAACTAATGAAACTTTTCGGCTGTTTTCAAATACCGATTTTAAAACTTATGGATCCCATTTTTTAAACAACAGAAAAAGCGAATGAAGCCATCTTTCAACTCTATACATACGAGATTTCAAATATTTTAGTGTTCAATATAGCACTGCAGGCGATTCCAACTGTAGTACAAAAATTTTATTGAATGAATGACAAGTGAAAATGTTGCTTCACTTCAACGACCTTATGAATCAAAAGCTTAATTTCAGAAGACCATGCAACCCCTTGATAAGATGCTCATCTTAAGTTTTGTGGTTGGTGTGAGTCGGCGGCTTGCATGCTTGTATACCGTTGTGGAGGATGAAAGTTTTTGCTAAATACTCTATGAATTTTGAGATGCATAAATGAGTATACGATACAACAGTTCAGGGCTAATTAATTATTTTAATTACTATATTTTTTTTAAATGCTGATATCCAATAAAAAACTTATTAGAAAAGTATCTGATATCATTCGAAGAGTCTGCCTCCCTCTGCATGATCTAATGAATATAAACGACATACATCATAAAGAATATAAGGTTACCACAATTAATTTCTAATATTCCATAATGAACAACAGCCATTATTTTCAAGTAAGTGGCATAGAGAAAGGAAGAGATTTTAAGATAAATTTAGTTTAAACTATTGAAACACAGAGTCTGTGCCCTCTCAATTTCTGAGTGCTTTTTTCCTGACATTTTAGTTAAAATTTTATGCCAAATTTTACTTGAAAATAATGGCTGTTGTTCATTATGGAATATTGGAAATAAATTGTAGAAACCTTACATTCTTTATGAATTGTATCATTTATATACATTAGATCATGCAGCGAGGGGCAGACTTTTCGAATGATATCAGATACTTTTCTAATCAGTTGTTTGGAAGAGGATGGTTTTAATGCTTTTGTTTAAGTTCGGATTAGTCTCTTCCCCTTTGTGTTCGACGTGTCACGTTCCTGACTCTGTTGAGCATATCTTGCTTAACTGTATTAAATACGATTCTCCCAGGTTCTTGCTCTTTTCCAAGTTACAGCTGTCAGTGGGTAGTTTGTACGAGCATGTTCTAAGTAAGGCTTTGTCTAGCCGAGAGGGGGTTGCAGCTCTGGTAGCTTTCTCGAGCTCCCTGCCTTTGTAACTTTTTGAGGATAGGCCTCCAGCCAACCCTCGTCTACGTTGGATGCATGGCATCAGGGTGATTTGAGGTAAAGCCGACCTGTGTGGTTATAGCACACACCTCATAACACCGTAAATGTAAATGTTTAAAAGTTTTTATTGGTTTACTCTATTACTGGGTGAATGGTTATGGATCTTTTTTCTCTGAATATATGTGGTTATGGATATCTGGCACACTTGAATACATATTAGATTATTAGCTATGGAAATTATTAATGGAATTTTTTCTTCCAAACTACATGATTTAGCACCAACAGCAACTATTACATAATGTATAGCTTCCAGGTTTTAGCTGAGAGTTCAGCCTGCCAAACATTTTTGCATATATATTGCCAATAACATTTGCTTATCCAATTTGGCACTGTCAGCAGGCTAAAATACAAGTACCTTTTTTTTTACCCTCACTTTTCTTATTTACATGTCAAATGTTAAAAGCTGAATTAACTAGAATCTTTTGTCGAAGAATTCTACCTTTCTAAATTGTAAGGTGACCATCTTTTTTATGGTCAAATACGCAACACTTGTGTAAGCCGGGAGGGGGGTTGTTAAAATTAGTGAAAACAACAGTTTTTAAACTTCAAATTAATTTTTACGTGAATCTATATACTCGGTAGATTACAACATTAGCAGTCACACAGACAGATATGTTTACTAGCCCAGATTTAATTTTTCACTCTTCTTTGTAAATTTAAGAAAAAAAAATTCAAATTGGGTCAGAGTTGAGCTACCTTTTGGAAAAAATGATCAGGAAAATTTGATTGAGAGAAAAATTAAAAATACTTTACGTTTGTAGTTCTATTTACACTGACCTCGAAAAGTTAAGGCACAACTGAGCTTGTGAGTGTAATTTGCAAATGAAAATGCAGAAACAACAAATTTTGAGAAAATATGCACTAAACAGTTATTTATTAAACGCAACATTGAAATTTACATAAGTTAAAAGCAAAAATGATTTACCAATATAATACCTACCTACAATACACTTATATAAACATAATGATTTAATTATGTTTAGATAAGTGTATTGTAGTTTTGAGTTTATTTTTCCTTATATAATTACGTATGTTCATGTTACATTTGGCGAGAAGAAAAAAGTCACTAAGGTAAGACGTTGGTGACAAAAAAAAAAGTCGCCAACTAAACATGCCCCCAATTATGAAATTTTTCCCATCCATCAAAATGAAATTGAAAATATGATAGCATATGGTGCAGACATATGGATGAAGGATCCTGTCCCGTTTTCTCACACCAGTCCATGGAACACATGTGTCAGTGTAATCACCAAGTGAGATCCCTGCCCAAATCATGCTTCCACAACTTCTGCAATTGTGCCTTTCAACAGTGTTGGATTGTCAGTCTCTAGTGCATAGTTCCATCTAGATCAGCAGAAGCCGTGAAATCGCAGTCCAGTGTGAATCTGGACTCGTTTGTGAAGAGTACAGAAGCTCATCGCTGTCTGGTCAGGAAATGCTCCTCTTGCCCAACATAAGCAGACCCTTCTCTGTCGTCCATTGAGGGTAACACACACAACTGGTTGATTTTCACAGAGACAAGTTTGTTAAAAACTTGTATTTTCTTTCAGAAAATTTGCTAATCACCAAATACAACTTGCAGCAACTACTTTATTACAAAAATTAATTATAGACTTAAAAAATTCTTAAATCAATAATAATCATTAATTACAATTATCAATTACAGATTAAGAAGTATATAAATCAATAGTAATAATAAACAATCATGGCTTGCTTTTAGATAAATTGATTGTTAGTAATAATTTTAACAATGAAATTAGAGTGCTACACTAGTGCTGAGTTAGAATTTTAAAGAATGTTTTATTATGGTTAAAAAATCCTCATTTTAATTCCAATTTAAGTACACTGCCCAACATTGAAAATGCAACACCCATAAGGAGTAGCCAGAAAGTGTTGAAACTCGGCAAACAGAGAGAGAGAGACAGCAGTGAACAATAAGTGATCTTTATTTCAAAATGATATGCACAATAAAGAGGGAGAGCAGTGTTGTCTTAGTAGGTTGTAAGACCACCATGGACGGCGATACGCGAAGCAACACGTACGTCTAAGTACTGTGTCAATGAGAGTATGGATGGCATCCTGAGGAACGTTTCTCTATTCCCTGTCAACCATTTGCCACAGTTCGTCTTCTGAACGGGCTAGTGGCAAGGTCTGCAAATGGCGTTCAATCACATCCCAAATGTGTTCTATTGGCGACAGATCAGGTGAGTACGGTGGCCAGGGAACTTTGCAGAACACATTGGCTGATGTGAGCAGTGTGTGGTCGAGCATTATCCTGCTGATACAGAACATTGGGAACCGTTTGAAGATAGGGGAGTATCACTGGCCGCAGCACATCATCCACATATCGTTGAGCTGTCATAGTGCTCCAAATACGATCTAGAGGTGACCTGGAGTCATACGCAATTGCTCCCAAAACCATGCCATGCTGTCGTGCAGTGGGGCTTTCTACAATTGCTGTCGGATTGGACTGTTTCCACATCGACGCACACTCGTACGCAGGGACTATCACTGGAGAAACAGAAGCGTGACTCATCTGAGCAGGGTTGGCATGGTTTAAATCACGGTTTAAACCAAATGGTTTTTTTCTCAAAAAAACCAATTGGTTTTTTTTAAAGAATAATTTAAAATTACGAATTCTACAGATAGAATATTTTCTGATGTATTTTTAAATTATCCTCATAAGTAAGTATCAACAATAAGTTTTTATATTTACTCTAGATACCTTATTGTTTTATAATTATTAAAAATTAGTAATTTAACTTAAATTATAGGCTGCATTTTTAACTTGTTTCTAAAATAGAGGTTTTGTGTTTTAACAACTTATTTCTAAACCTTAAAAACATTATTTTGAACAACGTATCAACCTTATTGCTGATGAATCTAAGAGCAATATTCCATGTAAAATGTAGTAAACTATTACTATTGTATTATATTATACTAGCTGCCAAGGTGGCCAGCTTCGCCACCCCATACCTTACCATATATACTCAGTCAGTTTTGTCCAATTTATCGGAGTCCTTTCAACAAAAATCCTATTTCATGGTTTTAACAGTATTTGTCATGAAATTTATTTAGGTTATGGTTGCTACAAATTTTGGGGGTATCATGACAAAAGCTGATAGTGGCCATGGGACATGTGGAATAGATCCGAAAGATTTTGGAGTCCTCATCATGGCACAGTGGTAATATCACTGAAAATGGTAGATGGCCAAAGTGTAAAAGTCCCGGATTCAGGTCCCATCATGCGGCTGTCGATCTAACAGCCTGGAGTTTTGGTAGGTTTTCTCCAGATGTAACGTGGATACACGTGAAAACCCCTTAGAAAGTCCTCCTGCCAAAGCACTCCCTATCCTTCGCAGATCACTCAGAGTACCGTTGCCATTAATCAAACCAAAAAGAAACATTTTGCTTTTTCATGTATGGAAAAGGAAACGACTAAAATATGCTTCAACCCACTGCAAAGTGTTTTTTTTTTTTTTATATGTGCAATAAACGCGAAGTAAAAAAATCCGAAAGATGTTGCTTTTTTGCATATACATTGTTATTTTGTAATCTATCTACTGCCTGACACACGTAACCAGTAACAAATATGCTTGCTTCACTTGACGTCATTGAACTGTTAATCTGAATTTTTGCACGTGTGTTATTGTTATTACGCTAATGTTTACATCTAGTTCTTGCCGCTCCCGGCATAAAAATATCGTCAAATTTGATACCGCATACATTAGCGTATTATATAAGTAGATACTAAGTATGAAAAAATAGTATCTCTAAATAAAATATTAAAATTGAATGATTTCAATGACCACATAAGTATAGCAACAATTGTTTATTTACTTTGTTTTAATTATTTTCAGAAGAAATATTAATTTTTATTTGAACATTTTACAAATAATTTTATTTATAAATATGTTTATAAAAGGATTTTTAAAGAAAGAACTAAAAAACCTGGTTTAAACCACAAAAACCCGGTTTAAACCAAATAAACCCGTTTTTTGGGGTTTTTTTCAAAAATACCGGGTTCATTTCCAACCCTGCATCTGAGAACACGACCCTGTGCCATTCTATCGTCCACGTCGCTCTAGCCTGGCACCATTGCAGTTATTGGCATCTATGCTGTGGAGCCAATGGCAGTCTTCGTAACGGACGCCATGAGTGCAGGCCACTAGCAACCAATCGACGGGAAATGGTTCTGGCTGATATAGGAACATCCAAAGTGTCTTGAACATGTCACAGAATGGAGGTTTAAGTAGCTTGTGGGGCCACCACCGCTTGTTGGTGGATGCGCCGATCCACACGTGCTGACGCCACTCTGTCTGCACCAGCACCCCTTAAACGTGCCATATCTCCTTGTTCCAACCATTTTTGCCACAGTTGGTGTACAGTGCACACATCCCAGGTGTATATCTGCCGAGATTTGCCAAATTGACCAACCTGCCCTTCTCAGTCCGATCACCATGCCCTTCGTAAAATCGTCGGTCTGCTGGAACTGCCTCCGTTGATGGCAGCCTGGCATTCTCTGTTTACACGTGTCCTTTGAGACAAGAATAAAATTTCTACGACAATTTCTCTAGCAGCAATACTTTCACAAATATTGTCCACTCTACCAGCTCCTTCCCGTATATCTTTTTCCATGTGCACTGGCAAGCTGCCAATTTTACATCATTAGCATAACTCGGCAAGGTGCATTTACCCTGAAATTTGCATAATTTTCTGACCACTTCATCTTTGTGTTGCATTTTCAATGTCATGCAGTGTATAAATATTTTCTCCAGAAAAAGGTTACTCTGACTCAATTTTTTTCTTGAGCAGAGGTAGTAGGAGAGGGAGAGCTGTTTATGAACTTTTAAGGTCATGTACTGATATTAAGAGATTTATAAGCACGTAATTTACCCTTGGGTACATTTGACGACTGTATGGCGTCATGCACTTGCTTTGCCTAAGCAACGGATAATAAGTACGTTACGTAATTCAAACAAGGGCAAAATTATACATGCTTAATCTTGTTCATTGCAAGAGTGATTTGTAACAGTTGCAGGACGATTTTTTTTCAGTGAAAGTTGTCAATTTAGCCACTTCATGGCCGCATCTGGCCATGGTATCCCTATCAAATGCAAGAATTTCTTCAAATAAATCTGTACCTAAGGAGTTAAAGTTGAAATTTTGAAAACACCAAGTTGGGTTTTTCAAGTAGGCTTTTTCAAAAACACCCACCTGGGTTTTATCGGTCTGGGCAAAATCATAATATCCCTGCATAGAGACCTCCTTTGTTAAGGTGTCCTTGCACCACAGTAGCGGAAATTCTTCTGTACAATGTTACAAAGTGGTCTGCAACAAGCTACAGCACAGTAGTGCTTCTTTTCCTTCTTGCTGAAAGAACTAGAAAACGGTCTTCTGCAGGTGTTGCAGTTCATGGTCGGGCTGGAACATGTCTTCTAGACACAGAATCTCTGAATTCTTATTGATCCAAGTCGTTGGACCACACTGCAAGACGCATTGAGACACACAGCATCAGCCTATGACAACCCTGATTCCATCCATCCGACCACCAGCTGCCTTACCGAATTGGGCATACTGCTTCTTCTAGACATTGCTGTAGACTCCGGCCTATTATCAACGAATTTGCCAACAACAGTTGTAAATCAAAAAAAGGTACACACTTAATCACAAAAGCCTGATATTTGCATGTTTTTCTCTCATGCATTTATACCTAGCTTTTTAAGATTCATTATCATCATTTATATACTAAACTAGGAATTTTATTGTTACTGCCATTTTTTTATGGCAGTAACAATAAAATTCCACCCCCAACCCCTTCGAAATTAAAAATTTTGTTAACAAAACAACGTTGAAGAAGCCTTTTTGTGAAAAATTTAGCCTTCCTCACCTTTTGCACCCCCCCCCCACCCCACCGAAAAATTTTTCTGGGTACGGCCCTGATGTTGTACGAGGGTTGCCTTTTAAGTTTCTACAAAAAGTAGGAAGAAAAATAATTTTTTGGGAACAAACTGTTTTATTGCTTTTCAAAACATTCACCTTTAAGATTTATACAATTTTCTACCCGTTCAAACCAATTCTTGAAACAGTTTTTCACTCTGAAATTGATATCTCGAAACATGGTTTTGGAAGGTATTAACAGCTTCTTGAGGTGATGAAAATCGCTGCCCATGCATTTTTTGTTTGCTATAAGGGAACAAGAAAAAGCCGTTAGGCAACAAATCAGGAGAACATGGGTAATGAGACATTAATTTGATATTTTTATCCTTCAAATAATCAATTGTTTCATGCTCGAGGTGGGAGCTGGCGTTGTCGTGATCAAGAATGATGCGTTGATTTTTGTTGTTTTTCCTGATTTCGTTGATGACTTTTGGCAAATTTCTGTTTACCATTTACCTTTAGGGTCATTCCATGTCAAATCAACACAATTTTGGGAGATTTTCTGAATTGATGTCTCAGATTTTCATGATTTTTGGTATGCAGCAATATATTACAGATTTATGAAAAAAACCAAATTTCAATTATGTAGCACAATTATTTTTGAAGTTATTAATTTTTGAAGATTTAAATTTTTATGAAAAAATTCATATTTTGGCATTTATAGATGCCTATAGGCTAGCAACCAGTGATGGTATAAAGCTGAGAGTGGTCTCATTTTAAAGCTGTTGAATGGGACTTTAATATGATATGGATAGGGGTTACAATTTTAAAAAATTGAAAATTTTAAAATTTAAATTTCTCAAAAAGTGGCAATTTTAAAAATTCCAAAATATTAGCAAATATACTTTTTGTAATGTTTAATACATACAGCAAAATTCTATCATGGGATCTCAACGGGATCAGGAGATACTGGGCTTCAGAAATACACATGTTTTGCAAATAATGTACCACATTATTAAAATTTTATTTTTTAATTACTAATTTTGCTATGCAGTGTGCAGAACACTATTAAGTTAATAAAATGAAATGATTACTTTTTAGTATTATGTTTGGAAACCTCTCTTTAAAAGAAGCCTGAAGCTGATTAGCCTACAAGTCTCCTTTTACTCAAATATGCAAATATATTAACAACGAAGGTGAATCCCATTGGATTACGTGAAGATGATGACAGTGAGTAACCAACATACACTTTGTATTTGTGACCCTTGAAGAATACATTAAAACTGAAGAACAATTGGCCAACCGGTCAATACAGCTGTAACTATATCAGGCAAGGCACCCAGAAATTTCATGCCTTCATACATCTCAAATGTGGAACCAAAGTAAATGTGAAATTATTTTCTTCTGCAGTTGTTTCAAGCATATTTCCTGTTGTAAAGGACGTACAGCAGATATTACAAAGTCAGGGAAATGCAAGAATACTTGGATTTTGCGGCAAAATCAAGAAAATACTTTATGTTTGAACCTAATTGTGGAAATTGTTTTATTTTCATTTTCTTATTTAACCTTATAAATCACTAGCGGCTACCCGCAACTTCGTCCGCGTCGGCTTTAGAATTAGGTCCCGAGAGAAACGAAGCATGTGTGAATAACAAATATGTTTGCGACTAAAGAAACTGCATTTAAATATTATTTGCTTTTTACTTATTTCAAATGAAGTATAATGCATGGTAGTATACTTCATTTAAAATAACAATGTAAAATTACTAAATTTAGATTTTTTTCAGGCATTTGGCGAATAGAGACAGTTACAATAGTATTTGCGAACTGTTTTGAGTGTTCTTGTAAAAGAAATAGTTATGCTATATGCATGAATTTTAGCCTATGTTAATCAGGAATAGTGCAGCTTTCTATTAGCGAAAAAGTTTTAGAATCGGTTCTATAGTTATAGAGATACCCATAGAGCGTAATGTATTAGAATTATTTTGAGTGTTCCTGTAAAGGAACTATTTGCGCTACATGCATTAATTTTAGCCTATAATACTCAAGAATAGTGTAGCTTACTATCAGTGGAAAAAGTTTTGGAATCGGTTCAGTACTTACAGAAATACACATAGAGCGTAATGTAATTCTTATGAGTATCCCTGTAAAAGAACTATTTGTGATATATGCGTAAAAGGTATCCTATAACACTCAAGGTCCCCCCAGTGTCTAAGAGGGTCTGCTCTCAAACCTGGAAGGCGGGAGGTGCCAGGTTCAAACACCGGTTGCGCCTGTCGACCTAGCCGCTCGCAGTTTTCCGTGTTTTTTTCAAAAACCTCGCGAAAATACGGGCAAGGATCCCTTAGAAAGTTCCACACAGAGGAATTCTACATATACGCCTAGGACCCTATAGGCCTAGGACTTTCAATCAGTGAAGAAAGTTTTAAAATCGGTTTAGTTGCTACAAAATTTCCATAGAGAGCAATACATTAGCATTATTTTGAGTGTCTTTGTAAAAGAATTATTTATGCTATATGCTTGAAAGATTGCCTGTATGTTAATCCAGGGCATAAGCTATCTTCATTACAAATTTTTCCAACCATTTTTGTGTGATTCAGTCAAAAACATCCAAACACATAAACTTACACATTTATATTATTTGTAGGATTTGGAAATTTACGAACTTTAAGTAGCACATCTGGACTTTTCTTTACTTACCTATTATCCCGGCGGTCATTCCCGCCAAAATGTTTTTTCGTCAGATGAGTTGCCAAACTGTTGCCAATCGTATTTAAAACCATTAATAATTTCATGTGCCCGGCATTTATCTCGGCAAAAAATCGTTCGTCTTGGCGGACCGCCGGGATAATACGTAAGTACACTTTTCTTTATTTATGCTTTTTAATTTGGCGTAAAATCAACATAATTTCCATATTTATTTATGTTTTTCAAATGCATGTGATTTTGCAAATAGAATTTCTGCTTTATTTCAAAAGCATAAATCATTTTGTGCGGGCGATAAAACGGTTTTTAATTAATAGTTAGAAAAGGAATTAAAATTTCTGAGCCTCAGGTACACTTTACCGAAGTCGTGGGTCCAGGCATACTCAAATTTTCAGAGCTCTGCTTTCTGTAGATTTGTCTGGAGAACATTCATTTTTATTATTAGAGATAGATATATTTGGCATAAAACTGGCATAATTTCCGTATTATTTAATGTTTTCAGATGCACGTGCTTCTTTATTGAAGTAATAGCATTCTTGTTAGCTCAAAACATGAATCATATGATTCGGGCGAAACTCGCTAAGCATGGCAACGTAAAAAACGGTTTTTAATTAATAATTAAAAAAGTAATTAAAAATCTAAAATTCTAAGTAGCCTATAACCAACTCCAGGGTCCCATCTATATCTAAACCGAAATGCATCCTAATCGATTCAGCGGTTTAGGCGTGAAAGTGTCATAAACAAACAAACAAACAAACTTACTTTCGCATTTATAATATTAGTTAGGATTTTAAAATGTGTCCTTTATTAACATATCTTGTTCAGTTGAAATATACTGAAATTATTATCAAACATGGATTTTATTAGAATCCAGTGATGTCAAATAATATTTTTGTGTATATTGATTTTATCATTATTATTATTATTTGTAAAAAAGGGGCAAATTATATAAAAAGTTATTAATTAAAGGATGTAATATTAAAAATAGAAGTGCAAAATTCAGGAAAGTGCATTAGATAAAAAGTCAGGGAAGAGCATGATAGTTGTCAGGGCAAGGCCAGATTAAAGGGGGGGGAAGGGGATGACACCCCCCCCCCCCGAGACAAAAGAAATTAATGTAAAATCCTAATTTACCTCCATAAAATGGTCGTATATGTCAATTTTCTTACTAACCGCCCCCCCCCCCTACAAACTTGCATAAATCCGCCACTGTGTCAGGGAAGCAAAAGCTGTGAAATCTGTAGAAACTCTGTATTATTTGCAGATATTAGTGGGTATGTAACATCAATCTATGGTGACACTTGGTGGTTGAGTTATGTTCTTGATAAAGATGGAGATTGCAGTAAAGTGCAAGTTACATTCCTCCATCCTTCAGGTAGAACCCCCAACCCCCTCATTTATATATCCCACACCACCTGATACACTGTGGGTCCCTTTTGCAGATGTGATATACAAACCTAACCCCGTCACACAGACTGGCCGAACATACAGTTTACCAGACAGTGAAGTGAACAAATGTGTGGGTATCTTCCAACGATTGAAGTCTCAACGAACTAATTTGTTAACCCTTAACTTTACTCATAATATTGGAGTTTTAATGGTGAGTGTCTATTTGACCTTTCTCAAAAAAAAAAAAAAAAAAAAAAAAAAAAAATTAAAAGTAATAGCCAATGCTTGTTTCATTCAATGAAATATTCAAAATTTTCTGAAACGATACTAATTCTGGTATTTTTCACAACACGTGTATTTCTGAAGTACAGTATCTTCTGATCCCATTGAGATCCCATGATAGAATTTTGCTGTATGTATTAAGACATTACAAACTATATTTGATAATATTTTGGAATTTTTAAAATTGCCACTTTTTGAGAAATTAAAAAAAAAATTTAATTTTCAATTTTTTAAAATTGCAGAGTTGCCAACCTGGCAATGGCAAAAATCAGGAGATTTTATTCTAAAAATCAGGAGACTTGTTTTCGATCAAAAAACTAAATTTTAAAAGACCAAGGATGCATTAGCCGAAACTACATTTTGGAGAGAGAGAAAAAAAGCATTTTTGTAATAGCAATCTGTTTTCCAGAGATAGATATTTTTGGAGGGGGCAAAAAAATTAATTGTGGGTCATGTCTCCTATGTGGTAGTCAGTAGCTTGTAAAAAAAATTGGTAACATAAAAAAATATTAAGTTAGAAAGTTAAAAATTTGGGGTCAATTTTTACTCTTAAGGTATTGGATTGGATGATTAAACAAAACAATGTTAAACTGAAAAATAATCATTCTTAAGTGATAGGAAAAGACAGAAATTGGAATGCTTTAGAACATCAAATTGCACTTCTTTCCCCATTATACATTTGTCAGTGAAAACAAACTTTTTGATGCCACATATGCATGGTTCCTGGAACTAGTTTGATTGCAGAAAAGGGGAAAATGCTGAGAAGGGTTCCTTGCCACAACAGACTTTAAAAAAAAAAAACGATTTCAAATTCATAAATTGCATTTTTCATGTGAAGAATGATAAAAATCAGGAGAAAATGAGCAAATCATCAAAAATCAGGAGAAATTTATTCTAAATCAGGTTGGCAGGAGATCAATGAAAAATCAGGAGTTTTCTGCCTAAATCAGGAGAGTTGGCAACTCTGAAATTGTAACCCCTATTTTGTGGCACATCATATTAAAGCCCCATTCAACAGCTTTAAAATGAGACCACTCTCAGCTTTATACCATCACTGGTTGCCAGCCTATAGGCATCTAAAGATGCCAAAATATGAATTTTCTTCATAAGAATTTAAATCTTTAAAAATTAATAACTTAAAAAATAATTATGCTACATAACTGAAATTTGGTATTTTTTCATAAGTCAATGATATATAACTGAATACCAAAAATTATGAAAATCTGAGACATCAAGTCTGAATCAGTGTGTTGATTCGACATGGAATGACCCTTTAACAGTTTTTCGATCCTCTAAAGCATAGGTTCCCAACCTTTTTTGAACTGGTGCCCCCTTTTCTAGTGAATATTTCAATACCACTCCCCTCCCACTCCAGAGAAACAAGAGCATACATAATGCATCGTGAAAACAAGAATTAAATTTAAAAAAAAAAAAATTATTAATAGATAGAATATTGTTGGAATTGAAATGCTACTGAATTTCTTCTTCATTTGAAAAAGAGGAATAAAAGTTTTAGCTTAACTGTTATAAGGATAGGTGTAGTGTTTTGCTACTACTGCCGTGAAAAATTAGTTTTGCTAGGTTAAAATTTTGATTTCAAATTAAGCAAGTTACCAAAACAGAATTAAGATTTGACCATGCGTTGTGTCTGCAGTAGATAGTTAAATAACCCGAAGTTCTCAGCCTTGCCTGATGTGTGTGTTAGAAGTGTGGTAAAATAAACACAGAGACAAATAGAAGATCACCAACTCAATTTATTTATGCACATCATAACAAAACAATAGGATCGGAAACTTAGCATCCTGTGGTTTAATTGATAAACATTAAAATAAGTTTAGTATCTGTGGCATATTCCTTAGGATTTCAGAAACATATAAATTGGGTACCCAAGTTTATGTATACATAAATATTTCGGACATATTTAATTTGCACATTCGTCATTAAGGTGAAATAAAATGGAAATCATCATTTCAAAAAAAAAAAAAAATTGACTGGCCTGATGAGCCCCTCACAACAATCCCTAGGCCAATCCCATTCAGGACCTTAAGGTCCAAAAAAAAGAATTTCTTTCAAACCCCGTTACTTGTAACAACAATAAGCAACTTAAATAATAGGAATTTTGAACATAACAAATAAACCGAAAGTTTACTCAAAAAAAAAATTTACATCAGACTACCCAAGATTCCTTTAGGCATTTTCAAGGTGCTTTAGACCCCCCCCCCCCTTTTTTTTAATACCCAAATTTTAAAAAGTTGAAAAGGAAAATTGTCATATCAAAATTTTGGTCAGAGCACATTCAGCAACAAGATATTACAAAAAAAAAATAGCCCAAAATCAAAGATTTCAAATGGAAGCAGAACATGATTATTTCACAGTGGTAATTTTACTATTTAAAACTTCTGGGATTTTTAGGTTAGCTAGAAATGTTAGATGGATGGAATTTTGACTCCCTGGTGGTACTAGAGTTCTTGAGGATGGTCGGAAAGAGAGGAAATTGGAACAAGCTCACCGGTGGTGTCTGCCGGAACGCTGGGGTCAGGTGCTCCAGTCACGGTGATCGGACGTTTATGTGGTTCATCGGAACATGGGCGCTGTGGCATGCAGCTTGGGGCTCACTGGAACGACTTGTCTGACATCGAGTCTGCCGCATCGGCGTAGAAATTTCAGGATGCTGGAATACTGCCAGGTGGAATTGGCATAATAAAGGCCAACGAGGGCATGAGGCCCCAAAATAAAACGATATCGGTGGTCGAATCTTATATTTTCATGGCGCAGGATGGGTGGACGAGCAGATGGGCCTTGTGCCCACACAGAAGTGGCTAGCGCCGCATGGCGGGATTGTCGATGCGCAGTTGTAATAACAAAAACATCTATTTGAATAACGAAAAGAAATTTAACAATAAATTGCGATGGTGAACTTCACGACATTCTGGCCCCCTGGCCTAAGGGCGCTAAAATCACATCCTTGTAAAAGAAAAGGATAGGACGGAGCTGTGCGCTGTACCGATAAAAGTCCCTTTTCGATTCACACACGTCTGCACTCCACCAGACCACGACTCCCCAATGATCCAGCTTTCTCCTCGCTCACGCGGGGCTACGCAGAGACGCCAGCGACGTGGACCAATCAGAGCGCGCCATCTCAGCCGGGAAACTTCGAGAACATTCGATTGTCGGGGGAAGGAAGAGAGGAAAGAAAAAATGGCGGCCAGCGACTACTACACGCGGGAAAGAAACGAACTTGGCCGAGAAGAAACGCAGGCAAGAACGGCCATCTTGAAATGGGAAAAAAAAACTTAATTGATCAAAAAGGCATTAAAAACGTTATTAAATTTCCTAAAATTTTATCGGGAGATGGCTAATCGTCCGAGACAACCCTGGGTAAAATTTGGAGTAAAAATTTAAATTAGAAGTGAGTAAAAATAATTAAAAACCGGACATGAACAAGAGATATTGCAAGAAATGAGTTAGGCTATTGAAGAGAGAGGGAAACGTATTAGTCAGCAGAAAATCGAAAGAATTTACGTGATAATTAAATTTACACCTCCGGAGACAGGGCAAACAACGGCAGAATTAATTTAAAGAAAAGGTCATTATTTAGAAAGTCCCCACAAAAAAAGGGGTAATTAGTAGTAATTTAAAAAGACAAGCTATTGAGTTATAGAAGAAGAGTCACCTAGACCATTATATCTCCTGACAAAAGGTATTTAAATTAAACTTCCAAGTTAATTGCAAGCATTAGAAAATAAATAATTAATGGTTCAAACAATTAAAATAAAAATTACTGCATTTGATTTGTAAAAACATTATCCCCCAAAAAACAATACAACATAGGCAGGGGTTTTGATGATACGAAGTAATAGATAATAAACTATTGCTTTCTAAATAAATAAATTGAGAGTTTCAGAGAACAATCAAAACGCATACTTAATTATATTAAAAAGTATTTCTATTAAAATATTATCAGTGTAATTTTAAGTCTTTTTTAGACTATATTTGGTTAATCTTCCCACGCCCCTCCGCCATATCAACGCCCTCTACTTTTCTCTGGGTCATTTACCGCCCCCTTAAAAGCCTCAAATGCCCACAAGGGGGCGTTATCGCCCACGTTGGGAACCTATGCTCTAAAGGAATGGTTGTGATATGTCCTGTAAGGCCGAAGAAACAAGCAAGCATTTTCTTAGAAGTGCTTGATGAATGTAAAACTTTCATGGAACAGTACAACCTCGAAAATCCGGAAACCTCCAAAAACCAGACACTTTTTGCAGAATTTGCAAGGGGTTATTTTCATTTTCCCACTCCGCCGATGGATGGCACTACTAAATTTTTGATGTTTCGTTTGCGATCAACCGATGTGTATATGTTAATGACGTCACTTAAAAGTCAAGTTCTTATAGGTTAGATTCATGTTCTTGGAAAGCATACGTCATTGCTAAAATCTGTCGCTAGCGCTAATCCGTCCATACTCATACTTTACAGTAATCGCCAAAGCGGTTGAGACTTGGTC
Source organism: Cheiracanthium punctorium (assembly GCA_038373885.1). Classification (NCBI taxonomy): domain Eukaryota; kingdom Metazoa; phylum Arthropoda; class Arachnida; order Araneae; family Cheiracanthiidae; genus Cheiracanthium; species Cheiracanthium punctorium. The sequence goes on along the minus strand of JAWZYV010019925.1, from coordinate 884,819 downwards.
GATTAGCACGTGTTTTATTTTTTTTAAAGCTGAGTACGGTGATTAACCTACAATGGCCAGTAGTGGTAAAAGAAAGCATAATTCTCTAGCAATAACAGATAAAGTAGCATTGCTGAAGAAATACCAGGAAGGTACGTCTGTTCGTAAATTGTGCGAGGATTATGCAATTGGGAAGTCGACTGTTTATGATCTGATCAAACAAAAAGGAAAGATCCTTCAGTTTTTTGCGGAATCCGATTCACCGATCAACATGAAAAAAAGGAAAACTCTACATAAACCAAATAATGAAGAGCTGGACAAAGTTCTAATCGAATGGATTAGACAGAAGCGGAGTGAGAACGTACCGCTTACGGGTCCCATGATAACGGAGCAAGCTAAAATCTTCCATGAAAAACTAAATATAAGTTCACCCTGCAATTACTCATCTGGGTGGCTGGAAAAGTTCAAGAACCGGCATGGTATTAGAGAATTACGAATATGTGGTGAAAAGGCCAGCACAGATGAAGAAGCCAGCGAATTTTTTGTGGAGGAATTTACAAAAATGGTGGCTGGAGAACAATTATCCTAACGAACTCATTTATAATGCAGACGAAATGTCTTTGTTTTGGCGCTATGTACCCCGAAAGACTCCGGCAACATCGGATGAAAAAAATCCTTCTGGAATAAAAGATATTAAAGAAAGACTCACTGTCTTAGCGTGCGCCAATGCTGCAGGCAGTCACAAATTAAAATTATTAGTTATTGGCAAGAGTGCACGTCCTTGAGCGTTAAAAGGATTAAATGTAAATGCCGTCATTTATAGATCGAACAAATGTGCGTGGGTCACCAAGGAATTATTTACTGAATGGTACGAAAACTATTTTGTTCCACAAACACGTGCTCACCGACAATCAATAGGCTTGCCTGACGACGCAAAGATCACATTAATTTTGGATAATTGTTCTGCTCGCCACAGTTCTAGAGAAAAACGACATTCAGGTTCTATTTTTGCCGCCCAACTGCACATCATTAATACAACCTATGGATATGGGATTATTACGTTCATTAAAATGCCGCTACAAAAGTGACTTTTTACGGAAAATGCTTAGTTACATTAATGATGACAAAAGCATTTCCGAATTTCTGAAGAACTTCAATATAAAAGATGCTATATGGTGTGCTGCAAATGCATGGAGGGAAATCAACGAAGAAATTCTACAAAATGCGTGGCGCAATCTACTGCCAACTGTAATATTTAACGACTCCACAGACGATAGCAGTGCAAGCTTCAAAGGTTTCCCGACATCTCAGAAAGAAACAGAGATGGCTCAGTTGTTAGATTATGCAAAATATGGAAAATTAAATTTGGAAAAATCAGATATTGAGGAAGTAATGGATATAGACGATGTGCCATGTGTCTATTCACTAAACGACGATGAAATTGTAGAAAGCGTGCTCAAGAGTAACACCCAAACCGTTGAAGACGACAGCGACAATGAAAGTTGTGATGAAAAAATTTCGACTGCGGATTTAATGAATGCATTGGATACAGCGATCAAAGGATTAGAACAACGAGACTTTATTTCTGAACACGAAATTTTGTCCGTTTACCGGATACGAGAAAAAGTAATTTCTTAAAAACCCAAACTTAAGCAACAGACATTGCTTGAAATGTTTGAAAGATAAAAATGTATTTTTTTTTTTTTTTTTGTGCGATTTTTCATTGCTTATTTGTTGCTATGTATGCATAGATTGTTTTAAAGTATAAATATAATTTAGGAAGTTTACGGGCAGGGAAAAAAAACCAAACAAAATTCACACGCTTGCCAGTAAAACGGAAGAGATGCGTGAGGGGGAGAAACGGGGGCTCCTTTTACGTAAACAAGTGTATCCTTTCAGCCAGCTGTTTAGCTGATAACGGAATATGAGTAAGCACGGATCCACTAGGTAATTGTTTTATGCTTTGAATGTTGTTTCATGTCTTTTTTAAATTACTTTTGATGACTGTAGCTCTGAATTTTTTTTTTTTTTAAACACTCAATATTTCTTTACATGCCATAGTTAATCTTTTACCGTAATAATAGCGTAAAGGGGGCATTTATTCAGTACTATTTCAAAAGCAAACAAAATTCACGTGAAAAGCACGAGGGGGTCGATGACTTTTGCAATAATTTTAAAAGATATCTAAAATCCGGAAATTTCCGAAATCCGGAATTGCAGAGATTTTCGCGATTCCAGATTTTCGAGGTTGTACTGTATTCGGTCATCTGGAAACACCCAACAGTGGATTGTTATTTAGTTTCCAGCTCTCACGAATCTATCCAAGTTTCGTCACCTGTTACAATGTTGTATACGAATTTTGCAGCTCCCAATTGGCATTTCCTCACGGCAATTTGCACGAGCCTCTTTCTGAGCTTCTGTCAAATTGTGCAGAATCCATCTGGAACAAATCTTTTTAACAGCTAAATGTTCGTGCCAAATCGAATGTATTGCAGTCTGTGATATGCCAAGGGATGCTTCTATCTCACAATATGTGACATGCCGATCTTCTTCAATCCTGTTGCGCATAGCATCAATGTTGTCTGGATTGTGATTGTGTGTGATCATGGCAACGCTACACTAGGGCAATCTGCCAAAGGTGGGGGGGATGCCTAGGTAGGAGGACATTCTAAGGGGTTCTAACGCGTATTCACGTTACATCTGGAGAAAACCTACCAAAACTCCAGACCGTTAGATCGACAACCGCGCGATGGGACCCGAACCCGGGACCTTCACACTTCGGCCGTCTACCATTTTCAGCGGCATAACCACTGTGCCATGGTGAGGCCAATGTTGTCTGGAATCTGTCGATTTTGGTCGTTCTTCACGAGATTCATCACTGACGGACGCACGACCACGACAAATTCTGCAAACCAATTGTAAACATTCTTTTCTGATGGTGCTTTATTACCAAAGTTTCACAAAATGATACTAAGCATTCTTGTCGAGTGAGGCCTTTCTTAAAATCATAAAAAAATCATCCAGCGGAAACCTTCATGAGTTATTTCTATTTTTTCACTCACTGGCTTCTTTAGAACACTCGTGTAAACAAAATATGCAGGCAATTTCTATAATGCCACTGATTCCTAAATTAAAAAAATGTGAATTTTACGATTATCCTGAAGACAAGTTTCATTAGCACCTCTATTGGTCGTTTGTAAAAACATAAAAAGCAACCTACGTACCTTAACTTTTGGAAGCCAACATACTTTTACACAAGGGTAGATTAAAGGGGGGGGCAGCCCCCCCCCCCCCGAGAAGAAAGAAATTAATGTAAAAGATCCTATTTTACTTCCATAAAATCGATGTATATGTCAATCTTCTAACTAACCGTCCCCATCAACAAACTAACCGTCCCCCCCGACAAACTTGCAATAATCCACCACTGCTTTTACATGAATATTATTATTACCACAGGCTGCTTTTATTAGTTCTACATCATTTTTATATTTATTTATGAACTCTGAACAAGTCATGTTCATGTTGAGCAAAACTTGCAATTTTGCTTTAATTCTAGAGCAGCAATTTCTAACATTAGACCATTAATGAAAATACTCGCTCATAAGCATTTGAAGGAGTTATGCTCAAAACTCGAGATACAAGACAAAATAAAGCAGCATTTAACTTCTGCTCCTTTTAGGTTTTAAATACATATATCCAGTCTTTATCAACACTCTGATGTTGATTGAGCTGTGGTATTATACTCTTTTCCAGTCTGTAGTCTTCAAAAGTTCATCAGTTGAAAACCCTTCTTCCAAATCAAACCTCAAAACAGAAGTAGCATCAATTAGTAAATCTGAACTAATTGAGCAGTCGTCGTCACAATATCAAAAATCGGGACAAACTAGGTAGGTCATTGGAGCGTGGGACAATAATATCATTGAAATCAAAACAGATTGCAATTCTGAATAGGGTGACTCCAAAAATCATTATTTTTTAACAAAGGTTGCCTACTTTATGGCGGAGATCACAGGGATGAAAAGACAGGTCAAAACCTTAAAATTTGGGACTGCCCCGTATATTAAGAAACGGTTGATCACTTTGTAAACTGGCGTGTAATATTGGCTTTGTAATATTGGCGTGAACAAAACATAAGTGCCGGCTAATTTTAATAATAACCACCCTTAACTTCCGATCATTAAATGGCGGGGTTACCATAATGGCATCCTTTATCTATCGCGCCAAAAAAAAGTCGCCAAAAATAAAGCGCGCCAAAGGACCAATACTAAAGCTGTACCATTTCGGGTATTATAGTAAACTGAAACCAAACACTATTCCACCCCAACTCCCAAAAAGTAAAAAGTCTCTATCGACAGCAGTTCAGGGATCACAGTTAAATGTTTTAATTCGAATCGTAATTAGTAACCTTAAAGAGCAGTGTTTTATAAGGATAAAATAATCGAATTCATCATTGTTTTTTCAATCACAATAACAAAAAATAAAAAAAAATTGTAAGACAATATTAGAGAAAAAGCAAGATGCCTACAGTTTCTCGCAGCATAACTAAAACTGTTGCTTGAAACACAAGGAGAGGGGGGGGGGTTATTTAGCATTAAAAAAACTGAATTTTTGACCATAATATATTTACCCCAGTAATATCCTGGCCGCTGATTTCTTTTTCTTCAGCGTAGTCTGTAACTTTTTCAAGATCGGCAGCACCACTATCATGTTTTGCTGTTTTCTTTTGAGGTTTTTGATCCTCATTATTTTCAGTAGTTCCATCAACCTCGTCAGCCATTAATGACCAGATCAGAGAGATTCCAAAATTTACGAAAAGCTTAAATCTAAATAAATTAGGCAGACGGCCGTTCGTGCGGCCGAAAAGCATGCACACAATCAATGCAAGTGAAAGTGAAAGTATGCTTGAGATCGAGAGATACTTCTCTTTCAAAAATTTACATCATAGAAGAAATTGATATTTAAAAATACTAACGTTGAACATTTTTACACTAAAAAACACATGCTTTGTTTAAGTGCCTTTTTCAAGCATAAAATTCTTCTATTTGATTTAAAATACCGAGAACGAGGATTTATAAGCGGTTAGGAGCCAAGCACACAAATCCGAACACATGTTCACAACTCAGAAGTAACACGGACTAAGTAAGCAAACATCTAAACATTTCAATCTCAAACAAAAACAGAAAGCACTATGGATACCTGCCGAAACAGGACGATTAGTGAAGGGAATGCAGATGAGGCAGATTCTATTGGTTTAGGATGTGCTTTAGAATTTTTTAAAGAATATGATGAAATAATTAGCTTAATAGATCAATTAAAAGAAGTGTATAGTGATCAGTCACTTTCAGAGAAAGTTATTGAACGCTTTATTTATATATTGAACCAGTATCAAGAACAACCACACCTTTTGGATCGCTATTTAGATGAATTTTTAAACCGTTTATTAACTATAGCCAGAGATGAGAGTAATGATGACAAATTACAGCATTTGGCTTTTAAGTTTTTATACATTATTACTAAAGTACGGGGTTATAAAGTAGTTTTAAGACACTTGCCCCATGAGGTACGAGCATATGTGCAATATAACTTTTGTTTATTTATTTATTTATGGTTCTTTGTTTCATGCACCATTAAATCTTCATTTAGAAAGAATAAATGAATTTTTTCATAATAATTTAAATGCGTACACTTTAAGTTTGTCTTAAAATTTAAAACTCCGTGGGCGCTGAGCAATGGAAAATCATTCCATGCTTCAGTAATTCTTTCAATTTTTGGAACAGCTTTGGTATCATCCCTTTTAAGCGCTATTTTGAATTGCCGACAAATTGCCTTTTATTTTAACGGAGTATTTTTTTCTTTTTTTTTTTTTAAGTGGGATGTATAAGTTTGTGTTATTTATTTATATATTTTAGATTTACTAGACTTTCAGTTGTTCCTCAATCCCCACTCCCCCTCTTTTTTTTAAAGTAAATACAATTGCACTTACAACAGATTTCTCAAAAAATTATTAAATGTAAAATCAAACCTAAATTACATAGCATTTCTAAGTATGGTATCACTAAGAAAACATAAAAATATAATTGAAATTTCGCAAATGTAAACAATGGCTAGTCATTGCCATACTCTCAAAAAAAGTCACATTGAAAAAGAAGAAAAAAAAACTTCTCCAAAAAGAGATGATACTGGAGCTGTTTCCTAATTTTTTATATTAAAACATATTTCAGTTGTTGTGTACCAATTTTAACCATGTCTTGATTCTGTTATATTTTTGTGGCTATATAAAAATGATGGGCATTATCTAATTGGATCTGAAAAGTTTAATATTGATCTAAACCTAAGAAAATATCAGAACATGGGATAGTTGTGAAAATGAAAGAAAATTTCCCAAGCGTAAAAGTTGGGAAGTTTTATAATTTATTTGAGTCGCCATTAGTCTGTTGTAATTTTTTCATTCCGATTTCTTCATTATAATTTTAAATGACTTTCATCATAAAAGATTGTTGCAGGTGAAAGTAGTAGTTGGATGTGAAAATTTGGGTGCATTCAGACTGCCACTTTTGAGTAACTCGAGTTACTCAGGAAAAACCCAAGCCATTCAGGATGCATGACTTCAGCTACTCGAGGCGATAAACAAAGCTTTCACGCTGCCAAGCTAAGTAGCTCAAGTTTTTCCCCACTCCCCAAAGATTTTTGGGGGGAAGTTTGGGAGATAGATCAGGTGACCTGTAGATGTTGTTTTCGTTGCTTCTCATTGGCTCCACTTAGTAGTAAATATGTGCCCTTTTTTTCCCTATTAACTACCCAATACTGTCCATGATGTCAATCTCCCCTAGTAAAACATGAGTAGCTCTTGTTTTACTCGAGATTAACCGAAAGTGGCAGTCTGAATGCATTCTTCACTCTAAGTTCTATAATTTGAGTTTCACATTCAAATATTTAAAGTGAATTATACATTAAAATTTTATAAAATTTTAATTATTAAAATTTTATAAAATTTTAATTTTCCTATTCCCCCCCCCCCCCCCTAAATGCAGAATTATCTATGCTCAGCTGAAAATATTCACAATTACTGCTGAAAACTCTCATTGAGGGTTGTCATCCAGAGCCGGTCCTAGGTGGAGCGAACGGTGCATCTGCACTGGGCATCATCTCTATGGGGGCATAAAAACATCCTATTTTATACTGTGTAGATTTTAGTGTCCATATATTGTTGAAATTTCCTTTATAAACAACTCTAAATAACTTTTCTAGCTGCATGTGTGGTGCAGAGGGGCGCATTTTTGTTTGCACCCCTTAGAAAAATAGCTAGGGCTGGCACTGTTGTCATCTCTGGTAATGCATATATTCAAAAGAATCAAACTGTATTTTTATTGTAGTTGATATATTTTTCTATGAGAAAAAAAAAATAGTAGATATTTTATATTTTATAAATATTGAATTTTTCTTGGGAAAAAAAAAAAAAAAACTTTGCTTTTAATCTTCTTCTTTAGGTGAGTGACGTTGAACCAGTGTTATCCTTGTTGAGTAAACAGAATCCACACGATGTTAGTACGTGGGAAACCCGTTACATGCTTTTACTGTGGATGTCCATCATAGTTATGATTCCTTTTCACATGCATCGATTAGATGATATGACTGATGAGAATAAGTCTGATAAAAAATCAGTCATGGAAAGGTAAAAATATTGCAGGTTTTTGATTAAGATTGTCTTGTAACTATTTTTTTTTTTAAATCTTTATTGAAAGTAGCGTAACATATACGGAAGATCTGAATTTAGGGGGGAAATACTGATTTGTATTACTTTTATTTTTTAGGATTATTAATGTCATCAAACTGTATCTCAGTGTAAGTGATAAAGCCAGAGATTCAGCTGCATTTCTTGCTGCGCATTTCATAACCAGACCAGATGTAAAAGATATATATATGAAAGAATATCTTGATTGGTGTTTAAAGGTAAATTTTGTGTTTTTCTATTCATTTTAATTTTTTGTGCTTATGGTACTTCATTTATTTTGTTTAATTAAATATGTTTATTATAAACTATAACTGTAAAAGCTTTTATGTTCAAATAACACTGACTTATTTTCTGAGCTTATGTTCAAATAACACTAATTATGTTCAAAAAACACACATATGAATAACACTGTATAAAACACAAAGTTCTATCTTATGATTATTATTACAGTCCATTGTAGGACTGTGACATCAGTGCCGGATTAGCCATACAGCAGAAGTAGCAAATCCTACAAACCCTGCACATTTAGCTTGAAGGTTTTCGTTTCCTCCCACCTCTTAAGATCCAGCTTTTTTTTTAGCAAAAAATAATTATCGTAATTTTTCTTACTTTCAGATTTTCTTACTTTTTTTCACTAGGGTGCTATTTTGTTCAGTTCCAGATTTCTGTCTACGCGACTTTGTAGACATGAACTGTCACATCTTTTCAAATGTGTTTGCCAGATAACGTGGAGGTGAAAGAGAATAAAATGTTGAAAGTCACCCAAGGTGACTGTCAATTTCAATTCAAAGATTTTCATTTCAATTTCAAATATCCAATAGATTTCAAAGTTTTCTTGTTCCATAAAGATGTACTTTATGGAACAAGAAAAACACACATGGATTATGATGCCCCTACCAAATAATACTTAAAATTTGTATAGTTGGAATATGCTTGGCAAAGATTGTAAAAATAGATTCAGTAGGTGATTTTAAGATAGATTTCGATTCTAAAGATGTGTTTTATGGAACAAGAAATGGTTGATTCCTATTTTAATGTTTCCACTCTTGCCAACCCCAAAACAAAATTGCCAAGCTTTGCAGTCATTGGTCTCTAAGAGTTATGCACAAGTTTCAATGGTCCAAAAAGAACTATATGAAAACTAAAGTGAACAAATTAGCGGTAAATGCACCAGTTAAGGAATTTGAAGATATTTAATTATTAAATCTACATTAATTAGCAACTCAAAATAAATAAGTAAATAATGGAATGCTGTACTTACATCTCGTTCCAAATCGCCATTTTAATTCATAATTACGGTTGCCATATAAATATAAAAAAACGTCATAGTAACTGTGTATGTTTAATTATTATCGCCACCTTGGCGAGAATCAGAGCGTTAAAGTAGAAATCAATCCAAGAAAGCAAGCACGGCACACTCATGGATTATGATGCCCCTTCCAAATAGTTTTTAAAATGATATAGTTGTAATGTACTTGGCGAAGATTGTAAAATAGTTTTAGTAGGCAATTTTAAGATAGATTTCGATTCCAAAGATGTGTTTTATGGTATGTACAAGGGAGAAAAATATGGCACACTCATGAATAATGATACACTTTCCAATTAATGGGATAAGGAAAGAAAATAGGGAGGATGAATGGATTATGACACGCTTTTAATATATAGCACTTGACTGAAAAAACACTCAAAATACTGGTGTTAAACGATAAAGTAATTAAAAAACTTTGTAAAAAACACACATAAGAAGTAAAAGGAAAGAGGATACACGTTTCGTTCAAAAATTGTCGAAGGGCTTGGACTGAAGAAGTTCAAAACAATTTTTGAACGAAACGCGTATCCTCTTTCCTTTTACTTCTTATGTGTGTTTTTTACAAAGTTTTTTAATTACTATATAGCACTTTAGTGTGTATTTAAAATGTGAAAATGTTTCAGATTTTCTTACTTTTTTTTTTTTTTCGGATAAGGCAATTTCTGAAACTCATTGAAAGAATATACATAAAATTAATGTAGCTGTTGCATGCCTGCATTATTTATTCAACTGATTACCTAGGCAAAACTGAATGAGTATTCAAAAGACAGCAATAAGAGACATATACAACAGTACAAGGGGTGATCAAATGAAAAGGTACGAAACAACACGGTGGGTACAAATGTAGACTTTATTCAAAATATACACCATAGGCCTGAGCACAACGATCCCACTGATAAACAAGCTGCAAGATTCCTTGTTCCCAGAATTCCTATGGCCGTGACGAGACCCAGTCCGTCACAGCGTCCTTGAGTACTTTGTCCGAGTTGAAACGCTTCCCTTTCAGGTGTTTCTTCAGTGGAACAAATACATGGAAATCGCAGGGCAACATGTCTGGACTGTAGGGCGGATGATCAAGCTGTTCCCACTTTAACTTGGCCAGTTCCTTGGGGAAAACAGACACTCCATTTTCTCACTGGCTCGTGGGACGCACAGTCTTCCCCATATACAGTCATCATCTGGCGATGAATAGTGACCGTTTCAGCGCCTTCCACTGTCAGAAATCGGATAAAGCCTCGCTGCTTCTCAGTCGTTGAATTCTGTAATGCGAATGCCATCCTGTCCTTACATGCACTGCCACGTCAATTGGACGTAGGAGGATGCTTTTTGTAAGAGCTTCTGCTCTCTCCTGCAGGCCCCCGCATGCTCCCACTTTTGACAAAGACTCCAATTGCATCCCTAGATGTCGCACTAAGTTCTCCTATAACGGCACAGGCAAATATGTTAACGGTCAAGTTGTTAGGACGTTTCATACCTTTTCATTTGATCACCCATTTCATTTGATGATTGAATGATTGTATATTCAACACCCCGTGGAACAAAAAATGTGGTATCCAGAAAAAAATTTCAGCGATAGTCCAAACAGGGGGAAAAGCAGAATTTTTCAAAAAGTCTTCATCATTATTTTTTTGTTGATAAAAATCGCAACTTGTGGGAGGGGGTATTTAGACCCTTTTACCACCCCTTTAAAAAGTGCATTCCTTATCAATCATGTTACAAGTTTGTCTTTAGCGCCTTTGAAGAATGAATCCAAATCGTCTTTGTCCTTATCCGAATTGTCTTTGAAGAATGAATCCAAAAATAAACAAAATATGGAAAGAAAACTAAGTGCCAAAATGAAAGCCCCTCCCAAGAAAAAATATCTGCCTCGATCATTTCAGGGGCTTTTGTAGTAACAGATCAAATGAATTTTTAAGTAAAGTGGTAATTAAACTTTTCAAAATGACTCAATATACAGAAAATATTTATGGCTATTTCTGAGGATTTTCTCTGGAAAGTGTGTTGAGCTTCTGCATTTTCCTGAGAGCCGAGGTCCATAGAAATGTAGGAATAAAAGCACATCATGAAAAGATATTCTCCCATGAAACAGTAATTTTTATTTAACTATTGGACATAAACTTTTCTTTCATGGTAGATATGAGCATGGTATTTAACTGGATGTTGGGCTGTCCCAAAGTTCTTTTGTTTTAGAGTAAAAGAAGGGGGGGGGGTTGGCTTTGGCAATATTTGAAGGTGTATGGAGTTGGAGAGTAAGCCATCTTTAGAAAGCTTTTGGTATTACGCTTGAATTATTTTTACTTATTTATTTTTTACATTTTACAGTGCTTGAACATGTGCATTTTGAATTAATATATCATACAATAATAATATATAGAATATAAGCCATTTATTATATTTTGAGAACTCACAATTCTGATAAATTATCATATTAATCACAGAAATTAAATGTGTTAAACATAAAGGAATTACTTTTGGCCGGTCGAAATTACAGGTCAAGGACGTGAATTTCATTAAATTTGTTTGGATAAAATAATTAGGATGGAGAGGATCTTTGCTCAAAGACTAGACGGTCGGGGTATCCGGGAAGTCATAACCCCAGGCAAACTGAAAACAGAGGGTTTTCTGATACTCTTATTCCACAAAGAAACTCAGAAAATAGTTGATCACAATTAAGATTATTATATCCTGCAGAAACATTTGAAAGTAATATGATAATGAATGTTTAGATTATTATATCATGCAAAAACATCTAAATAATAAAAGTCCTGAATGTAGCCTTGCCGGGTTCAACTCATTGCTCCCAGTGCATCTGGTGGCGATGTTGAAATTTTGATAAAAACAACATTTATATCTCTAATTAAAAGGAAAAACTTTTATTACAGTTCGAAAAATCTCTAAAAAATGAACCTTTTTCAAAGTTGCAGGTAATTTCAACTCTAAATATCTAGCGAGATATCACGCCTTGAAAAAGTAAACACAAGCGAAGCAAAGATTGATGAACGAGGTCGACCAGAGGTGGCAACATTTCTGAATTATATTGCTAACTCCGTCGCGAAGCGGCGTGTGTGGAATAATTCCTTGAATCTTTGAAAAAAAATCACGGAACATAATCCCTGGTGTAGATTGATTAGATGATGTCATATACTGGCAAAAAGACTCCTTTTGCATGACAAGCAATGCAATGTAAAAAAGAAATTGGGGACAATTTTTTATTGTGACATTGTTTTTTAATTAGATTACTGTTAATTATTTCATTAATTAGAAAATGTCCCCAATTGTGTTTCAAATTTGGGGACATGTCCTCAATTTTACTTTCAAAAATATGGTCACCTTAATTTAGCTGAAAAATTTGATAGATTTTGGGCAAATATATTGCCCAAAATAATGTGTAAAATTTTGTTTGCACAACACTTAAACACCTATTTGTAGAAATTCGTTTTTAGAAATTGGCAACACTCTTTGAAATGAGAAAAAATTATTGGTTATTATTAGGCAAGTTGGAGTGTATAGGCTGATTAATTTTATTTTTTTACCAACTATGCGAAAAATTCCAGAGCTGGGAATCGAACCCAGGACTGCCGCATAACGTGCGGGTGCTCTACCACTGAGCTACTCTGGGACGATTCCCAGATGAAATTTCTCGCATTAGAGCCGTTGGCATTTATCATCTTCCTCTGCAAACCACAGATAGAATAGATGAAACAATTAATTCGCGACAACTGTTTCATCTATTCTATCTGTGGTTTGCAGAGGAAGATGATAAATGCCAACGGCTCTAATGCGAGAAATTTCATCTGGGAATCGTCCCAGAGTAGCTCAGTGGTAGAGCACCCGCACGTTATGCGGCAGTCCTGGGTTCGATTCCCAGCTCTGGAATTTTTCGCATAGTTGGTAAAAAAATAAAATTAATCAGCCTATACACTCCAACTTGCCTAATAATTTGAAAGGTTGATGGAATCACTTTCTAAAAATGTATTATTGGTTGTTTGTGGAAGTCATGTTTTTTTTTTTTTCATTGATCTCAGCCGAGTGTTTTTAAACATTAACGGTGTGACATTTGTGAAATCCTATTTTAAAAGTGTTTGAGTGTTTTAGATTGTTTTGGTGACAACGTTTGCTTAATTTTGAATTCGTTTAAATTGATGCATTTTGATTTCAACGTAGTTGGATCGTAACTTTTATTTCGATTGTTTTGGAACATTTGTTTTATTTTTGTCATAAATCCATAAGCGTTTGTTTAATTTTGAAGTAGTTAATTGAGTGTTTTAGATTGTTTTTGATGGCATATGTTTTTGTTTTAAGCGTTTGTTTAATTATGGATTTTGATTTCAACATTGTTGGATTTCATAGCTTTTATTTAGGTTAATTTGGTGTTGTTTATTTTGTTTTTGTCATAAATTTATAATTACTAGCCGGCAGACGACTTGCAGGTTGCAAATTTTGGTTGTGAAGAGGACCATGTGCTGTAGGTTGCACAAGCCAGTTACGAAGCGACCAGTGTGCTCTAGATTGCACATTTTGGCCGCAAAGCGGCCATCGATGGCCAAAACTGGTCGCCGTAGGCAGCTAGTTTGAAAGTAATATGATAATGAATGCTTTATCCAAATTTTTAATTATTTATTATATCCATTATTCTATTAAGAAAACATATAATCCTCTGATTGAAAATTTTTTAAACAAACTATTTTAGATCAGTTTTACAAGGGAAGGTTGAAAAGTTATGCAGACATGCTTATAGAACATGAACGAAATTGCGTTTAAAAGTGTTCTAAGCATTGGTGGAAGTAACAGTTCCCCTCTGTACATATGTGCAGTTTGAATGCGTTTGGTCCATGCAGTGTATTTTGAATAGCAGAAATATAATTAAACTATATCTGCCTCTCCTCATTTTGGTTTCTTACAAATTAGCCCATTAAATAAATGAAGTTAAAAATGTGTAACCTAGTAAGTAAAGACCTTTGAAATAATGGAATAATTTTGCAAATATGTATTTTTAAAAGGGGGGAAACTGTGTTTAAACTCACAGTTTAAAGTACATTTTGTTTTCAAAGGTTCTAAAAACTTACAGAAATAATTGTCATTGTATGTATGTAAACTTGTCAAGTTGTATGTTTGCATATGGGAAAGCGGGTAGGGATCTTAGAAACTTGAAATATATACCCATGAATATTAACATTCATAAAAAAACTGAGTTGTAGGTATAAATACTTTTAAATATCGTCAGGCTCAGTATCTATTAATCCCCCCCCTCCCCCAAAAAAACAAATTATTTTGAGGGTCATTTTTTCCTCACACCAATTTACTTGGAGAATTTATTTGTCTAGTGTTAGCTCTCATTTGCTCTTACTAAATTAAGAAAAGTTCATAAAAGTTGTTTTATTTAATTATCAGACAAAACCTAGACATTAGCGCACCCGAGGAGGATTGTTGTAGCTGTGGACATGTATATCGGATTTGTGTACTTGGCTCGAAGCCTGCTTATAAATAAATCCTCATCAGAAGGACAACACAAGGGGGTGCCCTCTGTAGGGGTCTCTCTAAGGGGTCCTAACCCATATTTACACTAAGTTTCGGTGAAAACTCTGAAGGGTTAGGTTGACGGATGCACAATAGGACCCGAACCCGGAACTTTCACACTTCACCCATCTAACATTTCCAGTGACATCACTGTGCCATGGTGAGGCACCTGAGGAGGAGGAAGAGTTAGAATAAATACTCCCAAATCTAATATGTGGGAAGTTTTAGTTTTGTTTATATCTAATAGCATTAGTAACCCCAATAACTAATTAATTAGTTCTAAAATAAATTCTAATATAATTAGTACATTTTATTTTCTCAGTTAATTAATCTAGTCTACTTTAATGTAAGGGTAAAACTCTTCCCCCACAAAAAAAAAGCTTTCTGTGTGTGTCTCTAAACTAAGAGCCTCTTGGTAACATTTGCTACAGGCCCTGTGCTATCTTAAGCCGGCACTGTGTGACATCACAACATGACAGCATGTGTAAGTCACAAAGGTTGTGGCAACGGACAAATGTCTGCTAGGGACAGTTTTTTGTGATTATTGCACAAAGACATGTCACAGAAGGCATGCATATTTTATACTAAAGTTAAAATGTACTTAATTTCCAAGTAGGCTGTTGACTAGGACATTAAAAAGAAGAAGGGAAAAAAAAAAAAAAAAACTTTCATGCTTTACAAGCTTAGCAAAATCATAGCTGCTATCGTGCTGTAATCCTAATGTCACCAAGCAAGCGTGGTGGTCACTATATCACACTCATATTTTTAATGTGGTTTTTATAAAAGAATCATGTAATATTTTATGAAGTCGTATAAGTGCTCAATTTGTTTATTTTATTTCTAGATGCTTACGTCCAGTAACAATAATATCAGTTTGCAAGCTGGAATTCTATCATCATTAGCTCTACTCTTTAAGCATGGAAAAAGAGATGATATGAAAATTTGTGGTGCTATGGTGCTTAAAATGATTCTAGATTGTGGATTCAAAGATAGTGGAAGCTCAGTTGTCAGAAAAATGGCCTTAAAACTAATTCAAAGAATAGGTAATTTTTAAGTGGGGAATGTATATAATATTCATGTGTATATATAAAATAAATTATAAAATTAATAGTTTATAAAGCTTTTCTCACTCCCTACATTACATCTCATTTTATCAGTGGTATATGCAAGAAGAGTTTAAATCCTCACCTCCTTTGAGAACATACAGCTTTGTTCTTAAAGGGTATATGTTTAAAAGGTCATCAATTAGGATAAACAAATTAAGGGAGAAATCTATCCCCCACCCCTTCCTTAAAGAAACTTTATGTACACCACTACATTTAATTAAAAGTCTTTATTCATGTACATTACTTTTACTAAGCTTAAAAGCAGACTGTAAAGTAGTTTATTTAGTCTTTCTGGCCAAGTTCAGAATGCTTTGTGAGTAACAAAGTCAGAGCATATGTATATTAAATATATTTATGAATGTTTTTCTGATAGTTAATCATCATGTCTCATTTTGTTTAAAGTTAAGAGGAAATCTTAGTAGGGATCATACCCTAAACTCGCTATGTTGCAATCTTCTGGGACAGTTCATTTAGAAATTACCTTGTACAAAACCATGAAATTTGGTCAATAGTTACAAAAATGAATGCTTGGAAACTGAAGGTTGACCATTTGGATTAAGAAGTTGTCCTTAAAGCATTTTTTGGCAACCCCAAAATCTTTTATTGGGAGTTTAAAAAAGTGCAAATGCCTGGGTTATATAATCTTTTTTTTGTTGTTATTGTTGGTTGGAATTGTCACTGTTGTTCACTTTATCTAGGATATCCTTTAAAGGTACACCAGCAATTCGTATGTGTTTTTGATTTTTTAACCTGGCTTATAGACTTGCATGATGCCTCAAGTACAGGCTTAACTGTGAATTGCAGAGAGGCTCATTAAATACTGAGCCATGGCTTTAATCTAGCAGAGTCTAGAGATTAGTCTAACAGATAGTGTTTAGCATCCCCTATATCCCCGCAGTCACATAAGTCAGTCTGTTGGGTTTTTTTTTTTTTTTTTCATTAAGTAAGCTGGGAATGAGCTGTGCCCTGTGAGGAACACATAGTTGCTGAAAAAGTAGTCACTGGATTCTGATTGTAGGATAAGGGATACTGTGTAGCACCCTTTGGTACTTTTTTACCATTCTTTAGTTCATTTTAAAAGTTTTCAGATTTCTCTTTAGTAAAGTTGCCGGTGCTGCAATGAACACATCAGTTTCCATTCTGTTGCTAGCCTCTTTAGCTAAGAAATCTACATGCTTATTTTCCTGAAGACCAATGTGTGCTTTGATATTCTTTATTGTGGTCCAGAGTATTTTTTGTAGTAATTTTCTGACTTGTAGAATTAGCAGGCTCATTGTACAAGCTTCAGACAATGCAGTGATATAAGAAAAACTGCTGCTTAGGATGAGCACTTTGCTGGTTTCAGTCTTACTACACCATTGGAGAGCTTCTCTTATTCCTACAGTCTCAGCTTGAAAAACACTATTGTACTTGCTTAGCCTGAATGAGGCATGGTGAGTCTACTCCTTCAGTGCGTATGACAAAGGCTGCTACTGATCCAAAGTTAGTCTTTAAACCTGTATATATGAGTGTTCAATGCCTCACTTCCTCCAGTTGAGTATTTAAAATAGTATGGCAGGGGTAGGGTTCCTTGGCTGGGTAAATCAACCAGTAATTGACAATGTACTATATTGTAGGGAGAAAGGTGAGGTCTTCTTGCCAGGGTGTTAAATAAACAGCTAGCCTTGTTTGAAGGCTAGCTGTTTATTTAACACCCTCTCTGCCTCTTCTTCTACTAGCAGGAGCAAAATTTGGAGATCAGGGGTGACGCACAGTGTCTCTGTTGAGGCCTGTATGCCTTCGTAATGTTTAGAATAGGGATCCTTTGTAGTGTTGCTAGCCTTTGAGTTGCTTGTTTGTTGTGTTTTCACCCCATGCTCCCATTGTATAGAGAACCTGTTTAAGTGGAACTGCTTCATACCATGTTTTCAGGAGGCTGGTCCTAGTTCCCCAGGATTTCTCAGTAACTTTAGTTGTACCCATTTGGTGTTTTACTAACTTTGCTTGTAGGTTTTCTAGATGGCATTGAAAACTCTAACAGCCATACTCTCAAGAGCGAGTTCAACGCAAGCTTAAGAAGGAGTTGTCCAGTTTTCCACCTTGGAATATCTGGGAGTAAATTTCGGATGGTATTCACCACAGCGGATGGAGGCGAGCTTCAGTAAGCCAGGAACAATCCCTGTTTCAGGAAGATTCTACTTATTTTTCCAGGGGGTGGAAAGTAAAACTTGCTCTGATTGGTTAGAATATATCAGGTGGTTTTTGTTTGTAAGCAAGCACATGGTCTCTGCTCATGGACAGATTTGTCAGATTTGTTCATCGGCGCCATAATTTGTTAGGAATTCCATCTTTTGATTGCTCTTTTATTAACATGTTTTAGCTGCCTTTCTTTATATTGTTGATTTTTATACATTGACAGTTACTCTTTTTCCGTTTATTGTTTATATCATAGTCCTTTCATTTAATATTTTGTTTTTTTATTTCTCTGTCGGTCTGTTTGTTATTTTTTGAGTTATGGCTACGAAAAATTTCTCAATTTTAGAAATTGACGCTTTGATTAATTTAGTAGACAAATACAAAAACATTATTGAGTGCAAGAAAACAAACATGATTTCCGATGCGAAAAAAGAGGAGGCGTGGGCTAATTTAGAAAATGAGTTTAATGCTGTTCCCGGGGTGTCCAAAAAAAAAGAAAACAGCAAAACAATTGAGAACGAAGTATAAGAATTTGAAAAAAGAAGTGCAAGTTGTTGTTTTCAAAACTGAAATAGAAAATCAGGCTCACACATTATTACAAGTGAGTGTATATATATATATATATATATATACAGTAGAAGACCCAAAATCCGCACAGCTTGTTTCCAGACCTTGTGCAGATTTTAGAATTTTGCGTATTTTGGGTCATAATAGGAAATTCATTCTGTTTCCACCCCCCCCCCTCCCCTCAGAAAGTAATAGAAAAAAATATACAATAGAGATCAAGGGAAACAAATCATGTTACTTATAATTAGAATAATGATATAAAAATACAGAGGATTAATGCAATATTACAAAAATATGAGATTATAGTACAACTTATTTAAACATGTATATTCAATAGGTTAGGACTTTGGGATGTTCTAATTATAGTTTTTATTTTATTTATTTTTTTTTAATCATTACTTTCTGTTCGTAACACAGCTGTGTTGCTCTACAAATCTGAGATATTTCTTTCTCACAGCCTAACCTTCATTAAATGTTAATTTATCAACTTTTTGATCATCCTCACTTGTTACTGTGTCAGAGTCTGTATCATGTGATCATAATTCAGTGTCAATTATGTCACAGTCAGTCATTTGAAAGTTATCAATGTTAAGATTAGAGCTCACTGACTCCTAAAATTTTTTTTTTTCAAGTGAGACTAGCTTATTTAGTTTTACTTTGTGGTTATACTGTAGTTTTCTGAACTTGCAGCTGACAGCGCAGATTTCATTGTTTACATTGAACAGACAGTGCGGATTTTAGAGCCTTGCAGATTTCGGATCGGCGGATTTTGGGTCTTCTACTGTATATATATTCTGCCAGCATTACCTTTAAGTTAATTTTGACGGCAAGTAAAACTTGACTGCCAATAATATTTTTTTGTTGTTAAATGTCACAATTTTTCAATTAAAAAAAAAAAGATATTTAATAGAATTATAGTCAAAGCTTAGACGAGGGAACCCCTTGACATACACAACTAAGAAGAAATTTTTATTGCTCTAATTCTGAATTAATATTGCTCTGCAGCACCAAACTCACTGTCACTAATATAATTCTGTATGCATCATTTGTATATGATGATGATGATGATGGCATACGAAAGAAATTCTCAACTGTCCTTCTCTCACACTTCTTCCATTCCTTCTTGAAACCAGATTTAACCTGTTTATACCACTTGTTTACAGATATTAAGAATTTCCTTTGTACCCTGTGACCTTATATTCAGTGAAATTTAAATGCTACACAGGCTTATCGTTTTAAAAGGTTATACCTGGATTCAATACTTTTGCATAATTTTTTATCACTTTGATGTTAATACAATGTGTCAGTCATTTCAGAATAAAAGTACAAAATTCATGCATAGAACAAATTTTAACATTGATTCTAAGCTAATGATAGTAAATCCTTCTTACCATGATACACAATTTCTACAACTGGATCATAAATATGGCATAAGGAGTTATATAAGTGAGTAAATTTTTTTAAAGGAAAGAGAAAAAAGGAAAGCTACTTTATTAAGTGATAAAGGAATTAAACCTTGTTTAAGTTATATTTGTTTAAACCCATGTGGGAAATCAGGGTTTGATTGAATCTCCACATCAAAAACTGGTTATTGACATTCCATGTCAAAAAAGTGTTGAAAAATGTCCAAAAGTGTTAAAAGCATAATGCATATTATTTTTATTAGTCATTAGTAACATTATATTTATAATTAATATTATTACATTAAAATTACTTATTACCATTCAGTTGTTTGTTTGCGGGATTACGGCCAATTAGCTATGTGTAGGCTCTAAACCGAAGGATGGGGCACCCTCCATGGGGGTCTTTCTAAGGGGTCCTAACCAGTATTTACGCTAAGTTTCGGAGAAAACCAAGGAAAACTCTGAACGGTCCTTAGAATATTCTATCTTCAAAAGAAAAAAGTATTTTAGAATAAAACACTACATAGTTAATTAGTGTGGGTATGTATTGTGTTAAGGCAAAATTGCATGACAGGTATATTCGTAGGGATGTAGTTTAGACATTTTACAGAGGTTCTACACATTCACATTGCATCTGGAGAAAATCACTCAAAAGTTCAGACCGTTAGAAATACAGCTTCAAGGTAGGCCAGAAATCTGGACCTTAACATCCCAGTAGCATATTTGGGAGGGGAACCGGACCCCCTCTGAAAATGTAAAACAATTATTAAAAATATTACAACATCATAAGTATTATTATTATTATGTTTCATCCTATTGTTCTTTCAGACGTGTAATTATTACTAGGGATGTAATGGATATCCGGCAAGTATCCGGTATCCGGCCTATACGGCTGATTTTTCAATATTCGAAATACCGTTGGATACCCGATTCATAACTACTAGATATCCGACTTCTTTGCCGGATATCCGGCTATATACTACTTTTCCCAGCTATATATACGTACTATATTTTCTTTGTTGGAGAAAGTGCCCGATTTCTATTCGTTTGCGCAGACAACTGGTCGCTCAAAATACATATCAGCTCTTCGACGGTACTTTTATGAAATCTGTATCTTCGACGAAAATCTACGTCATCCAAATCATTGTTTCTACAATCATGGATTAAAATTCTTTGCTGTTCAGTAAATTCTAACATTTCTGAATCTTCTAACGCGTCAACATCGTATTGAGCAGCCATCTTGTTTGTTTACAAAACAGGGAACAACCTTCGAATAATCCCCTCTCAGAGGAGGGTTAAATCCGGTATTGAGCGCGAGTAGAATCTAGGAACAAGAGCGGATAACTCCCTATTGTGAATAAGGATAATGCGCCATTCTGTGCTTCTCGCCTTATCCAGGGACAACTCTCAGATTATCTTGTATTGAGAATACGGCAGTAAAATGCTTTATGATATATTTTATTTTGCATTTAAAAGTTTCATGAACCAGAGCTGGCATAATTTAAATCAGTTGATTAAAAAAAAAATTATTTAAATGACACATACATTTAGAAAAAGTGCCAGATAAAGATTGAATAAATAAATATAAAACAAGATATATGAATTACAACCAATTAATGTATGCAATTTCACATGAGTTTTATTAAGTCCCTCTTTCTTAAATGAAGAAGAAATTTCAGTTAGTGTGTATGAAAATAAAAAAGTTAGGTAGAATGACTGATATGACTGGTGGAATTCATTTTATGTAACTGAGAAAGTATAGAGAGTATCTCAGAACTTGAAATCCAGTTTTTCTAACAAATAACAGCTGTGGCTACATATGCTGGAACAGAAATATATTTGTTTTGGTATTAACATTCTAGCCTTCATAACAATTTATTTCTGTATGAATTGTGGTTTTTTTTAAATTAAATAAATAGCTTTCAATAAATCAACATTTGTTTTTGAATTTAACTATTATTTAGTTAGCATATATATTTAATTTTTAATAATCAGTGAGTAGAATATATACATATTTATAAAGTTATTTTCTTATAACAAACTCTTATATATATACATATATACTGCAAAAAATATAAATACAGTGAAACCTGCTAAGTTGACCACACAGTAGTTCCATGATTTAGTGGTTAACTTATGAAGGGTATAATACTTACTTTTTGATTTTCATGTTTTGTTATTTACATACTTGTACATTACATAGTACATGTAGTATATGTATACTACAAAATATGAAATCAAAATTGTACAAAATAGGAATATTGCTTATTAGGTGTAAACATTAATTATATGTACATATTACTGTATTACGTATTAATTATTGGATATTGTCACTGTTTGTATAGTTAGTAAGTTGAACAGAAACAAGTTAATTTAATATGAACCTCAATTTACTGTTAGTACTGACTGTACTATGTATTCAGTGAAGATGGGAAGTAATAAATAAAAATATATATATATAAATTGTTAAAAGAAAGACAAAAAAATTCTGGAAGTGGTCAACTTACAAAGGTTTTGAGCTAAGCTTTGGGACAAATTTTATCTAATTGCCTGGTCAACATACTAGTTAGACAGGTGGCCAACATATAAAGAGTTCACTCAATGTTAAAGTAACTAAGCCATTCCGTTCTTGGTCAATTAGATGAACTTAGGCAGGTGGCCAACTTAGGTTGGCCACTAAAGCCCCTCCAACTTTAGTGGCCAACTAGGCTGGCCAACCTTCAACTTCTTGTGAAGTTGAAGATAGTCAACTTCACAGGTTTCACTGTATACAATGCTAATGAAAAACAGAATTCTAAAAAAATCAAATAAATCCCCTTTTTATATAGTTAAAAACATTAAAAAGCCATTAAAATCTCCGTAAAAGTTTACAATCACAAACCATTATAGCACTTTCGACAGCTAAACCGCTGCCGTCTTCAGAACTGAGCCCGCTCGGCTCGCTCCCCGCCTCTTCACCAAATCCAGCTACGACTCCTCTATCTGTGCATGCGTCAGGAGGCAGGGAGCGGGCTCAGTTCTGAAGACGGCAGCGGTTTAGCTGCCGAAAGCGCTAAAATGGTTCGTGATTTTAAACTTTTACGGAGATTTTAATGGCTTTTTAATGTTTTTAACTATATAACTAATGTATCTCCGTGCTTGATTTTAACTAAATAAATCCCCTTTTTTTTAATTATGATTTTTTTTTTACAACCCCTTTTCCTTTGTCACCGGGGCCTACCGTCTGTAGGACAAAGCACTGGCGGAAGGATTTCAAACATAAAATATATTTGACACCATTTCCAAGTCTTACGTTATTTTAATAAGTCGTAATTTTTTTACCTATTCACCAAATATCAAGGTTTTGTACTATTTTTTAAATGAAATTGTCCAGAGTATTGTAGCCTAGCAAGTATAAGGAATGATTCTTATACTAGGACTTCCTTTCATATAACTTTTCTGTCTATTGAATTAGAAAGAAGCTTTCAACATCTTGTGTTGCAAATTTCAAGATGTTGTTTACTATTTTTTTCTAATATGAATAATTTTTATTATTTGAATATAACAAACTTACTGATAATTTTAATGTATGTAAATTAAATCTTTTTTTTTTTTTTACCAAAATTCGATATGAAACTAAGTATATAAGTTCTGGTGATGTATTCCATAAGTAGAGTCTTTCCTTCAACTTTCAATCTTTCATATTACTGATAAAAATACCATTAATAAATTTTAAATTTGTTTTTTTTATGTTTTAATATATATTTTTAATCCTTATTGAGATTGAAAATAATTACTGCTTTCTAAAACCTGTTACTTTGTTATGATAACCACTCTCTGTAATAGTACAAATTAAATGGCACTTTTATAAGGTTTTTTTTTTTTTAAGTAGATCAAATGAATCTAAATATGTTTTTAATAATTGATTTAAATCTTCATTGTCATTTTGTAGGTCTGAGTTTTCTAAGGGTCAAAGTTGCAAGTTGGCGTTATAGCAGAGGGAAAAGATCTTTAGCGGATAATTTAGCTATGGGTGATGTCTTCAAATCTGGAGCTATTACTGAAGAAGTTTCAGAAGATGAAGATTATGACATTCCTGATGAAACTGAAGATATAATTGAGCAACTTCTTGTTGGATTGAGAGATAAAGATACTATTATTAGGTATGCTGTATTTGATAATTTGAAATAATGTAAGATTTTACTCTGAATGGTATTGTAAATCTACTTTATTGTGATCGTGAAAATTTTCAGTACACATATTTTAGCGGAGAAAAATCAGCTTTGTCCATTCCTAATTAACAAGTTTTTGCATTATGTCTCAATGTACGTTTGTACATTCATTCTATTTAGTTTTAAGATGGCACCTGTATGTGCATATAAATGTATGTATGTTATGTAATTTGCATAATTTAAAAATGATTAGCAGTAAAATGTTGAAATTTTGTAATTAGAACTGCTGTAGCATCTGGTTGTGCATCTCTATTTTTTATTATAATCGACTGTGTGTTTTATTTACAGGGTCACCCAAAATACTTTCAATACATTAAGATCTATAGACATCTTCTATATATTAAAAGTATGTTGTCAATAGTATTTGGGCCTTGCCAGTAATCTCATCAACTGTCACCAGACTTGGCAAGTTTAAGCAAAATATCATCAAATTTGCATGAAATATAAGTTTTAAAAACTGAACCAAGCTTGATGATATATCTTATGTTTGATGAGAACAAATCTTTATGTTATTGAAGTATTGTATTTCAATTTTAAGTTAAATAAGTTTAAATGAAGTGCATCAAAAATATGTATAATTGGTACTTTTCCGCTATTTGAACGCCAGCCAAATTTGGCAATTTTTTTTTTTTTTTTTTTTTGTACCAAGTACTTATGATGTTTTGTTGTTTTTTTTTTTTTTTTTTGTGATTTTTTTTCTGTCATACAATGCCTGAAATACATAGAATTAAAAATTCTACAAGAAAAACACAAATAAACATATAAGAAAGTAGACTCACCATTCCTAACATCAACATAATTAAATTTTCAAAACTCAAATTTTTTTTAGAAAACGTGAAAACTTGACAGTTATTTAAATAAAAAGCTTAGTTACTCCTTAGAATAGGAGCAGAAATCCAAAAACTTTTTATTCAATAGCATTAGACCTCAATTTACTTTTCCCAGCAATACAATAATTAAAATATCTACAGGAAATTTTTTGGGGCAAGTTAGTTTTTTCATTGAGCATCTACAAGGATTTTTTTCCTGCTATACTCAATGCATTCTGCATTTTCTATAACCTGAAAACATAAAATAGGCAATTCTACACAAATAGAAATATTGCAAGACATACTCTCATTTTCAGCTGTTTCTTGCGAGTTTTTACTGGCGTCAATTCTCACACAAACAATAAATAAAACTTTATGCTGTTTTGAAACTACCACTTTAAATTCGGGCATTTCTTGTACGGTTCACATTTCACTTTCAAACAATTGCACTATCGAAAACAGGCAATTTCAAAACATATGTGGTGGTAAAATTTGGCCATGTCTAGCTAAATTGCCAGGGGCATTATTTAGCTATTAGAGCTTGGTAATAGCCACCACTGGTTTTATCGGGATTATAGTGCGTTCGTAATATAAATAAGCTTTCATTCTTTAAAAAACCCTTCCTTCAACAACTTTGACAAAACTTTATAGTATCTTCCTCATTCATTGGCATTTCCTATAAATTCATATTTATCAAAAAAAAAAAAAGATTAAACCAACACTCACCAAACTAAAAGAAATATGGCAAATGCACATTTAACCTCGTGGAAGACAGCAAAAGAATACTAGACAGACACAATCAAATCGGCTTTCGTTTGCTATTCAAACCTATGTTCAAGACCTATGCACGATTAATAAATCAAATAGACGGATGAATACAATGCTCTTTAAACACAAGCCAACCTACTACGTACGAACAAGTAAGGTTTCCAAAAAAACCAAGGTCATCGCATGATCCAGGATGGGTTACCAGAAAAAAATGTTGCCTAGCTTCGCCCTTCACTATCAGAAATAAAAATCACCAAATTTGCCTGGCATTCGTATAACAGAATTGTGCCGTAAAATTTAATAGATGTATCAAGGAAGTCATGTGGTGTCCCCTTAAAATTTTCTTGTTTGACTCTGTAAAAAATTGCATATTCAAGAGACTTTTCAGACTGAGTCCTGTTTTTGTGAAATTATGAAAAATTTACTTATAATTTTGTGAATCTGAAATTAGCATTCAATCAAGTTTTTCTATCCAGGGTCCTCTGTGTTGGAAATATGTGGAAATAAATTAAATATATTTTATTTGCTTAGTAAAATTAGTCTAATAAAACTTTATTTTTATTAATCTTAAGTATTTTTAAAAACATTTAAAGTTCCCTTAACCCTAAAGTAAAACACCTAAAGCTTCCCTTTCCCCCAATAAGTTTTCCAGCTATCCTCACCAAAGTCCTAACAATGCTTTTGTGTACATGTTTTGTGATGTGTTTTATTAGAATAGAGTTTTATTAGACTAATTTTACTAAATAAATAAAATATATTTATTTCCACACATCTCCATCAAATGTTCCCTTTTCCCAACTCATCCACAACCAAGTTCACTAACAAAAAAAGCAAAAGAATATTTTTCATATTCATCCAAATAGGCATTTACAAAAGTAATTGAACTTTTCACCAGTTAATGTTTTCGTAAAAACATCAGCAATATTAATTGTTCCAGAAACAAATTGAAAATTTGTTTCATCTAATAGTTTCATCTAGACTAACAAAATGATATCTTGTGTCAATATACTTGTTCGATTATTTTCAATTTTACTTTTGGCAAAACATATAGCACTCTGATTATCACAAAATACTTTTGGCTTTTCATTATTAATCTTTAAAAATTCAAAATTATCAACTAATCTACGTAACCAAATCAGTTCTTTAATACAATCAGATAAGGAGAAATACTCTGCCTCCATGCTAGAAAGAGCGGTGCATTTTTGTTTGGAACTATTCCATATCACTGGTACATTATCTACAAAAATTGCCTATCCAGAAATGGATTTTCTGTCCACAATGTCAGATGCCCAACTTGCATCTACCAAGACATTCAAGTTACAATCTGACACACAATTACGGTTAATAGAAAAGTGTTTCGTATTTATAACATATTGAAGGACTTGACATAAATTTTTCCAGTAGGAATAAGATGGATTCGAAGAAAACTGAGCTAATACAATAACTGCAAATTGAATATCTGGATGAGTGCGAGTAGCAAGAAAAAGTAAAAGCCCTATTAATTCTCTATAAGGTACACTTATTGCCTCTTCACCTTTAGCTGTTACATTTAACGTAATTCCGGGTGTTAAGGGCAATTTACAATTAGATGGTAGGCATTTGGAAGTTTTCTACAAGTTTGTCAATATACTTTTCCTGGTGCATGTAAAACTTGCCATCTTTTTCTGCAAAAAACTGAGAACAGAAGAAAACTGAGCTAATACAATAACTGCACATTGAATATCTGGATGAGTGCGAGTAGCAGGAAAAAGTAAAAGCCCTATTAATTCTCTATAAGGTACACTTATTGCCTCTTCACCTTTAGCTGTTACATTTAACGTAATTCCGGGTGTAAGGGCAATTTACAATTAGATGGTAGGCATCTGGAAGTTTTCTACAAGTTTGTCAATATACTTTTCCTGGTGCATGTAAAACTTGCCATCTTTTTCCGCAAACTGCACTCCCAAGAAAGATTCTATTTTCCCTAAGTTTTTAATTTCATATTTGCTTTGTATTAATGTAATAGTCTTTTCCAAAACATCTAAATTTTTGGCAAAAATTGCTAAATCATCTACGTAAACTAGAACAATGACAGATACATCCAGTGTATAAGCGCAATTACAATCATTAATTTTTCTAAAACCTAGATCCAAAAAAGTTTTATTCAATTCATCAAACCACTCTCTCCCTGCTTGGTGGAGGCCATGTAAGGCTCCCTCCAATTTCCAAACAAAATTCCTATCCACGATTTCAAAACCTTCAGGCTGCTCAACAAAAATCTCTTCCTGCAGGTTAGCATAGAGGTATGCCCCCTTAACATCTAAATGCCTGGATAACCATCCCTTAGAGACCACAAAGACAGCAAATAAATATCTTATCAAAGAAAAAGAAACTACTGGAGAGTAGATATCAAAATAATCTATCCCCTCAATTTGTCAGTAGCCTTCTGCCACCAGCCGGGCCTTAAACTTTTTAATCCTTTTAGAAGTGTCTTCTTTAAAGGTAAACACCCATCTTGTACCCAATACCTTTTTACCTTTGGGACGAGGGACCAACCTATACATGCCCCCATCCTCCATGACTCTTAATTCTTCTAACGTTGCTTTCCTCCAGTTGTCTTTTTCTAGCAGTTTTTGCGACTGTTTGTAACTATTGGGAATTTTAGTTTCAATACAAAATGTTTCTACTGACCCATCTCCCTCATTTTCTACAGCAAGAGCTTCATTCTCAGATTCCTTTCCCTCCTAATCCTCAGAAAGCTCAGAGCTTGTTACAGCCCGAAAACTAAATTTACTTTTATCAAAAAAATATTGTTACTTCTGCAGTACTCTTCAACGCTCCTCAGCCTTACATCCTTCTCAGGATGGTAATATAAATCAACACGCCCAGCAGTTTTACCTGTCTATCATGTCTTTTCCACCCTCTTTCAATCAAAAATTTCATATTCACAAAATTATGAGTACATTTTTCTTAATTTCACAAAAACAGAACCCAGTCTGAAAAGTCTGGAAAGACTCCTGAATATGCAATCTTTTACAGAGTCAAACAAGAAAATTTTAAGGGGACACCACATGACTTCTTTGATACATCTATTAAATTTTACGGTACAATTCTGTTATACGAATGCCAACCAAATTTGGTGATTTTTTTTACAGGACTAGGCTCACTCCTACACTCTGTAAATTTGTGAAAATACCGTCTTGTTTTCGTCAATTATTATAAAATTTACAAATTTAAATTTAATATTACATTAAAGTTTCACTTTAAGACATTTTATAAAAATTCCTATTAAAAAAAACCTATATATGTTCGATTTGCAAATATTTAATTATAGATATAAACACATATTTGTGAAAGGTCCATTTTTAGGATAAAATATTTTGTGAAAGGTCCATTTTTAGAATAAAATATTTTGTGAAGAGTCTGTTAACTGACCAAATTCCTCTAAATAGATCCCTGATATTGATTTCATACAATATTTTTGCAAAGGCAGACTCGGGGTTACTGTGCTAGAATGTGATGATGTGAATCTCAATAATTGTTCGGATAACATAAAACACTCAAGTGAAACTTCTATTTAAAAGATGAAATAATTGAACTTTATAAAATAATCTCACATAAATAGTACTTATTTCTGAATTCACACTATTCTGAGGTTGCAGTCAGTGAAACTTTATTCAGATGAAGAAAGGTGAACATTTTTCGTCCATATGTATCTGGATTTCATAAATACCTTTTATGTGTGTTATTTTACAAAGTTTAAATTATTTCGATTGTAGGAATACTTTTTCTAAACTAGATTTTTTTTAATTATGCAGAAAATATTGAGACAGTAATTAAATGAAAATGAGTTCTTAAAAGCTACATCGCAAGCATTAAAGAATGGTGGTTTAAGTTTATAATTTTTTACACAAAAAAGGGGAGGGGCTACTATTTTATTTTTAATGTTTCAATTTCATTTTGAATTTTAGAATATGCATTTAAGTTTTAATTTTTTTTTTCAGCTATGTATTATATTTTTGATTTTTATTTCATTAATGTACATTTATAATGCCAATTAGGTGGTCAGCTGCTAAAGGAATCGGAAGAGTAACAAGTAGGTTACCCAAAGAATTAGCTGATGATGTTGTAACCTCTGTGCTTGAGCTTTTTAGCTTGAGAGAAAGTGATTCAGCATGGCATGGAGGCTGTTTAGCTTTAGCTGAATTAGGTATAGTATAATAATAATTCCTTTTTATTTCGTATGCAGTTAACTATTATAGATTAAAAACTTGCCATGAGAGAAAATAAAGGCATTTTGGTTAAGTTATTTCCATTTAGATATTCATGAATCATCTGATCTTGTGTGGTGTATTAAATCATTATTTGAAGTAGTCTGTAAAAAGCTTTATTTTTTTTTAGTAAATATATAAACTCCATTTGTCTGTATCATAAAATTTATAGTAATACGCTGTTTCTTCTTATATAAACAAAGAAAAAGAATGCAGATGTCTAAATTTCGGGGGGGGGGGGGATTCACAAAAAAGCTTCAAGCAAAGCATTTAATTGTGTATTGTTATTTTTATACTTAAAACCTTGATGTCTTCATAAAATTTTCTTATTTATGATATTGTGTGTTCCTTGAAGAATGGAGATTTCGTTGCATTTTGTGAACTTGAAGATTCAGAGTAATACAACAGAGAATGAGGGGAAATTTGGTGCTTGAATTGCTTTACGTACATATGCACTTGAGATTTCGTTGCATTTTGTGAACTTGACGATTCAGAGTAATACAACAGAGAATGAGGGGAAATTTGGTGCTTGAATTGCTTTACGTACATATGCACTTGAGATTTCTCTGATCATTTATATACTTAAAATGCTTTATCGCTTATTAGGATTTTGCATGTTATAAAATTTTTTTTTATATTTTTCTAGGAAGAAGAGGACTCATTCTACCTCAGTACTTAGATCGGGTAGTAAATGTTGTATTAAAAGCTTTGATTTATGATGAACAACGTGGAAATTTCTCAGTTGGTACTCATATAAGAGATGCTGCATGTTACGTGTGTTGGTCCTTTGCTAGAGCTTATGATCCTTCAGTTCTTCAACCTTATGTGAATAGCATTGCTGGTGCTCTTTTAGTAACTACTGTATTTGATAGGTATTTTTTTTATTGTTATTGCTTTGAAAACATAATGATATTATAGTATCAATTTAGTTTAGTTTTTATGCTTGCACATCATATAATACTTAAGCTTAACATCAATAGCCATGTTCTTTACTGTATATTTTTCTTAGAATAGTAACCAAAACATTTGAAAACATTAATGAACTAATGCATGTACTATCATTGATATTGTTGTCTCTTTTAAACTAGTATCATCTCATGTTAATAACCTTAATAGTTTAAATAAATTATTACAGAGAAATCACTTGTCGGCGGGCTGCTTCTGCTGCTTTCCAAGAAAATGTAGGACGGCAAGGTACATTTCCTCACGGAATTGATATTTTGACTGAGACAGATTATTATGCTGTTGGTTCTCGACAAAATTCCTTCTTAAATCTAAGGTTTGTTTGGTTTTGTTTGATCTAAATTATCTATCAAGAAATTTTTTATGAATATATATAAAAAGAAAATTATTACTTTTTAAATAAAAAACTTTTTGTGTTTTAATTTACATTTTCCTGCTGTTCACTTATGTCTAATTCCTCTACCAGTTCCAAGTTTATTTATTATTGTTTTTTGTTTGTTTTTTCACTAAGATCACTGTTTTTCATTTTTAAAATAAGCTATCAGCCTTTTTGTTGTTGTTTTGTTTTTTTTAAGTATTTTTAAAAAATTAGTACAGCCAAGTGCCAAAAATCCACGCACCTAAAATCTGCAAACATCTGAAATCCGCACACATTCCCTGATGTAAATAATGAAATTCGCAGTCATTCACTAATGATGAAAACTAGGAGAAGAATACCTTAAATTTTTAGAACAGCAAAGTTCTGTAACAAAAGAAGAATTAATAATGATATACAATTTGGAAAAAAAAGCTTAAAGTAGAAAAAAAATAATGTTTTGAAACAAACCTCCATAGGACTTGTTTTTGAAATTTAAAAAAAAAAAAAAAAGTAAATTTTGAAACCATGTGTTTTGCTGGAGTCTTCGTGTATTTTTCTCTTTTTTCTCCTATGCTTTTGTATTTAATGTGAAAATATATGTGAAATGCTTCTGAGTTTATTTTTATTTCATTGTAATTGTATTCTGCTTTTTTTTTTAATCAAAAATGTAATGATTTATCTTTTATGGCCTGAAATCTGCACAGGCCATGATCTCAAGCTGTGCGGATTTCTGGCTCTCTACTGTATATGTCATTTATAATTAACTGACATTGGTTAATGATAACAAAACTACAATATTTTACCTGTCAGCAGCATGCAAAAAGAAAAGCCATAAAATGCAAACTAAGAAACTAGTTTTATATTGCTACTCTATAAGAGCCCTGTAGCAGAAACTATGCTGCAGATTATTTTAAAGCTTGCAGAATAATCTTCCAAAATTTACATTAAGGTCATAGACAGGGTGCGAACTGAACATTTTCTCCAGGGGGGGACACTTGAAAAAGAAAAGGAGGGAAGGTGCAAATGCTTTACTCACATGATATTACTTGACAAATGCAGTCGCCGACATGTGTGGGAACTGACTTATATTCAAACTAAAGTCATAGATTGCTTGTTCTATGGAATCACAGATACACAAGCTACATACAATGTACCTGTATTGGAAGCCACCCTTGAGGGGTTTTAGCTTAGAAAAGAGGCGAAATTTTAAGGCAGTCGCCTTAGAGTATAGTAACAAACGATAACATACAACCTTCATTTTGAGTTTTTGACTTCAATCCCAAATCTTCACTCACCAGTTTAACATTTCTTCAGCAGGGGATAAATAGTATCCCTGGCAGGGATCAATTAATATTTCTCTAGCCAGGGATTACATTCTTCAGCCGGGGACGATCCCCCCCCCCCCCCCCCGCCAATTCGCACCCTGGTCATAGATAAATTTTGATCTGGGATCTTGACATTGCAAATTGATACAGAAAATTCTTATACTGTGTATAACAGTATAAACTATGTTTAGTGCTGAATATAAAGATTTTTCGTTATTGTTTTTATCTAACATACATTTTTATTTAAAACATTATGTTCATTGATTGTTTTCTGTTTTAAAAAATTTTGAATGATTATTATTTTCAGCATAACTGTCATTTTTATTCCTATGAATTCATTTTTTATTTCTAAACATAGAAATGATTTACCTCGTGTATGTGTCTTAGCCATTCAAAAATTTTGAATAGTGTTATCAACATCACTTTCATTTATATAATTGTTAATTTGTAAGCTGTGTACATATCTATGTATATATAAATACGCTAAGCAAAACCTTAGTGTCCCATTTGCAGTGCACTGTGCGAACGGATGACCGTGAAATTCGGCACAATTAAAGTTCGTATGGAATTGTTTGTGCGAATGTTAAAATGTTTGTGTAGAATGCTAATGCATGGTAAAAAATTAGAGAAGTAATTTGGCACGCAGTATTTCACACCAAGTTGGGCGATGGTTCCATTGTTTTGTCAATTTTGAAATAACAACACTTAGTTTCAGCAGTACTATAGGGTTATAGTATTACAACAAAATTTGTAAAAAGTGGAATTATTCCCCAGTTTGGTGATATGCCAATGACTAAAATGTGCTTTAGCAATGTGCTTGGCGACTTTTTTTAGACGGCGATGAGTGTGCGAAGTGTTCTAAATTCCATGTTTAAAAGCTGTAGAAAAACCTTGGAGGAGAGAATAATATTTACTATTCGTTCGGGCAGGTCGGAATCCAAGATACGCTACACAGAAACTCGAAAATTCAACAATTTCTTCATAACCTCCAGCCAGCAAGTATGCTAAAGCAAATTTTCTCCAAAAATAATATTGAAGAAATACATCATCAATTAAGAGGGAGTGAAAATAATATTATTAATGAAGTGTATGGAAATATTTCCGAAAACATACTCTCAGATAACATATTGAAGTCAGTTATAATAGAACCTAAAAATGATGATTGAACTTTTATTAATATTGGGATCTAATGAATAGAAAACATATCACCGTAGCTACAATAAAATAATTTGCTATGATGACAGTGAAATCAATAACTATCCAGTAGAGTTTTTAAATTCTTTGACTGTGAGTGGGTTTTTTTTTTTCTTTTCGGTTAGCCAGGAGCAAGTGAAAAATTGCAAAATAATTGTGATCTGCATGAAATTCTTACAAACCTAAAGCGATTTCCAGTACATAATTGTTTATCCCTTTCCATATTTTGGAAGTTTAATTTAATTTCGTATTTTTATTCAATTCCACATGTTTTCAGAAATTCCCCAATTTGTAACCAATAAGTATACAAATTTCTTTTTAGTGTATTGATATTTTTGTATTTATTTAATTCTGCATCTAAATACTATTTTGTATACAGATTAAAATTTCTGCCTTTTTTGGGGGGAAAAGACAGTGTTTCAGAAGTAGTCTTTTAACGTTTTCCAGAAAAAAGAGTTGGCGGGATTTGCACCTGGCTAAAAAAAAAAAAAAAAAAAAAAAAAAACAGAGTTTGCCACCACATAAGTTAGTAAATTGCATCATTATATTAAAAGAAACTTAAATACAAAGGAAGCATTAGTCCATGGAACAGGAATGCTCATCAAGTTTATACATCGTAATGTTATTGATTGCGAAGTTTGAACTGGAACCGCCGGCAATAAAAGAATTTAATTCCACTTAGAAAATATTCTGGTGCTATTTTACCATATCCTTTCAAAAAACTCAATTTCCAAATATACCTGCATTTGCGATGATAGTAAATAAATCTCAAGGACAATCATTCATAAAAAGGGCAAATTTATTGAAGCAGCAAGGTTTCATACATGGTCAGTGTCCTGAGCAAGTAGACTTGAATCATTCGACTTTTTAAAATTTTATAACTCCAAACATAATGGGCCTTTAGCCGAGGATAGTTCCAGGTTCCATTTTCAGAGGGAGCCACTAGACTTTTTAGATTAGCTTAATTTGTTCAAAATGCAAACTGAATGCGTGAAATCCAAGGTCACGAGGGGGAGATGACCCTATGACCCATCAGGGGCGGCCCTAGGGCTGGACAAACCGGACCCCTGTCCGGGGCGGCAAATTTTAGGGAGCGGCATTTTGGCTCGAATTTGAAAAATACATTTTTTATTAGTAAAAGAATTGTTAAAAAATATTCCGAAGAATATCATTCTATAATTTTACTAGCTAATGTAGCCATCCGTCATTGATGGGTTTTTTTTTTTTACTAACCGCGCGAAATTTCGTTTGCACTTTAGGAGTACAAAAAATGGAATTAGCATACTGGCAGAAGTATATTAGAAAGCAATGTTATAACTCTTCTGTATTGTTCAAAGATTACAGGCTAGAAAGTAACAAATTACTGAGACAAACTGTCAATAGAGAAAATATTTTACATTCAAAATTAACGTTTTCTTTTAGTGGATGAGCTTCCTACATCAAGAAGTCATTTAAAGTTGCAAAAGAAGATGCTAGTAATGAATATTAAACTGAAAAGAGACTATCTGTAAAATTCTTTGTAATAGCAAGTAGCCTATATTAAACACTGCAACGTCCAATTGAATAATATTTTGATGATTTTACTTGATGTGTAAAAACTTTATCAAAGTTTATGTCATACCTAAAAAATAATTCATATTTGTAGAAAATTAAAAACCTGTAATTTTAATTTACTAACTGTCTACTCTTTAACAAAATTTCATTCCATTCCCTTTTGTCTGATCACTAGTTGTTTTCACAAAGTGGTCACACAAAATTTTCTGAAAATAATATATATATATATAAAATATTACAAATCAAAAGCCCATGAAAATCCCATATTTCTGGAACTACGCAGTTTAATTCAGTTGGAACAAAGAAATCCACGTTCAAAAACTGCAATTACTACACGGTGCCTTGCATTTCCTTTGTAAATTTGTATACGGTCCCGGAAGCCAGCCACAAAGGCGTCTTAAAAGTCATAACAAACCCTGGAAAAACCACTGTCCAGTTTTAGCTCTTGGCGAATAATTGCAGTGCTTTTTGGTCATGTGACACAACCTGAGAAGGTGATAAAAGCAGATGCATCATCCCAGGAGCGGACTTTTGCGCGTGACGCAGCTGCTAAGAAAAGATGTATCGAGTCGTCCAATAAAATCATGCAACCGCAGTCGGAGTTCGACTCATTTTCTTCCAGCGACGGCTGCTATGGCCCAAGGATTTTCACGATCGCTCCCGGCGTTAGCCAGCCAGCGACGATCGGCCTCCTCAACAGCCTCGACCCATCCGGCCCGATTCCCGCAATAACGGCTCTAATCCAGAGTCCCGAGCCGCCTTATACCAACGCCAGCCAGGAGACCTCAACAGCCTTGCCTCCTTCTGGTCCATGACTACACAACACTCCCGTAACGCCTAATGTTATTTATATATATCTATATATAAATATTAGGCATTACGGGAAAGTTAGTAGTCGTGTACCGGAGGGAGGCAAGGCTGTTGAGGTCTCCGAGCGTTGGGTTGAATATAAGGCGACTCGGGACTCTGGATTAGAGCCGCTATTGTGGGATCCGGGCTGGATGGGTCGAGGCTGTTGAGGCGGCCGGTCTTCGCTGGCCGGGAGCAGTCGGTGAAAATCCTTGGACACGCTTTACGGCTGCCGATGGATAAAAGGACTCGGAGTTAAGCTACGATTACATATTTTTATTGGGTACTTCAATACATCTTTGTTTGGCAACTGTGGTCACGCATAAGTGTCGCTCCTGTCCTGCTGCAGGCCCTTTTAACAACTTTTGAGGTCGTGTCAAATGACCAAAAAGCGTTGCAATTATTGGCCGATCCCAGAAACTGGGCAGCAGTTTTCCAAGGTCTGTTATGACTTTTAAGACGCCTTTGTGGCTGGCTGCCGGGAACGTCTACAAAATTACAAAGGAATTGCAAGGGACCTTGTAGTAATTGCAGTTTTTGAATGCGGATTTCTTTGTTCCAACTGAATTAAACTGCGTAGCTCCAGAAATATGAGATTTTCATGGGCTTTTTGATTTGTAATGTTATATATATATATTTAATTAGAAAGAATTCAAGCAATGTTATTTAACTCAATCTCCTCGATCGGGCCCTGATTACCGCACAGGCCAACTAGGCCTCGGCCTAGGGCCCTAAGTTTTAAGGGCCCCAAAATGATTAAAATAGTTTTAAGTTCTTAAAAATTAGCACAAAAACATGAATGACATCAAATAAATTGATGCAATTTCACAACGCATTCCACTGTGATAAAGTGCTTCTTTACACTGTATTCAGAAGTAGAAGAAATGTCATGTTAAGGTCCAAAGCATTCTACTATGGAGCATTCAAGGATACGACCTCATTGAAACATAACTTCTGAGCATTAGAATTTTATGAACTTCAGGTTAAAAATTTATAGGACAAAGCCCCCCCCTCCTTATTTAGAATAAAAATTTGTACTCTGTAATATGTATCAACAAGGTATGACCGTATTGGGGTCCCCCAAAGAGTGTTTGGCCTAGGTCCTCCGAATGTCTTAGTCAGGCTCTGTCCTCGATAGTAACTGAATTTTGTTCTATTAACTTTAGAAATTTTAATATGCCTGTAAAATTTTTGTACAATTTTCTCAAAATTTAAAATAATAATAATAATTTTAAAAAAAGAAATCGACGTAATTTGTTTAAGTCAAACAGCCACCTATTGTATTATCTCCAGACATCTTAAAGTGATGCCCTCCCCCTGTCTCCCCGCCCCCTAAAAAAGAAAAGAAAAAATACAATGCAACTTTTACAAACCCTTTCAATTTATTCAAATCTTTTAAAAATTTCGATGATGCTTTGTTACCCATTATATGACTTAATTTCATTCTGTCCGTTTTTGATGCATGCCAGAACAAACTTTTTAAGCGATTTTTACAAAATCTCAAAGTCTATGAATTATTTATAACAACTTTGGTATCTATTGTTTCAATTAATTTACCATTCAATACAATTCCAAATTTCATTCTATTCCATTGAGCCATTTTTTAACAAAGGGCTAACATAAATTTACACACAGTTTTCAAACAACAGTTTTAAATCTCGAAACTTTTAAATGAATTAGAAATATTTTAGCACCTGCAGTTTAAATTAAGTTGCCACTTTTGGTGTAGCTATAAATTTCATTTCATTCGCTTCAGTTGTTTATATGTGATGTGCAAACAAATATTTACACATTTTGTATAGATTTTTCACAAGGTTTCCAGTTGGATACAAATTACACTTTTTTAATGAAATTCAACAAGCCAAATACTATCCCATATTTCTAGATTGCATTCCTGATGCCTAAAAAATTGAACAGATCGCATTCTCGGTAAGGTATAAAGGTATTGACAAATCTAATTCCAATGAGGCTACCGTTAAAATTGATGAAAGGATTTTAAGTTTTTGTTCCAGTGATTTGGCTTCACGATTATTTAACTCTCTCAAACAGTTCATGTTCCTATGCTCTATTATTATTTGGTACAAAATCTTCAATTGCGTGAATCCATTAAGAAAGCCATTGCAGTCAAAAGACAATGATTTACCATCTGCTCTAGAACTCTTAAGAAACTGTAAAGATTTTTTGAAAGGATCTTAGATTGGATGTGATTTTAAATGAAATGTTCTGTTATGCAAGAGAACTGACCGACGAGATAGTATTCTGGCTAACTCTGAGTTTAAGCAGCCACGTAACATATTAATGTTGATAGCGAAGAACGATATGATCTGGTCCTAAGAAGATCCTAAATTAAAATTTAAGATAGTTTTATTTTTTTACAGTAAACAAAGCAATTAATACCTTAGAGTGCAAATTTAATTTAAAAGTACCCAATGTAATTATTTTAAATTTTTACACGGCATATATGAGTTAAAAGACACCCCTAAAAAGTGCTAATTAAACATTGTAACTCAGTGTAACAGTGTTAAGACTGTTTGCAGAGTAAACGACTGGAGTTAATGCTACCGATGGGGAATCAGGGAATATAAACGCGATTCATCTAGTAAATGAAGTAGTATCAGTTACGGCCTTATTAGGCAAAAAGGAAAGCCCAATTGAAATTTTAAAGCTAATTTCAACAACAAAGCTAATTAGATTTTGCACCACATCTTGTTGCTGCTTCGAGCATTTCGCTTTCTTTGCCGATAATTGTGGCAAGTGCAGAGAAGAGCTTCTCAAAATTAAAGTTAACTAAAAATTTCTTATGATCCACAACTCTTCCAGATAGGTTAAATAATTTAACTACATTGGCTATTGAACATGAATTAGTTGAAAAATTGATTTAAGAGAAAAAGTCAGGAATTTTGCGTAATTAAAAGTCAGAAAAAAAAACTCTTTATTTTTCTCTTTCTTTTGGTTTTTAGCTTAATGTGTGGTAAATATGGTTTTTCTTATGCTGTGTTATGTTTAAAGAGCTATTCCAGTTTTATAGGCATGAAAACAGTATCTGTGAACAATTTATATTTTTTTATTAGTAATTTTACTGTGGGGGGGGGCGGCATTTTATATTTTTGTCCGGGGTGGCAAAACTGTTAGGGCCGGCCCTGGACCCATTCGCTGGAGCTGCCTTTGTATTTAGCAAAATATTTTAGAGTTTTTACAAAAACACCATCTTCACAGAAAAGTGTGGTGGTTGTAAAGTGAAATTGTACAAAAATGGTCACTAAAGGCAGATAGTCTCTTAGCCAAGGAGATCACTTTAGTAGGTTCCAGTGTATATGAATGGTGAGACATATTCTTTGACAGAAGAACTTTATTCACACTCAAATTAAAAAAAAATTAATGCTTTATGGTCGAATTTCGCCCACTGGCAGACAACTAGTATTTATAAAAGCATAAAAATTAGCATTTATCATAAGTAAAAATGCACTACAGTGGACTCGCACTACAATGTGATCTACCTTCAGGGCCGATCCCAGAAGAAAATCTTGGGGGTGTGAAGAGAAGCAAATTGCTGACTGAAAAAATAGACTTGCCGATTCAGTTCCCAAGTTGTACGGCTTCCTATATTGGACAGTTTTCTGGGGACTAGAACGTGCCCATAACATAGATATAGCATAAACACCTCTAAGTTGTACAGAGGGAGCCGCAAATGCTCACTTTCAGAGTACTCATCATATTAGTAACGTATTAATGATCAATCTGGTTTTTACATTAATAAAGAATAGTACATTAATAAATTGCAGGGGGAGTATGAAAGAGGCAGAATTTTCCACAAAAAAGGCTCGATTATTCACTTTGCTTACAAAAATCCACATTTTTGTTGGGGAGCAACAAACATGCTTACAAGTAATTAAATTTTCATAAAATATTCATAACTTTTAATTTAGTCATAAAATACTCTCTCCAGAATGAAGAAAATATTTGCCTATCCGTATGCTTGACAAAACTATCAGTGCCGTAGTTTGGGTTGGCAGAAATGAATTTGGGAGGACACTGAATTGAATCTTTAGAATAGATGGCAAAATTTAATGTGTGCAAAAATTTTGAAGGTGTTTTGTGACTTAGATAAGTAATTATAACTTTAAGATTATAATACCACATAAATCTACTGAATTTTCTACACTAGATGTTGGCAGGAATGCTATTGCATGACGAACAGTTAACTGTTCACTTCCGACATTGCTAAAAACGCAACGGCAGAGATTCTCCCTCCTGTGTCCATTGTTGCTTCCGAGCTTGAGTCTTAGAATGTTTTTGCTCTGGCTACAGCCTTGCACAAGCACCTGGCTGAACTATGCCAGGTTATTCAAAGACCCTTTGCTGTGAAGCAACGATTTACACAGGAGGGAGAAATTTATAGCATTGCGTCTTAGCAATGACTGTAGTGAACAGGTTAAAGTCAACAAGAAACTAAAATATTGTTTTAAGTACTGCTCTTAAAGCTTGATCTATGAGTGTTATTTTGTTAGGCCTGGATAGGTATCAATGCTATGTCCACCCATGCCAGTGGACAGAATGTTCTCATAAACCTCGATAATAAAATACCAATTTTGTTTTGCTTGAAATGGATGAACATTTCTAAAATGTACTCTAAACATTCTTTGCCCATAGGCTGCAATGCATCGGAATTATTTTGTGTGCTCCTGTAAAAAAACTATAAATGGTACATAAATCCTTTTCATGAGGGTACATGTTATGGTACTTTTCATTATCATATAAAAATTTGATCGATGCATATTTATGGCAGTTAAAGCATGGGCAGACAGACAAACTGAAAGCATAAACATTTCAACTTCTTTGGGAAAGTGTTAAAAAAGAAAGGCTTAAAAAGAATGTGAGGCTTAAGGGGGGGGAGGGACTGGAATAAGGAAAGTAATTCTAGCTCTAAAAGTTAATTTTTGCTGTAATTTAAGAGAAAATGGAAAATTAAGCATATTGATTTTGAAGCTGCTAAGGTCGCGACCCCCAGTATTTGCTCTGCCATGTGTTCCTAATTTAACGGTCCTGAAATCTATACTCTTGCATTTTATCTTTTATTATAACTTAACCATCATTTTTCTAAAATCAAATTAAATTACAAAATGGGGGGTTATTTCCATATGAATGATATGAAAATAGATCATAATAAAAAGGTTTACAACTAGTTTCATGTTTATGTTTACAACTGGTTTCAGTCTTCAGTCTTAAATGCACACTGCAGCAAACTTTTACTTCATTTTGTCAAATGCTAGAGATCTTTTTTCAATTTATTTTTACCAAATTGATGTATTAATTATATCTTAAAAGCTAAAGATGGTTTTCTTCTAATCAAGGTTTGCTAGGATTCAGATTCCAAGGTATGCTAAGGCTCCTCCAAGTATATGTTTGACTTTGGCTTGGTGACTGTCCTACTAACCGCAATAGGGGACACATTTTCTGTCGTACAAGCGAATTTCTTTTTCCCATGCATTTCAAAGAAGCAAAGAAAATACAGCTATTTCCCAGAAAAGACCACTTTGGATCAAAGGGTTGCGACAACCTCAGGCCAGTTGCAGCCTCCTTGCACTGTTTTTGTTTCATACAGAGTCATGTTTCATAGTTTGTCTCAGGGCAATATAGAGACTGGAACATTCTTTTTTTCCATACTCAGTATTTCTACCATAGACATGTGCACAGAAAACTCTTGATTATTATGGACATGTGAGATGACTATTTGCTTTGGGAAAAATGCCGAGACAGGTGTCATGGAACGTATGTGGTGTCAATTGCAGAGAGCTAATTCTTCGACTCCCCCTTTTGTATATCATGATCACCCAGTGCCGAGTGTTCTATTATTCATTCCCACTTCTTTCTTTTGACTGATGCAAATAAGAAAAGAATTTCTCACTCAGTTTTGTGTGCAGTGGAAGTAGGACGTCAAAGGGACAAAAGTTAGGAAAAGTGCTAATTAAAAACTCTTTTGAATACTAGAATGAGGAGTTTTGGAAGTCTGGAATATCAATTTTGCTGACAGAATATTTTAAGTGGGGAGGTGTCTCAACAACCCCCCCCCCCCTCCTAAAAGAACTACGTTGATGAAAGTCTCAAAAATTACAGATAGGGAAAAAAATTATCCCTCATGGTGACTGGCCAATCTCATACGATTGATAGTAGTGCACATGCTCAGCCTAGTTTTTCTGCCTCTGGCGAATAAAAAAAAGTTTCTATCCAGTCTGCTTACCTGTATACAGATAGGACTAATTAGCTTATGAACAATAAAGTCAGAATGTTTTTTCCCTCTTGGTGGTAAAGCTACTATCCAAACAAGCTGCTATGACAAATGATGGATAGGTGTGTGTAACTGTTGCTGCAATACTCCATGTGTGTTAAGGTTTCAGTAGAGTGCAATAATGGTTGTCTGTGTGTATTTTGACCCCCCTCCTCAATCTTTCTTAAAATTTTATTTTTATAGGTTTAGGGGTTTCAATTTTTGATTTTATTAAACAGTGGTTTTCGTTAGTACACAAATTATATTGAATTGATTTCAGACATGTCTATTTGATCAAATTAAGCAGCTGATTTTATTTAACTGGTGAGAACTGTGTTTTTGTAATCTCATTAAGTCTATTTTTTTTAATTGCTTTTACTGATTTGCTTTCTGTCAATAATAGCAACTTTTTAGCTTAAAGGTACTTAAAATCAAGATTCCACACATTTTTTCATCATTATACAGCGATATGGGATGTATTTTAGCTTTTTATAAATTTTTTGTATTCTTCAACTATCATTATATAGCCTTAAAAACATACTATCATTATGCAAAAAGTTGTTGAAGTATATAATGCAAACCTTTTTAATTAATTTTAATTATTCTCTTACTCTGCTAGATTTCCATATTCAATTTATTAATTTTATTTTGATTCATGCTTTTTTTTTCTTTCCAGTGTCCACATTTCACAGTTTCCTGAATACACCCTTACATTAATAAACCATTTACTGGAACATAAAATTAACCACTGGGATCCAGCTGTTAGAGAACTTGCTTCTAAAGCTCTTCATAATCTAACTAGCCGGGATCCTGAATATATGGCTAAGACTGCAATTCCAGTTTTAATTTCAAATGCAATTGGTATTGACTTAAACTCTCGTCATGGTTCCATTCTGGCACTTGCTGAAATTTTGCATGCTTTATCTTTAGAAGCTAATAGCTCTCAAAAAATTGCTGAAGTATTAGGTTTGTAGTGTTTCTACTAATTTATATATTGTTATTAATTAGTTATGGACTGTAATGTAAGTTACAAATATAGTTAATCTGAATTGAAGCAAAACAAAAAATTAATTTAAAATTACTGAGCCAAAATCAATTTTTAGCATGATCATTCAAAAAATGTAGTTAATAAGGTATGTACTGTACATTCAAAATACATGTTATAGTCAAAATATACCTTTCAATTTGAAGCTATTTCACTAATCACTTTTTAGATAATTATTTTTTAGCAGATTATCTATTTTAAATAAATGTAAACTTATTATAAAAATATTCTTTGTTGTATAAATCAATTAAGGGATAATATTTGAATTTATTTTTTAATTTGCATAAAAAT
Organism: Cheiracanthium punctorium; assembly: GCA_038373885.1. Taxonomy (NCBI): domain Eukaryota; kingdom Metazoa; phylum Arthropoda; class Arachnida; order Araneae; family Cheiracanthiidae; genus Cheiracanthium; species Cheiracanthium punctorium. Next base: position 841,149 of record JAWZYV010019925.1, on the reverse strand, counting down.
TTAAAAATAAAAGTTCCTCAGATGGAAATCCTTTAGGTTTGATTATAGATTGAATCATCTTTTATTATTATTATTACTAGTTGAATAATCACTCTTCAGGCGAGATTAAATGAATTTTTTCCTGAATTCTTTTTTGGAAACAATTGATGAGATGCAAAATCTCTAAACTATGAGATTGTTGAACTGCTGATGAGTTACATTGTAAAATTATGTCACAAAAATTATATTAGAGTAATTAATCTGTAACACTCTAAAAAATAAGTTGATATTAAGTACAGACTAAAAATAAAACCTTGTATGAGCATACAAAATACAGAAATAAGGCAAAATATTGACATTCAAAAAAATTAAATTACTTTTTGGCCAACCCAATATTTTCTTTTAGAGTATTATTGAAAATTTATCAATGAATTCAGTTTCCAGAGTTGAAATTTTTGAGTATATATTGAATAACTAGAAACACTTCAAAAAACTTAGAAAGAAATAAAAATATGCATAAAATGTATCTCATAAAAGAAAATTTTATTTTTTTAATGAGATACATTTAGAAAAATAGTTTTGTGTTTTGGGAAATATTATGTGAATTTTTCTTTTAATTTAATCCTTAAAAGGGACCTGCTGATAGTTAATGTTTGATTTAAAATTAATTTTAATGCTCTTCCTCATAGGTTCAGATACACTTGATACAATAAGAAAACTAGTATTTATTTTGGATGAACGTAAACTATTCCGTGGTCTTGGTGGTATTTTAATGAGAAATGCTATGTGCCTTCTTATTGAAAAGTCTTCCATGGCATCTTTACCTTTCCATGAAGATAATCTACTAATTGGTAAGTTATATTGTGTTTACATATTAGTTTAACACACATCAGCATGTTAAATAAATACCACAATAAGTGGATTAATTTTCTTGTGTATCTCTTGCAGCAAATTTCAATATTTTAAGATTTATCCCACAAATTTGTTAGCAATTAAAATTGGAAGTATAAATTTATTAATTAAAAGCGGTTAAAAAGTTGCAAAGCTTTTCAGCCATCACGTGACCGTTTTCAAGTATACTGGTCTTTCCAAAATCTCCTTCCATCCACCAATTTGCACGTATGCGGTGTCATTGATGACACCATCTGTTATCATTCTTTCCAAAGTTTCTTGCCAATATACATAATTTCAGCTTTTAAAATCTGCTGTCTTCCTTATGTTTTTAAAATCTATTCTGATTGGTTTTTCCTTGGCTAATCTTGTTAAAGCCATACTGCATCTTCCGCATTTAATGTCACTTGAATTCTCCTTTTCCTTCCCTTAATTTTTCTTTTAGCTATGCCGATGTAGCCAACCCATCAATCTTTGAACGACTATGTTCAGATAAAGACCCTGTGAATCTGCAAGAAACTACTGGAATTTATGAAATTAATTTAACATCTAACAAAAATAGTACAAAAAAGAGCTTTATCAGCATAACCAAAAGCAAAAATTAGGAAAGGTAAAAAGAATATTTAAATGATATTAAATTTGGAAGATGGAGCACAGCATTTGCAAAATTAGTTCAGTAACGACCAATCGCAGTAGATTTTGAAAATAGATTTTAAAAAAGGAAATGATGCATATCATTAAAAAGATTTTGGAAGTAATGACAGCAGATGGTGCCATCCATGACACCTAGTATGTGTCACTATGGATAGAAGGAGAATTGGAAGAGAAGATGAATGTCAAAGTAAACAGTATGCTTGAAAAAGGGCCAGGTGATGGCTGAAAGGCTTTACAACTTTTTAATGGTAATTGTTTTTTAAGGTTACACTAAGGATGAACATCCATACTTTTTATGGGATGAAATTGGAAGTTTTACTTTAGTAAAGCTGGTAAAAATGAATCAGTTTTAAATTTCTGAATATATACTTGTCTTTAAATATATTGGTTCAGTTAAATATACTTATTATTGCATGAATCATTAATAAAATGTCATTAGCTGTTTTATGAAATATGCATTCATTTGATAAATAAGTTTACGCTTTTATTTCTAGAAAAGTGGCAATCAACAATAGATAGTTGTTTACAGCATGCTGATGTAACAGTACGATCAGCAGCTATATCTGCCTTACCAAGTTTCTGTATGCAATATTATCCACCTAACAGTCCTCAGTGTTCTGCACTCTTAACTAATTACTTGGAACAACTTAAAGCAAATAGTTTAGAACTGCGATGTGGTTATGCTCTTGCTATAGGTGAGTTCAACATGAAATTTTATTATTAATCATTTTTGACAGGATGTGAAAATGTTAATTACTCTGTTTATCCTCAAGTAACTTTCATTTATACTTGCTATAAATGAAGCTATAACCTTTGTATTTCTCAAAACATGCATAGAGTTATTTTTACTCTTTACAGTGTTTTAAGCGATATTACTTATAGTTTAAGCCCTATTAGCACATCCAGTGTTAAGCGAATATATTATTATTATTTATACATATATTGAAAATGAATCAAAACAAATACAGTCAACTCCGGTTATAGTGAACCTGGATATAGTGAATTTTTGCCTATAGTGATTGCAAATCATTAGTCCCGATTCACTTATATTAGAAATGTGCATAGCATTTTTCGGTTTTAGTAAACATGATTTCGGTTATAATGAACTTAAAAACTGAACTTCGAAAATTCTGGAAATGGCATAGATGAAGTTTTTTGATGTCTACATTCTCAAAGGTTGTCTGTATTGCATTCGAGAAATACACAAAGAGGTTATCAAGCATCTGTTCTGAAATACAGTGTTCTGAAATACAGTGTAATTGTCAGTGACTAGACTAACATGGTGAAAGGGAGAGGGGAACAATAGCACACTAGTGAAAGGGCTTTTAGACTCTTGACTGCTGTGAAACCAGGAATTTATTCATTGCAGTGATGCATACTTATCTTTAGCTCTCCAATTTCCTTGCAAAATAGCCCAAGTTTTGTGGTGTATGCCTCCTTGTACTCTTTTTGTCCGATACCCCCAGTGCTTTAGTGCATAAGCTCATCTTTTCCACCCTGCATGAAAGGCTGTGACATCCACACTTCCACAATCAGGAAGGTAGCAATGACAATTTTTAAAAGAAGCATGCAACTTTTTTCATTCTCATTCTTGAAAGAAAAGTCCACAAGCACTTCAATCCAATTCATCAAACTGTGCCCCTCCTAATTGTATTCACGCTTGCTATCCGGGGACATCTGAAAAAGGAGAATAAAATCTTATTTGGCTAGAATCAATAGCACTTTTCGGCTACTAAGCACTTAACAAAAAGTAGAGTACATTTCATGGTGAACAAAAACAGACATGTTTCTCTTGTCCTTGAATGATTCCATTTCCATTTCCAGTGCAGCACAGGTTAAGGATTACCACTACACGCTATTTCTTGACTGGCTATAGCACTTTCAGGCCAATTGAATGGAATCTCCCAAATTATTGTAGCACTTAGGAGTAATAAGACATAAATACGATTAATTGTGTTTGATTTACACAAATATTTAGTGCGGGTATAAAACATTATTTCATACTTATGTATATAATGTATTCCTTGTTCATGTGGGAACACTTCGCTTATAGTGAACTTCGAATATAGTGTACAAAATGTGCCAGTCCCCAGAGGTTCACTATAACCAAAGTCAACTGTATTATTGCCATAAAATACATTAAATGATTTTATGCTAATGAAATGTATTGGTGAGTATAAAATATGCATATTTGTAATCCAGTTGCTTGAAAATTATTAAAAATTCTATATTTTTAATCTTTATATTTTTGAATCCATGTCAATAAAATTTAGTGTATTTAATAACTAGCCATGAAATTTAAACTTTCATTTAAATTTTCTAAAGAAAATAGTTTTAATGAATATTTTTCTACAAAATTTTATTTTCCAATTATACTTTTTATATCCTACATTACAAGTGAACTATGGACATGAAATGTTTAAAATTTACTAAAAATGTTTTCTTATAACAGCACTTAAAAATGATATTACATTTTAACTGTATAATAAAAACAGAAATGAAGGTTCATTGAATTTTATTCTCAATTTCAGTTATAGTAATTTTCTTTGAAATATATCATACACATTCCATTTTTTATTATCTTTATAAAAACTTTTGTAGTTGTCTTAAATTAAACATGATCATTATTAAACTCTATTTGACTGTTTCATAACTGAAAAATGTTCATTAATTTTATAGGAGCTTTACCTGCCTTTATCTTGAATGGTTTTGTATGCAACACCATTCATGGATTATCAAAATGTGCTGAGATAACAGAAGAGCATTCCAGTTGGGCTGAAGCTCGTCGCGATGCTGTAAAAGCCTTGTCCCAAATAGCTGCTACAGTAGGTGTCAAATCTGGGGGTAGTGACGAAGATAGTATATGCCAGTCTAATCTAGATGTTATATTCAACAGTTTCTTAAGAGCTACAAATGATTACACCCTTGATAGCCGAGGAGAAATTGGAGCTATAGTTAGAGAGGCAGCAATGATAGCAATTCAGGTAGTAACTTATATTTAAGTAAAAGTATGTGTGTCCATTTTATTTTCATCTGTTAAATAACATCTTAAAAATTTCAAAAAACTCAATCTGCTGAATCTTTAAAGTGTCTAATTTATGAAAATATGATATACAACAAGATTTCCTTGCATACCTCTATTACATTAACAAGACAACTTTGAACAACTGTACTTTTTTTATTGAAATAAACTATAATGTAGTCAAAGCTTCACTTTCAAGTAGAAAAGGAAAATGTACAGATCTTTATCTTCCCCCTTAAAAAAAATTATTATTATAATTTTATGCACATGAAAGTTCATTAAACTGTGATTTGCTGTATCAGATTTGCTTGTATAGCAGCTATACCTAAAGGGAAATCAAACCTTAATCTACTGGTTAAGTTAAACATTGAGCTAAAAGAGTAGAAGTATCTCATGAATGCATGAAATATAAAGTTAGAGCATTTAGAAGATAATTAATTTTGTAATCAATTATCCTCTTATTCTGAAAATAATGTCTCTGTTTTACTATATCAAGTATTTCAAATTGTTTCCAGGAAGTTATTCTTCTTGCATTAAAAGAAAATTCAGAGATGCTATCAGAAGAACTGATTCGGAAAGTATTTTGTGTGCTTATGCAACAGTGTACGGAAAAAATTGATAGAACACGTGCTGTAGCTGGAAGTGTTTTTGAAACACTTTTAATGAGGTATGTTTTCATTCTAATCAGTTTTGCTAACTGTTCAGTGCAGTTTTAAAAATATATGAAATTATTTATTAAATATAAAATAATTTAATTTGAATAATTAAAATGAAAATAATAAAATAATTAATCGCAAGTTCCAGTGTTACATTTCACAACAAAATGTAAGGTTGGTGACTTTTAGGGCACCTGCTACCAGTAGTGTATATAGATTTCCATTTTAAGGGGAGGAGGAGGGAGGACGATCCTTGTTATTACAATTATTTTAAATGTTTTTAATATAAAAGTTAATATAAATGTTTTTAAATAGCTGTTTTTTAATAATTGCTTTACATTTCTCAGAGGGGGCTCAGCCCTCCCATAAATATGCCCCTGCCTGCTACTGGAATAATACCAAATATTCTTTCTTGTGTCTATAGATAAAAGTTGAAATGAAAGTCACTGTATAAAAAGCAGTGGTGCAAAATATTTCATAACAGTAAACTCTAGCTATGATGAATTTCAAGGGTGCAAAAATGAAATTCATAAGTCTGAAAATGTTGTTGAAGTGTAATTTAATGATGACTTAATTGTTATTATGTCATTTTCTCTTAATAAAAATATTTTCTATTTTTATCTGAAATTTTAAAAGAAATGAAGTTTGTTATAGGAATTCTAAAGATTCATCACTTGCACAAATCAACTTATTTGCATGTTTCAAAATGCAGACTAATTATTTAACGCATGGAACCTTAATTTTAGACTAAATTAAACCTTGAAATAACAAATACAATTCAATAAAACAACAGTATTTTTATTCAGTTAACTTGTGACAAAAAAGTAGTATATTTGAGCCAGTTGGCTAAAAAAGTCACAGAATCTTTTTTTTTTTTTGCATGTGTGTGAGTACAGGCAGATGTGGTATTTGAACTTCTTCCATTTCTACGTTCTTTCACGTCCTTTCAGTAATTCATCAACTCTGTCACTCGAGCTTCCTTTAAAAAAATTTAAAAATCTGTGTCTTCTTCCCTCATTGTTAGTCCCAGTGAATTTGCCCTGTACATGCATCAAAAATTCATTGAAGTGTTAGGAATATATCCAAAAAAATGTTAAAAACTGTATTTATACATTGAGAAGATTTTTCATGCAAGATAGCAACAAAAACAGTTTGTCTCCACAGACATCTGTGCTGACTGCTTTACTACTGAGCATTGACAGATAGATTAAGTGTGAAGGTCCAGGAATCTGGTCTAACATGCAGCTGTTAGTCTAATGGTCCGGAGTTTGGAGCAGTTATCTCCATACATAACATGAATAGGCATTACAATGCCCTAAGTTTATCATCAATGTGTACAGTCCTCACTGACATACCTTCATTCATTCAAGTGTCAGTTATCACATTTCATTTACACCTTTGATAAATGGGGCACCTACTTAATCTGTTCACCATTACCCCGAATATATTCGTCAAAATCTAATTGTAACTATTCCATCCAAACTGTGCAGAAACGGCTGGTACAAAGACGATGAGGTCTATTTCTTTCCCCCTCTTCGGCAAAGCTAAGAAAGATATATTGCTCACCATGACGAGGTGAATTAGATACAGCAGGGGAATCTAAGGGTACACAATAGCAAAGAAGTAGGGACGCCCTGAATATTTGGTTAGTTTTCGGTATACTGCCTATTCAGAAGACAAACTAACTATTCAGTTTGGCTGAATACTTTAATATTCGGCAACAGAATAGTAAACAAATTTAAACATTCGACAATCGGAAAACAAACACATATTTTTTATACCACTAATGAAAGTTATAGTATAGTAACATAGTACAAAATTAATTGAAATTGTTACTTACGAATATCACATTCAAAGTGATTTTAATGTAAGAGGAAATACTCATGTTAAATTTAAATTTTGTTGCTTTTCAATTTTTCTTAAATCTTATGACACATTATATTTACCTAACTATTACTAATGTATTTAAATATAAAACAGTAACAAAAAAAGAACTTATAATATTAAGTATTTATAAATATGTAAAGTCAATTAACTGCTAATTTTTTTTTAAATATGCACGTAAAAAAGATTATTATTTCACAAATATTTAAAAGGTGATTAATAATACACAAAGGAAACACTTAGATATTAAATTTTAATTTCTGAAATTTTACACCCTATGCAATATTAAATTATTGTTTTAATTAAATTAAACATTGTAATTAAAGTTTAATAAATTTTAATCAAATATTCGGTATTCAGAAGAATATTTGTTTAGAGGTTTAACTGAATATTCGCTATTCGGCAAAATATGTTATTCAGTGCTAACCTATACCTACTATTGTGTATCACTGCAAAGGGTGTCATTTTCATTTAAGTTATTCAGTTGAGCTAAAACTTCATGTATTTTTGAATTCGCATCACATAGTTCAATAAAATACATGAAAAATATTTACAATAACTATAGTTTTAGTATCTACATCAGAACACATTTAGTTTTACATTTGTCACAAAAGGGTGAAATAATAAATGCATTCAATTTTTGACAGAAGATTTACGAATAGTTTTATATTAATAACTGCGAATTAAGAATAATGAAATTATTTACGTATATTCCATCAAGGTGCTTGCGGAATGACAGCTGGGATTGGTTTTTTCTTTTTCTTTCGCTGGTTGCCAGCACAACAATTTTAAATAAAAATAACTTTTTTATTCTAAAAAACTTGTGTAGCTGAAAGATGTAATATACAGTATGCCCATTAAAGTCCCTTGTCACGCTCTTAATTTTGGAACAGCTGCTGTTATTTTTATAAATGTGGTATCTAGATATAGTAAATTGGAATGCCCTACTGAATGAGGTGTAGAGCAATATTGATTTAGTACGAAAAGACACCTCATTGACATGGATGTGAAAAACAGAACGGTTAAAACGTGCATTTTCATGATTCCCTACTCTGTGAAGGTGAAAAAATGATCTAAGAAAGAAGAAAACAATTATTTATAACAATATACCTCTATTTAAGATGTTCAAACTTAAATAACGCACTGCCAGCTGCAATGCACATTTGGACTCTCGTTTGAATTTCACATTGCACGCGTTGGAGCATAGAAGGTGACATGTTGGCACAAGTGTCTGCAATGCATCGTTTAAGGTCCTGCAATGTTTGTGGAGGGGTCGCATATACCTGCTGTTTTAGGTATCGCCACAGAAAAAAGTCCAGTGAAATTAGATTTTTACAAAATTTAAATTAGAGTCATTAGTTGAAATAAACAATTACATAATTTTGTCTGCAAAAAAAAGAAGTCTAAGCAGAGTTCATATTACTTGTATTAGTTCATGTCTTTAAAGTCAAGTTGCACAGCAGAAGATTTGGTTTGAATATGTTTTTAGGCTGAGAAAACAAGAAAAGACAAAGTAGGTACCTTTCTGTAGTTTATTTAACAAACGATGATGACAGATAAGGATACATATGACACATAAGATGATGATGACGACACAATATATTAAATAGCATTTTCCATTACTCAGCATAAAAAAACCAGCCTTTCCTAACAAGCCGTGACCAGCGATCTTTCAGATTTAAAAACAGCACTTTGAATCATTCGGATATATCAACACGGATGCCTGATCCAGTTCCATTGAATCACATCAATCGAGTGCCACGGCTCATGGCGAAATCTTTCACTACACACACATCAGGGCAACAGTGGCTGAAGAAGGAACTCTGAAAAGCAACTTGTGATGCCCTTTTTATATCTGCCAGTTAGTGTGGGACTACGATAGATATTTGCATAGAAAAATATAGTTCTCATTTTATGCAAATCAGAAACAACACCATCTATCAGCGAGAAATATAAACTTTTTATTACGGCGGAAAGAAATATGACGTATGTTTACACCACCATTTTTAAATGTTAACAAACTTATGTTTTCACTTAGAAAACTTTTGAAACAAGTTTACAAAAAGGTTTGTTTTTCACTTTAGATTAAATACCAGCAGGTTCACCACAAAATCGGGCATTACATTCTGCAGCAGTTGTAAATGTCATGCGCATGTTAGGGTACCATCATAAAATATTGGACTGATCAACTTGTTACTGTAAATTACACACCAAACGTTAATACCAAACCACAGTTGATATCGAACATCGGTAAAACATCTAGGATTTTCCAGCGCCCAGTAATGGATGTGTTGCCTATTGTATAGGCCATACCATGAAAAGCATGCCTCATCCATCCACATTACATTTGCTAAGAATGTTGGCTGTACCTGTGTCTGATCAGTGGTGGGAAAAACTACTTTTTTTTTGTAGTGAACTACAACTACCGCTACTTTCCGAAAAATGTAGCTAACTACAACTACAACTACTTTTTGAAAAATGTAGTTAGCTACACTACTTTTGAAATGTAGTTGCTACTTCGCTACTTTTTTGCTACTTTTAGGAGACAAATTTTGCTAACAGATTCAGTTTGCATTCATATTTAAGGATATTTATATCCTAGTTAGAGAAAACTATTGATATCTTAATTAGAAAAAAACTATTGCACTAATAAACAACTACCAGGGGCATGGGCGCCCATAAAGGGGGGCAAGGTAGGGCACTTGCCCCCCCTAGAGATTTAGGTTACTGTCTCATGATGTAAAAAAATTGCAAAAACAGTACTAAATTTGTTAAAAGTTTGAAATTTCCCCCCCCCCCCCTAGAAAATTTTTTTGAAGTTTGCCCCCCCCCCCCTAGAAAAATTCCTATGGGCGCCCATGACCAGGGGAGTGTTTGAGGAGGGCGGCGGGCCCCCTCAAGAAATGTAAAGCAATTATTAAAAAGGAGCTATTTTGAAACATTTCTTTTAACTTTAGAACAATAAAGTTTAAAATACCGAATCGTCCCCCTCCCCTCGAAATGGAAGCCTATATATACGCTACTGACAACTACTGCTAATTATTGAAGTATTGTTGAAACTAATTCAGTTTTAATACCTCTATGATAAAAATAAATTGAGAAAGTGAGCTCTGAAAGCATGAGAAAAATCATGAGAACCAAAAAAGTTAAAAACAAATAAATAAATAAAAAATAATTGGATTTTTTAACAAAATACCCATAAATTTTCATTTTTTAGCTTAAATATTATGCATTTTAATACAAAGTTATGTCTATAACCCCCCCCCCTACCTTGAAGGAAGTCTTCATACGCCACTTGTGGAACTAGTTGTATAAAGAAACGATTCAATAATTGAGGGTGTCATTGTGTCAAGAAGGAAGATCACGTAACGGCTTGCCAAATTAATTTAGTTCCTATGTTTTGGTAAGAGCACAACGTTGTACTTGTATATTTAAATTAACGACATTTCATTTTAAAAGCTAATGATTTATGTATTTGCGAAGGGAGGACAGCTTACGTCACTAAATGTGTCGTTTAGAGCTACGTATGTAATAATTTTGCCATACAAAATGTATATTCTGGGGGGGGGCTGAGACAGCCTTACTATTTTTTGACGTATATTGATAGTTGAATGTTTGAAGAAAGTGACATAGCAAAACTTTTTTTAAAATTAACACATATTTTAACTAATCTAAATAGTTCATTAACAAATAAAGAATATCTGCTTTTTTTTTTCTTTGAGATATGAAGGATATTTGAAAAACGTGTTTTGGCTCCCTCCTTTCCCCCATAAGGACAACAAAAAAATCCTAATATTTTTTAGACGTTCTTGTTTATTACATTTTAAAGCAAAATAAAAATAAAAATCTTATGCTTCATTTGTTTTGCCAACTTGCTATCCCCTCCCCTTCCTAAAATTTCTTTTTAGATATTCTTTTTTGTTGTATTTTAATACAAAGGATATGTTAAATATATATGTAAAAAACATTTTGCCTCCCCCCCACCTCCCCCAGTACAGCATCCCTTGGGGAGGCAATCTTTAAAAAATCCTTACATTTTTCTTTAGGTTTTCCGTTTTGTTACATTTTAAAACAAAAAATCTTAATATCTGTTTTTTTTTTTTTCCTGTAAGATATGAAGGATATGTGAAAAACTCATTTTGACCCCCACCACCTCAAGGTAAATTTCGAAGAATCACCCAATTTTTTTTCCGCTTTTCCTGCTTTTTATATTTTCAAACAAAAATCCTGTGAATGTCTGTTTTTTTAATTTGAGATATGAAATCAATATTAAAAATTTGTGAAATACCCGTTTTGCCCACTGTCCCCCTTTGGGAAAAGGCGATTTTCAAAAAATCATTAAATTTGTATTTAGATAATCCGTGGTTACTTATATTTTAAAACAAAACTCGTATTCTTATTTGTTGCTGTTTTCTTTGAGATCGTAAAATACTATAACTATTACAAAAATAAACTTTCACTTTCATCGAGATTCGTGGGGGGGGGATCACGCATAAAACTAATTTTTGTAATATCTTACATACTGTTCAATTATTTTTGGTTTTATATTACATTTAAGAAAGAGAAAAAAATATACATGTTAAACATACCTTCGATTTTTTGATTTAGGCCCATTTTGGTAATTGTATTCATTAAATAAAATTTAAACATAAAATTAAACATACATAGAATATAGAAACTTAAACACTATTCACAAAATTATATATTTACAAGTCACATTAACCTAGTTAAAATGAAAATTTAAACGCAACGTAACTCCCCCGAAAAAAGACAACAATAAATGGGTGAGCAGTTCACGTTTGAGAACGAATTTAGACCACCCACGATAAACCAACAAAGTAGACAATTCATTATAGGTTCAGGTTCAAGGGGTATAATTGGAGTTTTTCTTAATGAGCAATGAAGAAAGCAATGAAAGCAATGAAAGCCTTTTCATTGCTTTCTCAGTAATTTTCTGGGCTGGTGTAAACCAGGAAGTTGTAAAACGAAGCTGTATTGCCCCCTGCAAGTCCTTCCCACAGAATTCAAGAATCTCCTCTCACACAATTCCTTTGAATTCTGTGAGAGGGGATAGGGGTGGGGTGGGGGGGGCGTTCGCTAATTGCGAGGACTGACTATATATCATTCCAGCTTTGGAAGGATATCGAGTTCACGGAATGCTGGACACTCAACAGTGGGCAAGTGGACACTACACTGTATTTAGGGGTGCAAAAAAAGAAGAAAAAAGAAAATCAATGATGTTACAAAAGCATGCTATTTAAAGATATGTAAAATTCCTTTTCAAAAGCAAAAAGTGCTCACTTTTATGCACAGAAATAGATATTTCAAAAAATAAAACCTTACATACATTATTTTTTAAAATAAATCAATTTTTATGGTCTAAACTTGATTCATTTGGGAAGTGCACGTGCCCCCTCTGGATCCGCCAACTGGCCTTGCCTTAGTATGAAGTTAAATGCAGCTACTTTTTCTTTTACACTCTCAGTCAGACTAGAGACATCAATGCAAATGCAAGCTGTTCTGATTCTGATTTCTCTCTGGCGTTCCCAGATTATTACACTGATAAGGGGGGGGGGGAAGCCCGCGTCCCCAAATATCCCAATAATATAGATTAAAAATTCATATATACTGAAATAATAATAATAATAATCAAAATAAAACAATTTCCTCTGTAACAGTTATTGTTGTATTGTTGTCCATCAATAGATCAACTGAGAGACATTTTTTGGATGGTGAACACGATTTGATCAAAGTACAGTAAATTGAAATGCCATTTTTTACCCCGAGTACCAGTGCCTTGTGTTATATGTTTTAAAGAAGAAAGAAAATTACAAATTTTTTGACGGTCCAGGAAAATTTTCTAGCACGCTAAACTTGAACGCCTTGTAGAAATAAACATCCCAGACAGTACCGGATTTAGAGGTGCGGACGCCCTGGGGCAACAAAGGAGTGGTGGCCTCTAATTATTTCTCAAACAAGTTAAGAATTTTTTCAAAGACAAGTGTGGCGAAGTGGGTTCGCCGTTAACTCATAACCTAGAAGTCCAGGATTGGATTTCCGAGTTCGACATTCGTTAGGAAATTTTATGTAAAGATGTCTATTGTGGGGGGGCCTCCTCTCTTGTGGAAGACCTGGAGCTGCAGCTCCGGTTGCCCTCCCCTAAATCCGGCCCTCATCCCAGACTTAATGTCCATAATGTTAATAATACAAATGGATAAAATATTAAAATAAAAATTACTCTTGGTTATATAATCTTGCTCAAGTATATGTACGTAATTTTTTAAAATTTAATGCTGGAAGTTTTGAAAATGTTTTATGTTGCAAAAACGCAATAGTGGTCAAAAATATGCAGACCCTGATCATACTTAGATGGGGCCCCGGGGCAAGATGTTATTTTGGGCCTCTGTACTATTACAAGTATTTAACTTATTTTTGATTGTTTTCTATTTTCCCAGCATAAAAATAAAACATTTTTAAATAATTCTAAAATTGAATTAAAAATTACTCATGTATTTATACTCATTTAGAACAAGACTATGCATTTAAAATTGATTTTAATATTTTTTAAAAATTCATTTATATTATTAGCGTATGTGTGCACCAAGTTCCGCCTGCCAGAAAATTTTCTTTTCTTCATCATAATATATATATATATATATATATATATATATATATAACTAATAAGTAAAACACAAAACATACTACAATATATATAAATGCTAACCAATGGATATTTTATGATAAGTACATACGGCCATAAGTTTTCAAAAACGCCTTTAATTACTACTTTAAATAACTAATTAATCTAATCTTAGAAACCATTATCATTGAGTTAGAAGAACGGAAAATATAAGTCTCCAAGCCTTTTTATTGTTACACAATTATGATATAGATATCATAAAGGAAATTTAGTTTAAGAAAAATTATTATTGCAACATACACTCATGTCCATAAATTAAGGATAATTCAGAATCACACAGAAATTGATCTCTAAAATAAAAATTTCACCTGTGGAATGATCACACACATCTTGAAGAAGAATATGCAAATTACAGGAAACCACCAGATGGCGTGGATGGTACGTCACAATGACGAGAGTGTAAGATAGGGGTATATAAGGAATGGTGGCAAAGAAGTAAAATTGTTTACAAGCGCTGTGAAAGTCTTTCAGTGCAAAAACCGCATAGTTATGGCACAAAGGAGGCATTTGGATGATGTTTTACGTGGCGGAATTATCGGACAACTGGAATGTGGACGTACCCAGCTGGAAGTATCCGAGGAACTTGGAATCGCCCAGAGTGTCATCTCCAGGCTTTGGCAACGATTCCAAGATGATGGTAATGTGAGTAGACGTTACAGCACAGTTCGCCCCCGAGTTACAACGCCGAATGAGGACCGCTATTTGGCAGTTACTGCCAAAAGAAACAGACGGAGTACAGCATCAGACCTGTCTCATCAGCTCTCTTCAGCAACCGGTACGACAGTTTCAAGGCAGACCGTGTACAGACGCTTAGGGCACATTGGTCTATATGCTCATAGGCCTGTCAGATTTGTTCCACTTACCGCAACTCACTGTCGCCTGCGATTAACCTGGAGTAGAGAGCATGCATTGTGGACACTGCAACAGTGGTCTTGTGTGATGTTTTCCGACGAGTCCAGGTTTAGTTTGGAGTCTGATTCTCGCCGGACATTCATCTGGAGAGCGCCAGGTACCCGTTACCACCAAGAGAACACCATTGAAAGATACCGTTATGGTGATGCAGGATGGCTCGTTTGGGGAGGAATTATTCTTGTTTCCAGAACTGACCTGCATGTTCAGAGTGTAACGATGACAGGCCACATCTATCGGGATGTCATTCTGGAACAACATGTACGTTTGTTTCGGGGCGCCATGGGTGCTGAATTTGTGTTTATGGATGACAACGCCCGTCCTCACCGTGCAAACATTGTAGACAAATGCCTTCAATCGGAGGATATCACCCGTATGCATTGGCCAGCATACTCACCGGACTTGAATCCAATAGAGCATGTGTGGGATATGCTTGGCTGACGAATTGCAGCCCGTCAACCCCCTCCCACCTGTCTACCGGAACTTCGGAGTGCATTGCTTGATGAGTGGTGTAATATTCCCCAAGATCAGATTGATCATTTGATACTCAGCATGCCTAGGCGTTGTCAGGCCTGTATTGCACCGTCCGGGAGACATACTCCGTATTAACCATCCTACTAACCATGTTATACTGTTTTTTGTAAATAGGTTCTTTTTTGAAATTTGGTCAAGGGAGTAAAACTTGCAATTTTTATTAATTATGTCAAACATATAGCATCTTTTTTGCTCTTTACTTTTTGTTTAATAAATAGACTTTACAAATAAGTCAAATTTGTTTTGCTTCTTTCTCTTTCTTTGCCTGAACTTCATTATCCTTAATTTATGGACATGAGTGTATATAAATTTAATATATAATAAATCGAGAGATTTGTGAGGCCTCTATTTTTCAGGGACTCCAGGCTATTGTCCGTGTGATAATGAGACTCTGAAAATACTATGTTAAAATGCTTGGTATGGTATAGTAAAGGGGGCTCCGAAGCAGTGGCGCACCCAAGATTTTAGTTTAGGAGGGGCTAAGACTACAAATATTGATGAACTTGGTTATAGTGACCTCGATTATAGTAATAATTCCCTTATAATGTCAAAATATTCTGTATCACACTCCCATAGAACACAAGGCCACTATCAGCATAACTCGTTATAGAGTCATAAATAAATACCTGACTTTTTCACTGATGTTGTAATATAGTTTAACTGTATTTCATACACTGACTGTAAGTATTTACTTAAAAACCAACGTCTCTTTTTTTTTTCTTGGTAAAAAAATATTTTAGAAATAGTTAAAATAAATTTTAATAATAAAATGTTTTAATTCATTAATGACATTTTTCAATTTTTTAAAGGTTTTCAGATCTAACTCTCCAGTTTTAGGGGAGCTTTAGCCCCCATAGCCCCTCCGTGGGTGCGCCTTTGCCTACAAGTAACCCAGTACTCCGAGGCCCATCTAAATATGATTAGCTTTGGATTCTCTTTCCTTCTTTTTTGTGTCCTCTTTATAGCAATTGGTGAGTCTACAAATAATACTGAGAATGATAAAAAGAAAAAAGATGTACAAGGTCAGGCTTCAGGCAGGAAACCCCCCCCCCTCACTCGTGTGCGTGTGGTGTGTGCCCCCATAGAATCCCGGGGGGCACACATAGACACCCTGGGAGGGGCGGGGGAGGGATTGGGTATTCTTTCAAGCATTAGTTCCAGTTCTATGCTTGGTGTCATAAGAAAGAGAATTTGCACCACGAGATCAATCGCCGGAAATGATGACGCGGCAAAAGTAGCTTCCAAAACGCGCTACAAACTACTAATTTTTTGTAGCGCGCTACAACTACAAACTACTTTTTAAAAAAAGTAGCACGCTACACTACAAACTACTAAAAAAAGTAGCGACTACTGTAGTTTCGCTACTTGTAGCACGCTACTCCCCAGCCCTGTGTCTCATTCATAACAAAGTTGCACCATGAATAGCATCGCTTGGCATCCCCATCTAGTAAAACCTGCTCAGGCATTGGTCGGTATGGATAAGCGCCTGATTCTTGTAGGATTTTCCAAACCACAGTGTTCACTGATCTGTCTTGTACTGCATTTCGGGTATGCGAGGGCGTATGCTAGTACCTCATCTGGTTGAACTCGTCGTCCTACCTTAGCTGGTCTGCCAGATCGAGCTTGACTAGTCACACAGCCTGTTTCCCTTAAATGTTTTACAACAGATAGGATGGTTTGATAAGAAGAATGCAGCCTGCAGGGAAACATTCCCGGTGCAACCTTGCTGCTGATCCTGCCTTGTGTCCACATTCACTGTACAGTAAAACCATCTCACAATACTCAGCTTTGGAAAATCACTTCATGGCCATGACCTTCAACAAAGTAGAAACCCAACAAGATGTCCCTTTTATAGTAGTGGTTACAAGTGAACAGGTGTGACGTTTCTTACGTATTTGCATACTGCAAAAATTTCAAGCATTAACCCTCTGGCTGCATATTTCTTTTATCAAAATAGGTTAAAAATTCTTGAGTATTTTGCAGAAATGTGGACAACTAATGCCATCTGTTAGCCTGCATTTAAATAAACATTTAAACATCACAGAAAGCCAAAATTAAACCATGAATGGGAAAAGAGCGAGTTGCACTATTCTGTACAGTTAAATAGATGGAAAAATGCATCCCCGCAGAAATCGCGGGATGCATAGTGAGAGGGTTAAGTGCAAGTTGCATTGAGTTGATGTTGAGATCAGTACAAGGATGGAACTCTCGGGGCCTGAACCAGAGTCCTTTGGACTAGGAATCGCAAGCGATACCACTCTGCTATATTGTGGTGGCGTGTTTAGCCCAAAAGATAACATTTTCTCCTTCTGTTCACATTTCGTGACGTCACAGTATAGGAAATCATCAAAATACAAATTGCACGTTTTAACCGTTCTGTTTTTCACATCCATGTCAATAAGGTGTCTTTTCAACTAAATTGATAATGCTCTACTACCTTGTATTGAGTTTTTTCCCCTATCTCATACTGTTTTCGAGATACGAAAGCTAACTCCATAGTTTTCCACCATGGGGCACTGTGAACAGTCTCTTTTGGTAGCGCAAATCCAATTTACTATACCTAGACACCGTTTATAAAAACAGCAGCAGTCATTCCAAAGTTAAGAGGGTGACAAGGGACTTAAGTGGGCATATATTTGTTCGTGTACTGGATATCAAGTTCCATTTATTTTCTTTCTTTACAAAATTAATTTTTACTATTATATATTGATTACGTCAATTTTTTAAATCCACCCCAAAGTTATTTGAGTGTTCCTTTTACGAAGATCGCATCAACTGTGTTTCCCAAACGATTAATAGATGGCATTAATGTCCAAAACGAAAATTTTACATTTTGAATGGTTCAGAATGTTTTTTCAGTCACGTGACCTAGTACAATCGTTTCCAGGGCCCCAAAAACCCCAGGTAAGAAATTCTAAAAAAAAAAACATTAGAGCCATTTTCAAGATTGCTCGGACATACATACATACATTCCATGTTTAATAGTATAGGGATACAATTTAAAGCATTTTTGCAGCTGGAACTAGGATCAGGGTGTCTCTGAATAACAGTTTAGGAAATAGCCATTGAGCACTAGTACTGGACACCCTGTATACATATATGTATGTGTAAGCTTTACATTTTGTAAGAAATGCTCTACTACTCAGGAAATGCTTGCACTAATAAAAGTTTAATTTGATTAAATGAAAATTATGCTGGGCATTAAGGATTTTTTTTAATTTATAGTTGTGGCCTCGATGTATGCAATAACAGATTCAGTAAAATTTCTAGGGCAAGTGAACAGTTAGTATTGTGAAGCATTGTACCAGAGATGTGTAATGTTTCATCGATTCATTTTAAATATTGAATGCAGGTTTAACTCCCATCCCTAGCAACTCAGTGGGTGGGAAGTGCAGAAGAAAGCTTGGCCAATTTCTTGAGAGATGAAGGGGGCAAGAGTAGCCGTGTCTCTCTTGCCCCCTTATAAAAAGCAACGTACGCTGCTGCTGTCAAGAGCTTGTTTGGCTATCTCCTCCTAAACCGTAGGAATTTGAGTTTCGACTAAGGTGTCCATGGATTTGAAAAATTCCGAGGAATCCGATAAACTGACTTAAATTTCGAAATTCAAATTATTTTAGAAGATATTAATAAAAAACTGAAAAAATAAGCATCATGGTTGCCAGATTTGCCAATTTTCACCAGCATAAAATCATTCATGCTTTGCAAGAAAGCAATTCCAAGTATGTAGAATCACACGAAAGTGACAAATACGAAGTAGAAATACACCAATTTTATGCCAAATTAAAAAGTATGTGAAAAATAAATAAGTCAAAGTGTGGTATGCAAAGTTGGCGATTTTCAAATAAGTTCTTAGATAACAGGAGTTCAGAATTACCGATTATTCATTTTTCCGAAACAGAATAACAAATTACAACTGATTTAAAAAGCGCCATTTTGGCATCAGGTACAATCTGGCAAATGGATATCTCTCCAAGCAGGATGCATTTAAACCGCATGTTCCAAATGTTAGCACCCAGTATCTTGAAAATGAAAAGTAATTAAAATGCAGATTATAGTAATGCCGGTTAGGTTTAGCTTGGGTGTTTGCTGCCAGTAGAAATATTTGGTGACGTTAATTATGCCATTATACAAGTTATAGTACAACTTGGGTATTTGCGAGCGCAGCAAGATGACATATTTCGTGATACTAAATACGCCAATCTGCAAAGGATAATGTATATGTATAACAGTTTTCCCGGTAACCTTACATGAGCAGTAATTATCGTTTATGAGCATGTGTAAATCACCAAATAATGAAAAGTCTCCAGTAGTTATGTATTATTCCAGCGATTCGCCAAGATAAATGCCAGGCACATGAAATTAATAATGGTTTTGAATACAATTAACAACAAACAATTTGACGAAAAAATAGTTTGGCAGGAATGATCGCCGGAATAATACGCAAGTACCAAGTTGCCATTGGTGGCAAGCTTCCGTAGTTTTTAGCCAAGAAATCGTATGAAGTACTGTTTTCTTAGAACTAATTACTAACTATACATATACGTAAGTTGCCAAATTATGAAAAATCACCATGCGTGGCAAATACTCAAGGTGCTCTGTAGGTTTTACATAATTAAAAGTAGTATGATGTTTAAAATTTTGTGTGCAAGAACCAAGCATTGTGTAGCTCGGTAACATTCTATCTGATCCAATCTTTGGGTTTTGTCTGTTAAAATTATGCATTTTTTACGAATAAGACTCATTAGGAGCCGAATTCCTCATTCAAAAAGCAAGCGTAGCGAGTCTAGGGGCCTTGCCCCCTAGTTAGAAAAAAAAAAAAAAAACTTTACCAAGATGTCTGCCATTTTTGTATATTTTTCTGTCAAGAATCAAGCTGCTTAAAAGAATTAACTGGCCCATATTGCTTTTGTCCCAATGTCTCCCAAATAACTAGAATGCACTTTACTGCTTTGTCATTTGAAATTTCTGAAGCGCAAAACAATTAAAATAAACTGTATGACTGAGTGATTGATTTTCAGCCAATCTTTGTAAGTAAAGTTATAGATTCAGCTTATAATTGAGTCGGCTTGTACTCAAGTGTATAGGGTACCTCCATTTCAGCACTGTCTTTACCTGTGGTCCTCAGCTTATGAGTTGACTTCCTACCCTCCTGCATTAATATAAACTACATTTTTAGGGACGTGATAAGAGTATTTTTTATTTACTCATATATTTCACATCAATTTCAGTGTTCCGAAAATCTCGCACATTCCTCACCATGAAGAGCTTCTTGATATTTTCTCCCCTGAAATATGTGATGAAATTAATTGGGCATCTCCTGGTGATACATTCCATCATTTTGTCAAAGTCTTAAATTTTCCTGTCTATACACATAACCTCTTGCTGGGGTTTGTTGTAAGTGTTGGAGGCCTTACAGAGTCATTAGTAAGTATTTTATTTCTTGTGGTTCATCTTAATTATTATTGCAATGACATTGAGGCCATTGGGAGATATACATTGAGGACAAGGGGGAAGCACTCTCGAAAAATCTCAGCTGAAAATCGGCATTGATATGACAAAAATCATGGTTAAATTAAATACTTAATCAACTAATGGTGTGTTTCATTATTTAGTTTGAATTACATTATAATAATCCTTCTTGAGATTTTTTTTTTATATTTGATTAAATTATGCTAAATGCAATATTCTCAAAAATAGTGTTCTAGTGGTAAATGCAAATTACAGTTAAAAAATCTGGAGTGACTCCACTCGACTTTCCGAGCACTTACGAATAACATCATTACCAAGCATTTAAATAAACTTTAATCGATGAATAATTCAAACATATATACAAAATTGAAGCCCAATCGAATGCGCCGTTTAAACGCTTGTGCACTTTCAAGAATTCCTACCCATATGCCATAATGTAAAAGAAATCTTTGTCGTAGCCCTGTAGGAAAACTATTAAGTCCTATGCATACCAAAATCAATACCGGTCTTATGATGGTGGTTTATAACATATATACCTAATTTGAGCTCAAGCGAATGTATCGTTTAAACCAGTGTTTCCCAACCTTTTTTGTGCCATGCCCCACCTAAGCCTTTCTAAAATTCTTATGCCCCCTATGTAACATATACATAATTTTTAATATTAAAAAATTGAATTGTTCACTCAAGAAACTTTTTTTTTTTTTAATTTCCAATGGCGGGCCTTTTGCCTATAGGCATTGGCCACAACTAAGGCCAGAGTTGTTGGTCCCTTTATTATGGGGTGCACCTAGTAGGTGGACCAACGTCGTCCCATATGAAGGGACGAACACAAATGACAGCCACGCCCAGTCGGGAATCTAACCCCGACCGCCGGAAGTTCAACCCGAAACCATAGTATGGGGCTTTTTTATCCACTATACAAGCACACTTAAGAAACTTAAATAAATTAAATGATAGGTTTTAGGAAGAAATCACTAGGAAATTCTTAACAAAACACAGTAAAAAAAAATTTTTATATTTTTTATTAAACACAGTAAATATTTTGATCTCATCAAAGGAATTTATAATATTTAATCGCCGCAATTATTTAAGAATTTGCTTTTTTTCTTTCAATTTTGGCACCGAAATCTAGCATTGCATTTACATGGCCCAGAGCAAAAGAATTAAACTCGTGTCGAGTCCATTTTTGAATTGCCCCCTTAACAATCAAATTGCTCCCCTGTGGGGCGTGGGCCCCACTAGTTTAAACGCTAGTGCACTTTTAAGAATTTCCCCCCATAGGCCATAATGTAAAAGAAATCTTTATCATAGCCCTGTAAAAATACTATAAGTCCTATACACATCAAAATCAATACCGGTCTTATAATGATAGTTTATAACATATATACCCAATTTGAGCTCAATCAAATGTATCGTTTAAACGCTATCGCACTTTCAAGAATTTCCCCTCATAGACCATAATGTAAAAGAAATCTTTGTCATAGCCCTGTAGAAAAACTATAAGTCCTATACACACCAAAATCAACACAGGTCTTGCGACGGTGGTTTAGAACATATATATCCAATTTGAGCTCAATCAAATGCCTCGTTAGGAGCTATCGTGTTCACTCACACACATATCTCGCAAAAATAGCATAAATGAATTCAGAAGACCTCAAAACGTGTCAATACACCAAAATCTCGCAGTTGAACTTTTTCATGATTACAATACTTTCCTTACATGGTCCATGTTCGGAAAGTAAAAATACTTTTAAATCCACATTACTGATATTTTTTTTTAAATTTGAATATCTGAGTTGAAAACTTGTTTCATCTAGAGATGTCATAATAAAAGATTTGATGTAAAATCTAATCTTTTAGTGTAGAAAAAGTATAACTACTCATTGTGTGAGGCATGTGCTCTGAAAAATATAATAAAGTGTGATTGTAGTCAAAATGCATTTATATAAAGGCACCAAAAAGAAAATGATGCATTTTATTTATTGAAAACTCAAAATGCAAGGTATTAATTGCCAAGCAGTGTTAAGCAGAAAACAATTGATTCAATCATCAAAAGTACCGATAAGGTGGTCCAACTATTAAAATATTCAATCAATTTAATATGTCCTTTTAATAGAATTCAATCTTTGATTGCCTTAAACAAACTAATTTTATGATTAGCAATGATTAGTTGTTAATGGTAGGATCACAACTAAACAATTCATTAGTTGTTAATTTTAAGGTCACAACTAACAAGCGATTCTTTGTTAATCACAAAAATATAGCAATTAACAATTGATAAACCATTAACTGTAAATATTATGATTAGCAATTAGTCATTAGTTATATTAATCATATTTTTAAATTAATGACTGATCAATCTTCATCTTTTTTTCCCAATACTGACTATACCTATAGTTTGGAGTCGGCTTAAATCCAAACTTTGATAAATTCCAGTTCGCATGTATCACCTAACTTTAAAATTTATTAATTGTAAGCATGTTTTAAACAAATTAATTGAACTTCACTTTGCAAGCACAATCAATTTATTGTTAATTCATAAACTTGCAATTACAAGTTATTGTTAATTGTTAGTTGTTAATTATTTTCACAATTAATGTTTGTCTAACGTTGCCACCAAGACATAGAACAGCAAAGATAAAAACATTATGTTTTAGAATTGTTAAGTTTGCCCAGATATGTCTCCTAATAAAACTCTTTCAAAAAGCATTAATGCTAAAGGTGATTGGTAGATCACTTTATATTTCTAAAGTATTCATTTAGCATATCTAATGATCAATGCAATTAAGAAGATTTAATTATAATTAATTACCTTTCATAAATCAAGAAATATTTTGTAGACAGTAAAATGTACAAAATTTAACTGACAAGTCTAATGAATATTTATGTGATAAAATTAGCATATGAATGAAATTTTATCTAGATAGAAATGGAAAACAAAACTTGACATGCCAAAATATCCTGTATCACAAAGATAATTTGAAATGAGAGTAGCCATTATGAAGAGCATATGTGTACGGTATGTTTGCGATTGCAAAACTGGCATAAAAAGACTTCCAATTTTCTATATTTTACAGATTTTTTTTTATCTATATATAAAGGTTATTTTATATAATAATATAACTAAAAGCTAATTTTGTGCCGTATAATTTCTTATTGAAGAAAATTAGTAATTTACACATAAACAGTCTCAAATTAAACAAGACAGATAATTCATGCCATGCATCGATTATAAAACACTTTCCAACACAATATTTTTGCACCAAATTTGGCACTGTATTTTCCTTAAATCTGGCGAGATTTTGGAGATAAGTTAATGTTGTATTATCACTATAAATGCAATTTTATGAGACCTTGTAAAATACCTTTAAAAATTTTTTATTGTTTAAAGGTATTTTAAATAATTAACATTTATTTTTCCATCGAAGAATTTAAAAAAATTATACTCATTGTCTTGTACTAGAAAATGTATTAGTGTCTCTCAAATACCACAGATTGTAATGTATTGGAATTCTTTTGATTGCTCCTGTAGAAGAACTACTAATAATATAGACACTATTTTCAATGAAGAGCATTATTTTGAGAGCCTTAATATGTATCTCAACTTTGTTTTCTTTCAAAAAACCAAATATCTCTAAAATACGTTTTCAAGAATGACTGCTTATAGAGTGCAATGTATTGGATTTTTTTTCTCCTGCAAAAGAACTTTAAATGCTACTTACACCATTTTCACTAGGGTACATGGTACTGTACACAGAAAAAACATAAATTTTGCATAAATCAATGTACATTTACGGCAGTTAGAACACTGGATGGGTAGACAACAGAATGGACAAGCAAACCGAAATCATAAACCCCTCTCAAATTTATCGGTACGTTAAAAATATAAATATTCCTCTTATACAACATAACAGTATTGCACGAGATACCGTTATGCTGTATAAGAGACTACGGAGAGCGAGAAATTTATTCATATAAGGGTTAGCAGTCTAAAATTAATGTTCCACATGCTAAAAAATCAAAGCCTGCAACTTTGTTGCATGTAAATCGGTTAGTGTGTTAGAAACCCTTAAAAATTCCTCTGACCAATGCAATCCTCCCCCCCAGGCAGGTGGCCCTTGCATAGCTTTGCCTTAAAGCAACACAACACACTAAATCAGTTACAGTGCAAGTACAAATTATCAAAATTCTCTATGAAGTCTAAAGCTTAATATTATCACATTAGATATTTTTAGATATAATATTGCCAAGCACGGTTCATTTTTTAAAGCATTTTTTTAAAACCATATTTGGCAATTTGTCGCCAACAACACTTTTCAACAGATTTTGGCAGAACTTTTGAGGGAGACATACGATTGTCATCAGATTATTAGCTAATTCTATTGTAGGATAGTATTATATGCTTTAAATGGATGCCTCTCTCTAAACTGCCATTGACAGTATTGTATTGGGATTATTTTGAATGCTCCTGTAGAACTATTAATGATACAGACACTATTTTCAGCAGAAAGGTTCATCTTGTAATCCTTAATACCATAAACGAATTTTGTTTCATTTCAAATAGCAGAACATCTCTAAAACTAGAAGTCAAAGCCTGTGCGCTAGAAAAAACATTTGACGGAAATATGTCTGCACTCAATACATTTAATAACTTTGGCCACCTAAAATAAATAACTTGATATTCAAACTTTATTATACTAGCCACCAAGGCAGTCCCATACTTTCCTGTTCTTTATGCTCAGTGCAGTGTTGGCCAAATTGTTGGATTCATTTCCATGAAAATCATGTTTCTTCGTTTTAATAGTATTAGTCATGAAATTTATTTAGGCTAGGGTTACTATAAATTTTGGGGGTGTCATGATAAAAGCTGATGGTGACAATCACAAGTACTAACATTTCAAAATGTACGAAAAGACACAATTGGCGACATTTCAATTCATAAAATTATAAAAATACTCTTGGAGGAACGAATAGTAATCTCTTCTCCAAGAAAAATACTGTATTGGGTGAAAACAAATTAATACAGAAATACTTCTTAATTGCAGCTGCTGTGAGGTTAATGTGGCAAAATTAGCAACCTGGTGTTTTATAGTATGGTTACGTTATTTAATATGTATCCTTGGTTACAATAATAACAATGGTATAAAACAGGAAAATGTGCTTTAGCCCATTGCATGACTTTTTCTTTTTATGTGCAATAAGCGTGCTAAATATTGTAAATTCGATATTTTAAAGCTATGAAAAGATCAGAAGGATCTTGCATTTTTGCATGTACATAGTTGAGCCCGATAACTGTGACATCAATATGAAGTCACTGTCACCTCTAATAGATAATTTTGTCACGCAAATGATTAACTTTTTTTACTCTCAAAAATAAAATAAAGCTGAAAATAGTGAAGAATCACTTTAAAATGAGGGAAAGGATGGATTTTCAGATTTTTAAAGTAGCGTAGATTGTTTTCTATGTTTTTATACATACTTGTGAAAATTTTAAAGCGGATTGTACAAACAGTGCAGATGTTATTATTAGGCTTTTTGTGCCTAACTTTGTAATCTTTTTGCAGTAATGGTGGGGAAAATTTTATCTTGGAGCATTGTTAGAGAGAGTCAGTAATGAGAGTAACTATATAGTAGGATGATATACTTCCCATTAACTTCCCATAGAGCGCAATGTATTGGGAATATTTTGAGTGCTCCCGTGGAAAAACTATAAATTCTACATAGACCATTTTCAATAGGGTACATGGTCCAGTGGATAAGAAAAACATATATAAATTTCGTAGAAATCTATGCATGTTTACGAGAGTTAGAGCACGGACGGACGGACAGACCAAAATCATAAACACTTTTCAACCTTATTGGAAAGCATTACAAATGTCTAAGGGCTAAGGTATAAGCCATGGTTTTTTCCCCCTCCCTTCCCAGCTTTTAGATTAGAACACTGTCAAAACAATTGCATTAAATATTATTTCTGCTGTTATAAATGCACTTATATAAATGCATATAGATATCTTTTATTCTCCCAAGATCACATATACATACTATTTTGATTGAGCATTATGTTTTTTATTGTCTTAATATTTTATTTCATTTTATATAGGTGAAATATTCGAGTTCAGCTCTAGTAAATTACTTAACTCAGAACCAGTCAGACAGCGACTTCTTAAAGCGAATTTCTGAAGAACTGTTAATAATACTAAAATATAATATTCAAAATGATCGTATTGTTGTGCCTTTCTTTAAAATGGTGAACCACTTGCTTCTCTCTGGTATTATATTTCCTGAACAAGAAAATGCTTTTCATGATCAACTTTTAAAATTAGCATGGGAGTGCTCGCATAAATCAAGAGATCCTCAAAAGCTTATTGTTGCTGTTGATTTATTTTGCAATCTCCTACAATTTTCAGAAACTTGTCGAAAAAATTCTCTTAATAGGCTAGTTATATTTTTGTGCCATCGTATGCCAAGAGTTCGTAAAGTTACTGCTAATAAATTATATGAAGCCTTCCTTACTTATGATGTGTTACCAGAGGATGTTGTTGATGAAGTATCTGACATACTTAGTGAAACAGATTGGAACCAACCCATTGATATTTTACGTCCATTAAGAAATGGTTTGTGTGAAAAAATGGGAATTGAACCCCCAAGGTTAAAGGAAAAGTAATTTTCATGATTCAAATTATTAACAATGCCTAATAAACATTTTTGTTGCTTTTTTTTTCTATGCACTTGTTTAACTTTTATTTATACAATTTTGATTAGTATTGTATTTTATAATTATTTCATTAAAAAATTAATTGTACTTTTTGGGTCATGTTTTCATCTTGAGTATTCTATGCTTCTATTCTGTGAATAATAAATTGTAATGCAAAGTTACTATTTTTGTGTGCATCATAAAAAAATTTGTAATTTTCAACTTCAGTATGCTTCTATTATTATTTTGCTTCTTCCCTAATTTTTTATGATGCAATATAAATACACTGCATAAAAAAAGTAGAATGACATTTAGATTTTTTTAGAAAAATAAGGATCCTTTTATTTTTACTGAATTTTTTTTTTTTTTTTTTTTTTTTTGTAAGCTACATTTTACAGATCATTTAATAAGAAAATATCATAACCATGATATTCAAAAATGAAACATTAATAACAACAGAAATAATTTCCACCATTTGAAACTCTGTAAAAAAAAAAAAGTAGAAGGACAGTAACCCAATGAATAAAATACAAGCGATGTTAGTAAGGAATACTCTTCCCATTAGATTTTATAATTTCGAATATTCTATTTGGCAAAGATTGGATGTCTGTTTGGCAAAAATGTCCCATTTTTGCAAAAATTATCTATTTCGGGCATACCTTGGACTGATCCAAGGTACACTACCTTTCAAGTGTGTAGTATTTAACAAAAGAATTTTAATGAAATCGTCTGCCTTCTATTAATTACTGCATTATTGTTTTCTGTTTTAATTGAATGGCATCAAGAAGTTTAGTTATTGTTCCAAGATGTTTTGAATACAGGATTATTCTAGTTTTCCAGCAATAAACTCCGTTTAGTGTAATTTCTCTGGTTTTTTCTTGCTTTACATGTGACAAGATTTCCTTTATTTGTTTTCTCTCCAGATGCCAAGAGAAATACCCTTAAATGATTTTCAAAAAGGGCAAATTTTTGCATATAAAAATTATGGTAAAAGTGTTAGAGAGATTGTTCGTTTACTGCACGTCAGCCCCAATACAGTTTCTAACTTTATCAGAAATCCAGACAGAAATGGAAAGAGAAAGAAGACTGGCAGACCTAAAAAGTTAACGCCTCGAGATGAAAGAAAAGTTGCTCACGAGCTTAAAAAGTACAATGGAAGTATTGCAAAGGCTCAAATTCAAGCAGGACTTACTTATGTGTCTAGGCAAACAGTTTGCAACTACATTAAAAGATCCAAAAAATTCATTTTCAAAAAGCGGAAACAAACACATATTGATAACCGTTTATCTTGGGCTAAGGAACACATGTCATGGACTACAGGATGGACTTCTGTGATATTTTCAGGTAGAAAGAAATTCAATTTAGACGATCCAGATGGTTACCAGTACTACTGGCATTGTCTGAAGAACGAAGAACAATTTTATTTAACTCAACAAATAGGGGGAGGAAGTTTGATGGTCTGGTTAGCAGTTGGATATGGAGGAAGAACAAGTCTGGTCTTTCTGAGTGGTAGGCAGAAGCATACAGACTATATTCAGCTGCTAAATTCTGAGCTTCTTCCTTATGGCTCCAAATTAGGAGAAGAGTGGATTCTTCATCAAGATGGAGCCTCCATTCCAGGGTTGGAAAAAAACCAAAAAACCAGTTTTTTTTTTTTTTTTAAATCCTTTTATAATTACACCTGTTACATACTTACTAGCTGTGTGCCCGTTCTCCGCACGGTAGGGAACGAAACTTTTTCTTACATGTATAGTTCGAATTGATTCCAGAGATTTGGAATCTAAAAATAAGCAAAATGATTTGACTCTTCTCGTAAAGTTACTCATTACTTATTCGTTAAGTTAGTATAAGTACTGACCTGTGACCCTTGTTAATATTATGATGCAAAAAACTATGTCGGTGTCATTCACGAATTAGAAAAGAAAAGCGTGATGGTTCGTCAGTGACAATTCCTAATATTCAAAATGTCTCATTTCTGCATCATACTCTTTTTTAGATTTAAGTTATGCCATTAATACTTTAGCTACTACATGAAGTGGAGAACCGTTTTATTTTATAATTAAATAGTTGTGTACCAGCTCTTTGCAAGGCAAGAAGAGAACATTTTCCCAAAATGTGATTATAACTACACGTGACCAAACAGAATCTCCAAGAAAAAAAAGTTCAGTTACAATCTTTTCTGTCTGAAACTACCGCAGGATATATTAACGTGACGTAGAATTACTTAGCTGTGATGTAAGATGGTTGTTGAAAAAGGAATAGAACACTTAGTTTCACGAAATATTTATTAATGCGGTATATTGTGCTTTGATCAATATTGCCCTAGCATATCTACTAACTATTACTTATACTATCTTTTACTGATACCAATACAATATATTTTCGTTTTTCAGTCGTTAATACTTAATTTAAATAAACGGCTTAGATATTTGCCACGAATGTAGTCTTTTATTCTTTGGTGACTTTTGCAATTTACGCACTAGTATAAACGATAATCATTTCACTTTATGGTTGCCACTAAAACAGCTCTCCATACATTTGTATGCTTAATTATTGTCAGATTGGCGTATTTAGCACCAGGGCCCTATTATCTCACGGAAAAATCGGGACTTTGGCCAGTGCCTCCGGCTAGAAATGGCCCCCAATTTCAAATGTTGTTCTGAAATATTCTTTTTATAAACATATTTTATGAAAAATAAAACAAATTTCATAGATGGAGGCCCTCAAATTCATCAATGGAGTCCCTGTTTGCCATAATCAGGCCCTGTTTAACACCGCAATATATTTCCTGCTATTCGAAAACGTGACCCGTTTAAAATCTCAATTGAAAATAATGCTGGATAATTCACTTGTGAAAAAACAACATTCAATTATTTTTCTGGCAACGTAAGTAAAATATAGAATTATTTCACATGCGCGCCGTATGTTTTGCTTGTGAGTCCGTTATTCTGATTGAGTTTCGAAAGGGGTTTTAAACTCGTGACGTCAAAGTGGCACACATTTCACATGTGAAAACTCGGTTATTTTTAAATAATTTTATTTTTTTTTTCAACTGGCAATTTTAATCATTGTTACTGTCTCCAAGACAACCAAACCGCAAGATATCATACCGAAAGTTTTAAGCTGCTGCGATTGAAATGAAAATCCTTCTTTACTTAAAAATTCGTAAAAAAACTCCTAATTTATATTTTCCTCTGGTTTTTCTTTTAAAAGAGGGCGAAATGTATGCTCCGTCATTTGACAAAATATAAAAAAGTTATGACGGATAGAATTCAAGATGCAGCAATTTTAAAAATATTTTACGAAAGTCAGCGTCAAATTTTTTATTTGAAAAATTCCCAAAAATCTGAAAATTATGTTACACAGTCCGAACAAACAATTTTTAAAAGAAAATTTTATCCTCTATCCGATGATGTAAATTTCGTTTTACTGCGAGTGCAATTACCGACGTTATTACGTATTAAGCGAGAAAAATCGCTAAAAATCGGACAAAACATAAAATAAAACATTTTCTAATTCGAATTTAGAAAAAATCGCTCCGAGGCGTGTTAGGATCTGTCCTAGTGAAGCCGTATGCAAACTTCGGTGGGTCTGCGACCAACCGTCTCTGCGCAATGCGATCGAGAGACGCGCGCAAGAAGATTGGTGGTCACAAACTTACCTACCTACATAGCTACATACAATGTTTACTCTCGGATTTTATTATATATAAGATAAATAAAAGTATTTGTAAAATATTCAGATAACAATTAATATTCCTTCTGAAAGTAATTAAAACAAAGTAAATAAACAATTGTTGCTATAGTTATGTGGACATTGAAATCATTCAATTTTAATATTTTATATAGAGATACTATTTTTTTATATTTAGTATATAATACAATATTAACTGTTTACTACATTTTACATGGAATCTTGCACTTAGATTCATCAGTAATAAGGGTGATAAGTTGTTCAAAATGATATTTTTAAGGTTTAAAAATAAGTTGTTAAAACAAAAAACCTCTATTTTAGAAAAAAATTAAAAATACAGTCTATAATTAAAGTTTAATTAATAATTTTTAATAATGATAAAACAATAAGATATCTATTAGATTGATATAAAAAGTTATTGTTGATACTTATAAGGATAATTTAAAAAGATATCAGAATATATTCTATCTGTAGTATTCGAAATTTTAAATTATTCTTTTAAAAAAAAAATTGGTTTAAACCATGCCAACCCTGCTCCATTCACACCGCTGATAGAGTTAAAAACTGGTTCGTTTCACTTAATGTGCAGATTTTATCCTGGCCAGCTAAAAGCCCTGATCTTAACATAGTAGAAAACATCTGGACAATGCTTGTTCGTCGTGTATATGCTGGTGGAAAACAGTTTGAATCCATCACTGAGCTTCGAGAAGCATTGAATAGCTCATGGGATCATTTTTGTCAAACAGACATCCAATTTTTGTGTGATTCACTGCCAAATAAAGTATTCGAAATTATAAAATCTAATGGGAACAGTATTCCTTACTAACATTGCTTGTATTTTATTCGTTGGGTTACTGTCCTTCTACTTTTTTTACAAAGTGGTAGAAATTATTTTGGTTGTCAATGTTTTATTTTTGACTATCATGGTTATGATATTGATATTTTTTTATTAAATGTTCTGTAAAAATGTTGCTTACAAAAAAAAAAAAAAAGTAAAAATAAAGGGTTCCTTATTTTTCTAAAAAAAAAATCTAAATGTCCTACTTTTTTTTCTCAGTGTATATATTACTGATATTCAGAAAAAAAAACTGAAAACTATTGATGCTGCATCAACACTTTTTTTATGTTTACCAATAATTCTTGAAGGTTAAAAGCCACTGCAATATTTTTAAATATTTAGTCTATAAAAGCATATATATAAAACAAGCTACAGTAGATCATAAAAATTTAAAAGCGTTTGTGATGTTTAGTAATATGAAATTCGGAATAGAAATGTGTTAAAAAATACAGAATTTCCCCCTTTAACTTGTTTGTGCATAATATTCAAAAAGAATAAATAAGAATAATAATATGAATATCAAGTTTATTTTAATGTACACCATGTTTATCGGCCTATAAACTTATTTCACAGTTCCATGATACCTATATTTTACAAGTCTCATATAATGTGATTTAGAGCATGAAGCAAACTATATTTTGTTTATAAATGTACATGATATATATATTTGAACAGTCTCTTTAGAGGACTTTGACCCATGCAGATCCTTTTAAGAGCATCACATTGAAACATTTAGCTACGTAACTATAACAGCAGGTTATTTATACTGGAAATGGTACAACTAAATTCATTTTTGCATATGAAAACTTTTAAAATATAAGTGCACTAGAAATGTTAAAGGCAGTGAAAATATGTACATATAAACCAGGAAGAGACTGCCATACTTTAAGAAAAAAAAATTTTAGACAGAGCAAAATATTTGAGACACCTTTAAAAGAATGGAGATCAATCCAATTTTTTGAAATAAATCACAGTGCTTCAAAAAGAGTTAAAAGATTTTTTAAACTTAAAATTTGGTTAAAATAGGAGATTCAGTAAACTGTAATGTTAATAAGAATTTAAAACCTTTGTAGTAAAACTCATGGAGAATTAAGTGATTTAGCAAGCTCTGAACTATTATTGCATGGTATATAACATAATAAAAACAAATGGAAGGTACAGTTTTCTGGTATTTATAGAATGTACTTTGGCAACTTTTAGAAGCTGAAGAATGAAATCTACGCACAAGATCTTATTCAATTTTTGAGAAAATAAGATTAATTTTGAAATCTATACACCAAATATTAACTATGCGTTTGGATTATCTTTATCCTACTTCAATTTTAAAATGTCCATTTATTTTAAGTGCAATACATAAACAATTAAAGCACATTTGTACAAATATTCACAAAATATTCACAATCAATGACAATAGCACCTAATTGTGAATATAACACAGATGAGTACTGAAAAATGTATATACTATGATCCGATAGACATTCAGTACCACTGCAATTTACAATGCATATAAAAACTGAAATGTTAAACACTCAACTGATAATGAAGGGAAGCTGCTTAAATAGCCCATTCATACATTTAGAGATGATGATCCGATATTTTAGCAAATGTAAATTGAAGTGTTTAATAACAGGTAAAACTGTGTGTATGTATTTATTTGTATTGCATAGTTTACGAGCTTTTTCTCTTGGTGTTTATGCAAGAATACACAAGCTTTTTTTTTTTTTTTAAATCAAAAAAAAATTTTTTAACTTATTATAATAACCCTTTTTTATAAAGAAAATGATCTAAATGACTATTTCATTAAAGTTTTATATATATATATATATACACAACTATTTTATATATCCAAAAAAAAAAAATGTATGTATACTTTTTAATAGAAAATATGTAATATTAAAGACTAATTTTGAAATTTGCTAATTTCATTTTTAAGTTAGCTAGCACTGCATATCAAATAGCTTATAGTATAATTGTGGTCTTTATTACAGTAAAAAATGTAAGAGATAATTTTTTTTTCTTTTTTTTTTTTGCGCATGAAGTAAAAAACACGAATATCCACATATCTGCTTGCTCTTTCCCATTATTTAACTAAGAATAATATATACATCAAATATGACAAGCTGTTCTTAACATCACTAATACAATCATCCGACGCACCTCAGGAGCCTTTATTCACTTTTTGACACATATGGCTCAAATTTTTGTATAAGTGATTGAGACATGTAAAAGTGTGTAGTTCACATCCATTATTGTAAAGACAGAACAGCAGAGATTAATTTTTGCCCTGTTTTGACTGCCCAAAGAGCATTTTAAGACCAAATCTTTGGGGGACGCAGTGACAGTAACAGAAGGGAATTGCCACTGCTACATTTTCTCAATGATGAATGTGACACACAATCCCTGAGATCACTCATACAGTTATTTATGTCACAAAACGAAATCACAACGCATTACTAATTTTTCCCCCATACAAGCAAATGAAACTTGTAAATTTAAGCATAAAACAGTTATGAAGTTTTTTCCCTGGATTTTAAAAGAAAAAGAAGAAATATCAATTAAGCAAATGAAAGAACATGTTTAAAAAAAAAAAAAAAAAAACAACAATTGAGGAATATTGAGAGATAATAATCATGCATAACAAAAGGGTATACATGGGTCAAATATATTTTTAAAAAGCAAAAACGAATAAAAGCACAAAAAAAAAAAACTTACTAGCTAGAATTTTGAAAACTGAGAAAAACAAAAATTTCGATTTTTGTATTAAGTAAAGACAAAAAAAAACTGGGTATTTCACAGGGAAAAAGAATTTAGCATTATAAGTCAACAAAACACAGTTCATTAAATTATTTAATTACTGAAATAATGGCCATTTTAAAAAGGCAAAAATTTAATTCATTTAGAAACATGACACTTCATTACATGAAAACAAATTGCATTAAAAAAATAATGTCACGATTCATCATAACTCAGAGGAAACTAAAAAATCACATAACACACACTCAAAAGATTGCACAAAAATCTAAAGTAATTTTTTATCTTCTAAATGGAGAACAGTTTCTTATATTGATCAATATTCAGCTTGACTGTTCATGGGTTATAGATGAAGTACAATAATAAAAGACATGATATTTTACCAACATTCTCTTAACTTTCTTTTTGATTTAAATATTTTAATAATAAAATTATAGAAAGCATTTTGCAACAGACTTTGTCTGGCTTTATCTGAACTGAAGACTCACAATTTAGGATAAAAAATAAATGCTGCACAATCTGGTAGGCATTTTATAAAAAATTAATTATATCAAACAATTATAAAAATGAATTGTGTCTAAACAAAGAGTAATTTTAATGCATTTCATATACAGCTCAAATTGCAATGATTTCACATGCACACAAGCTAAATTTTGATTTACACAGAACCAGCTTACAAAACAATTTGCTTGCAAACTTTATGATAAAGGGGGAGATTAAATTACTAATGTTACTATAGGCATATGAACTATTACTGCACATAAAAAATTAATTAATGTTTTTTACACAATTCCAATCAGAGTGTTTTGTAATGCTATCAACTATACAAAATGATATACTTACAAAACACTCTGGCAGCAATGAAAGTTTCCTTAGAGAAGTGTCACAAACAAAGAACGGACAAAAATGACAAATATAGTCTAAGGCCATTTTCTTTAAAACTTTCCATATTGTAATTACAAGGTTGTAGTGTAATATGTTTTTAACAGAAATTCTTTCACATATTAATCAGAGCCGCTACCTCGATCATAATCTTCGGCATCATTCATCAAGTGAGAGAATTTATTTGCAGATGTGTAAACCTGACAAATCAAGAAAGAAAATTATTCTCATAAACTTCAAGAAAATTTATAAAATAATAAGTATGTATGAAAAACATATTGAAATAAAAATAATAGCAATCCAAATTAATTGCATTCTAAGTATTATTACAAAATACAAGATTTGAAATTAAGAAGAAATGATGAGAAATACAAGATTTGAAATTTACATAAAACAAAAGGTTAGAATTTATTTTCTCTCTCTCTCTCCCCCCCCCCCCTCCTCACCACCACCAATGGTGGGTGCAAAAGACATTTCTGAAACCAAACAGAAAAAGAAAACAAAATAACAGCAACAGAAAAATGACTATGAACCCATTTTGTCCTTTGCCTCCCAGTAACGTTCCCACAAGCACCAGGTGGAGAGTGCAGGGCATCGCTAAGGTGGATGTAGTCCATAAGCTCTCAAAAGTCTCTGAGCGAGTAGCAAGGATCATCTAATAAATTTTAAAAATTGTAAATGTCTAGCAAAGCAATAGTGACATGTAACAAAGCAAAATTTCGCTTTGGCTTTCATGCTAGGCCAGAAGGAAATATTTGAAATGTTTTTAAAACAATATTTCTGGGAATTCCTATCTGAAAGATCTTTTTCAAAATTATTCTTAAAGAAATCATCAGATAATTTATTATGAAAAGGAATTCCATTACTAGCAGTTTGAGTAATCACTGCACCTTTTTTTAGCTAGAAAATGGGCAAAATCTCTACTCTCAATGCCACAATGACCTGGAATCCACTAAAGGCAAATAGTCTTACTTTTTGCTTGATAGAGACCTAAGGAGAGATTGGCGATTACTAATGGCTATCTTATATGGAGCTCCGTATGAATTAATAGCAGAAGACAAAAAATGACCACTTTTGAAAAGTGATTAAAATGTCACAAAAGTTACACAACATTAATCTACATATAAACAATATTGTTTTACAAATGAATGTAAAATTTATTTTAGGCACTCTCTTCCTTTTCAGACAAAACACATAATCATTCATTTAAAAATGGCAAAAATTTCCAGGCAAGGTAAAATAGCATCTTACATCAAAGAATCCCTGTACAGCTCTGTTTCATTTAAGATAACAAAATTTAAAATCCTGAACATAAAAGATAAAATTTTATGCAATGTAAGTATACTTTACAAATGGAAAATCAGCAATCATTCTGATGCAATATAATGCATAATTTTACCCATTTATTTCAAAAGGGAACTGTTTTTTTTTTTTTTTTTTAAACCATCAATCCCTCTTGATGAGTTTTCTATAAGACCTTAGGCATATTTGATAGCACACTTCTGTTTCCAGGTGGTTAATCTGAGAATTTTTTCCAGGGTCCCATTTTTATGAATTTACACACTAATTTTTATGTCACTTTTTTTGTTAAATTAATTCACATAACAGATTAAAATACAGGGTAAAATGCCAATGAAGGGCTGCTTTTATTAAACTGTATTTATGTGAAGGGGCCATTTTAATCAATTGTATTTTAATGAAAGAGCCATTTTAATCTTCTTTTTTTTTTTGGAACAGGCTGTTTTAATAGACTGTAATTTTATGAAGGGGCCGCAAAATGGACCCAATTTTCGTCAGCATCAATCCCTGGTTTCTGAGTTAAATTTACAAGTGTTTTCACTATTTTCTTATGTTATGAAGAAGGGCCTTATAAATTCAGCACAGGACACCAAATACTTCATCTTATAACCCCCTAAACATTACTGCAAGAACCATGGTTGGCTGTTGCAGCCATCTTTGCTGTACTGCCCATACACACCTTCATGCCCATGGCATGGACTCTGGGGTGTGAAAGTATACGTACCGGCCAGGCGGTCAGCCTGTAGTGTTTAGTCTTCATTTTATCAACCAGTGCAAGGAGAGAAAGGTTAAGCCAACGTTTCCCCG
Source organism: Cheiracanthium punctorium (assembly GCA_038373885.1). Lineage (NCBI taxonomy): Eukaryota > Metazoa > Arthropoda > Arachnida > Araneae > Cheiracanthiidae > Cheiracanthium > Cheiracanthium punctorium. The sequence goes on along the minus strand of JAWZYV010019925.1, from coordinate 803,487 downwards.
AGTCTTGGAACTGAACCCTAGACAAGATCTGTGGTGCAGCAGCACAACTCATTACACTATTGGACTTCTGGGTCACAAGAATATTCAAATCATTACACTATTGGACTTCTGGGTCACAAGAAAGAGCCCACAAATTTAAGAAGCTAGTATGACTCCTGGAATTAATATATATCATCAAATTTGGCAAAGAAATTTAAGATTATCCTTAATTTATTAGTAAAAATGTTTTAGATTTGATAACTCCAGACTTTATTATTTTGAATAAAACATTTTTTGCAATCCTTTTTAATTAAAAATAGTAAATAAACATTCAATAGTTAATGGGTTTCGCCCAGTGGCATTAAAAGGAATATCAAATTCATAGGGTATTATTTTTCTCGATAATGGAGGCCCTATACCAGTGAATGCTAACCTTTTTTGATTTGTGAGCCAGTTACACTACGGGTTACTATTTTCAGGTGTCCAGTGTGCTGTTAATATTTCTTTTTTAAAATAATTTTTAAAACCCTGCTTTGATTTCAAACTTTAAAATTATATTTTATAAGTAACTATATTTTCTTTTTAGGTATTAACTTTGATTAAATTAAATTGATTAAACAGAATTTTTTTAAATAGTTTAATATTAAGATATGGTAAAATGCCTTAATGATATGTTGTTTTCAGCCAATGTAAATATGCACATATGGTGTGCCACCATCCCTATACATTTATGTTATAAACAGATATTTGTTTATGCCGTGCAAACATTGTTGCAAAATTCAATGACTAAGTTGTTATAATCTCACTTGCATTTTAAAAGCGAACTGTTAAGGAAAACTAAGATCCTCAATTTATATCCATGCTCAGTATTTTCACTACAGTGCTAGAATGCGAGAATATTACATTTTTTTTTCTTGCATTAAAAAGTTATAACTGCAAGAAATTCCCGGCCGCCACAAATCAGTTTTATTTTGCAAAAATTCTCGCATTTCGAAAAATTTGGGCATTTTTTCAAAAAAAGTTGTGCATGCTTCATTTTTCATAAAGTGGTTATATACGCAGAATTTGGTGTTTACTCAGGGCAGGGGTAAATACCCATTTATAAATACATCACCCACTGGGTATTTACCCAACCCAAATCTAAGGTGAGAAATTTTCACCCATTATTTAAATCTCACTCCGTTTTAGGGAGAGGGTAAGAAATTCTCACCCATTTTTTTTTTTTTGCGTAATGAAAATCCTGATGCTTCATGCAGAAAAACCATTGAAATACTTGTTTATTTATTCTCGGCTAGAGAAGAAGGTTGGTCACTCTTAAGTAGCCGCAACAGCTATTCCAAGCTAACTGACATTGCAAAAATTACAAAATTGTTTTGCTTGCTGTGTAATTTTTAAGATTTTTAGTTTAACTTTACATTTAATGCAATAAATTAAACTTAATAAGCTCATATCATTCACTTTGTCACGTTCAGGGATGTTAATTCTGCGCTGAGCTGCGCCGAAACACAAATTCTTGCGCCGAACTGCGCTTTTAGCAGATTTTTGCGCCGGTCTGCGCCGAATACGTCATTTTGACTTTTTCAGGGTGCGCTGAAACACAAATATTGCGCCGAACTGCGCTTTTAGCCGATTTTTGTGCCGGTCTGCGCCGAATACGTCATTTTGACTCTGTTAAATTTTTTGTAGAGATTAATTATTATGAAACTGAAATCAATTTATTTTAACTTAAATTACTTAATTCTTATCTTCAATAGCATAAGTAAAACGTAACTAAAACTTAAATAAAAACCTTTCCCAGTTTCAAAACAATAATCCATTGTCCTGTCGTCGCAAAAAGATTTAATAGCTGTTCAAATTGGAGCAGCAGCATCATTTGTAAACGGACACATGAGCTCCGGTTTAAAATCAAAACAAGTTTCATCGGCGAAGTTGAGCAGCGTTTGTGCTGCTGGCTGTAATCTCTTTTCTGCGATATTCTTTTCTGTGCTGATTTAGCTCGCGAGTCCTTCTTTCGCCACGTGCGAATCATATGCAAATGTTTCAAGTTTTCGCCATATGCTAATATCCTCGCTCCCGTGTGCGGCAGTCTCTGATTGGACGCCACGTCAGCTAGCGGCATTCTACTGTTGTATAAGAACTCTCAATCTTAGTTGGTTGTAGAGCAGCAGAGAGGGAGCCGGGTGCGCAGGACGCAGTTCAGCCAGCGGCTGTAAGCCGTGTTTAAAGTAACGTAACGTAACTTAATTTATACTGCAATTTGCAGACATCTTTAAATTAAATGGAACTTTAAGTTAAATCCTTTTTGCCGTAGTATCGGCCTGTTACGCTAGTTGCTTGAGCCTTGCAGAAATGTAAACGTTAGTTCTGAATTTAGCTAAATATCCTTTAAAATTCTTTGAAACGTTTTCTTGCTCATGTGACCGTAGAAATGTTTTGCATCCTGTGTCCCGTAAAATGTCATAATTGTCATGACTTGTAAATAGAACTTGTTACTTAATAAAAATATTTTAGCCTACTTGTGGCTTTGTTTCTTTTAATTTAACTCTGGTAAGCAGAAGTAGGACCTCACGATGTTTTGTTCCCTAGGAACAACATTTTTGCCACGCTCATTTAGCTTTTAAAGCGTGTATGGAAAGCTAGTTAGCAGTAAAGCAAGATTCAAACTGCGTACGAAAGCTGCATTCCGAAGCCATTCTACCCGTCCCGGATCGGACCAGTCGGGCTTTGGCCAGATAGGCAAACAAGTACCGTAATTTATGGAAGAAACGCCGCGGCGTTTATGAGTTTAAAAGTTAAAAAATAGTAAGTGCGGTGTTTCTACCGGGTGTGGCGTTTACAATATTTTTAATTTTTTTTAGCCGATCTTCAACGAAAAATCGAAAAAGTCATTTCGTGATAATTTTCTCAAAAGATGGCGCCACCATCGACACGTACTCTTTAGCGTGCACAGATCACAGCGTAGCGAATCAGAATGCAAACCTACCCCCATAGAAAAGAGGTTTGATCTTTGATCCAGTTTTGGAGAAAGTCAGAGCACCCTAAGATGGGTCTATGTCCCGTGCTCTGAAGTGGATGGCTTCATACATCCAACCGATGTCTCCTCAATTAAGTAAAAAGAAAAAAAAATAGAAGTAAATCTTTTACATCTACATTTTACAACTATAATTAAATTTTAATGAAGTTCTGAATATATATTTTGAAGGGTTAAAGTTCTGTAAAATACCTCAAAAGTGCACTACCCCCTATTAAATGCACCCGTTTTTCACATGAACCTCAAGTGTTCTTAAAATACTGAATTTCAGCCAAAATTAGTCAATGTTGCGCACGGTGCGAGTTTAACCCTTCCCCCCCCAAAAAATAAATAAATAAATAAAGTTAATCTGAAAGATTTTTTTTTTTTCGCCGTGCGGCTTTGCACCCTGTGCACTCTATGGAATAAACACTGCCAACTAATTGGCATACTCAAGAAATGCTAAGTGCTTTTAAAATAAATCCCAATGTTATAAATATCATACCTGACAACTTTTACGGATTATCCGTAAAATACACGGATTTTAGTGTTAATTTACTGATGTACGGATATGACGAGTCATTTTATGGATTGTCTGGCGATTTTCGAAGGTCTCAATTTTTTTCAGTGTAATCTTTTTCCATCCGTCCAGTGAATATATACTTTCCCTTAAACACTCGTTTATTTAAATGTCCAATGCCGTAAGAATAAAAATTGATTCCTATTTTGATTTTAAATGTAATATTTTAGCTCCACTCCACCTCCTCTCTCGAAGAAACCAACAAAGAAAAAAAAAAAAAAAGCATTGAATCGGGCACGTTCAGATTTTCAGTTCAATCCTTTTCCATCCCTCTTGAGAGTAAATATTTTTCCTTTAGTACTCTCTCATTTAAAGCTCCAATTCCGTAAGAATAAAAAGTTATTCCTATTTTAAATTTTTAACCCCCCCCCCCCTAGGAAATCAGTGAGGAAGGGGGGGGGGGGGGAACTTCACTAAGTAGAGCAGGTTCAGTTGTGAATGAAAATGATATTAAAAATTAAATTAAAGAGCATTTTGACAATAAATAAACTTAGTTTTGACAAGTAGTAACAAGAGCACTAGTCATTAACAAAAAATGAACTTAGTTTTACTGATGTGAGGTGGAAAATTACTGAAATGAGCACAAGATTTTACTGGTGTTAATTTTCCCAGGTTGGCAGGTATAAAATATAAAAAATAATAAATAAATACCATCAAGAGTTGTTACACAACATTCAGTTTAAAGCAACAATTTGCTGAAGCAAGCTCATTACGTAATCAACAGCTGGCCATCCGCAGGGGGAAATGTTTACTTTTAACTGGAGTCTTCTCACACATCGATTGCTGTTTTCATTTTAATGGCGCCTGGTAGTCTATCCGAACTTTGTGCAGATGCAAGAAGGTTTTTAGAAGTTATTTTTTTATTTCTATAAATTCGCCTTTGTGAATATAAACATTGATATCTGATTATTTGAAAATAGAAATCGTAAGCTTCGTAAAATAGTGGCAAATACTTTAAAACATTCTATGGGAAGGGGGAGAAAAAAGGAGATTTTTTTACCGTTTATCCAATTTCTCCCGAAATATATCTGATCAACTTAATAGTTTTTTAATAAATTAGGTCTAATAAGTAATGCAACATATTTTTTATTTATTTATTTTTTGTTAATTAAGAAATTATTTTAGAAAACATTGAATTTTATCTGGCATTGACTTCTGACCACGATCACCCCCCCCCCCACCACACACACACACACACCAACGATTGCGGCTAGGGCGTTTTTAACGATTTTCTAGCTAACTAAGCTCATTTTCGTGGGTGCGGCGTTTCTTCCATAAATTACGGTAATCATCGCAACGGGCACCGTTTTTTTGTTTATGAAGGGGCACGATTTGCTATTTGGAGATGAAACATTATGGACCAATTCGTTTTTCAACATGTACACATGCATTTTTTTTTTTTTTTAATTGATATTGTACCTTTTTGAGAAAGAAAAATGGAGGAAAATGTTTTTTTGGGGCAAAATAAATCTGCTGTCTTTAAATGAAAACTTAAAGGAGAAATCAATACGCCTTTCATAACTTGTTATTCGAAAAGTTTTTATGTATTCACACTGTTTACAAAAGCGATTCATGTTTTACCTTTTCGAGCTTAAAAAAAAAAAAAAAAAAAAAAAGCCCCCTCCTCTGAAATAGGTAACGATCCGCCACAGCTCTATGTATATGTATTTTCCCGATTTGAACTGGCACTACTTTTTCGGGCCCCACAACTGAAGCAGGTCACGAGCCGCCACTGGCTGTTATAGAAAGGGGACAGATTCTATTAAGAGAAGGGAAGGATAGACTCTCAGTGCTCACAACTGTTTTTAATGATATCTCTAGAGGAAAAGGGACCAAATTCTAGAAAAAAAGAGACTAAAAAGAGACTTAGTAAAACACAACCCCACAACATTTGCATAATTTTTTTTTTTTTTTTCACTCATGCTATGGGATTTCAGCTTAGCTGATATTTTTAATTTGTACCTAAAAAGATCAGAAAAAAGGAGGAATAAAACAAATTCATATAATTCCCTAATCCCAAATTTATGAAATTCCCTCATATTTCCAGCTGGCTCTGTTGCCACTCTGCATGAGGACCTAAAATAACGAAAATAGGTGAAAGCAGGAAGATAAAAAGAGTGGTGAAAAAACAATAAGTTTTAAACAAATGTAGACCAATCAGAACATTGAAATCCACCTTTTTAATGTTAAAAATTGTTGCTCTTTATCAGCAATGCATAGTATCTGATGCTTCATATGAATAGAAATATATAGACAGAAAAAGCCTGGGGAAACACCAAATGCCAGATATGTGAAAATTCCACACAGTTCAGTATGTAAATAAAATTAAATTTGCAGGGAAAATCCAAGGAAAAGGTAGAGAGTGTGGGGGGGGGGGGGTTAAATCTGCTGCACATGTTGTTGTTTTTTTTGTTGTAATAAATTTTAGGACTCCTTATATGATAGTCTGAAAACTAAAAATATAAAAAACGGTGTTTCTCTTTTTTAAAGTCAGCATATCTCGATTTTAAGTGGCTATAACAAATTCAAGTCAGGGTGGATCACCATTATCTGCATTTTTGTGCAAAATTAAACTATTCTGCAAAGGTTTACTCACACAAACTTAAATTTGAACAAAATATACTGATATTTAAAAAAAAAGTATGATTTAAAAAGGGGGGGGGAGAGAGAGAGAGAGAGAATAGAGTTTGCGTCAAAAGAATAATAAAGATAACAATTGTACGAACGAAGAAAAATAACACTGAAGAATAATTTTGTTTAATGCATTCTTTTTTTTTTAAATTAGTAACTCTTTCCCTTTCTTTTTTTTAAATTAGTAACTCTGATCCTAAAATTGGGAATTATTTGTGCACTTGACTTGGATCTATCCTGATGTTGCCATATAATTGTAAGGATGATCCCATTAAGTATTTGATATTCACCAATGCACAGAATTAAACATGTTTACAAGTGTAAACAACTGCGGTAACTTAAAGTAGATGCTAAATAAATAAATAAATAAAATCCTAAACACTTTCATATTTTAATACGTACTAAAGTGCTCTGTATTAAAAGTGTATCATAATTCATGCGTTATCCCTATTTTTCTTCCTTGTTTCATAGAAAATATCTTTGGAATCAAAATTTATCTTAAAATTGCCTACTAAAACTGTTTTACAATCTTTGCCAAGCATATTCGAACTGAAATTCACCATTTTAAATACTGCTTGGAATGGGCATCATAATCCATAGAGTGTGCTGTGTCATTCTTGTTCCACAAACACTTCGGAATTGAAATCTATATTAAAATCGCCTCCTAAACTATTTTACAATTTTTGCCAGGAATATTCTAACTATACTTTTCCTTTGTAATAAACTGTCATGTTTGAAGATATTGCCAAGCTTGGTTCGGTTTTGAAGATACAAAATTTGGCGATCAATTATCAAAAATTGCAAATCTTGTGCAACTTTCAACATTTTATTCTCCCCCTCCCTCCTTTCTCGTAATCTGGCAAACACATTTGGAAAAAATGCTTCAGCACAAGAAATTGTGTAGGCAAATTATGCCAATGCTAAAAAACCTGCTAGTACTGTAGTGCTTAAAAAAAAAAAAAAAAAAAAAAACAGAAAAGAAACTCATATTTTTTCATTTGTGTTTCCCCATCTTCTCAGATTGAATCATTAAAAAGTGAGGGTGAAAAGGAAGATCCAGATTCTGTTTTCTATTATAAATAAGCAGGACCAGAAAAAATTCTAATATTTGACATTTATGTGGATGGGTTTCTCAGTTGGTTTGCAATTAGATTTCTTACAGGTGCTTATCATTCGAGAGTTACCATGACATGACTTTGGAATTTCTAGAATCCACGGTGAAAAAGAGGAAATAGGGACCATTTACATGGAAAAGGGACTTTTAGAGAGCTCTAACTAAAAAAGAGACTTTTAGGGAAAAAGGAGACTATTTGTGAGCCCTGGACTCTCAATACCATTAAAACTATTAGAAGAAAATGAAAAAGCTCAAGAAGAAATGAATAAAAATAAAAAAAAGAATAAATAGAAAACTAGATAACTTATGATACTTAATTTGTAATCTCATTATTAATTTCTCATAATCTTAATTACTTCCTTGTACGTAGTATAAGGAAGTAATGTGATCCCGAAAAATTTTGGGGGCCAAATTTCGACATAAAAACCGATTTTGACTACCTCTAAATTTAATTTAAAAAATTTTTTCGATGCATCTCATCGTAGGCTAGCATGCACGATCATATTAACGCGTCTGCAACTCATTTTGACCAGTGGCGAGTCTACTGTGGACAGTTTTTCCATGCCGTCTGTACGTACGTACGTACGTACTGTATGTATGTAACTCGCATATCTCAAAAACTATTGGTCGTAGAATGTTGAGATTTGATATTTAGGATTGTTCTATGATCTAGTTGTGCACCTCCCCTTTTGGTGGCAATCGACTGGATAGTTTATCTACAGGACTGCCCAAAACATTCGAAATACATTACACTCAATGGGCCGAAATTCATTAAACTCGCATATCTCAAAAACTGTTAGGCGTTGAATGTTGAAACTTTATATTTAGGATTGTTGTAACATCTAGTTGTGCACCTCCCCTTTCGGTTCCATTCGACTGAATAGTTTATCTACAGGACCGCCCAAAAGATTCGAAATACATTACGCTCTATGGGCCGAAATTCATCAAAGCGTTTTTTAGAGGTATTGGGCTATTTCAAACGACTCAGAAGTGATATATGCTGTAAAGAGTTAGAAAATGAATTTCTCCATTAAAAAAAGTGTCTTTATCATTTATAGTTCTGCTACAGGAACACTCAAAAGATTTCCAATACATTACGGTCAATGGCAATTTTAGGGGCATTCATCCATTTCAAGCACAATACCGTCCTACCACATAAGTTAGGTAATGGTCCGACCACGGTCACGTGCCTCCCTCAAGAACTATGCCAAAAGTCGCCAAGCTTGGCGACTTTTGGTGTACGTGTGTGCATATTTAACTCTCAAATCTCAAAAACTATTATGAAATTTCATATATAAGAATGTTGTAACATCTAGTTGTGCATCTCGATTTTTGGTTCCAATCTACTGGAGAGTTTATTTACAGGACCACCGAAAAGAATTTCAGTACTTTAATGTCTATGGACATCTTCAATATAATACAACTGTAGACAGTCATTGTTTGGTACATGCCCAAAATCTCGCCGTCTGTCCTCGACCTTGGCGAGTTTTGGCGAAATATCGCCAAATTTGGCGATAGTCAGTCATTTGGTCCATGCCCAAAGTATCGCCATTTGTCATCGTTCTTGGCGAGTTTTGGCGAAATATCGCCAAATTTGGCGATAATCTGTCATTGTTTGGTTCATGCTTAAAATCTCGCCAAATGTCGTCGACATTGACGAGTTTCGCCGAAATATCGCCAAATTTGGCGCCAAAAATTATTTCGTATTTTGTATAACTCTAAAACTTTAACCCGTAGATTTTTGAACTTTGTATTTAGAACTATTGTAATATCTAACTGTTTTCAATATCTTTTTTGACAGCAATCGACTGAGAATTTATTTACATGGTGAGCCAAATGACTTTGAATACATTGAGGTGTATAGATGCATTCAATTCATTGAAAGTCTGTGGTCAATGACTACTTTGGCTATCCCCAAAATCTCGCTGACTATCTCGAGTTTGTCGGCTTTTGGTGAAATATCGCCAAATAAAGTGTCAGAAGGAAATCTTTCAAATTGAACTCAGCTTGGCGATATCGAAATATTTGGCTAGAAATCGCTAAATCTTACTATTATTGATATTTTATCTCTTTCAAACAAATAAGTTTAGAGGAAGTGCGTCGAAAATATTTTTGTTCTAATAGACGTGCAAGGAAGTCATGTGTTGGACACATCAGATTTTTTTTTACTTCCTATAATTCTTAATTTCTGTCAACAGTCATTAAATATTTTTTGTTTACATTTGCTTTGTATATTGTGTTCAAGTATTATAGATGAATATGTAAATATTAGATGAGGTTAAATTACTGATACAAAAGCATATGCTATTAAAAGTACACACATTTAATTATTCTAACCATCAAATTTATTTTGTTTTCGATACTGCTTACCAATTACGTGTTGATGTATAAGAGGTATAATATTTAGGTTTTCAAAAATCTCCATTTAGTACTACTTGTGATTTGTAATAGAACCAAAGAATGAGATAGAAGCTTTTGTTTTAAAATTTAGTTTTCATTTTATTTGTGCTCTCTTTTTCGAGAGGAAGATTCCCTAAATGGTTCTGAAAAAGAAAAAAAAAAGGGACAGGGATTGGCAACCTGTGGCTCGCAAGCCGCATACATATCATACTCATGGTTCTTGAGTAGGAAAAAAATGACTTAACCACAGAAAGGTTGCTGACTCCTGATATGTATTGTTTTTACCAAGTTGCTGATAGCATAGCCTGTATACACCCTTTTTTTTTCCACAGCTTTCCTAAAGTGCTTTCAAATAGTGTTTTGCTTTTAGCAAATGGTGTTTGCTCGCAAACTTTGCTTTTCTTGTATGCAATTATTGTGTTCCTTAATCTTCAATTTTATGCTCCAAAATCATGTTAATTCTGATCTTGAATCTTAGTTTTCCTCTTGAAAACTATTTTTTGTGCTCCCGAGGTGCTCCCAAATGGAATTTTTGTGCTCCCGAGGTGCTCCCAAATGAAATTTTTTCTGCTCCCGGGGTGCTCCCAAATCGAGTGTTGGAGTTAACATCCCTGCACGTTGACACAACGTGCATATTTTTTTAATGAAAAATTATTAATACAAATCCTAATTAATATTGTCTAAATTTAAACTAATAGTCTATTCTAAATTTAATTTATAAGTTTTAACAGTAACTCTTTTTAAAGCTTTCAAATTTCCTTTCAGCCATTTTATTTGTAAGGCAAAAACGCACTTTTAATCATTTCCATTTCCTGCCTTCTGTTATGCTAATCAAACTTGCAGCTGCAATCTGTTTTGTTTATATTTTTTCTTCCCATCTTCTTTTCGCACTTATTCATATGAAAGCCTAACTTGTAGTATTGCACTGCTCCCAGACTGCAGTGTTTTGTTTTTCTTTTTTGCTTCTCTGTGTGCAGCTGCATGCATCGAATGTTCTAGTAAAGTCTTTCGTGTTCCTTTTTTTCTCTCTCACACATGTAATAGCTTAACCGCAAAAAGTTGACCTCGTGACATACCCCCCTGTGCATCTTTGAATATGAGCAGTCAGTTGTAAGTTAGCGAGCAGAGTAGAGCTGCATTGGAGGTTTGGACAAGCACTTGCCCTTCGGGGCTTGTGCCTCTGTCCGTGCCCATAATATTTTCTAATTTTATGTGAAAATATGTTGCTTCTCCTTACTTCAATATTGATCGTGTGCAATTTAACCTAGAAGCCTATATTGTGATATTGTGATCCTAAAAATAAAAAATTGTCATTATCGTCAATAATCTGTTTTCTTCAATTACGGTGATTTAAGAAAGTGCATTTTCATTTGTCTTCATCTATAGAGTTCGGAAGTGATGTCTTATTTAGTGCAAGGAATTATTCACGCACCTTGCATGCTGATGATCATTTTCTTTTCCTTCGATAAGGATGTTTACTGCATGCTCAAGTATTCTAGATGTGTGTGTGTTTGAAAAGAAGTTAGAAGGAAAATACGTAAATCATGGAAAAACCCTGTATTCAACTAATTCATCAAATACAAACCACTATCATCGATCACATGCGCCGCAATATTTCTAATTCTCTACGGCTCTGCTTCTATATTTATTTTACAAATACTACCATCATCACCAATATATTAAATTCTTTTCATAATAAAACTTCTGTACACACTTATGTACATTATAGGGGAAGCTTTCTGCCAGCTGAAAACTGCCGAAAATGACAAAAAAAAATGGGAAATGGGTAGATTTTGTTATTTTCATGCCATCTACAGGCTTTCCTTTATCGTTTTACATATCTCAGTGATGTTACAGAGATTTAGGCCTTTTGTATCAGAAAAATTAATTTTTGTATCAGTTTTGCAGGCTTTTGTATCAGAAAAAAATCTAATTTTGTATCAATTTTACAGACTCGTATCACAAAACTACTTTTGTATCAGTTTTGCAGACTTTTGCATCAAAAATATCTGCTTTTGCATCAGTTTTGCAAATTTTTGTGTTTAAAAAGGAAATTCTATACTTATCAATTTTGCAACTTTTGTATCGCTTACACATTATGTATAATGCCCCCCTCCCCCTCAAAAAAAGGTAAAAAGAAAAATATTGTTGTCAGTAAAGCTGATTTTTATATATATTTTTTTTAAGAGGACAAATTCAAATCGGTGATACTCGTGTTTAAATTTGTTTGATTATTGGGCTGTATTTTAAAGTATTGACATCAGGATGGCCACCCTTTCTCAGAGAAAAAATTCAAGGACTTTTAAGGATATCCTGAAAACACTATCAGCATACATATTTTTGAGATTTTTTTTTGTCATTATTTCCATTTTCTTATAATCTAATTTAATCTCATGGTTTCATGAACACACAGATATTGAAAATTCCTCAAAAACACTTAATACTATTTCGTAATTGTTGAGAGACAATGTAAATTGGAACAAGTACCGTTTTAAGCAAATATTTTGATTTTGGCAAACACCAGATATTACTTAGCACATTTTTGTATGTATTATTTGATTTAATATAAATTTTAAATGAAGAGGAAAATATAAGTGAAAGGGAATTCGCAAATTAGTTTTTTATTATACAAATGCTAGTATAATAAAAAATAAAACTTACATGTTTATGTAAAAATGATTTCTTCAATTTCAAAATAGCAGCTTTCATAAGTAGGAACAAACCTCATGCATTTTAGATGGACATGACTTAAATTACTTAAATTCTTTCGGACATGATTTGGAAAAAGGGGACTTTCGGAAAAAGAATTCCTGTAAAAGTTAAATTGAAGGAGGGGAGGGGAAGGAAACACATGCCTTTGTTTAAATACTCGCATGGAAATGTGTATTACATTAATTTTAATGTAATAAAATATAATCAACATCATAAAACCATTTGCAAACAAATTTCAGGATAATAAAAATTTCAACTGAAATTATTCAACAATTGTGATTTTTCTTTTCCTCCATGGTACATGGTTTCATTATCATAGGGATTGGGAATAACCGATGACACAACAAAAATTCAGCAATTGGATGGTAAAATTTAAGGATATTCCAGACTTCCTTTTAAAATTTAAGGACATTCCAGGCACCAATTCAAAATTTAAGCACATTCCAGGCCTTGAACTTTTTTTTTGAAAATTCAAGGACATTCCAGGTTTTCAAGGACGCGCGGCCAACTGTGACATTAGCATTATACTAGCATTTTTTTTTTATATTTTTTTACAAACAATTACAAGCCAGGAACAATGTATAAGTAATTTAATAACTTATTAATACTATATTTTAAGAAATCTTTTTTCAGGCTACAGCTTTTCAAAAAAAATTTTTTCTTTTTGTCAAGGCAGCAATTTTCAATGAAAGTAAAATCTTTTGTCCATAATATTAATACGGAAAAATCAGATGTCCGGAATATTGGTGCACCTCCAAAATCTGACACTTGGGAATCCTTTAGTTTATACTAGCATTATATTCATGATTCATTTATACATTTATGTAACTAAAAATTGTAATATCATAAGTATAATCTAATTAGGATTAATAAACATTTTCTTTAACTTATCTACCTATTATTGTGATGATAACCAACCCCCATACTTGGAAAAAAAAAAGAAAGCTGTTGCTTGTGCCATTGTATGGGAATCGCGAAGTCAGGTTGATTCCCCTCTCTGTGTTTTGATGGCCGCTGATACCTTATTTACACGAATCTATTAAATAAAGTGCTTTGTAGAGGAAAAATTTCTAAAATTGTCTTTTTTTGTTTTTACTTTACAATTATTAATTCTATGCTTGCTTTTAAAATGATGAAGTATATTGGTTAAATTTGTTGATTTTGGGAAAGATCAGTTTTTGACTGTATGCGCTTTCTGATATGAAAAGAGAACAGTGTTTTGGTGAAAACGGGAAACTGATACATTAGTATGTAATTTTTGGTTTTATTTACATTTTTGGACTCTGGGACAGCACAGTTTGGAGCAGAATTTGTTTAAAATTATACTTTTTGTATCAGGAAATACAAAGAGATTCTTTTGGCACAGAGACCTTCAAAAATATGCTTTTTGTATCAGGATGATGTATCAAAAGATTCCATTTGGTGCAATTGGCACAGTCGTAGCATCCCTGCTATCTCTGAACTTTCAAGTCGATTGCTTGATTGGTGAGGATATGCAATTGATTTTTGAGCTAAGCATTTTCATTTTTTAAAAGTAATAATAAAAGTTTTGTTTTCGGATGGCACATCCCAGAACCATTGAAGAAACATCTGGGCTTTCAATACTTAGATAAGAAGGTTTTTTTTTTTTTTTTCATGTTTTCTTTTTAAAAAATTCAATTATTTTAATTTCAAAAGTGAAAAAGCAATATCAACATTACTTACAGGTGGTTTAGGTTCCTCATATGTTGTTGCCTGATGGGGTCTTTCCCTGGAATTATCACGATTAGACTGGCTGTGTCTGCTGCTCTTATAACCCCCACCAGGCCTTGAATCTGAATAAGAATTCTCATTGCTAGGACGAGATGTATTATCATCTGATGTATCACTTCTAGCATAGTAGTTACTATTGTAATTATCTAGTAAAAGGATGAAAAATGAACAATGTGAAGTTCATAATAAAAAAATATTAACATAAATGACTGGGTTATTCATAGTATATTTATGTAGACAAGAAAGGCATTGTTGTTTCAAAACACTTATAACACTACGGACACCTTGAAAGTTTCTTTTGGTAATCGACATAATTTTTAGTAATCAATTTATAATTAAAGGTAAATTAGCACACAGAATAGTGAGGGGGGAAAAAAGGCAATGGCCCTTCCCTTTCCTCATCAGCAGCAAGATCTTTAAACTATACAAGAGCATTTTGAACACTTTTGACACATAGATACAATATGTTTACTGTTCTGAGAAATAATTCAAAATTTTCATTTTAGTTATTTCCAATAGCAGCTTTCAGTATTTTTAAACAGTAGTAAATGCTAAATGAATCTTAACAGACAAAGATTTAAATTAATTCAAACATTCTTCTTCCAGATGCTTAAAATATCTAAAATGACTTCCACCAATTCTTCATCAAAAATTACACCAATACAGATATGATTTTATGACCTCCAAAAGCATTAAAAATATGTACAGTAGAAGACCCAAAATCCCCCGATCCGAAATCTGCAAGGCTCTAAAATCCGCACTGTCTGTTCAATATAAACAATGAAATCTGCCCTGCCAGCTGCAAGTTCAGAAAACTACACTATAACCACAAAGTAAAACTAAATAAGTTAATATTAAAAATTTTTAGGAGTCTATGAGCTCTAATCTTAACATTGATAACTTTCAAATGACTGACAGTGACATAATTGACACTGAATTATGATCACATGACACATACTCTGGCACAGTAACAAGTGAGGATGATCAAAAAGTTGATAAATTAACATTGAATGAAGGTTAGGCTGTGAGAAAGAAATATCTCAGATTTGTAGAGCAGCTAAGCTGTGTTACGAACAGAAAATAATGAAAAATAAATAAATAAATATAATTAGAACATCCCAAAGTCCTAAACTATTGAATATGCATGTTTAAATAAGTTGTACTATAATCTAATAATTTTGTATATTGCATTAATCCTCTGTATTTTTATGCATGTTTAAATAAGTTGTACTATAATCTCATAATTTTGTATATTGCATTAATCCTCTGTATTTTTATATCATGATTCTAATTATAAGTAACATGATTTATTTCCCTTGATCTCTATTGTATTTTTTTTTCTATTATTTTCTGAGGGGGGTGGAAATAGAATAAATTTCCTATTATGACCCAAAATCCGCAAAATTCTAAAATCTGCACAAGGTCTGGAACCAAGCTGTGTGGATTTTGGGTCTTCGACTGTATATATATATTTTTTTTTTTTTTTCAAACACGTAACTAATACTGTAAATAATTTCTCGTTAACACAGCAATTATGATGTTCTAATGAGGGGAGGAAAAACCCTAAGAATACAGGTCCTTAATTTGCTAAAATTCTGAGCTTTTGAAAATTTCTTCAGATTACAAGTCTCAATTGCTAATAGTGGCAGCTGCTAAAAATAGACTGAAAGTGACTTGTGCTGAACCCTGCTGAAACGTGACTTGTGCTAAGCCCTGCATTTACAGAACAGGCATTGAGAAATTATGTTTTAAGAGATAATCAAACAGTTTTATGTCTATGACTCACCAGTAAAGAACATTTAAAAATATTTAGATTTCCATCTAAAATAAAGTTTAGAATAAAGAAAAACACTCAACCAAATAATTAATTCTGATTATATGAATTTTGGGACTATTCTAATAAATATGAAATGTACAATGGGAACACACACAACATTATTTACAAATGGCCTGGTACAAGGTATTTGCTCAATGTAACATAGGTGTTTAATATTTTATTAACTATGCTTCCATGGTTACCTAAACCAACTAATTAAAAAAATTAAGAATATTATAGTCAAAAATTATTTAAATATATGGATCCTTGATGGATTAATTTCTGAAATAAAATTATCTTTTCTAGATCACTAGTAAAAATAAACCTTTAAATCATCAATAACTCCTTTTAAGTGATAAGAGAAATTCCAACTTACAAGCAGACTTTGCAGAATTAAATGAGACATTATTTCTTATAGTGCGAAAAAATATTAATATATTCATTTTATTACAATAAATTTAAAAAGATACTTTTAGTGGGGTTTTTTTTCTAAATAAAGATTACTTTTGGGACAGTATCCTTTAACTCTTGCAATGATTTAAATAAAAATGGCAATGAACCAGAATGGCTTTATTACTCAATTTTATTTATTATTATTTTGGGGGGGGGGGGGGGGAAAGGGGAGGTAACACACTAACACTAAAAAATGAACAAAAATAGTATATGGGTAATTAAATATATTTACATATAACTCGGCTGTTCAAGCCTTGTCAGGGGGAGACCCCCTGAACCCCAATTTTTTAGTTTCATTTTTGCCATATTAAAACGATAGTAATTGACTGTGTCATTTTATCTCTCACCCCTTTTTCTTTTTATTCTTCATTTAATTTTATTTCATCGACTGGAAGTAGGAGGGTTTCCTAATCTGTCCTTGCAATTGCAAACGTGGATCGATGATAACTGAAGTAACTCATATAACTTTTAGTATCTATCTTAACACACCAAAAATTTTGCTTTTCATTATTTGATATTGTTGAGAGAGCTTTAGGCGAGTAGAGTTGCTGTATTTCACCTGGTAACCCTATTGGCGAGTCATCCAGAGTGGATAAGAATCCCATGCTGTTAGGCTTATGTTTAAAATTATTCTTTTTTCCACTTTCACATTCGCTAGTCCAGTGCCCAATGCTTTTACACCTCCTACAAGTTATTCTGGATATATCCTTAATTTTATGAGTACATGTTTTATGTTTCCATGTTTCATAATTATCTTTATTTAGCGTTTCAATCCGCCAAGTTCCAGTCACCATTTTGAGGATGAATGATGCAGTCTTGAAACGAACGTTGAAAGTCAGCAAATGAAAAAATTAATTCATCTGGTGTCCATAACCTTTTAGAAATGTTAGCAGAGTTATGGCAAAATCATAGTAAGCGTGGGATTTTAACATAACAATTACTTTATTAAATTAGAATGGAAGAAACAGGCACTTCACATAACAAGGTAACATCAAGAAAGAAAAAAGTATAGAAGAAGTAAAAAGAATGTGTGCATGAACACAGTTACAGTTAAGTAGATAAATGTTTATTGAGGGATACAGAATTCAGGAGGATAAGACATTGCAAAATAAAAGAATAAACAATTCAATACTCAACAATTTTCTTTGAAATTTTTATGATTGTAACCTATTTATAGAAAAATACATGTGATGCATATTCTACAGCTTACGGAATATTCTAACAATAGATTAAAGCTGTTGTAACCTAGTAGTACAATAGAACTTCTCAAATCCGGAATCGTAGGACTTTACTGATTCTGGATTACAGAAATTTCCAGATTATAAAAACTCTGCAATATCAACTATAAAAAGTGCTGCAAAAACACCCTCATCTATACATATCAGTAGCATATATAGTTTACCATTTTGGGGGGGGGGGGGGGCGCGATCCGGTATTTTAATGATAGTTGTGTTTATATAAATGTTTTAAAATACATGTTTTATAATAATTGCTTAACATTTTCGCAGGGGGCCCAGCCCGCCTCTGCCCCCTTCTTAAATATGCGCTCCTGATGTGTATCCTTTATGTATATTGCTCCTATGTATATCGTTTAATACCGAACAAATACCCTTTTATAATTTATTATTGCAATAAAACATTCAATTAATTGGCATGCTCAAGAAATGTCCATCGTTTTCAAAATAAACCCAAATGCAATAAATATCAGAAAAAAACATCACACTGCATTCAAAGCCTAAAACAAACAACTGGATGTCTGCTCATAAGGTCATATTACATAATCAACTTGCTTCCGGCCCAAGTGTTTATTTAACTCTCTTCCCCCTCCTCTCCTTTATATTTTTCCCTCTTTCATTTTAACAGCAAACGTTCTGGCCTGCTTCGGATTTCCATGCTCTTTTGAAGCAGGTGGATATGATCTTTTCATCTGCTTTTGCTTTGATAGATTCCTTTGTTTTGTTTTTGAAGTGGACCTTTGCTGGGCATGCCACCACTAAAAGACTTTTTTTTTTTTTTTTATATAACCTGCCTGACACTATTCTATCAACAAGAATAATGTTTCTGGTTTTAGTATTATAATAATGAAATTGCAAACTTTAATTCACCAGAATTGAATTGGCAAGCAAACCTACCCTGAAACAGATTACACAATGCAAAAGAAACTGCAAGTACAAAGCGTGGCGGACGAAAAGATCATATCCATCAGCCTCAAAAGTGCACACACATCTTTGAGATTTGATGCAGTGACTATAAAAATATAAAACTTTGATTAAAATAAATAAAAATTTTGTAAAAAACCAGCATAAAATGTCTTGAAGTCTTCATTATGTTTGATGCTGCCATCTATTTGCATTTTCAGGAGATACAAAAAAAATTTTTTATTGGTTAATACCAATTTATTATTATTTGCAAGGCCGAATTTTGTCTGGATTATAGAAATTCCAGATTTTGGAAGTCCGGATTTGAGAGGTTCTACTGTATTTAAATATATGTAAAATGCTCAATATATACAGAAAAAAACATGTGATGCATATTCTACAGCTTACGAAATATTGTAACAATAGATTAAAGCTGTTGTGAACTAGTAGTATTTAAATATATGTAAAATACTCAATATATATATGTCGCATTTTTGGGACACATTTTTCGGACAATTTTCAACAAAGGGGGCATGAGATAAAATGAAATAGTCATTAATATAAATATATTTAATAAATTTTAACACAACGAAAATGGACACATACATAAAAAGAAAAGAAGGAGAAAAAAAGAAAGAATTAATCAATCATAATCTTATAAAAGCTACAAAATGTACTTAATGTTCAGAAACATTAACATAAAACTACCTTTGCGGCTTGAAGGAGCATGGGCAGACTTGGAATTTGAGTGGTTTTCTCTATCACTTCCTCCACTGCTATTGCTGCTGTTCCTTTGTCTCGTACGAGGTAAAGTATTATACTGTTCTCGAGGAGGTTCTCGATCATGCTGAAAAGCAAAATACTTATTAAATGCAATTAAAACTAGTTCATATTAGCCAAAACTCTGGCACAGTTATGAGCTAAAACACTGTCAAGACTGCATAAGAAATTAAACTTGAATTTTTGTTTTTTACTATTTATTAATTCACATTCCAGCTATAAATAGAAATTCAATCATACACGACACTATATATTTATCAAAAGCATTTTATATTGGGATATGGTATCAACCCATGACTAAGACAATCAATACTAAATTTTTAGATAAGTGACTAGCTGCGTGCCCATTCTTCCCACGGTAGGAAATTAAAATTTTCCTTACATGTGGAATTCCAAACTTTACATCATATTTGACTTATGATGTAAAGTTTGTGTCATGAGAACTAACCTGGCATCATTGCAATATAATGACTCAAAAAACACGTCAGTGTCATTCGCAATCAGAAAAGTGAAAAGCTTGGCGGTTTGCAGAGAACTCCTGACTTTCAAAATGTGTTATTTCTACATCATACTGTTTTTAGGTTCAAGTTGTAGCATTAAATACCTCAGGCACTACATGAAATGGACAACCGTTTATTTTAAAATAGCTGTGCACCCGCTCTTCATGTGGAAAGAAGCGAATATTTTACTAAAATCATATCTGCATGTGGAAAATAGAATTTAATTTTTTAAAAAGTTCAAGAAATCTCCTCTGTTGAAATTACTGCTGGATAACGCAAATTAGAATTACTTATCATTCAGTTTGTTGTAATACAACCCTTGGAAATGGATAAGCAGAACACTTTTAATTTCATGAAATATTTATTAATGTGGTATATTGTGATTTATTCATATTACCCTTACAAATCTAATAATACTACCTATTACGCATATTAATACTATCTATCTTCGCTTCTCCCTCTTTAATGCTCAATTTAACGAAACAGCTTACGTATTATTTGGCACAAATGGGACCTTTTTATTCTATGGCAATTGTTTGCAATTCATGCATTACCACAAACATTATTCATTTCACATAATAGTTGCTATTAAGGAAGCTCTCCATACATATTTATGCATACTTTTGTAGGATTGGAGTATTTCTCACTGCATAACATTTAATCTCACCGTGGTGAAAAATATTCAAGCGGTGCCAACTTAAATATCCATGTATCCAATATAAAGATATCTTATAAATCCTTCATAGTTCTGTCTACTGAAAACATCAAACGGTACTTACGGGGGAGTTAATTTGGATATTTGGCTCAATAGCTTTCAAACGGAAGCATATTAAAATTAACAACTATGTTGAAAATTAGAATAGGACACTATGGAGGAATGTAATGCAACGTTAAAATAAAACTATATTCGCAACATGCATATGTTAGGAAACATATATGCCTGCGACATAATTAAATGCAAAAAATAAAAAAGTAAATAGAAAATTTTTAATATATACTGCTTTAAAATGAATTTTGTAGCTTTTAAAGTGAAGAATATTTTCAGCTGCATTAAAATATTTCAATTTTTAAATAAGCAACGGATTAAAATACCACATATAATAATAATAATAATCATCATGAATTTCTCAGTTTATTTCTAAAGTAAGTTTTAATCAAAATATTGCCTCCTTGTGTTAAAAAAAAGGAGCAGGGATAAATGCGTTAAAATTGTGGCGTAATTTTTATGTATTTTAAAGCATTTGACGTCATAGATCCTCACTTGCGAATTGAAACTCCGATATACCATTTAAAAACTCGATTGGTTGAAAAAAAATCCTTTTTGTGGCAATGCAACAAAATTATCACATGTCATGATTAATTAATGTAATCCCGTAGGCTCTCCGCATTGATGCTTTTAAATTCTAAACATTAGGTTACAATAAAATTCACAAAAAATCACCTAATTTACATAATGTTTTCATTTTCATTTTAAAAGAGGGAGAAAGGAATGTTTCACGATCTTTCAACATATCAAAAAGTTATGGCGGATAGAATTCAAGATGCAACAGTTTTAAAATAATTTTACGAAAAAATTTGCCGAAACAGATGCTTAGTAAAAAAATTCCTAAAAATCGGTAAATCATGTTACGTTTTCAGAACAAACTGTTTTTAAAAGACGATTTTCTCCTCTATCCAATGATACAAATGCCGTTTTGCTGTGAGCGTAATTTCCACCGTTATTACGAATTAGGTGAGAAAAAATGTCAAAAATTGCATGAAACATGAGATTAAAAAAATTCTAGGTCGAATTTTGAAAAAATCACTTTGAGGTGCACAACTTCATGTTTAGATCTTCCTGAATACCAAATTTGGTGTTTCTGGGTGTAGCTGTTTGTCCGTCATGCTGCCGACACACAGACACATCCACAGACATCTTCTTTTATAGTAAGTAGAGATATAATACCCAGAGCGAAAACTTTAACTTGTTCACAGCAGCATATATTCATTTTATTTCATTAACATTACAGTTCTTTTAATTAACATAAAATTCACAAGGTATTGATGGCTATTTTGATAAATATAATCAGTTATTTAAAAAAGAAGTTTAAGAAGCAAAAAAAATATGTTTTATAGGGTGGAGAGCTATTTTCATAAGATCCTCTTAAACTACACATAGCCATTCCCCCATTTATATCACTTTAAAGTTAATATTTTCAGTTTAATTAATCATCATAATTTACAAAAATAAATTGAATGTATTACTTGTCTTGGGATAGGTGGTTTATAGGGAGGAACATGATCTTCATCTTCTCTGTAAGATCCAGGAGGGCCAGAATCTGATGAACGTCTAGAACGGTTACTGATTGCTGATCCTGAACTGAATTTGCGAACTCTATCTTCACCAACAGCCCTTCTGTAAACAAGCAAGTACAGCAATAGCATTCAAAAAGACATTAAAGAATGAAAATGAATTGAAGAAACTCTAAAACATTGGAATTATTATTCAATGTTAAGCCAAAAAAAAAAAAAAAAATTTTTTTTAAATTAAGTTATTTTAAAAAATTACAGTGAAGTTCATCAAGAAAAAATCTTACCCATCTCTGGAATCTTTCGTGATATTTTCCTTTTCTTTAGCTAGCCGTTCTTCAATTTCTCGCTCTCTAGCAGCAGTATCTACAGGCTTAGCTCCCCCAAAGATTGAACTTTTTGACAAAGATTCTGATGGAGGTGGAACTGGTTCAATGGGTTTAGTTCTAGGCGCCAACTGAAGTTTTCTTCTTTCTTTGGGGCCTTGAAATAAAACATAAATAATACATTTAAATTATGCAATAAATGTGCATAGACAATGCAAAGTTTAAACAGAAAGATAAGAAATGATAATTAAAAATTACAAAGCATTGTTAAGGGCATCAATGTAAATCCTAATTTCAATTTCTTCATTATTTAGCATTTTTCTGTCTCTACCTTAATTTAACTAAATATTTGGGACTTTTCTGTTGTACGGCAACACTTGACAATTTTTCCAAGATGGCAGTCACAAAGCTCTGAAAGCTGTCACTAACATAAATGTCTTCCTTTTATGCGGGCCCTTTTACAATTTTTACAGTAGACAAGAAAAAAAAATTCTATAAAATTCTCCAAAATTCAAATTCACCCAAAAATTCCTCTACTGTATTGCCAAAGGATAAATTCAAAGCGATAATAAAAGAAATTCAAATAATAGCAAGATATCTTTTCTAAATCTTACATAAAAATACAATGTTCCAAAAAAAGAATATTGGCATGTAACGATTATATGAAATCAGGGGTATCACATGTATGTGTTGCTTTATTAGATTTTAATACATTCAGTGCTTACATCTGCTAAACATAAGTATGTCAAAGGCATTAACTGTATGTTATTTTTTAAGGCTGAAGGACTGGAGGGGAAGGGGGGAAGGTGAAGTTGTCTTATCTCTCACCCCTTTAACTGGTTAGTTAGTGCTGCATTCCTCTGATTTGAACTCAGGGAGCTACTTGTTTCTTCTGTTAGCAATGAACGTGTGTGCTTCAGAAGGGTTTATTTATTTATTTTAAGTTCTTTTTATGTAGAGGGAACATGTGGGAGAGAGTGACATCAAGTTACATGATAGATTTTCTTTCTACGCTCTGCAATTTTTAGAGACCGTTTCAGTAAAAATTTATAATAAAAGCAGCAACTATGTATTGGTGCAGTCTAAGAAATTTCTAACTATAGACAACATTGATTTTTAAAAAATTCTTTATCGGACGATAGGAGTAGTCAATCACATGTTCTGCCCCTTGATGAAAACTGGTGCATTACTGATGAAGAAGAAATAAAGGAGAGTAGTTCTGAGATGATTACACCTGGAGACATCTGTCAGCAATAGAATTTTAGAAGAGAATTTAAATTTGTTTTATATGAAGCCTAAAATCAACATTATACCAGCACCCCATGCCCATCAGTAAAAGTCTGCAAAAAATTCTTATGCACATTACGCAGTTATAGGGTAAGGGCATTTTGTAGTATGAAAAGAAAACACTATAAACATGCATTTTGAATACAACAAAAGGCTCCATGTACATTTCCCACCATATCATAGACACCAGAAATACTGCTATAAAATGATAAAAAGAAATTAGTGTTTCAGTACATTTTACAATTTTTGTATTACTGGTTGAAATCCTAAGCACCCTCTAAAGAATAAAACAGTTTATTCTTTCTTGATAAGGTATTTTACATTTTTAGAATTGCATTTATTTATATTATCTGTATTATTAGTTAAGAGTATGCAAGCATAAAATTGTTTTTATTGTTTTTTTATACATTTTTGCATTGCATTTCTTATAAAATATTATACTAATTTTTAAATTACAAATTTTTTTTATTGAGTTTTGTTTAAATTTTAGTCATTTCACACAAAATAATCAAGTAAATCTTTATTAGTGCATAAAATTTTAGATTTATCATACGTTTTCTTGTTTACATGAAAAAATTAAAAAGAGGAAAGATAGTGCTGCATGCGAATGTTCCAAAAATGGAACATCCAAGAAATCAGGGAAAGAATATTTTTTCAGCAACTTTTTTGTTTTATAGTCATTATGGGTGTATTTTGATGAATTAATTATGTCTTTTATTCCTGGATCATAGTGCAGCATTTAAAGGGTTAAAATTACACAACAGTTTCTGTCACACTGCATTTGGGTCTGAAGCAAAACCTAGTAGCACAGCATTCATTTTTTTAAATGCACTAGTGAAAAAGACAGTTAAATGAAAAAAAAAATTTTTGAAATTCTTCTTGATTTTTTTACGGACTCAGCTGGAAGAGAATTTCAGTTTTTGAGATATACAGCAAAATGATAACTGTAAGTACTTATATAGGACTCCTGTTCGCATAATTTTGTTGCTGAAAATAGCATCCATTGTTGTTTCGCCCCTAGTGGTGAAATGTTTTGGATTAGTGCGTATTGGAAAATCTGAAGTGCCTATTTCAATTATGAAATTGGGTCTTTGATCGGAATTTAATTCTATGTTAAAATCTCCTACTAAAAGATTCTTACAATCATCCTACCTCAGCAATGTTTTGAATAGAGCATATAATTTATCTTTATAAGAAATTCGAGGACTACCGTATGTAACTGCAAATCTCACTTTATCTTGAATATACGCAATGACCATTTGAACACCATTGATCTGGCTCGTTTCATTAAGTTCTCCTATATAAAAATCATAACTCCAGATGGTTTTCTGTTTTGGAAATCACTGTCTATCCGTTCGACCAAAGTGAATCCTGGTATTTGAAAATCATCTGAAGGGATAGTCCATGTTTCCGTTAGCAATATCAAATCACTCTGCAGAAAATATGGATCAAACGGAAAAGTGACCACAGCGTGCCGCGTAGACAAATATCCCGTGCTTGAAAGAAATAGCACCCAAATGCTAAAAAAATTCCTGCAACCAGCTACAAGACTCTTTGCAATTTTAACTGAAACACTGTCAGTATTCATATGTTTCCGACACTTTCCCTCAAAACAGGAAGTCTACAGAGTTGCTAGATCAAATGCTATGCTTCCATTCCACTCATAACTTAACTATTCTTACAGAACTTGTATCAGAGACAATAAATTATTTAAGCATGTCATTAAAATACAAAATCTGAACAAATTTTAGCAATTAACATACCCATTTTTTTAAAGGCTTTATGGATTTTAGATATAACTGAAAAACAAAAAAATGTCACAAAAAAGCATACCAGAATCATAGGATGCTCCATCTGGAGGCCTACGTTCATAATTATCTCTGGGAGGATAATCACGCTCTGAGTCTCTGCTGTACCGAGAATCTCCTCTTGGCTCATCTCGTCTATTGAAACTCTCTCTATTATAATCTCGTCGACCAGCACCACCACCTCCACGATTCGATCCTAAAAAGAACAAATTTATATTTATGCTGTACTTAATATAAGGCAACATAGAAAATAATAGATTGCATGAATTTTAACTTTTTAAGGACAAAAGTAATTTAATTCACTTATGTTAACAATTAACTTAAATCCCAACTCATTGAAATTTGATCTGAGACTGTCAATATATAAGATGCTTGTTCTTAAAAAATTCAAGTAAAGAAATGCTTCTTCTTTAGTAACTGCATTCAACTCTAGATATAGTGAACAAAATCAAATTCAGCAGTCTCAGCTATTTTGGAAAAATGTATAAAGTTGTCTGAATGTAGTGAACCTAGAAGGAACTAATCTTTTAATAAACTTCTAAAAATAATAATGTGCCAGTCTCTTTTCTATATTTGGTTAAAACAATCTTTCATTTTACTGGTGCACACACACACACATACTATCATTTAAATACATTCCAAACACCAAAAAAAAAGTTATCATTTTAAAATACATTATGCTAATTCATACATTTAAAACAATATCAGCTATTAGATATGAAGTATGGCAGTAAACAGACAAAGAAACGATGACACATTCAGGGTTGGCACGGTTTTTAAACCAGCTAGTTTAAATTGCAAATGTGCTAATGTATTATATTGGATGTAAAGGTATTCTGGGTTCTCTCCAGGCCTTTCCAGAAGGGCACACCACTCAGCTAATTTTACTGACTGCAAGAATGGGGAAAAAAAAAAAAAGGAAAAGAAAAGAAAAGGGCAAGATGCCTCTTGATATGTCTTCTCTTAATAACCTATTTTTCTTTATTGAATATCAATATGAAATATTTATTCACACATGAGTGCTTAGGTATTATTTTGTTCAGAATAAAAGTAGGTTTTTTTTGTTTGTTTGTTTGAAATTTAATAATAATTTTGTGGCACTCCACGAAAATTTTTTAGTGGTTTAATTCAAGCTCACACACTCAATTTTTCTCTTTTTCATCTTAGTGCATTCTCATCCCTGTATTTAATACCAAGTAGACCTTCCTATATAATAAATTTTGATAATTTATAAAATGTGAAAATCCTTCAGAGGTAACTGTCCAATTTAGAAAAATCATTATTGATTGCATAAGTTGGTAAAAATATTGATTGCATAAGTATTTATTTTGCTTTTCTTAAATATGCTGCAAAGGCATTATGTTATGAATTTTTTTTTTTTAAATACTGTTTGATAATGAAATAAAATATTGTTTGAAAATAATTTAATAAACTTTATAATACACTGCTCAAAACAATTAAAGGATATTGTAAGTTTTATATAAAATAAAGATATAAGCGAAATTTTTTTTGCCGAAAATGGAAGAAGAGAATCACAAATGCAAATTTTTCTGATTTTTAAACTGTGGAGTAAGCTAATTTTGAGTTCGACATCAAAAACGTCGCTTCAGCGGCAGCGAATGAAATTGGACTTTCAACTAAATAAAAGACAATGAAGACAAGGATAATCGGCATTCAGTGACTGCTTTGTTTTGATGAGTACGATGTCTCAGCGAAGTCATTTAACCGATTCAGAAGCTTGGAGAGATGTCGGTAGGTTAGAAGGGGGCCAAACTCAAGCCGAAGTAGCACAAGCCATTGGAGTGTCACAAAGTGTGATTTCCAGGATCTGGAACCGGTTTTTGGTGACTGGAAGTGCAGGTCGAAGACCAGGGCAAGGTCGTAGATGGGCAACAACGCCCAATGAAGATCATTATTTAGTGTTAACGGCTCGGAGACACCGGAATATGAACGCTACTCTTCTGCAACAACACCTTTGCTCGGCTACTGGCACCAGAGTTTGAACTCAGACTGTCTGAAACCAGCTCCATGGTATAGGTCTGTATGCTCGCCGACTGATGGTATGTGTTAAACTAACATCAAGGCAAGGGCGGATTAAAGGAGGGGGGGCAGAGGGGGCGACCGCTTCACCCCCCCGACAAGACAGAAATGTAAAAGATCCTATTTTACTTCCATAAAATGGATGTATATGTCAATCTTCTAACTAACCCCCCCCCCCCCCCGACAAACTTGCAATAATGTTGACCATGTATCAATCAACTAAAAAGTTTCCCAGCCACAAGATCCACCTAAAACGGCAATATCCTTTAATTGTTTTGAGCAGTGTACTTTAACTGTACAAACAATACACTGTGAATGGTACAAAATAATGATATTATTTATTTCTGATATTCACTCAGCAAAGATGAAAAATTAAATGTGTTAATGCAAGCTGATACACTTAATTTTTCTCTTTTTCATCTTTGTGCGTTCTCATCCCTGTATTTAATATCAAGACCTTCCTATACAATAAATATTGATAATTTTTAAAATGTGACTTTAAAATTCAACTTTTTTCAATTTTTATATATTTGGCATTTTTCATGCTTTCTGGATAGATAGCCCAGCTTTTACTATAACTCTCTACTAGCAAACCTTTAGATTGAACCCAATTTATGAGTCCCCAGAATTTCACTATAGCCAGGGTTGACTTTTCAAAGAGTTTTTCAGAGTTGACATAGTATATTCAAAAAAAAAAAAAATTATTTTGAGAGGGAAAAAAAATGAAAGTAATAATAATTTTTATAAGGCTTTTTACTTTTTTTTAAATAAAGAAATAGTGATTGTTTTCAAAAATATTGAATGATGGGTCAGTTTTAAATGTCTTAACTACAAAATTTGTAAAAATAAAAAAAAATAAAATAAAATAAACGAAGAAAGAAAGATTGAAAATATAATTAATATACATTATTTCCTTATCTTGGGTTGTTTGGGAATTTAAATTATTATATAGAGTGTGTGGGGATTCTCTTTTTACACAGATTTTTTTTTTTTTTTTTTTTAACACCTTTTCAAAATAATGGTGAAAAACACTTTTTTGTATTTTACTAATGCGTAACAGTAAAACTTCATTGAGAATTTTTACACTTGTTGTATATATTTAATACTCAACATTTGTAGAGTAGTATATGGCAGGGTTTATACAATGTAAGCATACTTTTTTAACACGTTTTTGTTTCACACAATGTTGAAGGAAACGTAGCTACCATGTAAAAAGAGAATCCATTCTAATGTATTTATTTTAGCCACACTGTTTTCTATTAAGATTATTTTTTATTTAATATCTTTTAGTATTGACCTCTCATCTTTCATGCATTCTATTTTCTCTCATCTAATAAAATTAATATATTTGATATAATAAAACATTTTAAATAGCATTTACCTCGATCAGAGAAACCATATCCACGATCTCTATCACTGCTACGCCTGTCTTGATCACGGCCAAAGTCTCTATCATTGTTTCTAAAGGAATAGTCATTTTTGTCACCATTCCTTTCAAATCTATCGTAGCGTCCAAAATCCTTATTATCATAATTTGATCTTGCTCTATATGGCTCTCGGTCAGAATATCCTCCTCCTCTAGAAGAAAAGCTATCTGCAAAGAAGAAAATTACACACTGTTTAATAGAAAATTAGAGTAATTTTCCAGGTATATTATGATTAGAAATGGATAAAAGTAGTGACATTTAGAAATCAGATTTAGAATAAAGCAATGTATTCCTTTATTTAATTCAAAGATTTGTGTAGAAAAGCAACAAAACTTAATTAATTTAGAGAAATGCCATTATATTTGAACAAATTTGTAACTGATGATAAATGTCACAAAATTTCTTATTTATAACATATATGTATTTATCCATATAACAAAAGAAACAGCAAAAAATATGATTTTTAAAAAATCAATGTAAAATTTACTAGAACACATAAACAAGGATCCCATATTTTTGTTTTAGGATAAAATGAACATTAAATCAAATAGCAAGCCAGAAAGAGAAGTAGTCCTTTCTTGTAATGAATTATTATCAGATTAAGTATTAAGAATGTATTTGAAAAACAAAACCTACTTTAGAATCCTTGAACTCATGGGGTCAGAGACTATTTAATTTTAGAATGGATGTCTATTTTAATGCTGTCCTACACATTGTTATAAATGATAAACCTATGCAAGTCATGAAATTTAATAAAAAAAAACCTCAAACACAGAATTGCACTGTCAAATTTTTTAAAGGACAGCTTAGTTGATGTTTTTTTTTTTTATTTATATAACTGGCATAGGTTTACTGTTCTTCACAATGCACAGTCCAAATTGCCTGTAAAGAGGCATTCTAAAAATTTTCAGTTGCAGACATAATAAATATCTTACATTAGAACCGCAAAACACTCGATTTATGAAACTGCAATGAATATATTTGACTGAATTCACATACATAATTCATGTATATTTTCTCAAATTCTTCTTATGCTAGATTGTTTTATTAACTACAACAATCAGATTTTTTTAATGTCAATAAATCATTTCTGTTCATGAAAATTGTATTAATTAAAACTCAAAACTGTAAACTATATATAAATGATGTTCACACAAACCATTTCTGGAATCATCTCTTGAAAACTGATCTTTTTTGTCAGCTCTCCAGTCACCCAGTGTTCTATCAACACCACCATCACGCCTGTCTCTGTCCCCATCTGTAATTAAAAAATCAAAATTAATATAGTACTCTTGCAAGATTATATAATTTTTTTAAAGGGAATTTACACAGTAACATTTTTAATACAGAATCAGCATAAAAAAGGGAGAGCAAGATAGAGAGTTTGTCTTTTTTAATCAAAGCACATTTAGACTGTAAAGAACTAGTTTTCACGCATTTCTTTATTTTAAAAATATCAAATGAGACAATATAAAATCATATGAATAGAAAAAAAAGAATGTACAGAATTCCTAATTATCCCTTAAAACATTTCATAGTGAAAATCCGACTCACTTAAGAAATTAAGACACTGACAATCCCTGGTGTGAAATATCTTAATTCTATTCCTGATTGTCACTGACATTCATATCTCTATAAATACTAATCATGAACACTGAAGTGACCTTATATGTAAAACATCTGCTACTGAATTATACAAACATTAACATATAATGTCCAATATGATTATTTTGTGCATTGAAAGAAGAAAAAAAATGCACAGACATAGAGGCTGAGTAATCAAGAGTACTCACTCTAATATTTAAAAAAAGAAGGGGAAAAAAAGTTTTTCTGGGCTAAGACATTTAAATCAGTTTATTGCTGTAACTGTATTTTTCCTCTTCGGTGCAAATTCAAAATATAAATTTTTTGTGCTGTTTTTGTGTTAAGTAAGCAGATTCATTTTGCCAAGTACGCAATTCTGATTTTTTTAATTTTTTTATTATTATTAAAAGAAACAGCTATAAAAAAACTTAAAGATTATTAAGAGACAAATATTTAAAAACAAATGTTCTACATTTTGTTCCTGTTTTAAGAGTAGAAACATGAGCTTGAGATTTCCTTTGTTTACAATAGCAATGAAGATGAGAAATGCAAAAAATTAGGCACTCCTGAGTAATTCAAATCATGCAAATGTTTTCAGATGAACCCATATCATCCTTAATTATTGATATTTTGTCTCTCCCCCCCCCCAGTGTATAGCAACTGATATGATGCATAATCTACCTTTTCTAAATTTGGATATTTATTCTGCCAGTATTTTAAATATTCAATTA
Organism: Cheiracanthium punctorium; assembly: GCA_038373885.1. NCBI lineage: Eukaryota > Metazoa > Arthropoda > Arachnida > Araneae > Cheiracanthiidae > Cheiracanthium > Cheiracanthium punctorium. The sequence goes on along the minus strand of JAWZYV010019925.1, from coordinate 772,130 downwards.
AATTTTACAAAACCAGTTTTGCAGGAATTCACTAAAAATTTAAAAATATTAGCAGAAAAGATATCCCATTTCCAGAAAAGGCATACTATGTATTATGTCAAACTAGATAGTAGAAAGAAAAAACAAGAGAGAATCTGAACAACTGTGAATACTCCAAGCAAAATATTTTTTTTTCCCCATTCTATAATATGGCTTTCTGCAGCATTGTTTCAGCAGGCAGATACCATCATGTAAGTTTCATAGCTTAAACAATTACAACCACACAATGAAAGGGGACAGAAATCAAAGGTAAAGAATAGATTTTAGATGAAAAAAACACAAAATATCAGAAATAGAATCTACTTAAATTTTTTAAAAAAAGTGTAATGGGCATGATAAATATATAAAAATGTGAATTGGTAAAAGGAAAAAAAAAAAAAAACAGAAACAAGCTTTACAAACCATGTTCTCCAGCAAGAGTGACTTTGATCGCTCTGTTTTTCAATGTCTGAAATAGAAAGAAAATCAATTAAAGTGTTTGGTACTGTCAAAAAATAATTAGCCAGAAGTTATTTCATGCAATTTATTTAATAAAACCCAAAGACATTGTAGTTGTTTATGCATTTATTCCATTCTGATACTATTTGCATGATCGTAAGAATAGTTGACTGCTGTTTTAACTAGTAAGAATAATATTTATTATGCAGCTTAGTTATTAAGTGCACCGGAATGTTAAAAAAAATTAAATTCAAACAAATAAATTCTTAAGTATTTTACAATAATTATAAGCAAGTTCTGCCTAAACAACAGGTTTGAACTTGTTAAATTTTAAATGAAGAATTTCACAGATAACTATTTTTTCTTTTAAGAAAGATACAAAATGGGCTAAGGTGAGTTTTAAAATGTCTTTAATTTGATCTTTAAATATTAGGTGTGTTACATTTTATAACAAGAATTTTATGGCTACAAATATATTTTGTAGATACAGAGGGATATGTAAGAAGAATATTTTTGAATATATGTATATACTTAATACACAAAGTACTAAAATCAATATATTTACTAATTAGTAATTTCCTATGAGCTGGTACAGGCCCCATGTTATCACGGCGATAATCGCTGGAGCGTAGGGGTCATCAAGCCCCAGCGACTACTGCCAGCCATTTTGCTTTATCAACAAAGCAAACTCATAATTTTAACAAAGAAATTAAAATTGCATGTAAATTACACTAACAAGAACAGATAAAAAAACATTAAATTCACTACAAAATAACTTAAAATTCTTCAAGCACAGGCTCATTTTTAACCTAACGAAACTTCAACAAACTCAGCAACTCGCTGAACAGCTAATTTAAAATGAGCAAAAAGTGGACTATTTTCAACCTAAAAACACTTCAGTGGATTAAGCAACCTAGCTATACACTAACGTAAACTGGACAAACACTGGCCCATTTTTAACTTTAAAAAACTTTGGCGGGTTAAGCAACCTAGCTATACAGCTAATCTAAATTCAACATGATTAGAACAGCACATAAATAACACTAACAAAAACACAAAAAGCATACAATATCACTTTAAAAGTACTGACAAAGATTCATTAAATAAAAACTACTTATTTTTTATTTCAGTCAATTACTTCACCTTCATTATGCCATCTTCACTGTCTGTGCAATTCCAACTTCATATTACCTCATTTCTCCCCCCTCACCTTCATCGGCTTAACATACCCCTATAACTCATTATTTCCTCCTCCCTCGTCAACATCATTGGCATCAGAGATATTTTTAACTCCTCTACAAGAATGTTTTATGCATTAAGAATAAAAAATACTATTTAAAATTTCAATTATGAGTATTTTCACGTTCTGTAAATTTAATAAAATTTGACACATTTATTGTTTAAACTAAGGTCTAAATAATTACAAAAGCATTATGTCGTACCGTGTATAAGAAGAAAGGCCTGAAATTGCTGGAAAAAACTGGAATGTTGTTTCTTTTTTAATTTCAATGATGCTATTTAGTCATGTAAAATGCATAAAAGGAGATGGAAAGAATTTTAATATGTAACAAATTATGAATATGGAAATTTTTTTTTTACATTAAACTACATTTTTTAAAAATCAATTAACTTTGATTTAGCTTTTGCCCTTTCATTGGTAACTTTCATACCTGTCTTTATTTTTTATTCTTTAAACCTCTAATTTTACTCCTCTTAAATTAAATTCACTACTCCAAAATAAATCAAGGAGTATTTTCACTCCTTGACAAAATTTATAGCGATATCTCTGATCAGCATACCCATCACTAACATGCTTCCTTTTACTTAAATTCATATTCAAACCACATTTGCAACAAACATACACATGTTATGAAACCAACTTTTATAAGCCTTCAATAACACTTTACCCTTTTTAACTCCATAACATGAAAAAATTTCAAACAGCAAACAAATATTCTAGCAATGGAATTTCCCCGAGACATCTTATTAACTCATGATAAAAAGTGCACAACACAAAATCAAATTCACAAAGAAAATTAAACATACTCAACAGCTTTAACAGAAACAAACTAAGCAAAAACTTCTGCCTATAACAGTCCAGTCACAACTTTACAGCCCTTAATGGATCATGAGAGTCATTCTTTGCTAGCCATTAATCACTCCAGACTTTTTCCAATCAAGCCACAATCATAAACAAAACCAAAACAAACAACATACTGGGCCGTAGAATCATTCCCACAAACTACCTCACCTCACAGTAAAAACAGAGTGCCTAATGACTCAAAATGTATGCAATTTAAAAACAATTCAACAGATAAACTGAAATCACACATTCTAATTTTATGAAAGTTTTAAAAACAACTGTCTCCAGAAAAATACCATTCATACAATTAAAATATTTCACTTACTTCATTATTTAATGCAAGAGCTTGAATTAGATCTTGTCTATTAAAAAATTCAGCATAACCAAACCCTCTTATACGACCTTTATCACCATTTTCACGGGGAAGACGAACATTCTTAACCTAAAACAAGAAAATAAAAAAGTAAGACATTACATCTATAGTAAATACTAGATCAATGGAGAAGACCTCATAGTTTTTAAAAGCAATTCATTTAATTTTAAACTATGGATTTTAAATGTATTATTTTTTAATATATTTCTAAATCGGTACCTGATAACGACTATTAAAAATGGCAACCTGAAGATGGGGTACACATTAGAGATGAGACGGGCTCAGCCCGAGCCCAAGCCCGGGCCCGACTCGGGCTCTGTAATTCACGATTGCGTTCGGGCTCGGGCTCGTGAAAAATTTCTCCTTTGTTGAACATACTCCTTGAAACAGATTTTAAAAAGTGATTCATGGGATAAATAGACGTACTTATTTTAAAAAATAGCGGCACGGGGGACTAGAAGGTGTGTGAAGCTCCAAAATTTATTGTATCCTATTAATGAAGTAGTTAAATTTATTTGTCTTTAGCTGAAATTTCGGGCTTTGGCTCCAAATTTAATAATATTGCTCGGGCTCGGATTAAAAGTCCTCGGGCTCGGGCTTCAAAAAATGAGCCCGAACTCATCTCTAGTACACATTAAGCTCCTTGAAGTTCTAGTTTTCTGGATTCTAGTTCTAGTTTAATGGATTTTGGTGGCAATTCTTTTGCAATTTTCATTTTCAGCAGAAGCTTTGGATTATTTTTTAGGTAAGACAGCAGTCCACTTTTCGACAATAGGTAGTGGATCCACCCACTTAAGACCAGAAGTTCATTCATGCATTATTAAAATTCATACCTCTGTATTTTAAAATTAGCTAAATTTAATTTAAGCTTTCAACAACTATAGTAGTTTAATAAAAACAAGATATCCCATTTCTTCAATTAAAACTAGCAAACAACTCAATTTATAAATTAAGCATATTTTATAAGGAGAACAGACAACAACAACAACAAAAAAAAAAAAATCTTACGGTATACTAACCTTGAGCTGTCTAAAAAACATAACAATGTCATCATCAGTAATATCATATGGTAAGTTTCCAAGAAAGGCTGTGTACGGCTCTCTAGTGGGAACTTTGCTTAAATCTACATCTGGTCCTCGTGCAGCTTTAGGAGCAGTTGGTAAAACTACTTTTTCTTCTTTTTTATAGTCTAATGTGTATCTGTCTGCAAATTTTCAAACAATACATTATTTTAGACAATAGTTTAATATAACAATCCAAAATAAATATTATACATTTTCTTTAATACAGTTTCAAAATAATGCACTGATATCAAAAGTTATATAAAGAACTCAAAAACAAACAAAAATTTACAGCATTATTGTATTAATAATTAATAAGCATTAATTATTAATACAATAGCAACAATAATTTAGCATTATTGTTGTACAATAATTATTTTTTTTTCCCCCACCTCTAGCCTAAAATGTAAAATGAATTGTTAAAAAGCTCTGAATACTCAAGTGATATCATACCAAATGTAAAGGATTTAAATAAAATAGGCAAAAAATTAAGAAAAGTAGTAAGTAAAGACTTAGTAAGTATGACTTATTTAATTGTACACAATATGCTACAACTACAATACTTCACCCGAGGCAAAACTGAATTTTGATGCTCCTCTTAGCACAGCATTCCAGGCAAACCTTAATCTTGGCACTTCCTTCTTTGGAACCATAAGTGATTTTAGCTTACTCCCTCACACAATGCCCCCCTCCCCTCTAATCAGTTCTGATTGTACAATTTGTCATTATACGGAAGTAGAAATGAAGAACAGTCGTGGAAGAACTTATAAATTTTGTTTATAAAGCAATTTTTTGCAAGGGAAAATGCTGGCAGTCATGCTCAACAAAAAATTAAGTGCTCCTGGAGATAACTGTGACAAAGAAACGGGACTGAGTTTCATATGCTGCACTCTTAAAAATGATCTCTTAAGCAGAGTGACTGAAACAATAGCGATGCAATAAGCAGAGTACAATATGTGGAAAGGTATATAAAAAAGGTCACGACTTCAGAAAGATGATGTAATATGCGGAGTGGTTTCTTACGCATGACTTACTAACAAGGTCTGACTATTTTACACACTGACAAAAAATTAAAGCAGAGTTTTAAAAACATGTGTTGTCAAATTCTTAAACTTTTCCATTAAATCCACCCAAAAATATTTCCAAATACAAACACGCAAACTTTAGCTGACTTCACCTGTGGTGTCATTTTAAGTCAGTGTTAAATTAATTAGGTTTCTAGTATATTTTTAAACTTATGATGATATCGAAATGATGTCAATCTCACTTATGATATCTAACGAATTAAATAAATTAAATGAAATAATTAGAGTTTAAGTTATGAATTATTAAGATTTCCATTGGATAACATCAGGATTTACTGATTTCTTGCCAAATATAAAAGATAAATAAGAAATTTTTTTATAATTAAAGAATATAAAAAGAATTTTCCAGGCCTTGCATGTATGTACTTTGTTCTACATCTGATTTGAAATATTAAATACTCTGAATCAATTTAGTTTTCAAATTATTCAGTGCAAAATTTCATACAACCAGAAAAACTATTCAAAATTGATTATTTTGAATAAAAACTTACCATCTAAATCCTCATTTTCCATAGCATCTGCCCAGTCGAGCCGACGAGGAGGAACCACTGCATATCCTGGAGCTATATCTTGATCGTCTCCTAAAAACGTGTTTAAATCTAGCGTCTTTCCCTTGCATCTTCTCTTACCTTTAGCTAAAATAATAGTAATGATAACAATTTGAGTAATAGAAGTCTTTTTTAGCATTCAAAAGATAAAGAATCTTCACAAAAATTATAGCTGAAAACTAGGGATGCACATAGAAATTCTTTAACAGATTATATTAATAAATTTATTTACATTTAAAGATTCATTTTATTTTATTTTATTTTTAACTAGCCAATTCTTTTTTATTTAACTATCAAAAACTTTGTCAAACTTAAGTTACAGTTCTAACTTTCATAAATATTCTTAAAACAAAATATTGAGTTGAGAAAGGTTATTTGATTAAACTATATTATGTTTGTGTTGTACTTTTAAAAAGAATTCTTTTCCAATGCAATATCTCTTTCATATTTTTAAACTGAAAAGTTGGGTGTTTGTTTGTTATAGTGGCAGGGTTGATCAATTTAAATCCCTTGGTTAAAATCCTGATTTAAACGAACTTTTTTTTTATAATTGATTTAAATTACTCATTTAAAAAATAACTTTTATCAGAAATTTGCCAGTGGTACAGCATTCAGAACTATTTTAATTTAACCTTTTCACAAACCTGTTAGGCAACATCTAGTGAGAACACCTTGGAGCACAGTGCCAATGTTCTCAAGATCAAATTAAATCAGCACTAGTAACAAACACTTTGAAAAAATATAATTGAGACATAAAAGGAATTATTATCTGGATATCATTCCTGTTACCGTGAAATTATTGGGAAAATCAGATCTCGTATGAGTTTCATTTTAGTGTCCACTGGATTGGTGGAAAAGTCACTTTTCTTGCAATGAAATTGATAAGTAAATATGAAATAACTGCACCAAGCACTTCAAGGGATCGTGCTGAAGTCTTAAAAAAGCAGGTCAGAAAGGCCCATTATCTTCAGAAATACGAGTTTTTGCATATTTAAAACCCAATTATGTGCATTTTTTTGCATAACAGTCAACAAAATTTGGGTAAATTACTCAAAAATCTGAGTAAATGCAAACCTGACTTCATCAATTATCAAGTATTGTTTTTCTTTCATACTTTTTAAACTGAAAAATTGAGTACTTGTTTGCTATAGTGGCAGGGTTGATCAATTTAAATCTCTTGGTTAAAATCCTAACAATCAAGCATCATCTGTTTCAATAGAGAGTTTTGTCAATCTATGGTTTAGTACAGTCTAAACTTCATAATAGACCAGGAAATGACAAAGCAACGAAATTAGTCATCATGTGCAAATCACAACAGTCTTAATTTAAAGATAGATTTAGTAGCTACTAAACCTATTGTTCAGTTACTAAGTGGGCGGGGATACTAAAAGTTAGTAAATCCAAATTCAGATACATTTAGTACTAAACACGTGACTAACACCAAGGGAAAATAGAGGGAAACGTTAGTAGACCAATCAGAGCGCTTGTTCTAGGGGTACGTTTGTTTAGTCAGTGATTTAGCAGCTTGTTTGGTCACGTGATTTTAGCAGCTTGTTTTGGTCACGTGTTTAGTATCTCCGCCTGCAAATTCTATCTGAATCCACTTTACTAAATTTAGTAACTAAACAACAGGTTTAGTAGCTACTAAATCTATCTGAATAAGGGTCTAAATAAAATGTTTTCTCAACAATATTGAAGAGTTTTTAAAAATTCGAATTAAATTTTAAAATCTGATTTTTTATTTAATCAGAATTTTTATCAACCCTATACAGCGGCCACAAAAATGTACTGCCAAACCAAAAAAGTTATATTGCTAAGATGATGGTAGTGAAATCTCACCAAATTAACCATTTAAAATAGTTTTAACCGTCTGCCGTTCGGGCGAGCTTTCAATTAGAGCCTTCAGAAGTCCACAGTCCGGCCGAAATTCGAAGAATGTTGCCTTCCCCCTTTTAGAAATTATCTGATGGGAGTTCACCGCGGGTGGTGGTGAAAATCCACTCTTCCTTGAGAGATGGCGTTTATGATGACTGTGTCGAAGAATGACTGGGGAAATTTTCGTGTGAAGAAAAAATACATCTGGGGGTCGTGGGAGGTATACGCGCCTCCCGTATCGGCTATTGTCCAGCAATCGTAAAAAGTTCCGCCTGGTGCAAGGCAGGAGAAGGAAGTATTATTTTCTTTCGGCCAGCCGGCTGGCTGTTTGTATGCAAAGCCCTTTGGCTGCCAGAGGGTAAATAAACATATAAAGAGACAACAAGAGGGCTATTTTTTATTATTCATTTCAACATTCACACTTCATGAGCCTGGCAAAATCATGGCTGCAATCCTGGCATACATAATCCTAATCAGAGCTCATTCTAGATGGGAAAAGGGGCAGGGTGCAAAGGTTTAAAGAAAGGGCATCATTATTTTAAAAAGCATTTGATAAAAAAGGCACTAAACATCCTAATTAAAAAAACTTCTAATTTTTAAAAAATGAACTTTTTTTTACTTTACAAAGCTGAGTAAAACAATAAATAAATTAATTTTGCAGTAACTTTAATTATCTTATTAACACAATTTATAAATAGTTAAAGTTAACGACAATATTTATTCATAAGAGTTTTAAATAAGGCTTTTTTTTAAATTTTAATAACAAAAACAGTGATCAAAGTATATGTAACAGGCAAGAGAATGGTTGAAATAAATAAAAACTTTGTGAAAAAAGCACACGTAAAATGTTACTTATAAGAAGTTACGATTGTTTCGACCAAAAAATTCTTTCGGTCTTCGTCAGACAAGCCCTTCGACTTGATGAGCAGAGGGAACTCTGCGTTCCCTCTGCTCAACGAGTCGAAAAGCTTTTAAGCCATTATAAGTAATAGTCTACTGATTTTGATTATCTGGTCACCTACACAGACTGGCAATATTGGAATAGCAGGAAAGGAAACTGTGATAAAAACTATAGTCTCAACTGGACATACAAAAAGGCTAAAGAAACTTACAGTAGAGATTTTAAAAAAAATAAAAAATAGAAAGAAACAAAAAAATCATCAAGGGCAAAGGAGGGTCAGTTTTTTGTCATCAGGGTGCTAATTTGAATCAAAGGGCAACACCCTTTAACTAAAAGGGCACCAGGTTGCTGCACCCCGTCTAGAATGAGCCCTGTCTAAGTTATGCAAGCAAATGAAATTTCTTATTTTTGGAGGAAATTTGGACTATATTCCGTATACGGTGCTTTGTTTACATGTCAATGGTTCGTTTACAAATCATTGGCGAACAATCTGACGCGAGAGTGAGCGATGCACTGCCAACTCCCGGTGGTAGTTGTGACTGGCAACCATAAAGAATACGTGTTTCGTCAGGTTTGGGAATTTGAAATTGTTTGCGTTATTGATGGAAGGGAATGAAATGTGTTATGTTAATATAAGAAAAGAATTTGTGGGTGTTTGTTAGAAATATAGTACGTTATAAGCCGGTGGGTGTTGGGGACATTTCTGAGCGGTTATTTACCAAAAAAATAGAGGTAAGTGTTCTTTTTTAACGAATCTTTCGATGTTTAAGGTTTTTAATGTGAATTTTAAATTGATATTTGAAGTGTTTATGTTTTCGTAAGTGCTATTTACGTGCTATTCTAATCATACTGACTTTATAAGAGGTGTACAACTAGGTTGTTTAATCCACCGGTGTTTTTTTGAGTTGAAAACGGGCCAGTGTTTGCCCAGTTTACATTAGCTGTACAACTAGGTTGCTTAGTTCACTGTTGTTGTTTTTTTTTAGTTAAAAACGGTCCACTGGTTGCGTAGTTTACATAGCTGTACAATTAGGTTGCTGAATCCACTGAGGTTTTTTTAGTAAAAAACAGTCCACTGGTTGCATAGTTTACATAGCTGTACAACTAGGTTGCTGAATCCACTGAGGTTTTTTTAAGTAAAAAACAGTCCACTGGTTGCATAGTTTAAATAGCTGTACAACTAGGTTGCTGAATCCACTGAGGTTTTTTTTAGTTAAAAACGGTCCACTGGTTGCACAGTTTACATAGCTGCACAGCTAGGTTGCTGAATCCACTGAGGTTTTTTTAGTTAAAAACGGGCCACTGGTTGCCTAGTTTAGATAGCTGTACAGCTAGGTTGCTGAATCCACTGAGGTTTTTTTAGTTAAAAACGGACCACTGGTTGCCTAGTTTAGATAGCTGTACAACTAGGTTGCTGAATCCACTGAGGTTTTTTTAGTTAAAAACAGACCACTGGTTGTCTAGTTTAGATAGCTGTACAACTAGGTTGCTGAATCCACTGGGGTTTTTTTAGTTAAAAACGGACCACTGGTTGCCTAGAATGACTAGTAAACATGGCGACAGTCGATGGAGCTTGGCGGTCGCCAAGCTCCAGCGACTGTCGCCATGTTTACATGGGGTGGGCACCGGCTTGTATGATTTTACCGGAAATTTATAGCAGAATCTCAGCTTCTTCATACATAGAAAAAACTTTTTTTTCTTTTGTTTAATATTCATCAGGGTTCATGTTTACTCAGATTTTTGAGTAATTTACCCAAATTTTGTTGACTGTGATGCAATAAAAATATGTACAGAGCAGGGTTTAAGCTGGGTCAGAAAATGCTGTAGCAAAAGTGCTAAAATGTAGAAAAAAGTTGGTAGCAAAATGCCAAAGAAAATTAGCTGCTTATAAATTAATGTGATACCAATTAATATTAAATTTTATTCTACTTACACTTCAAATGCAAAAAAAAAAAAAAAAAAAAAAAAACTTATTTTAGAAATATTAATATATTGAAAAACATTTTATGACACACAAAGTCATCACAAGCAAAAATGACAAAAAAGAAAAATGTTATTAAAAATTTATTAAAACTGATTTCTTAGAATGGGCACTTGTGCTTTGAGGTTGTACGATATTTTTTAAATGTTTGAAATTCTTCTTTGTTTCCTATTGGTCCACCATTTAAATGCCTGCTGGAAATCAAACTGTGCTCTTTCAGGACCTTCAATGTTAATTAGTGCATTATTAACGTTATTGAGTGAAAGTCTGTTTCTTATTTTAGATTTCACTAAATTTAGAGCATTGAATCTTCATTCACAGTCCACAGTATGTAGCGGAATAGTAGCTGCATACTCAACAATGGATGACATTAAGGGATACTGTTCATGCATTTCATTTACAAACATGAATTCTATTAAATTCCTTAGATTCATGCGTTTGCACCTAGACGCCATTAAATGCTTAAATATGGCCCACTCTGACAACATTTCATTTAATGAGAATTCAGAATTTTCGGAAAACACTTCATATATGGCTTCTATTTGGGGAGAGTGCAGTTTAGAGTTCCGGACGCCATCTTGGATTTCTTCGACGCAGCTCTTCGTGTCGCGTTTACGCTAGCTCTGCCCGTTTGCCGAAGCATCGGTGAGGAAGGGAGTTCCCGACGGATTTTGTTTACGTGTTGTTCCCGTGTTCATGTGGACTTACACTATTTTTAAGAAATTGTGCATCGGAACACGAGAACGAAGGACTTTGTTTTCTGCTGCGCGTGTTGTTTGTCTGAATCCGTTCAAATTGTTCCATAGCTTTATTTGGAATGACACAACTGAAAGACATAAGACTGGTACCAGTGCCACTCTTCAATTGTTCCAGACCAACAAGGCATGCTGCAACATTTGCTTGTAAAGTTTCAAAATCTATATTAGATTTCTGAAATGTGCAGTTTAATTTATTTATGGTAAACATAACATCATTCATTAGGGCTGTTGTAGCTAAAAATTTATATGAGGATATTTGCTTCAGCAAACCTTGAGAAACAGGGCGTTTGTCTTGCATAAGTACAGACACAAGAGCCTGCCAGTTAGATTTAAAGGCAGAAACACTACTTCCTAAAGAAAGCCAACAAGTAGCAGAAACCTGAATAAATTTTTTGCATGGTTGATCCAAGATTGACTGACTATCTGCTAAAATTCAAGTGTTTTTAGGTAAATTTTCAAAGTACACACTTCTTTAAAATATCTTGATATTTTACTAAATATGCATGCTTGGATGTGGCCTGATTAGAAGCTAATGCCAATCTGTGAGCAACATAGTGTAATGACAGTATGGGTTCAAGGTGATTGATTGGGTGTTCCAACAGGTGCTCTTAAGAATTTTGAGAAGGAAGGAAAAAAAAAAGAAAAGAAAAGATCGCTAAAGTGCGTAAAGGCTATTCTGGAAATCAGAAATGTCTGTTTCCAGACAACACGGAAGTTAAAAATGGCTGTCGCTTTTTCGCAACGGACAATACTTTTTTTTTCGCATTTTCGTGCAATTCGTCGCATTTTGCAAAAAATGCGACTACAGCTTGATCCCTGGTACAGAGTGAGTTTTGTACATGCAAAAACTCTTTTTTTTTCAAGATAATGGGCCTTTATGACCCACTTTTATGAAACTTCAGCGTGATACTTGGTCATACAACTTTTACTATTATAGTATGAAATCTGATCAATAAGAAGCATCTTTGATTCCTAACTCTGTACATTCGATCAGTTGGCTTGTAAAATAAAAATGATAAATAAAAGTTACAATCAATCTTAAACCAATAAAGAAATTACATTTATTTGCTCAACAAAACATGACGCCATTTAATAAAATCTTTTTTCAGTCTGATTCTGTGCCTATTTAATGTTGGAAGGACCAGCTTCATTTTGTGTTACCCAGTCATTTTGTGTTACCCAGTATTCACTTTTGTGTGACAATTACTGCAATTTGAATTTTTTTTTTTTTTAGAATCACAAATAATAAATTCATATCTTCAGGCATTGCACTGAAGCTCTGTCTTAAATTTGCTGATTGATCAAACTATTTTATGTAAATAGTTATACAAAGCACGATTAATTCTTTCGTGAGGGAGGGGATGAAAAGCAGTGCATTTTGATTATTAACAAGAATGCAATTTACATGATAGATTTGAATTAACTAACAAATTTTAATGGTATAATAATAAATGGAGAATATTGATTTTGCTTTTAAGATACAGGATTTGCATTTACTCAGATTTTTGAGTAATTTACCCAAATTTTGTTGACTATGATGCAAAAAAATACGGATTTTGTATATGCAAAAACCCATATTTCTCAAGATACCACTAGTAAAAGTGGGCCTTTGTGACCCACTTTTACTAGTTAGCAATTTTAATTTTAATACACATAAATAAAGTTTGTTTATATCAAAATCCTTAAAAAAAAATTTTTAAGAAAAACAACTTTTGAATACATTTTTTTGAAATATTTTTACTGAAGTTATGAAAATGAAGTACAAGTTTAAACACCCAAATAGTAATAAGAACTGGTTACGAAAAAAAGGACATTGTGTTGCTGATATATCCAGGATTTATTTTTAAAAAAATCTTTATTAAATATACATGCAATGAATGTTGTTTCACTTATTTACACACAATTTATAAAGCAGTTATTTCAAGCAGTTTTTATTTTCTTGTTTCCTGCTTCAATAAGCGCCTGTGCTGCAGCAATTTCTTTAAATGATTTTCTTTTCAATGCTGTTTCCAAATGTTTATTCCCTTTCTCGATAAGTTGCTGTGCTACACCTACATTTTCTTTTAAATTTTGTAACTTTTCTGTGGGTGTACATTTTGAAGTTGTACTAGTGCTACTTTTATTTTCTATTTTCTTTTCAGCTGTTTGGTGAGCTTTAAGTTCCTCTTTGTATTTGGAATATGCATCCTTATAAAATCTTATCATTTCTCTAGTAATGACCATTTCACTAACTTTTCCTTTAATGTTGTCTTTAATAAACCTCAAACCAATAATTGTGGTGAGATTCATGCTTGCACGCTCAGAAGACAGCATTCTCTTATTTACTGAAAAACCCCTTTCCACAGAGGCTTGTCCATGTGAAAGACACAGAGCTCCTTTCACAAGAAGCCTTAAATAAGGATATCTTGCAGAGGCTGTATTTTACCACTATTGCTAATAGAAATGTCCTTATTGCAGAAATTGCAATAAAAGTGAAAATCATCTTTACCACGTGCGCACCACAACTTAATGTCGTTTCCTGATCCATCATCTTCATCTAACCATCTTTCATTAAATTTTGTGTCTCGAGGCATTTTTAAAGATGGCTTTCATGGAAACTATCCAAAACTATACGTTTAAAATTCTACCATTATGCTGATGGCTGATCACATCGCCCAAACTGTCGCGCAGATGGAGACACACACCACGTTTTCTGGAGCATCACGAACACGCGGAATTAAATTTACGTTACCGCTACTAAGTTGTGAGGGTGTCACAACCACACGAGTCGACTTTACCTCAAATCACCCTCAAACAATCAGATACGAACACGCGGAAGATCAATGAGGAAGCCAGTTCCAGTACTGAATGATAACAAACAACGCAACCGGTCGACTCTCAGAACAGCGCATTTACTCCCGCTCAAATTCCCTTCCACTTCACGTGAGGGGAGGGAGGGGCGGAGAATGCAGTAGTCACGTAGCGCCTAGCCTGTTGCTAGGTGCCTAAAAACATCTGCTTTCAGCCACGTGCGTGCTTTTCTAGTGCCGATTTTCGCATCTCAAAAATGGCCGCGTCGAATCTGAAACTTCGTTAAAATTACAAAATATAGGACAAATTACAGATTTTTTAAATATAGGACAAAAATAGGACATTTTTAAGCATTTTTTTTAAATATAGGAAAAATAGGAAATATAGGACAACTGCTATGCCTGGTTACCAGAGAAAGACAGGGTTCCCACACTTTTTCGCAGTATGAATTCCAGGAGTTTTTAAGGAGTTTTCCAGGAGAAAATATAGTTTTTCCAGGAGTATACATAAATACCTTTTTTAAACAAGCATCATTGAAAACGCATTTTCCACCCAGCATCTTTAGGCAAATTGAAAAGGATGAAAATCTCAGGATGGTTTAAAATTTTACTACTGTCACATGCGTACAGATTATTTCCAACACACCGCCGCAAACGGCGAGCTTTGTAAGCATGTACCCCGTGTACGAAAGAAGAGATAAGAGCATACAGCTCATACACCAATCACGAGATACTTTCGCAGTGACGTAAAAGCTAGTAGTTAGCGATAAAAGAGTTTGAGAATGCCAACGGGCTTAGTTCAGCAACGAAATTATTGGATATAAGGAGAGCAGGGACGAATGTCTACAGTGTATTGCGCCACCATTGGAACTTTTTGCAGTAAGCTTTCAGCTCACTGAAGTGATTACAATCTTTGTCTCCAAGTCCGTGGCAGGAACGTCAATAAACATGGCGGTGGATTATTACACTTTAAACATGAGTTGGAAAAATATTTTGGCAGATTGCACTTACAATTTTTTTTTTTTTTTTTTTTGCATTTTAAATTTTAGAAAGAAAACTACAATAAACAATATTTCCAGGAGTCAATACTAAAATTTCAGGAGGTCTACAGAAAAATTAGTAAAATCCAGGAGTTTTCCAGGGCCCTTAATGTTTTAAATCGAAATCCAGGAGTTTTTAAGGATTTCCAGGAGGTGTATGAACCCTGGAAAGAGAAGTATAATAGAGAATGCTTTAATTTGATTAAACATTGACTTTTAACCATGTTCACCACCTAGACAATTGCTAAAGCTAAAGATCTACTCGTTTGCAAAACTATTACGGATTTAAAACTCCCCTAAATTGAACCCAATAAAAACAACTGAATGCAAACTAACACTAATAGACAAAGCCGTGTTAGTAAATAAATAATAAACAATGCACCACTTTCGTAACTGGCGCCAAATAATGAAACAAATGCATGTTAATGACACAAGATTAGGTGCGATTGACAAAATATTAAAATTTAATAATCATCACCAATTATGGGTAAAAATTTCATACAAATATTTCAGTACATTCTGGTGATGGGCGCAAATGCATGGGAAAAAGAGGAAATAACGTTATATCACATAATGAACATTTTACCCCAAAAAAAGCAAAGAAAAAAAAAATCTTGAAAATAGGATCGATAAGTAAATAAACAGTAACTGAAATCAGAATACTTAGTTCAGAAAGTAAAGTTAGTAATAATGCGAAAGAAGGAAACCATATGTTTAAGGCAACAATCAGCAACAGTTACATATCAAGTGCGAAAATGTGAGGTATGGTACAGATAATACAATACGCACATGCAATATGAAAATTGTAAATTCAATTATAATACTCCTATTTTTAGGCTGAAAAGGAATGCAAATCGATCGATCTTCTATTTATGAAAGAAATTAATCTATAAACATTGTTCACAAATTACTAATAAACAATAAATAATACTCACTATTGGCGGCCATGGTCAATCCAAAGAGAAATTATGAAGTTTTCTGCGACGTTGCCACGAATTAAGACTAAATCGAAATGAGGAAAAATTCTGCTATTGCCAAACAGAAAAATATTATGATTGAAAACTAAAGAATATTCCAACATGACGTCATATATATACTAAACGCATGCGCATTCTTTTGCGCAAATTCTTTCTTTGCTATATGACGTAAGGCGACCATATTTCTAAACAGTAATTTGAGGACAAATCAAGCATTGTCCTCGAATCTAAACAAAACTTGGGGACACTAGCAAATATTTTCGAGGACACAACATATTATGATTATGATGTACACCCTCCAAAAAAAGTAATCGAGTAAGAGATAAATTTCCTATTTTAGATTTGCGAATAATAATATAATAATCGAGTGTTTGAAAAACGTAAAACGTGACAGGAATATGGAAAGTCATATTTATACATAGCCTAATTCATATTCTATGATAAATAATTTTTAATATACGAAACCAATGTAGAAAATTTTTACTCGAATACTTTTTTTGGAGGGTGTGTATACCAGTGTACCCATATTTTAATCTTGGCTGACTTTGATACTCAAAATGAACTCTAATAGCTATTTATATCAATTGTGTATTCTTATTTCTAATAAATTAATGGAAGTATTTCATTCATTTATAAATATTTATTTAAACCAGAAGTATGAACGGAACATCATGCTGAAATATTGCAATTTATTCAAAATTTAACTCTTGGAATAGTATTTGTATTTTTCAGAAGACATTGCTTTTTACATTGGATCATTTTGTAATAATTTTTCATGAAACTTTGTACACCCTCTAAAAGAAGTATTCGAATGCAAGAAAATTTTCGTACGTCAATTTCAAGCATGTTTCTTCATGAAAAGGGATTAATCATTAACAAATATGAAATGGGAAATTTGGCTCATAGTCGGATACTTTATTGAATGTCTGTACACGCTACACACACAATGACAACAAAGCTTTTCAGAGATCGAATTTCATTGTTTCTCTTTTGTTGGTTTGTCGCTTTTAGTTGGCTTATTTTCCTTATTTCTTCTGTTTTTTCTGAAAGAAATAAACTAAACGGAAACTTTCAGGGAAAAAAGTACAAATCTTTAAATTTGGGGACATTTGGGGACAAAGTATTTTTGGGAACAAAATGAAAAAAAGATCTGTATTTGGGGACTGTCCTGGAATTTCGGGGACGTATGGTCACCTTAATATGACGTCCTTAAGGGATCCATACGCTAAGGTAACCAAATTTTTTAACATAGAATCGGGGACATGTCCCAGATTTTGAAACAAATCTGGGGATATTTATAATTAATGAAATAATTAACAATAATTTAATTAAAAAAATATGCAATAATAAAAAATTCTCCCCAATGAGGTTTACCGGTGTGACGTCATTTTTCCACCAACACGTGACCTTTCGGCTGTGTTGATGAGTAGCCCTGTAATCTGATTGGCTGAAGTGTATATTTTTCCATCGACACGTGGCTGAAATAGCCTCGTCTCAGAATAAGTTTTAATATGTTAGTACTTTTTAATGGGAATCTTTGGAGATATATCTTTTTGCAGTCATGTACAGGTTCCAGAGAGTTATTGAAGCATTCGTAGGCAGCACAATACAGAGGCATAAATATTATTTTTTTGATTTTGCGCTTATTACCAGGAGTCCAACACATTAAGCCTATGGAGAAATGGTTGTTTGTTTTCCACCGTCACGTGACTTTTATAGCCTCAAACCCAAGGAGGCGATATCCTCCATTCCTGTTTTACATTTTGGGGACAATTTGAAAAAGTCCATAAATTTGGAGCCCGTTTACATGGACGAAAATCCGAGGTAAATGCCGAAGCGTTCGCTGCTTTCTATCCCGCTTCCCCTACGTCATCATCATCGAATTGTTTTTGAAAGGAGTGCCTGTTCCATGACGGTTTAACTCCAGTTGTTTGATGAGTAGTTATAAATTGATGGAACATGTAAGAGAAAATGCAGTATCAGAACATACATAATAGAAAAGGTAAATAGTAATATATATTAGAGCAAAACAGTATGAGAATAATGCAAAATGAAAATAAATTATATACAATATATACAAAGGACTCTAGAAGACAATGTCAAGGGTGGGACAAGATCAGGACTCACAAATAGGAAAGTCGTAATTTGGAAGAAAAGGGACTGAGAATTTGTGCTAATAATCCTACTCATTAAGCAGGAGGACAGCTTTAGGCCGTGTCCGGTTGTCTGAATCGCGGAAGTCATAATCAGGGATTTCTGCAATTAGTTCATTTGGTAAGTTATAGACTTTGTCATAAAAGTGTTAGGCTTGTTTTTTAATAATTTCGTACATGGAGGGAATCATGAGATCTCTACGTATAACCGTGTTTCTCACGTATCTATGAGCATGTCTAATTTTTCGTACTATTTTGTTGTGTTGAGTTGTGATTAAGTTTAGATTTGTTTTCGCAGTATAACATCAAATGGGGCTAGCGTATGTACCTGCAAGGAGGACAATCAAGTTGTACAGTTTTCGTTTGTTGGGAATGCTAAGTTTGCTTTGGTATAGTAACTTTGAGATAGATTTTTCGGCCGCAATCATTTTGTTACGGGCATAAGTGGCCTGTGCCTTCCAAGTCAGTCTGGAATCCAGCATGACTCCCAAATACTTACAGGTCCTGCCCCATTCAACTCTTTCGTCATTAATATATATTGGTTTCGCAATCTTGCGGGATCTAGTGAAGTGAATGGCCTGACACTTAGAGGGATTTACTTTTAATTTCCAAGTGGCGAACCAATCTTCAAGTGTGTCAATGTGGTGCTGAATTTTGTTGACCATAGTGTCAGGGTGTGTGGATCTGGACATTATAGCCGTATCGTCTGCATATACTGCTAAAGATGTGTGAGAATCTCTTGGAATATCATTTATGTAGATGTTGAACAGTGTAGGACCAAGGAGTGATCCTTGTTGTACACCAGCCTCAATAGGAGTGTAATGAGGTTTATCGGTGTGACGTCATTTTTCCACCAACACGTGACCTTTCGGCTGTGTTGATGAGTAGCCCTGTAATCTGATTGGCTGAAGTGTATATTTTCCATCGACACGTGGCTGAAATAGCCTCGTCTCAGTATAAGTTTTAATATGTTAGCATTTTTTAATGGGAATCTTTGGAGAGATATCTTTTTGCAGTCATGTACAGGTTCCAGAGAGTTATTGAAACATTCGTAGGCAGCACAATACAGAGGCATAATTATTACTTTTTTGATTTTGCGCTTATTACCAAGAGTCCAGCACATAAGCCTAAGGAGAAATGGTTGTTTGTTTTCCACCGTCACGTGACTTTTATAGCCTCGAACCCAAGGAGGCGATATCCTCCATTGCAGTAAGTGTGCTTCCCCTACGTAGGGAAAAAAATGCGGGGTAGAAAGATTCCTAGTCCAGTGAAGGGTGAATGCAGAAAGGACCTCGCTTTCCCATGATGCATTGCGTGTTTTTCCCTATACTCTGCTTTTACCCGGGATTTTCCGTTTTCCCATGTAAACGGGCCTATAGACTGTCCCGGAAAATGGACCGTTAATTTTTTCATAAATTATAAAATGTTTTGTCTAAATTTGGGGACATGTCCTCAATTTAACGTTTAACCCTTTGAGACGCAACCCTTTCCCAATGCTGAAAAAAGGGAAGCCGTTGCCATCGCTCGATTTAACTACCAGCAAGATGGCGGGCGATCGAAACGTTCATCGCGTGCCACAGATCTAGAACCCTTTTTTTGACGACAGCTGGCAGTGCGCGGGCACAGCCAGCTGCGTCAAAAAGGGTCTCTAGATCTATGACACGCGATTAACGTTTCGATCGTCCGCCATCTTGCTGGTAGTTAAGTCGAGCGATGGCAACGGCTGCCCTTTTTTCAGCATTGCGCAATCTATCCAGCTGTTCTCGCATTCTTCCATTTTTCAGCAGATGTCAGTGCTGTTAAAAAGAATCGTGACCATTTTTTTACGGGAAAGGACGTGCTAAAAAGTAAAGGATTCTTGTGGATCTATGTCCTCCGCAACTATTTTTATTGAAATCAAATATATTTTTCGTGACTGGGGCAACAGTCAAAATGTCAGAGTTTGGTATTCCCAGAGCGGGAACACTGCGCGTTAAAGGGTTAAAAATATGGTCTCCTTATGTCAAAAATTTAACTACAAATTATCTTTAATAAACCTCTTGAGACCCGACAAAATTCTCACATGTCAAATTAAATAGCAATCTCATAATTATTTAGAAAAAAAAATACCGGCAAGTAGAAAGCGCATTTTCAAATAATTTTTCGAATAAAAGCTTCATTCCCAATCACAGTTTGGTAAAAAGTTTAAACTTTAGTAAAAAGATGTTATCACCCATAATTGAAGATTGACAAGAAACTTTTAAAGGCAAAAGATGTCCTGCAAGTTCTTTTCAGCTCTTGGAATTTCGTAAATATAAAAAAAATTTAACAAATCCTACTTCAGAAATTTCACTAACATTCAAATATTATTTTGTGTAACGGCAAACAAAAATAATATGTGTGCTTCAGTGAGCACATGCACACGCGTTAACATCATTTATTCAGAACTAGCCGCCTTCGGCGACAAGTTTTGGCCGTCGATGGCCTTTTTCGCGTCTGGTTTGTGCAACCTACGACACACGGGCCTCTTCGCAATCGAAATTTGCAACCTGCGGGTCGTCCGCCTTCAGCAACCAGCTGGTCCGACTGCTTCACGTCCAGCCTATGCAAAGTACGGGCCTCTTTTACACGTTTCGGTTAGCGGCCTCTTCCCGACCAAAAAGTTCAACCTACGGGCTACCCACCTTCGGCGACCACCTGGTCCGCCAACGGGCCTCTTCTAAAAAGAAAAAAATGTATAACCTACAGGTCGCTCGCCTTCGGCGACCAGCTGAATGATGAGGGGGGTGTTAACTGTGTCAGTCTAACAACCCCAGATAGCACAAACGTGTCCGGAACATGCCCAGAAGACGTGATATTCATCTAGACAAGCTGACATGTCCATTAAACATCCAGGATTCGTCCAATTCTCTTCCATGTTACGTCAATATGGCACTATACGACGCCCATATTACATCTTATAGGGCGCGTTCGAGAATTCACCGGTGTTACCGGTGCACGACCAGAGCGTTCGGAAAGGCGGAGCGTTGGGCGGAGTTCTGGAAGTAACCGCGTTCGAAAACGTATCGGTCATGTAGCGGTTGTCTGCTCATCGTGACCAGAGCGCAACCAAAATGACCCTGCTAGTGAGGTGGGTTATTCCGGTTATTAGCGTAGTGTTGCCAATGTTTATTTTTGTTTTCTTGGCTTGGAATCGGGTGTGGTGAGGATGACCGAAACCGGTTGACAACCGTGACGTCACTTACCAAAGAATGACCGCAACCGGTAGCACCGGTGCATAACCGACCGGTGAATTCTCTAACGGGCCCTTAGACATGCATATGGACGTAATAATGGACGTGTTTGTCTATTTATAGACCTTTTACGGTCGAATCCTGGTCATCAACAAAAACCATTTAGTATTTTTTAGATTACCTACATCTAAAGTTCTTTAGTACGACAAAACCATAAAAAAATTGCTTTAAAATAATAAAATATTTAGAATACTTAGAATAATAAAATAGAACACTGCGAATGGGGGAAAACAGGCCTCAATGATTAACTCAGTTTTAGCGGTGGCAACTCATGAGCAGGCCCGTTGCTTAGCGACAGCCCCGGTGCTAATTTGGTGTCGTTTATTTTGTTTTGGTCGCCAATCTATAATTACTAGCTGGCAAGCCGTCCAGCATCGCTGGCCCGTGTAAATTCGCTTAAAAAAATTTGCGACCACACAGATACCACACAGTCAGAGCAAGTCCCGATGCCGCTATACGCAGCGGGACTTGCTCTGATACTTCAAAATGTTGAAGTAAAGATTTTTTAGTTTCGGACTGGGAACTTAGAAAAAAATATGCAGCTATTCGTTTTTGGATGTTTAGTCGCTAGAGAATTTTCTTTTTTGGTATGAGGATATGAGTTTCTTTTTACGCAATAAGACTTTTATAGGAAATAATAATACATAAAAAGTATTTTAAATTTCAAAAGTTCCCCGACAAAAAAAAACCCTCTAGAATTTAAAATTTTTTAAAACTTTTTGGGGGTAAAATGTAATATCAATAAAAACATAAAGTATAATAAATTCATGCGTCGTAAGTACAGTATTAGGTAAAATGAAAATCAATGACAAAAAAGTAACTTTTCCATATTTTGTCCATTTCTGGATTTATACACACATCCATTTCATGTCGTATCACTGACATAGTGTGGATCATCTGGAATACGTCCATAAATGGACTTATTCTGGATATTATAATTCTAGTTTTTGTCTATTCATGGACATATTCTGGATTTTCCAGTTTATGTCCTTAAATAGATGTCTTATGGATGTCTATGTATAGACATGTATGTATTATGGATGAGTTGGATCAGAAATAGACATAAAATGGACAAGTGTGTTATCTGGGAACTACGTCTGTGATTTTATTTTTTAAAAATTGGAGTCGTGTTTCAACAACTCAACTCTGAACGTTGAAGTTTCTTTCTGTCTTCTTAAGATATTGGATTCAACAGAAAGAAATTCTAAAGTTGTTGAAACGCGACTCCAATTTTTTTAAAAATAAAATCAAAGATGTAGTCGTTAGACTGACTGACACAGTTAACAGAGGCGCGAAGTCTACCTTACTGGTCGCAAATTTTTTTAAGCGAATTTACACGGGCCAGCGATGCTGGACGGCTTGACGGCTAGTAATTATAGATTGGCGACCAAAACAAAATAAACGACACCAAATTAGCCTAAATAAAAGCTATGATCTAACAACGTTGAAATCAAAATCCATCCGGTTAAACGAATTCAAAATTAAACAAATTCTTATGACAAACACATATGTCACCAAAAACAATCTAAAACACTTAATTAAACACTTCAAAATTAAACAAATACTTATGGACTTATCACAAAAGAAAAGAAATGTCCCAAAACAATCGAAATAAAAGTTACGATCCAACAGCGTTGAAATCAAAATGCATCCGTTAAAACAAATCTAAATTAAACGAACGCTGGCACCAAAGCAATCTAAAACACTGAAACACTTTTAAAATAGGTTTTCACAAATGTCACGCTGTTAACATTTAAAAACACTCGCGTGAGAGCAATGTAAAAAAGAAACGTGACTTCCACAAACAACAACAAATACGTTTTTCTCATCTCAAAGAGTGTTGCCAATTTCCAAAAAAGAATTCCAACAAATAGGTGTTTAAGTGTTGTGCAAAAAACATTTTTTGCATTCTCAATAAATTTGCCCCAAATCTATCAAATTTTTCAGTTAAATCGATCTTAAATATTAAATAAAACTGTCCTTGCATTGCTTATCACGCAGAAGGATTATTTTCTCCAGTATAGGACGTCATCTAATCGATCTACGCCAGAGATTATGTTCCGTGATTTTTTTCAAAGAATCAAGGAATGAATCGTCTTCGCTTCTCAGTTTACTTTTCAAGGCGTGATATCTCGCTAGATATTTAGAGTTGAAAGTAGCTGCAAATTAAAAAAGGGTTAATTTTTTAGCGATCTTTCGATTTGTATAAAAAGTTTTGCTTTTAGTTAGAGATAAAAATGTCGTTTTTATCAAATTTTCAACATGGCGGCAGATGCTCCGGGAGCGATGAGTCGATCCCGGAATTGTTACGAACAGGACTTTTATTTATTCAAAATTAAAGCATCGACGTATGTGTATGTCCATTTAGAACTACAAAAAAATATTAAAGAATCGTTTTAAAAATAGATAGAAAAATGTCCAAATATGTGTAAACCCTCCAATAAAAGTATTCGAGTAAAAAATCAATTTCATATTTTAGATTTGCGAATAATAATTGAGTTTATGAAAAACGCACAACTTGACAAAAATATGGAAAGTCATATTCATACATAGCCAAATCCATATTCTATGATAAATAAATTTTAAATGTATGAAACCACATAGGAAATTTATCTCTTACTCGAATGCTTTCTTTGGAGGGTACCTCAGGACCGAACAGGATATCACTAGAACGTACTGCTAAAAAGTCAAGGTGAAATTTTGATCAATAAATCCAGTCCATACAATTTACACTTACAGAACCCAAAATTGCCAGTTTTGCTACCAAGGGGATGTGTTTGCATGTTACAAGAAGAGGAAGTCCAATCAGAGCGGGAAGAATTGAGTACCGAAGACTTGGGGATCGTTCGATAATTCATCGGCTGATTATGCACCGGTGCTTCCGGTTGTGGTCATTCCTTGGTTAACAGATGTCGCGGTCGTCAACCGGTATCGGTCATCCTCACCACATACGATACCAATGCCAAGAACACATAAATAAATATTGTCAGCACTCACGGCCCTTAATACGCGCAATATTCTATTAAACTTGGCAAAATTGGTGAAAAAAATTAACGAAAACAGTAATTTACTTTCTGTTTCTGGTTCACTTGGCAAAACTAAGCAAATCCAGTTGGCAAAACTAAAAAGTTAGTAATATAGTAGATAAAAATATAAGTAAGTTGGAAAAAACCGATATTTGACTTGGCAGTTTATCGACATTTTCCCCCCCCTCCCCCCCAAAAAAGTCATAGCAATGGCTCTGTCAACACTTCTCTAACCCATTTGTGCCCAGATATTTTTGCTACTTGCTTCGATTTTTGCTAATACCAGTAATGATAGATAAATTTCTGATATCAATTTCTAGGAATTCTTTTTTTTTTAAATCATTATGTACATAAATTGAAATATCAACATCCTATCCTACCGGGACCTTCGCTATTAGTTGCTAATAACGACGGCCCCTATCCTACTTGGTTATCTTGAAATATTTTGTGGAGTTGAAGTTCAATACTCATGAATAAAGGATAGGAAAAATAAATAACGTTTTCGACTGATAGCGAAAAGGCCGTCTCAAAAAAGGGACGCTAGGCATAAATGGGCTAATAACTGCAATAACCCACAACGCTAGGAGATTCATTCTGGTTGTGCTCTGGTCACGCTGAGCAGATAACCACTACATGACCGAAAACATTTCAGAACGCAGTTTTTTTAGGGCTCCGCCTTTTCGAACTCTCTCGTACCGGTGAATTATCGAATACGTCCTTGGAAGTTGACGTTAAGGGCCTGTCTTACACGCAATCCACGCACTACTGCGTACTAGGTAAATACACGCCGAATCATACGGTTGTGGATTTGATTACCACTCATATCCTGGTTGTAAAAAATCTCCTTTCTCCCTGCTAGTAAAAAAACCTTTTATTGTGTTCCTCACTATAGTCGACGAGGATTTATATGCGATTTATTGGAACCAAGTTCACATGTCCGAAAATAAGTGTTCCAGCAACAACCAAAGAAAGGAACTGCCAGCAAACGTTAGAAAACCGAATCAGCTGGCTCCTGTCTCCGTTTATTTGAGTTTTTCAACTAACTGCATTCAGTTGGCTTTAAGAATAAGCCTTTGAAAACACTTAAAGCAAAAGTTAGTTGCACGAGAGGTTCTGGTTGAACGTTTACCAATGCGTCCACATACTCTTCCAAAGTTCTATTTTCATAATTTTCTTTCTGATAAAGGTGGGATTTCTACGTCGGAAATAATAGATTAGGATTTTTCTCTCTGATGAAGCACTTCAACTGTCTTTGAATTTTGAGAAATCATCTTTTACATAAATTTAAGTCTGAAGGGAGAGCGTGTGGCTGGAGCTGGTTTTCATCCCGTGATTCCGCGTGGTAGATTAAGGTGTTATCCAACCGGGCAAAAGGAACCCGATAGCCCGGCAATCACGGCCAAGGTGTAGCGTGCGCGGAGGCGATCTCCTGCCACCATACAACATTACTCCCCCCACCACACTTTTTTTAAGAGTCAGTTGGAGGTTGATGAAATATGTTCCAGGCGTTATGGAATTTGCCAGTGTTGTGGATCTTGTTGAGATTACTGCCACATGTTGTGAACTTTGAGAGATTTCTACCAAGTGTTGCGGCCTTCGAGAGGTTGATGCTACGTGTTATGAACTTTGAGAGATTACTTCCAAATGTCGAGGGCTTCACGAGGTTGTTCCCACATGTTGTGGGCTTTGAAAGAGCAAGTGATGTATGGGGATGTTGCTGGTGCTATTTGCCGGTAAAGGCGAGGAGAATGCGCGTTTGTATTTACCAGTGAAAAGAAGCATGCTGCAGGGCGTAAAGAATAAAACGGGGTCTTTACAGAAGATTGGCGATTTCTGCTTCGCGCAGTCAGTCAACATCACCAATGAGTCTTTGCGCTCAAACGTAGCAATACAGTTTGAAACAGAAATGTTAGCAGTGTTTCAGGCAATTCTTTGAACATTTGATGTGAAACTAAATTTGTAAACTTAAATTGTATAAATCTACATATTACAGTACAAAATTTACTATCATTTCTTTAATTAACAAATTTATGTGAAACTATCAAATTTTCGATAGTAAAGCCGCATTCGTAAACGCCAAACGAGTTACACTCGTACAACGAGTTTCCATCTACGGTGTTCGTAAAGGAAACTGAGTTCATCCAGTTTATAAACTAGAGCGTTCGTATACAAAACTGAGTGCGATTAGTTTCAAACGAAATAAACTGAGTTCGGATTAGGTTCATTGAGATTGTTGAGAAGATTACTTGTTGCACGTTGTTTTGTTTAGAAATGGCGTCCGTTGTTATGAAAAGCATTTTACATTTGCTGAAGCTGCAAATATTATTTTTTCGAGAGGAAATTCATGCATGCGCTAGAAACTGCAACGAAGATACATAATTTTTCAAAGGTAATCATTTTCTTGTATTTTTCATTTTAATAAATTCGAAAGTGCATGTTTTAGTGTTGAGATTGAAGTTGATTTAAACCGTTATTAGCGAAATTTGAACTTCTTTTGCTAAATACTTTTGAAAAAATGTTGAAATTTCTAAATTTTGATCCATGCACTTCAATCATGGCCATTCTTTTTCTTAAAAATCCTGTTGATTTATGTTGAGTATGTCCTAAAAACTCTCCTCAGCAAAATTAACGCATTCGCGAATTGTAAACAAACACGTCTCCTAGGTGACGAAACTAAATAAACTGAAGTTGTTCGTAAAGTCAAAAGAAACTGATAACCACTGACAGCACTAAACACGCTCATTCCAGTTTTCTTATGAAAACTCGTGAACGAGTTTGTCGTTTACGAATGCACCCTAAGTTTCATTATTGTTTGAGAGTTTACCAAGTATTTTGTATTTTGTATTTTTTTTTTTTTGTGAAAATCAGATGTCTTCAGAATGATGAAAGCACACGATGAAAGAAATCTGAGTGCTGCATTTTTTGATTCGATTCCGTGAATTATTACACTCGTATTCTGGGGTCAAGGACATGCCTCTCTACCCCCAGGGTAATGAGTCGTAAGCTAGCTAGAGCTTATTTGCACAAAAATTATACACCCTCCAAAAAAAGTATTCAAGTAAGAGATAAATTTCCTATTTTAGATTTGTGAATAATAATTGAGTTTTTGAAAAACGCACAACTTGACAGAAATATGGAAAGTCATATTTATACATAGCCTAATTCATATTCTATGATAAATAATTTTTAATATACGAAGCCAACGTAGGAAATTTATCTCTTACTCGAATACTTTTTTTGGAGTGTTATATAATTCACTAACGTATGCAGCACCAAAATCGACGATATTTCTACGCTGGGAATGACAACAGCCAGATGTAAACATTAGCGGGTGCATTTCCGTTTTTCCGTCATGATAACATCCCTCATCACCAGTTCTGACAAGTTAAATTATTTACACCTCTTACCATTAAATAAACGAACTAATAGAGTAAACATAAAAAGTAGATGCGAGGTTGCTATCCTTGGCACATTTCAGCACATTATTTTATTAAATATAAAGATATATATGAGCAGGAAAAAAGGTTAATATACAAACCTACATAAGAGGCAGGAAATTTACAATGCCTATCCATATTTTAAAAAAACATTGTAAACATTGTTAGGAATCTCGAGAAATATTGCTCATAGGCCTTAGCTAACATCACTTTTGGGAACTTATTTTTGGCGCCAAACTCGGCGATATTTCGCCAAAAGTCGGCAAGCTTGGTGACATTTTGGACATTTCGCGCGATTTTCCCAATGGGGAATGTAAAGGTGTTTTTCCTGCATAAACATCACATATTAGCCTTGTATTCATTAATATTTCTATGACGTAATCAAAACGCGTTTGTTCGGGGACCCTTTAGAAAGGTCCCGAGTTTTCTTGAATGTACACTCTCCAAAAAAAGTATTCGAGTAAGAGATATACTTCTTATGTTGGTTTCGTATATTAAAAATTATTTATCACAGAATATGATTTAGGTTATATATAAATATGACTTTCCATATTTCTGTCAAGTTGTGCGTTTTTCAAAAACCCAGTTATTACTCGCAAATCTAAAATAGGAAATTTCTCTCTTACTCGAATACTTTTCTTGGAGGGTGTACGTCGGAAAGTATAAATAGGTGGGGGGCGGCCCCGATCCAGTCTGCTTGTGGAGAGAGCAGATGTCAGTGAAAGCTTAGGGCTTTGAATCGACGTTATAGAAGCGGTATTTCCGCTTGTTTTAAAAGCCTTATTCATATGTCCTGTGTGTAAATTCTTCATTGCTGGGTCTTGAGGGACTATTTGCGATTTCCCCCGTAAGTTTCCATGAATTTATGCCTGTGGAAGTGTTTTATTTGTGTGAGAAATACAGCATTTGTGAAAGCTTTGATACTGACCCGACTGTTATAAACAAGCTACTGGCCGTTGGTTCCTGTGAATTTTGCTCAGTGGACTGTTCGACGAAGTTCTAGAACCAATAAAGTTTGTGTTCCATCCTGAAAAGTGGACTCTTTACTACAACTTTCTACACCTACCGGACTGTAGAACGACGAACCCAGAAATTAGCAGAGTTTTCTGCAACAATATTGCATTCAGGAATACTTATCAATAATGTAACCATACAACACCAGGTTGCTATCTTTGGCGCATTAACACAGTTGTTATTAAAATGGAAAAGTACCCATTAGCGGAATCACGGAGCCAGGGGCTTAGCAAGAGGGAGGGGGGGTGGTGGTGTTGAGGGGGACTGCTGCCCCCTCCCGAAACGGGTCCCTTTACTTACCTTATTTTTCTCTTTCTTATATTTCTCTATTATATTATATAGTGTATTTTTCTTTTTTGGTCTGTAAAACAGTGTTTTGGATTCGAAATCTAAATTAAAATCGCCTACTAAAACTGTTTTACAGTCTTCGGCAAGCATATTCTAACTATACTTCACCTTTATAAATACTGTTTGGAAAGTGCATCCGTGAGTTTGGAAAGTGTGTCGATGAGTGTACCGTATATGCTTTCCTTGTTCCACAAAACATTTCTTTGGAATTAAAATATTTAATAAAATCTATTGCTAAAACTGTTGTCCATTCTTCATCAGGCATATTCTAACTGTACTTCTCCTATGTAATAAACTGTAAGGTTTGACACCTTCTAGCCAAATATGGAAGATATCGCAAAGCTAGGATCAGTTTTGGGGACTTTTTTTTTGGTCGCCAAACTTAGCGATAAATTGTCAAAAACTACAAACCTTAGTGACTTTCGGCATTTTATTCTCCCTTCTCACTCTCTCGCAACCCTATGAAAAATGCAACGATGTCTCGATAATTCGAGGTAGACGGGGCCGGGCTTGCCTCGAAGTATTGAAAACTCGAATTATCGAAATCATAAAATTTAATAAGCAAATAAATGGAAATAAAGCAATTTTTGTAACTTGAGTGCCTATTTAAATGAAAAATGCACTTACAGATTATTAAATTGCTGATGATTAGAACAGGTTAACTACACCAGAAAACAATAGCTAATTATTCCTTGTGTCAACAAGCTGACCCGTTTCCAAGCAGCAATATTGCGCCATCGTCAAATTAGCTTGTCAACACTGCTCAGAAATGTCTGTGAGGGCATCCAGAAAAATACACCCGTTTTCTTTGGGGGGAGGATTTCTGATGTGACTTTCGGGTACGTCAGGTATTTGAATTTTGTGATGCGAAATGAATTCTTTTCCGTGTTTTGTGTGTGTTGGTCATTATTTGGGAGCTGAACGGATTTTTTTCACTAACTCGGATTTATGGGAAACTCTAACAAACTTGACTCTACTGTAGCACTTTAGTGCTAAATAAATAAATAATCAGAACTTTACTATAACAATAACATTTTTAAAAATCTCTCTCTTTTTTTTAACATTTTGTTCTTAATCAAGCTTGTAATGGCCCTCGAACAAAATATAGTCATTACGGCTGAATATTAAAAAGAACGCAATTTGTACTGTCCCTTTTATATTCGTATACGCAGATCTAGATTTTTAACCACCCCGGTACACCTCTACTAGATAGCTGGTTTTTTCCGAAAAGGACGATATCGATATGACGTCATTTTTCAACCATTCACACGTGACCTTTCGGCTGTGTTGGTGAGAAATCTGTAATCTGATTGGCTGAAGTGTATATTTTTAATCGACACGTGACTGAAATAGCCTCGTCTCAGTGTAAGTTTTAATATGTTAGCATTCCAATGGGAATCTGTGGAAAAATATCTTTTTGCTGTCATGTACAGGTTCCAGAGAGTTATTGAAACATCCATAGACAGCACAATACAGAGGCATAATTATTATTTTTTTAATTTTGAGCCTATTACCAAGAGCCCAGCACATAAACCTATGGAGAAAATGTTGTCTGTTTTCCACCGACACGTGACTTTTATAGCCTCGAACCCAAGGAGTCGATATCCTCCAGTTAACGTAAACACGGGCTAGGAAACCTCATGCCCATATCACACCTCCTCCTGCGTTCAATCTTCAATTCAATCAAGTATTTTTTTCAACTCGTGAGACTATTTCACTCAACTGGTTTGACTGAAAAAATAAAGGGAATGAGCGAATCTGTGATGTCACTGCAGCCTCTCCATTTGCTTGCCTGTGATTGGTCTATCGGAGAAGTTGAACAAGTTGAATGAAATACTCAATTTTTCCCGGACCGGCTGGGAAAAGTGGCGGATGTTGAACATACATATCGCACAAGGCTTTTCACCCAACTATTGTGGAAAACAGTAGAAAGAAAGTGTTGCTTGAATTGAAGATCGGGAAGGTGCGATATGGGCTTCAGAAAGACCCTCCACAGAAGGCACCCCCCCCTACCTCGGCTTAGATCCCTAGTGTAGATAATCAGGCTCTGGGATTACGAGCCAATGAAAAGGTTTCGATTTATTTACCCTTGAGCACAGGTTGACTTTTATCAAGTTGACATAACCAAACCACAATTTTCATGTATATAGTTTGATAACAAAGTTACAATTACAGTGAAAGTTTTAAAATAGAATAATGATGTACACAATTACGTCATGGCTATGGGTCACGGGAATTTTTTTGCCGTAAGCACGTACGTCGGTGCTCAAGCGGTTAAAATATCCTAGTTCCAAATGTTTATATTCATTGTGCAGATTAATTTTATTAAACAAGTAAAAAATATCAGAAAGAAAATGAGTTTAAGTCAGAATAGTGAAAATGAAAACTAATTTTATTTTGACAGAAACTATTTTTAATTCAGTCGAGCCCACTTAATGGAATATCCAAATTCTCACGAAAAATTATTCTAATAAACGGGATATTCACTTATCCGGAACCAAATCTGACAATTTACTGCTACTTGGTACATCGAAAATTTACTTCATTAAGTGGAATATTTTTTTTTAAACGAGATTCCACTAAGCGAACTCGACTGTACAATAATTTAATATATATATATATATATATATTTTACAAACGTTAAAAATTCTCTGTGCGTATAAAGAGAGAGTGAATCAGAATTAAAGTAAAATATTTATCTTTATTTCAATTGAAAATTCAGACAGTATTCATTTCTTTGTTCTTCAACATTCGTTTTTTCCTAAAGGGGAAAAAATATGTACAGTGTTTTTATGATCATGCATTTATTATAATGAATTAAGAAAACGAAAACAGCATACACTTAAAAGAGTAAATAATAACTGTTTTTTTTTTCCCTCACTGTATAATGGGGGTAGGGGAAAAGAATTTTTAAAAAATCAAACCTTTAAATGTAGTGATTTTAATGTCATTAATTTTAACCTGCTCACTCCCATCGGCACAAAAACGCGAAGCTAGTGATTCTTTTCTATGTTCATCGTTACTTCCCAATACATCGTTGAATCTTCTCAATGTGCCCCACTGCGTTAGTTCACAAAAACCCACGCTGGGAAGCATCAATGAACACACAAGGGAAATCGTTGTCTTTGCTTCTTTGCAACAATCGGAATAAACAGGTCAACCGGTCGTTAAGTCGTAGAATAAGGCGCAAATATAAGATAGTGCTGGAAAGTTTTCTGTAATAAATGCGTTAGTTTTAAATGTTTACACGGAAATTCTTCAGTGTTTCCATACCAGAAATTTTATTATTTTCTTTACGTCAGTATGAAAGTAAGCTATTAAATTTTCCAAAACATGGGTTTATACCAGGAATAAATATTTTTATATGCAATATTTTTGTTTGATTACATTTGAAGCCGAATTCCTTTTTCCTAAAAGCACTCATTTGCGGTTTTCTAAAATATACTGGTTCAGTGATTCCGTTCGAATTAATTTAAATAATTTGGCAAATAGTTTCAAGAATACTGGTATTTTGCTTTGACATTAAAAAACAACAACCTTAACCTTGTTGTTTTAAAAAGAATACATATAACTCAATAGGAAAAGTCAAAAATAAAATAATTAATCATTCACTTTAAATTACAATTCCTCAGATTTCTTCGGGTTGATGGTTTTTCAAAAGCAATTTAGTTATTCACAAAATACAAGATAAAATGTTTATTTGACTTGCTCTCTCATAATTTTTTCATTTCCTGGCTACGTGCATAATAAACAGTTACAGGCAACTTTTTTAGAAATATCATCTTTGCTCGTCTGTACGCACGTACATAAATGTGCAAGGAAGTCCTTCTTCTGGAATTTGAATCCATTATTTTTCGGCTAATGTTTTTAAATTGCTATTGCAAAACCGGTTTTTCAAATTAAGCATCGCCTGAGAGATATCAGTTAAATTGCCATTCTAGAGATAAAACATTCTTTCTCGTTCATTCCGAAAATATTTTCTCCCTGTGGCTCTTGTAGAATAAATGATACATTAATGACTAAGTACTATAAATTAAAGTTATCAC
Source organism: Cheiracanthium punctorium (assembly GCA_038373885.1). NCBI lineage: Eukaryota > Metazoa > Arthropoda > Arachnida > Araneae > Cheiracanthiidae > Cheiracanthium > Cheiracanthium punctorium. The sequence goes on along the minus strand of JAWZYV010019925.1, from coordinate 738,886 downwards.
TTTGGATCTAAAAAGAAAAAAAAAATACAACATAAATTAGAAAAGCTATTAAAGTCAATAATATTCATTTTCCGACCATTTGAAGGTAGCATAGTAAACTGCCAAATTACAATTTCCCCCCAATCATTTAATGATTTAGAGACAAAAAACGAGAACACATTACAGTAATACCCCGAACTTACGCGATAGGAGGGACGAGCAGTGTAAGTTGTGGTATAATTTCGCATATAAATTTGTCTTATACAAATTATTTTTAAATGGTGCCGGATACTAAAGGAAAAAATAATTTAAAAATGTGTTTAGTAAAATCTTAAATAATATATTTATGTATAACAAATTATATAATTTAAGGCGTAAACCGAAGTTGTTTTGGAAGTAAACAAAAGAGACGAATCGAAGAGATTTGATTAACTCCGGGTTCGCGTAAGTCGAGGTATTGTAATTACTGTATTTGAAAACAAGTTTTGTTAGTATTTTCATGTGCTAATAAAATGTATACCCTCTCAGAAAATTATTCGAGTAAAAATGAAACATCCTTCGTTGGTAGAAAGTTTGCCTAAAAACTGTGTATTTGTCGAACAGAAACTGCATGCTTTGAAATTCTTAAATTGAAATAGTGGTAGTATTAAACAGCACAGTCCTGGGGCGTAGCCACGGGGGGGGGGGTTAAGGGGGTCATACCCCCCCATGAGAAATTTTTTGCCATACAAAATGTATATTATTCACTCTATTATCACACACACGTATACATATACATGAGTTATAATAGTCGTAACCCCCCCCCCCCCCATGAAAAATTTCTGACTACGCCCCTGCACAGTACACTTACATAACTTTATTATTAAAACTAAAATTTTTTAACACTTTTTTTCTGAAAGAGTAATTTTTATCAGAAAAATCTAATATGTAATGTTAGATTTTTCAAGTCAATGCGTGCATTACTAAATACAATTGTTTTCTAAAACTTTTTTTTTGTTGTTGCTTGTCGTTGTATATTATCTATTTTTTATTTTTGCTTGGCGCTATTATTATTTTTTTTTAAAGATTATTGCATTTGAAACCTAAACTCAAGTTTTATCGAACAGGAAAAAGAAACCGAAATCGCCAAAGAGAAAATCACTATTATCAGAGAGTAAAATTGCAATTCGATCCCTGAAATCTTAAAACAATAGAAATATTTGCTATCGACATGGTTTCAGCTGAAAAGATTAGCTGAAAAGATCCAGCTGAAAAGATTCAGCTGAAAAGATTAAGATTCATTGGCCCGATTATGAAAGTTTTTTCGGGAACTATTTTAGCTGAGAATTCTTCTGAGTTGGTAATAATACTAGATAACTCAGACCTGTTAAAAAAAAAAAAAAAAAGTATTTGTAATATTTATTATGCAATACTGTCCGAATTATTATAATAATTTGTTTATGATGTTGCCTGCATGGGATGTCGATGGCCACGGGATTCATTTTCCTGGGATTTTGTCATCGTCGGTATATATTCCCCTTGCTAAATTTTCGGATTAACTTAGCATAAGCTTTAAGAAGAGCAGAAATTCCTTGTATTTACTTAGGACTAATTTCATATCTCCCTTCCCCCTCCGTAATAATTTTCTGGCTACACCCCAGGAGTTTTTTTTTTTTTTTTTTTTTTTTTTTTTTTTTTTTTTAGCACTCGGGTGCTATTTCTTTCAAGCACGGGATTTTCGTGTACGCGGCGCACCGAGGTCACTTTTCCGTTTGATTCATGTTTTCTGCAGAGTGATTTGATATTGCTAACGGAAACATGGACTATCCCTTCAGATGATTTTCAAATACCAGGATTCACTTTGGTCGAACGGATAGACAGTGATTTCCAAAAAAGAAAGACATCTGGAGTTATAATTTTTATAGAGGAAAACTTTATAAAAAGAATATGAAACACTTTACCCGTGCCTACACGAGTCAGATCAGTGGTGTTCAAATGGTCATTGCGTATATTCAAGATAAAGTGAGACATGCAGTTACATACGCTAGTCCTCGAATTTCTTATGAAGATAAATTAGACGCTATATTCGAAGAGTTGCTGAAGGAGGATGATTGCAAGACTGTTTTAGTAGGAGATTTTAACACAGAATTAAATTCCGGTCAAGGATCGATTTCGTAACTGAAATGGATACTTTAGATTTTCCAATACTCACTCATTAGAGATGAGACGGGCTCAGCCCGAGCCCGAAAGCCCGAGCCCGGGCCCGAACCGGGCTCGGGCTCTGTAATTCACAATTGCATTCGGGCTCGGGCGGGCTCGAGCTCATGAAAAATTTCTATTTTATTGAACATACTTCTTGAAACAGATTTTTAAAAATTGATTCATATGGAAAATAAAAGTACTTAAAAAAAAATAGCGGCACGGGTGCCTAGAAGGCGCGTGAAGCTCTTTGGGTATTTCAGAATGGCGGCTTATATTGCTTAGTTAGTCATGAGATAGGACATTATTTCATAAACATAGATATAAAGAATTAGAAAGTGCATTAAAAATGTGCAACTATATTTGTCGTTAATTTGCATAAACGGCAAAATTCCTTGTATTCTATCAAAGAATTAGTTCTTTGAATTTTATGGAATTTTATTGAATTTTATTTATCTTTAACTGAAATTTCGGGCTCGGGCTCCGACTTAAATAATATTGCTCGGGCTCGGGCGGGCTCGGATTAAAAGTTTTCGGGCTCGGGCTTCAAAAAATGAGGCCGAACTCATCTCTATCACTCATCCAAAACATTTCACCAGTAGGGGCCAAACAACAATTGATGCAGTTTTCAACAAGTTATCATTTTCATCTATAAAAAATCTATTCAATCTATTCAATTCTTCCAGCCGAGTGCGTAAATAAAATCTGGAAGAGTTTCAGTTTTTTTTTTTTTTCTTTCGGACCGGAACGAATATGTAGTTTGTACTTGAAAAGATGGAATTTTGTGTTTTCATACTTTTTTTTTTTCTTCTTCTTCTTTCTTTCGGACCGGAACCGAATATGTAGTTTGTACTTGAAAAGATGGAATTTTGTGTTTGCATACTTCTTCTTTTTTTTTTTTTTTAAGAAGCAAAGCTTATATACTTTTTAAAGATGAATTACAGAAACTAAAAATATTTGGGTGTTTCTTGAAAAACCAACATATTTAAGGAAAGTGTCGCAACACGGCGGAAGACATGTGATTTAACTATTTGGTACCCATGCACCATAGGCGTAGAGTTGTATGGGCCCGTGGGGCTCGACCCCCCCCAATAAATTGTGAATAGGGGCTGAGCCCACCCAATAATTTATCACTAAATACAGAAAACTAATTTATACTAACATAAAAAAAGGAATTCAAGCCATTTACAAATGTTTAAAAAAACCTTTACTTGTACTTTTAAAAATTTTCTTCTTTTGATTTCAATCATAATTTAGTATTCATTGTGATGCCATGTAACACAAAATGTTACTATAAGCTGCCCTCGCCAGGCTCTGGTTAATTAAAATCAGACTATGCAATGTAAAGTATGAAATGAAGAAAAGTTCAGATGTGTCTAAAATGCACCATCTCATCGAAAATAATTTTTTTTTTTCCTCCTTTGGATTTTTTATTTTGCTTCTATTTTTAACTTATAACATGGTAGGAAGATATAACATGGATACTTACCTTAGGTTTAGAATTCTATGAATTTAGAATATATTCTTAGAATATATTCTTAGAATTATATTTTAAGCCAAAAAATCATGTAGAAAAAGTGGTTAATTATATTCCGTAGTAGTTGGCAGCTATGAGTAAGTTTTATCTAAGTGAATCAGTGGCATAGCTAGAAATTTTTCATGGGGGGGGGTTACGACTTTTGCAACTCACATATATGTATACGGGTGTATGATAAGGGAGTGAAGAATATACATTTTGTATGGCAAAAAATTCCTCATGGGGAGTGGTTATGACCCCCCTACCCCTCCTTGGCTCTGCCACTGACGTGAATATATGTGGTTGTGGGGCGCGGCCCCCGCAATAATTTCGAAAACTTTACGCTTATGCCCATGCCTTGAACACTTTTAACGCCAGTAAACTTTAGAGGTATTGGGGAGTTGCCCAGTTCGCCTTGCACGGGCAAGAGTCTCTGTACATCAGGTCATTATGCTGATAACGTTATCCAAATTACTAAATACTTTTCCGAACTGTAAGAGCAACCGTACAATTTATTTCCATACATAGAGCATTTGTGATTCATCATATGATTGCATGATAAAATAAATTAGGTATTCTAAAGATATTTATTGGATAAAGATGAATAACAAAGTTTAATAATAAAGCTATTTACTCATAACTCGAAGACACTTTAAGGTACTACAGTTAATTTATGATAATATTTACACAAAAAACAAATTTAGTAGTAGAATATCTAGCATTTTAGCCTAGATGATCTATAATGAATATGAGAAATGTTCGCAGATATTAATTCGCAAATGCTACTTATATAACTTAAATGTGAGGATCTATGTATACATGTAATTTAAAATTTGTACTATTTTTAAATATTTATTTCAGGTATAGATATTTTCAATTGTTTTCTGGCGCATGATGTTTAAAAAATAATAATAACCCAATGCAGTTTCATTTTGATACAAAGTATTTATTTTTTTAGGAGAATAGTTTTTAAAATATCATCTATATTCTATAGACTATATCTCTTTTTCTGACGGTAAATTAGCTTGATAAAAGTTAACAGAAAAAAAATGACGCATAAATCAGAATAAATGACTTAAAAAATAAAAACGTGCATTTTAGTTCTACTGAACAGTATTTTAACACTTATTGGCAAATTTAACGTTAATGGCTCATGAATATTGCGCTCCGGAGATCACCAGTTTATTAACTCGAAAATTTCCCCCTTTTCACGCATAGACCGACTTCAGCGGACTGACTAATCAGGAGCCCCGGTTGGAAAATAGTTCTTGTGCTCTTCTGGTAACTTGAGGAGGAGCATCGAGGGGTTCTTGCGAGTGGCTAAACGATGCCCTGCAGTTTTTACAGACGCCAGTTGGCCGCTAACCACCGACTATTTCCCAACAACCGGGGTAGAATAGAGGTTCCCTCGTTTCGCCTCGAAATGATCTGAGAGCCCTTAGAACAACAGATTTTGTGTCTTCTACTGTGTAGTGTTTAGATTTCTTCATACATTCTTTCAAACTATATCCTTTCATTGTTCTGTGAAATACTGTATGTTATTAGATAGAAAAATCTTTGAATTATCATTATTTTAATAGACTGTACACCCTCCAAAAAATGTATTCGAGTAAGAGATAAATTTCCTATTTTGATTTCATATACTAAAAATTATTTATCATAGAATATGAATTAGGCTCTGTATAAATATGACTTTTCATATTTATGTCAAGCTGTGCGTTTTTCAAAAACTCAATTATTATTCGCAAATTAAAATAGATAATTTATCTCTTACTCGAATACTTTTTTTTTTTTTTTTTTTTTTTTTTGGAGGGTGTACTACCGACTCCCACACTGCACGAGTCACACTCCACTGAATGTGAACATGAGCTCTAGGGAATATTAGGGCTCTGGTACTTTTATTGCTAAAAAATAAGTCCCGCACAGAACTACACATGCTACTATGAAGTTAGCTAGGAAATCTGTGTCTTAAACAATGACCACAAATTTTTCACATCTGTTTTGCATATATACTTACATTTCGCTTACAGCAGTTCTGTCTTAAATGCTCGACAAAGTGGCAGTCCTCCCGCGCTACAGCCTATGAGACTCCATTTTCCATCAAGAGTTGAAAAGGCAACGCAATTTCTGTCACTAAACCAAGTGGTGGGTTCTCGGTCGGCCCAGCTGGTGTAATTCAGGGGGCTACCATCAACCCACATGAAAGATTCTTTTGCAAAAAAAAAAAAAAAAAAAAAAAAAGTAAGAAATTAGTGTAGAATAATATGCTTTTGCAAAAAAATAAAAATCTAAACGGTTGAGAGGCTGTTCCCAACAAATCGAAATCTTTCCGATGCAAAAGGTTTCCGCAAATGTGCTCGCAAAGAGCTCCTGCAAGCTTTTCGAAAGCGTGCCGTCCACCATAGGAATCGAGAACGATGTGATGGGAATATGCATTTTGTGGAAGATGCGAGATCTCTGTGCGAGTGCGTTTGGGAAACTTTCGCATAGAAAGTTATGATTTGCTGGGAATAACTCCCCAGAACTTTACTCAAAATATTTTTTGAAACTTACTTTTGTCAAATGTTCGGACGAGACCAAGATGGCCAGGGTACGAATTTTTCCATAAGTAAGCAACCAGGGAATCTCTTTCGTGATCAGAATGAATCGTTATCATTTGCATACCTGTATAAAGAAATTGCTGTTAATAGCTTATTACTATTTTCACGCTTCGAACCTGTACATGTAACAACTATTTTAATATTTTATTTCTTGGACATTATACAGCAACGAACTGACACATCACTCATTATTCTAGTGCTTCAATCCAAAACTAAACGATTAATTTTGACTTACATGAATAAACCTGTGTGCATTCAGAAAGAAACTAAGGGCGAGATTCAAGTGAAAAGTGCGCGATCGCGCGAGTTCGAATCGAACGTTTTCCAGTTCCCAGTTCAATCCCCAGAATGCTTCCAATGAACAAATCTATCGCGCTTTCACGTGATCAAAATACGATTGGTTTGTTTCAGTTGAATAAGAAGCATTGATATATTTCGAAGTTTTCCCTGTTCGACGCGGAAAACGTTCGAATTGTGTTTCCCTTGAATCTCGCCCTAAATAAAGTCTCTAGCTTGAACCCATCTACTTCCTGCGATTGAAAAGTGGACAATTTAATTGAATACTTAGCAGGTACATAAGCTCGGTGCAGTTACACTAAAGTTGAAGCAGTGAATTCTCTTCTTAACTCGAGTAGTGATTGGTGGAAGAGAAGGAAAAGGGTCGTCTCATCTCGCGTAGCAACTGCGAAGCTTCTTCTTGTCTGGCGAAATCCCTATACAGTAATGGGAAATTTACCAGTCTCGTCTCGCATAAGTGCAAATTTCTGTCTCGCATCCATCTCTGAAATCAAGGCCATTGCTAAGACTTTTTTTAGGGGGGGGGAGGAGAGAAGTCGATAAACTGCCAAGTCAAATATCGGTTTTACCAACTTATTTATTTTCTTATCAACTACATTATAAAAATTTTTACTTTTGCCAAGTGTACCAGAAATGTAAGTAAATTATAGTTTTCGTTATTTTTTTTTTACAAACTTTACCAACTATATACCTAATTTTACCAAGTGCAACAGAATTCGCAAGTGTTGGAAGGGGGACTCCCCCCATCCTTCCCTTTAGCAAGGGCCCTGCCTGACCTCGAGTGAAAATACAAAGACATTATGGTTATGGATGGATTTTAGTTTCTTTTTTTCCAATGGTCGGGCCAGCGGCCTACCTAGAGGTCTGGCCGCTAGGAGGGCCCGACATGTTGGTCATTTCATTATGGAGACTCCTAGTAGGCAGATCAATGTTGCCCCTATGAATGGTCTCCTAATTTTAAAACAAATTCTAATGAGACCTAGCATTTGAAATCGCCCCTCCCCCTAGAGGTGTTGTTTAAAGATGAAGAACATTGGAGCTGCACGAACAGATTTTACGTGCACCAGTTCCCATTATCGTACACGGTGCCACAGCAGTCCAGCCGAGAGAGGTGTTTACTCTAGGTGTAGAGGCCAAGCCGGTGCTACTACACTTTCCGTGTTCTTATTGGGGACGGATCTTTGCGGGTTCTGAATTTCCGTTATTCAACAACGGAAAAATATGATTTAGTGTACTAGCATACCGCAGTTTTGTTGCTTTGGTTCTCTTTTGGAGGGGAAAGCCTTAGAATGCTTTAAAATCTCATTTGTGGAAACTCGTGGGCTTTACGTGAGTCAAAAAGGAGGAAAATCTTGGAACTGGTAATCACCAAAGTACTGACATCTGAAAAGACACATTCAGTCTGGAACTAACAAGAGCGTTATGTTCGCAACTTGGACTTGCGTTCAGGATCTGTTTACGTATGATTTGAACATATTCAGTTTACCTATAATAATTAGTTATGAATTTATGAAAATTAACGCTTTTTTGAGAAAAAACATTAAAGACCTTTATGGTGTTATTACCCATTTGGGTGTTAAAACAAACATCATAACCCAAATTGAAAAGAGGAGACTACAATGGTATGGGCATGTCCAACGAATGAATGTGGATGGAATACCACATCTTGTATTGAACGGGATAATGAAAGGAAAAACAGGAGGGGAAGATTAAAGTAAAGGTGGGAAGAGAAGCTTATGAGGAACATGACAGAAAATGGAATTGATGAGATACTCAGGACAGAGAAAGGCAAAAACTGAGGGATGTTTTTGTTTGAAAGGAAATCTCAGCATTGAGGAAATTCCTAAAGAGACAGATTAGCCATATTTAATGCTGATGTTTATAGAGAAAAGATCTCCGATATTTGGCATAAAAAAGTCATTTTTATTCCATCATAATCCTTCCTCGTCCGTTGAATTACAGTAGAGCGTTGATATTCCGGATTACTAATTGTGACCGGACCCTATTCGTATTTTCGAAACGAACCAAAAAAGTTCGTTCAAATTCATTTAACAAAAGAAAACTTGCTAAAACCGTTATTAAATAATTCTAGTGCGGTTAAATAATTGGAGCAGATAAATAAAACCATTAATGAATGTGGACTTATAATGTATTTGAATGAAAGAATGTACATACACATGTAATAAATAATATGTACATACATATGTATTTACAGAATACTGTGCAGTTTCTACATTGTTTCGGATCTAATAAGGGAACAATTTGTCTGAGCTAATGGCAACAGACAGCCAACAAAACAGGTTGAGAAATTTTGATTCAAATTTTTCACAAGTAAGCCCTGACAATGGATTTACTTGTCTATGTATCTCTTCAGCTTTTTTTCACAGGAATTGAATTCCCCCCCCCCTCCCCCCCTTCCTCCAGATTATCGACAGTCCAGGTTTTTGACGCCCGGATAACCGGCGCTCTACTGAGCATATTTTTTTTAAACCTGTTTCTTGCGGAAAATTTTTCCGGTTCTGTGCTATTCATTAAAGGCAGGTTTTACGGCATATTAGTTTATATTACTACAAGTATTATTACTTTTATCTTACCTTTGGATAAGCAGTAGCGAGAAGTAGCATCCCAACTCAGAACGCTGTTAGAGAGTGTAGGAACATAGTAGCAATATTTGTCTCCTATATCAATCACTTGAGGATCACTATTTGGACAAGTTCCCAGTGTGACAGGAACAGCAGGAGGAACGTCTGCATTAGGCGAGAACAAATATACACTTTATACATATGTAATTAGTTTACTCTTAAATATAAATAATGTAAAACGTTCAATAACGCCCATGTCTTCCGGCTCGTTGTTAAATTTTAAAAGTGAAATTATCAGAGCTGAAATTACAGATGGAGTCTCAAACTGTGATAAAACAAACAATAATTAACGTGCATTGGAGCCTGAGCCTGATATTTCCCGAATATGTTTTTGGACTCCACAATCATGAATGTGAACTACAGTAAAACCTCACAACAACAATATTCAATACAACGATAAATCCCTCTATAACGATTAAATTTTGCGGTCCAGCGGAATTTCCATACAATATAATCTCTCCTCGATATAACGATGTATCCTTCTAGAACGATAATCTCATTGGGTGGCTTAAGCATCGTTGTATCGAGGTTTATGTCATCTTTACAGTGAAACTCCAGCGTCTCACTTCTGCACTGGAAAATAACCAAAATCACCGGACCGTTCTGCAAACTAGGAAATCAACAAGTATGCTTTGATGAAGAAGCCAACTGGTCTTTCCCATAAAATAATTATTTTTGATTATTTTATTATTTCAGTTGGTACTGATAAAACTCAGAATTGAAATAACCGGAAATATACCAATAGTGCTGTGTCTAGTGTCTTGTTTTGTGTTAGAGAAAAGCAATTCACAAATCTCGAAAGACCTAACGATAATATCTTCTCTGGGAAGTATGTTGTTCTGGAGGTCTCTCAAAGTAAATTGCCAGCATTTCGCGTCAAATGGAAAATGTTCCAAGGAAGTTCTGCAATCGATGCAAGACGACTTTGTCACCCATCTCTGGAAGATAATGATTACAGCATACACCCGCAATAGAAACTAGAGGCGAGGACTGATTAAAAGGGAGGGGGGCGACTGCCCCTCCCGAGAAAAAAGAAATTAACGTAAAAGATACTATTTTATCTCCATAAAATGGATATATACTCCAACTAACTTCCCCATCCAAGAAATTGCATTAAACCGTCACTGACTGGAGGTCGATTCTCCCCCTACTGAGAGAACTTAATCGCTTTGCTAGTAGTTAACCAACCAGTGGGAGCAACTAGTTGACAGCTAAACGAAAGTTTACCGACAATGCACAACCGGCTTAAGGTTGAAACTCACCACAATTTTTCTTGCCGAGGTTATGAAAAAGTAATAAAATGCAGAGCATTTTCTGGCTCTGGCATATTGTCGTGACGGGTGGACTCAAAATCAGAAATCCTCTAATCACTAAAGCCATTTCTTTTATCGGAAGCATTTTTCTGTAGTGTCCCCCTACTACTGCTCATTAAACTGCCATCAAAGCTCAATAAAATCGCCCCTATGCTTTGTTGTTTACCTACAAAAAACAAAAAAAAAATTAATATATATTTTTTTAAATCGAGAAATCGGTGGGATAGCTCTCTTTTTTGGAGAACTTGATGAGGTTTTACCTTTAGCTAACCACTGGAGGAGAATCAAGGCCCTGTCTACGATACCTGGGGGTCTAAGATAACCACAAGCTATCCATAGTGAGGGGCCGCCTAAGGTACGTAGCGCCACCCTGCAAACGTGAAAAAGGCGCCCCTTTCATACTTTTTTCAAGCCTATGAGTTCGAAATGGTGCCTATTCGAAGACGGCACCCCGATGCGATGCTTACCTTGCTTACCGTGTCGTGCCGCCCCTGTCCATGGCTGTCGATGAAGGGAGAATTGACCTCACCAGAAATGAGAAGCGACTCCAGATGCATTATTTGATTTCAAAGAATAAATTTGTAACACAAAGTCGTATGATCGATTAAAAAAAAAGAAAAAAGATCATAACAATAGTGAGAGGGAGGCGAAAGGAGCCAAGAAAAGTTAATTCTGTGACAAAATTAATCATAGCTTATACCTGAAGATATTTTGCAGACGTAATTCATCTGGTGCGAGCAACTAGTCACGTTCCACTTTAAGTCGTTGGTGTGATCCATGAAGACACATGATTTGTTCTGTGAGCTGTAGCGAGGTTCACCTTCAGCCCAGTTGGAAAAATACAAGGGCTGGTTGTCTGTCCAACGTAAATAGCGAGTCCCCTGCGAAAGAAAGCGGGATTTTTATTCATGCAATATGTGGGCTTCAATGCATAGGGGAATTCAGAATGATTGCTCCGATTACAATCGGATATAACTGCTCATTTGAAAAGTTAGTACAACGTTCAGATGTACTTCAGAGCAGAATAGTTCGATCTTTATACTTTGCAGATCAGCAGCACAAAATATTCCTTATTCTTAATGGGTTTTTTAAAAAATTACTTTCTGATTAGGATAAAATGTTCAAATTCAATTCAATACTAATTGATTTTAAAAATCATGAAATTTAGTTCGAACCTGTTTTTTGCATTGCTGCAAAGACGTAACGAGCTATTAAAGACCGTACGGTCTTTGCAACACTAAGAGTGAACTGGTTAAATGTGGATTCTGGAAGGGGAGTGGTGGCTTGAACCATCCTACATCAGATGTAATTCAAAAAAATTCTAAGGAAGTGTTACATAAAAATGTAACACTCTTAGCAGATGTCAACAACATACAAACGTAGATAAACAATACAACACTTGCCACTCACGTTAAGAGAAATATTTAACCTTCATCAATCTCGCCTTGCGAACTTCCCCAGTATGGGAAACGCTACGTCAGAGGAGAAACTGGTTTTCCGTATCTCCGATCAGCAGAGGTCGAAAGGAATGACTCCGAGAAAAAAAAGATGAGAATTTCCCCACGCGTGTGTGTGGCAACAGTTTTCAAAAAAGAAGTTCGTTAGAAAGACACTGACTCACTTGGACATAAATCACCATGTGAGAAGGACTTTTCTTAGGCGAAGGGGGCTTCCCAGTAGAATTCCGCTTGGCTTCCAGCCATTTTGCGGACTGGGAAAGCCCCACCCCCCAAAAAAATTAATTTTTGGAGATAATTCTCTCTCCAACTGAATTGTAATTAATTCGTTTTCGCTGTGCCGAAGTAATAAATTTTCATCGAAGGAAACCTTTCTGAGATAAAAGACTGGATTATTTTGTTCTGCGATTTTTAACACGTCAAGCGTGATCTGCGAAGATAGGCATTCTGAATCGGTGCAGTAAAGCAGAAGACAATCCGCACGTGTGAAGCAGCCCGTGATGATAACTGTCGTCGGAAATTTTCTAAAAAAATGTGAATCGCCGGCAAGTGTGAGTTAATTGCAGCGTCATGCAAACATGTTTTCTTCTGTGAGTCAACTTTATCCTGTGATGCAGAACTCGATTTCTACAATAATCTTTAGTGCCGAAAAACGTTGAAAAAATTCCTTTTCAAATTTTTTTGTGAGTGTGGATAAGTGAAAAATTTGCAACATTTCGAATTTGCTTCCCCCACAAGGATTTTGTATCGCCGAAGCGTCACCTGGGAGGCCATCTTGAATTAATTGTGTGTGCCTTATAATAAATCAACTGATGTGCCTCACATTCTTCCACGGTTGTGTTTATTCATCGAGATCATCAAAAGTTGTGTTGCTGGATCTGCCAGGTTTAAATAAAACTTTGAAAAGACTTTAGAAAGAACTGCCAAAACCTTGAACTTTGTGTTGATCATCTGCAATAAGAACTGACATCACACAATGAATTGTAGTGTTTCTGCAATAAGGACTAACATCAGAAACTACAGTGTTGTGGTAAATATTGAATTTAAGGAAAAGTTTCTTCAATTTATTAAATTTCATAATTGTGATTAATTTCATATTTCATATTTTTACAAAAATTAATATGCCACTCTTTAACACTTCAGAGTTTTCCAATTGAAGTATACTGGCAAAATTTTCAATTTTCAAAATGACATCAGTTTGATATCTGTGTCGATAATATGCCCATTAAAGTATTTCATTTTTAGCCAACTAAAATTTTAATTTTTAATAATAGGTTTCTGGGCAGTGTAAAGTGAATCTATTTAATTGGCATATTATCTCAATGTGTGATAATTATATCTCATTTATTTGTATTTGAATTTGGTATTTTTTAATTGCAGTACTATTTGAACTATGATTTTAATAATATTTGGTATTCAGAGATCTCATATCGGAATTGAAATTGAATTGGTACTTTTTGATTTTAGTATTATTTGAGTTATAATTTTTATATTATTCACTATTTAGAGATCTCATGCTCAGAATGTCATAAATATATAGTCAAGAAAACATTTTAAAATCTATTTCATTTTTAATTGTCAATAAAAACAGAACTCAGAATTTGAATTACTTTGTTTGAGTTAGTCAATTTTAGGAAAATTTTACCTTTCAGCTTTTTTTACATTATGTGTTCTGAGTCATTATTCCTTACCAGGTGAGTGTAAATAAAATAAGTTATTCTTATCTCTCATAATTCAGGTTTTTAATGCCTAGGCGGCATACTGCAATGTACTTTTTTCTGATCTGAATTTTTGTTCAGAAGAATTTTTGCCTCTCACATTTCACACCCTAACGATCATGGTAGTGGACTCACTAACCACTTAACAGGAAGTCTCACATAATTTGTGTCAACCTTGATTTCGTCACTATGCTTGCTCCACAACGAACAAAACTTTGTGTAAACCTTATTCTTCTATCATTGCTCATAAAGTAGTTTTACTTGTTTGTAATCAAGAAAATCATTTGTGTGGTATTACTCTCAAAATATTCCATCGTTTATTTAATTCAAATTTAAATGAATATTTTTGCTCTGCGCAAGGCTGTTTCTCGATGTAAGAACGCTTGTTATGATCTTGAACCGTTAAATCAAAGGCGGAATTTCAGCTTTTCATTTGGGGATGGGATATTTGATGTATTTAAATCTACAGTGTAGAATAAATAAAGGGTTTGTTAAAATTGGAGGTGCAATCGCGTCCCTATTTGCTACCTCTGAGTTAAATGAATACACGCATGCTTAAATTATGTCAGAAATTACAAAAAAAAAAGTCTTTTGTAATACGATTTACGAAGTAATCTTCACAACAATATGACTTATAAATTTTTCAGGATTAAGAGTACCCCAATAACTACAAAAGAGAATAGTGTTGCAGAAAACTCTGCTTATTTCCTGGGTTCGCCGTTCTAAAGTCCAGTTGGTGTAGAAAGTTCTAGAAAAGTCCACTTGTCAAGATGGAACAAAAACTTCTAGAACTTCGTCGAACAATCAGCTGTACAAAATTCACAGGCACTAACGGCCAGTAACTCGTTTATAGCAGACCGCTCAGTACCGAAGGTTTCACAAATGCTGTAATTCTCACATAAAATAAAACACTTCCACAGGTAAAATCCAGCGGAGATATACGAGGGATAACACTAACAGTTCTCAAGACTCAGCAATGAAGAATTTGCACACAGCACTTAAAAATAAAGCTTCATAAACAAGCGCGAAAACACCGCTTCTATGACACAGCTCACAGAGCAAAGCACCGTACTCATCGAAGCTCGATTCACGCTGAACTGGGGTCTCTGTCATGCTTGCATTTATAGGTGACGCAGAAGCTACAAGAAGCTTCCAGAGGAGTCTATTTCTAGAAGATTCCACATAAAGAGGACATTTTGATAACATCATAGAAGAGAATATTAGGCCATGCATGTTAATGCAGAAAATCTAACTTTACAAGCCCCCAAAATATCGCCATGCTTGGCGACTTTTGGCGAAATATAGCCAAATTTGGCACCAAAAATAAGTCTCCAAAAGTGAGGCTACCGAAGGCCTCGGACCCATATTTCTCGAGATTTCTAGAAACGCCATACTAATGAATGGGTAAACCGAAACCTTCGTATCTCCGGTTCTAGCTGACCGAATTTGATGCAACAAAAAGCAAAATTTAACTATTTGACGCTTAGAATACGAATTTTGAACTATTTTAAACCCCAGAACAGCGGGTTGCCCCGAAAATTAGTAACAATGGCTAGCGAAATTTTTTAAACAAAATCCCATTCTGAAAAATATAATGTTAACTTTTTGCCCCTAAATGTTCAATAACTCTGGTAGGTTTACAGTTTGTAGATGTTCGTACAGTTTACTACCAAAAAATTTTAACTTCTCTACCGTTAAAAAAGTTCAGTACCATTACCAAATTGCTTTTCATGATATTGAAAAGCCTGAAACAAACCACTAGCTGTATCCAAGAGGCGAGTGGTTCATTTGGTATGCAAAAATCACTCCCAAATGATTCTTACTAATATTACAAGCATCTTTCCTCTCACTAATATGCTAAGTTTAAAACAAAAGGTAAAAGTGACTATTACAAACCTTTACATTTTGAAGTCCAATACCAATAGGTTTTGATTCGTTCGCAACAAGATTATACAGGAATGCCTGTTCAAAGCCATCCACTACCGATACAATATGCCCGCCAAGATTTTTACACGTTTCTTCAGCTTTTTCCTGGGTTTGAGGCACAGGCAAGGAACGATAGCAAGAGTTCCTGAACTCCTGGAAGCCGGGTTTGCATTTGGATGGCTCTGGAGTAGGTTTAGGAGCATTTGGATCTGCAAGAGAATAGTCTTAGTAGATAAAGTATATTTTTATTGATTATACTACTCATCATAATAATGTTAGTTCAGGGACATGTAGCTAGACGAAAATTTCGGGGAATACCGAAAAGTGGGAAAGGTGGATTTCGTCACAAAAAGAGCTGATTATTGACACCGAATTAACAAAAATCCAAATGTCAGGGTGTTCTAATAAAAAGGAGAGCAGGGTGCGGTGCCCTTTGATATAAACGCTAAATGTGAAAACTGGTTGTTGCTACACTGATCGGCATAAATGAACATTGATAAAACTAAGTAACAGAGTACAACAAACTAATATTTATGAAATAATAATAATAATCTCATATTTTCTTTCCATCAAGAAAAAGCGTACAGTCTGGATAATTACGCTGTACATGTCTGGATAACTTGCGCTGTACTTATTAGTTAATAGTTTAAGCAGCTATATTTATTTAAATGTCATGGAAAATTTATGACTCGAGATTGCAGTCCGGCACCAATTTCAATCCGGTCGGATCCGGATCGATCTCCATCAATCCGATAGGATTGTCCACATCAAAACGATTTCTCTTTCGTTCCAAAATTAAGTGTATGAAAGATGTTTAGATGAGTGTATCATAAAGTTAATAAAATACAAGACTAGATCTAGGTTATTACATATATTAATATATATATAAATAATAATAATATTATTGTAAGATATAATATGACAGGACAAATTTATTTGAAATCGAAGCAAAACAATGGATATCAATGAAATAGTATTTGGGTTATTGTATACTACTGCATAATAATCTACTTATATTTAATTATAAATATTATAATTATAATTGTTTTTATAAATATAATATTTAGTATAATAGATTTAAGTTCAGTCTTATCACAAATGACACCAATGAAAATTATCTTGTTACTTACATTACATTATGCAAGTTCCTTATGTTACCTAAATCTAACTTAATCAACTGAGTTCACAATAATTATGTAATTTCGTCACACCAAAGAGTATTATAACAATGATGATAGTTATCATAGACTTGCTTAAAGAATATTACAATATGGAGTATTTTTCAATAAACTTTCTTTAAATAATAATTTGGGTATATCGATCATAAAAAATCAAGTTTAGTTTTTAAAAAAGGATCGTAGGAAACAAATAGTGTTAATCGTGTCATCTGCCAATCGACTTCTTAGAGTTACAAGTATAGCCAGCGGCTGAAAAGGAGTTTTCAACTTCTATAAGAGTTGGTTTTATCAGGTTGTAACGAAAGTTCTCCGCCAAATCTGCTTGAGTCGGCTCATGCGGCACCCAGAGATTGAACTTGTACATGAAGTTTATGTGATGCATAGCATGGCATTAATGTCTAACTCTTTAGCTAGCTCTCAAGTGGTTAAATACTGATCTTCTTCCACAAGTTCTCGCAGGTGGCCCTCATCAACATCAGTAGACCGGCCAGAGAGCTCTGCTCCTTGAATGTCATAGACCCTGTTTTTTAACTTTCAGTACCAAACCTTCACAGTGCCTGCCCTATGATACAACAGTAGAATCTAAATTACACACATAATTCTTTGACATTCTGTAGCACTTTTTGCAACAGAACTGGAAGTAAATGATGGTTCTAATCCAGTAAGTGATAGTTCCATTTTAGACACCTTGTACTTAATGATAACGATATATTTTAACAGCACAGTGTTCTAAAGCAAGTCTCTTTCTTTCAAATGACAAATATTGTTTGACAAAATATGAGCAAACACATCAACGTGAACTGTTTGCAGACGATATTTGTGATGGCGCGAAACTTTCGTTACAACCTAATATTATCAACAAATATTCACGAATAACTCCTTCATTTTCATATGTAGTCTTTTCCTTTTTTAGTACTTTCCGGATCCGGTCCGGCCACCGGATCCAGCAGACGTCTAATGATGCCGGATACACCGGATTACAGGATCCGGTTTTCCGGATTGCAATCCCTACTTATAACCTGCCAAATAATGTAAGTGTAAGTACCAATATGTTTATTTTAACTTTTTTTTAAATGTTTGGTAACAAAATGATCATTTGTAATCTTTTTTAAGCAAAAATATTTTGATGTGCACAAAGTGAACAGTACACAAATTTTGTTAAATTTTGCTAAAGTATACATTTTTCTATCAAGTAATATTTAAAAATTCTAGAAAAACAAATTTTTAAACCACATTTTGAAAGTGTAAATTTTAACACTTTAGGAGATTGATTTATATCATTGATGAAAACTGAACAAGCAGCGTATGTATTATTTGTGTAATATGGGTTTTGAAAGTATCTCACACATCGCTGAATCTAATAGAGATTTTAAATTTGAACACGCCCTAAGCTTTGATTAAAAATTAAAACAGAACACTTTTAAAAGAAGAAACGCGAGTTATGTGTGCAGCTTCAGAACTATTAGTTTTCAAAATAAAGACAATTAAAGTTTAACTCTGTCATAAAAGCTTTGAAGACTAATTTGTGCACGCTCGAACTGAAACGAAACGGACCAGATTATTCCGATATTCGTCATTTATATTGTTATTTATCAAGTTCAACTACACAGCTGAGCTACATTACTGTACTCCTGTTGTGATCGTGATAATAAATACAAAATTTCCTTGGCCGTGAGATAATCGAACGATAATCAGTTTTGTGAAAGCTTTCATGATGCACAATTGTGACGAAAGAAGCTACATCGTTATTTATCATTTGAGATCTTGGTAAAGATTTGCTTGTGAAAAAGTTGGCTAAGAAACGAAAATAAACATGCTGGAAAATGGTTATCATTTTTATAATATTAACAGTTAATAAAATTCATAATGGTGTAAATATTCTTAACGAATAAAGGTAATTTTTTTATTTTAATAATTAAAAAATAAGTAAAACGTTGCTTAAAATGTACGAAATTTCCAGTTCTTACTTTTGAATTTATAATTCATTAATTTAACAATATCTCTAAAATAATAATAAAGTACTCAGAAGAAAAGTATTAACATTCAAAAATTATATTCTTTTATTACCTGATGGTCTTTGACAAATGTATCCCTTCTTGTCTATTTCACAGTAATCGGCAATCCATTCTCCTTTATTTATACCATCATAAGCTAGAGTGCCACAATATTTCTATAAAAAAAACTAATTTTATTAATTATATATAAGACCTATCCTCTTAAACAAATTTGTGCAAGGTAAATATTATTTCTTTGCACTCATTTCCATCAAATTAAAAACAAATTGACGCTCAATTTCAAGCAAGATACTTCGCCATGTTACTTTGTCATATTTCATGTTCCGTTTAATTAGTACGTGATTACATTTTGGCACCCCGTCTTTACGCCCATTTAAGTAAAGCGAGTCAAACTTCCAAAGGTTAACTCGTAAGTAGCCTTACTTTCGTCTGC
The DNA here is from genome assembly GCA_038373885.1 of Cheiracanthium punctorium. Taxonomy (NCBI): domain Eukaryota; kingdom Metazoa; phylum Arthropoda; class Arachnida; order Araneae; family Cheiracanthiidae; genus Cheiracanthium; species Cheiracanthium punctorium. The sequence goes on along the minus strand of JAWZYV010019925.1, from coordinate 719,634 downwards.
TTAAGCTTAAATTGTTTAATGATTTTAAACTCATTTTTGTTAGCGCTGGAAAACGCAGCAGCCAAACCGAGAGAAAAATAGAACGAAGTTGTAGAAAAGGAATAATAAAGTGAAGAGTTATCTTTGAGCCAATTGCAATTTTGCCAGCTCTAATGTAAAACTATTTTTATGAATTTTCTGTGTGATATCCGATTTTGAGGTTCAATTTAGTGTAAAACTCGTGTTCTGCATATGAAAAATTAAACTTTGCATTTTATTGCATGTAAATCGGCTTAAATAGAACCCAAGGTATTGATTTTTAAAATTCCCATTGTAAAACATATTTGCAAATATTGGTGATATCGCGAAACCAGATTTGGGTTTTTTTAGGGACTTATTTCTTGCTCGAAATTTAGTGGTATTTCCCCAAACGTCGCCAAGCTTGGCGACAATTTGCACGATTTTACCCATGGCCCCTGTATGGTTTGTGCTTTCCCGCATAGTTATTGTATTACACCACACCATCGATAAGATATCGAAATATCTAGTGAACGAGACTTGGCTAGCTTCCGAGAAACGTCGCCAGAGAGTATCGCCACGGAGCTGGTGGACCCAGTCTGACGGTTTTGATTTGTCTCTTGAGGAGAACATTGTTGGTGCTGCATTGTAGCACTGCGTTTTTCGGTTATTTCTGAAGCCATATGTTGGATTGCATTTTGCTAATTCCTGAGAGTTGTGTTGTGAAGATTGTCAGGTTTCTAAAAGCAGTGAATATTATATTTTGTCCTGACAAATCATCTAGTTCCTGGAACTTTCTGAACATCCCGAGTTTCAAAACATTCACCCTTGATACACGAAAACCGTCAGCTTTTCGATGTAGGAGGAAAACGTTCAACAGACTTTTACAAACTCTACTGACTATATTTTGTATCATCTTACCCATGTACCACGCGGGGGGTGTCCGACAGCCCAGTACGAGAAATCATTTCTTGAGTTGTCGATCCATCCAAATACCATATCGTGTCCGATTTCATCAGATGAAACGTAGTTTATTCCAATCCAAGCAGACGTTCCCAAATCATGCAGATTCTGCGTTAAGAAGGCTGGAGAATAAATAAATTTGTTTAAGTATCACACAAACACATAAAGACTGATAAAGCTTAAAAACTGAAGATTTAAAAAAAAAAAATCATACTGATAGTTAACGTTGTGTAAGCAAGGCCATAGCCAGAAAAAAAAAAAAAAAAAAAAAAAAATTCAGGGGAAAGGGATATGCAGCGCTAAAAGTTTTTACCTTTAACTGATCTCCGAGATCAACGCAAATAAAAATCTTACTAGTGCATTGACTACAATTTCGGGGGGGGGGGGAATCAAACTACTCTCATGATCCCCCGTCCCCCAACTCCATGCTACGGCGTTGCTTGTGTGTAAGGATATATACACAAAATAAAGAAACAAATAAAATATCTCTGTAATCGCTATGCAATAGTGTATGTTCAAAAATCATACATTAATATTTTAAATAAAAATGTGCTATAACTTATGCGTTTCACATGCTGAATCTTTCTTATTGAATGATGTGATAGGTATAACATCACATCATTCAATAAGGAAGATGTGTTATGGTATATCACACATCTTTCTTGTTGAATCATCACAATGATGTGTGTATTGACACCTATCTTTTATTTTTACATAAAACTACTATTAATAGAACAGATTTTATTTATTTATTTATTTTGTGTGTGTGTAAAAGGATTTTTTGAATAAAAATATCTATAAATAAGTATAGATGTTCAGCAAGCATAATTAATCAATAAAATAAACCAAATATAAAATTTATAACTACAGACTATTAAGCTACAGACAAAAAGAAGTAAAAACGTTATTGCTTATTAATTTAAATCGATTCATCCTAAATCATCACATTATTAAAAAGTCATCTAATTTGTGACATAGTAAAATTTTTGAAAATATTATCTGATCCCTTCCTCCTTTAAAAAAGAAAGAGTGAGAGAGTCTATATCTTTATTGCAGATACAACAAGATTGTGCAATATTTATTTTAAAATTAAACTGTAAAAATATTCTTCAGTAACACTGTAACGCCAAAAATAAACACAGTTTTAGAGGATGGGGGGGCGGGAGAGAAAGAGAGATTTATAAGATTTAAATGTTCGCATAGTTGATAAGCAAGATAATATCAGGAAATAAGTAATTTTTTATTTAAGGACAAGCACGTGTTGAAATATCGGGTGCGGATTTTCAGAACTAACTGATTTTTGCAAAGAAGGAAAGTGTATTTGTGTATATCAACATATTTTAGTTCAGTTTTACAGTTTTCTATTTGAAAATGTGAATGATCAAAAGAGGAGGGAGGGGGATGCTAATTGCAATTTTTTTTAAATATGTGCAGTGCATGAAAAAAAAAAATGTTACTGTTTTCGAATGTCAAGTTATTATTATTATTATTATTTTAATACAAAAAGCGCAACATTTAAATCCCTAAATGGAGTGGCTTAAAATCTGATTTCTAATGGTATGTTAAAGTCAGCTAGCTGATCACATAACAAAAATTAACCTTCTGCTCGTCTTGGAAATGGACAAATAATGCAAAGTTGCTTTCATCCAGTTTTAAAATTACTATAAAAAAAAAAAATAAAATAAAATAAAATTTTTTGGATTAATAGCGAAAATAGGAAGATTTGTAATTGAAAAATTAGCTCCTAAATTATACTTACAAGATTTAACATTAAAACATATTTTATGATACTATAAGGTTATAAATAATTTAAATTGTAGGTGCATTGCAGTAAAAACTGGAATGAAGTACACGGGATTTTACATCACAGACGATTCGATGGTCCATACATCTAATACTTTTTAAAAATATGTAACTCCAAAAATTCTACTGAATTTTTATTGAAATATAAGAGTATTAATAATTATTTTTCAAATAATTTATTTCGTTAGTAAAGTAAATACTTATAAAGGAGGGGAAAAAACTTGATAAATTGTGCAATTTTATTGGAAATGGCACTGCACCGTCTAAGAAAAAATTTTATTTTGGGAGGGGGAAGGAGGGGAAAACTTAAGGCAGGCTCTCCAGTCTAGTCAGTGCTTATGATAGTGTTATAAAACTACTTGATTTATGCTTTTTTAAGCCTTAATGCCCGATAAATAAATAGATCTTAAATGAGAGAAAAATAGATCATATACCCGATAAATGATTTTTACTTGTCTTTGTAAACGCCATTTGTGAAATGCAATAAAACCCTCTTAAGAAATTGGTATTTTCGGTTCTAATTCCCCCCCCTGTTCTTACAATGTTAAAATATTCCGTTTAAAAAGTCTCATACCAAGCTGTTTCCAGCTTAAAATGTTTTCTTTCACTTCTAAGTTTACTTTCAAAAAGCGTTTACATTTGCCTTTTTAATATTTCGTCTTTTCTGTTTGCTAAAGGATGTGTCAGAGGATGTGATAAAATTATTAAAAACATTTAGTCATTTTATCGAAAATGTTGAAAATGTGCCTCAAGAAGTTTTTCAAATAGATTGCTATCAACTGAAGATTGCGGATTTACCACAACGGCATAAAAAAAAAAAATAAAACCTTTTTTTTCTGTAAAATCAATTCCAATGATGCTTAAAAGCGACATTTCTTAGATTTAATACTCTTAGATTATTATTATTTTATTTTATTAATTGAGTGTGCAAAACAATTCAACTTTTTGATTTAAAACAAAACTTCAAATTTATTTTTTTAATATTGTAAAAACAAAAAAATTGCTCTTGAATATCTGTACTGAAATTATTTTATTTGTTTTTTAAAAAGAATAATAGTTTAAAAACTTAAAAAGAAGTTTTGTCTTCCATTCCCTTGGGCAGCTTCTTAAGCGGATTTCTCTATATATTCTTTAGATCTTTTATTCTGACATCTTTAACACAAAACACTCATATATATCATGAAAATAACTCGCTCTTCACTCATCTAAAAATCAAGCACAATATTTTGAATTACCTTGCTCTTCCATACTGTGAATTGATACGAGATTATATTCCTGACCAAGATTCCAACATGCTTGCCTAGCATCGTTGTACTTCAGCCTATCTTTTTCATCAGCCCCAAAGTACTTGTAACATTTCTGACCTAAGAAAAGAGCAAACATCAAAACTGAAAATCGTATACAGAGAGGACTTTAATACTAAATACAAAAGCCGATATTTTACTGGTTAAAATTAGGGATGGATGGGAAACTAGACAGATATTTTTATCATCACAGTATAGGAATTTTGTGAGACGAGACAGAGCTCTTTGTAACTGTTATGTTAGACGAGACAGGGTTATTTTTCGTCTAGCGTCCATCTCTAGTGAGTGGATTGCTATGAAGTTGGCTAAAAAATTGAAGTTTACAATAATTATGGAAGTTTTTAGGTTTTTGCCCTCAGCTTATAAATTTTCACAGCATTACATGCTGCCAGCTTCAAAATTTCCAGCTTTACTCATAGATATCGTTTTTAACACTCAGGACATTGGAACCACCCAGTGGCGGATTTAGCTCTTGAGAGGCCCGAGGAGCAACTCAATTTTGAGCCCCTCCTAAAGAAATACTTTTCACTATAGTTATACCTTTATATTGCGCGTTCTATGCAGACGTTTTTTACAGTAATTAATGATTTACTTAATCACTTTGATTAACCAATATTAAATTAGAACTGTCTGGTGGCTGTATTTAAAAGGTTGCTAATGTTCCGATTGAAGTAAAAGTATTAAAACGATCTGCTAATTCTTGGGTAGAAAAAAATACACTTTATATTAAATTTACTACTTATGTGCATTTTTAATGCACTCAAACCTTTCTTTGTGCGGTATATGAAAATTTCAGTCAAATTGAAAGATAATTGAGGAAGTTATCAATAATAAAAAAAAAAAATAGTAGGCTTGATCGGCCATTCAGTTTTTTTGATTTTCGACATGTATTTCATCATATTACATTTATTTCATAAGTATTACATGTATTTCATAAGTTTAGATATTGCATCAACCAATTACATTACGTATGTATTGAATTCTATAATCGCTTAATTTAAGTTACTTTTTTATGCGGTCCCTATTCACCGCATAAAAAATACTTTTTTATTGTGTTGCGTAAACTATTTTTTATAGTTGCTGGTGAAGTTTAGTGCGATTTTTTTAAAGCGTTTTCTTTTATTCGGTCCCTATCCACCGCACAGAAACAGGTTTGAGTGTAATCTAGTAATAATAAAATAATATTTGTAGATTATCATATTAAATTTCGCAATCATTAGCTAATAATGACAAGAGACATTTTGAACAGCAGTTGAACATTTTTAAACATTAGTTGGAATTAATTTCATTCTAAAGATTCGGATTTATTTGAAATTTCTGGGAATGGACTAATTGATAAAGTCCAAACAAGGACAAAGAAATCTCATTTTTTGATTCTATATTCTCTTATTGAAAATTATGTCTAAACTATAAAAGTTCATTTATGTTTAAAATAAAATTATTTTAAAATGTTTTCACTCCTTTTACATCTAATTTATGTCTACAAACGAGCATTAAAAATAATTTGTATATTTATAGTTAGTACATTAAAAAATATTTTACCTCATGAAACTTAATAATTTTTTTTTACTACTTTTCGCTTTTTATGATTAACACCAAATAAACATCAGCATACATCTAAATATAACCGCACAGATGCAATTTCATATTGGTGCACCTTGATTTTATCGTATCTGGTATTTACCTCTTGTTTCAATCGTGAAAATTTAATGCACTTAACAGGGACTTTTAAGGGTCAGAACAGGGGAAACTTGATCAGAAACATGATTTAGACCTCACAAAGTTTAGAAGAATTTTTTACTTGGATAAATGAAGCAAAAATTTAACATTCCTGTAAAAACATATTTATAAATATTTAAATATATTCATAAATTTCCCGCTTGAAACCACAAAACTGTAAGCAGTTTAATAGTGAAAGTAAACTTTCTGTTTAGTCTAATTATTGTGTCTATTCAAAAACTGGCAATAAGTTTAGGACTATTGTACGATACTAATACTATGAGTACTATGAGTACGAATTATATATATATATACATACATACTTTAGCATATATTAGGTAAATCCCCCCCGGCTAGCCATTGTTGTTATAGAATTAATGCATAAAATGCATTGTCTCATCAAAGGGAGAAATGCACAACACCGAAACCATAGGTTTCTGACTCACAGCCTGAGGTTTTGCCAAGGAAATGTGTTATATGTAAAAGCCGTATTCAGTAGAGATTACTATAAATGTATTTAAACTGTTTAAAATGTATTTAAATTTGTTACGAGGCAATTAAAGATTTACTCTGCTTACGGCAAACCTCAGAGGTGTAATTCTCGCTTACCCTATCTCCCTCTGATGAGACAATGCATTTTATGCATTAATTCTATAACAACAATGGCTAGCCTGGGGGGCATTTATCTAATATATGCTAAAATATTATACACATGTTTTCCATTAAGCAGCTTCCATAAGCGCTATGTAGCGTGTGTAATTACTGTATTTTTATTTGCTTTTATATGGGACTTGATTATATACATACATACATATCATTCTATATTTGAAATAGAACAAAAAAGTCCTAGAAGAGAGTAAGGAAATATCATTATTTTAAGTACTTAAAATATAAAAAATATTACTGAGTTAAAAAATAAATTCCACTTTATATTGAAACTCTATATGTTCTAAGCTTCTGCCCAACGCTTCTTATTAATGTTTAGCATTTTCATCTGCGATTATAAAAAACATGCCGTGATAGTTATCATAAATATTTTTTAGTTAAAAACAAAAAAAATTAATTTAGTCATCATTTACTTTTCAAGTTTTTAATTAACTATGTTTGTCATTCCAGCTTAAAATTTGCTTATGAATTTTATCCCGCTTCCTATTATGCGATCGAGCTGAAAATTGGCACGCATAATTGTGACACTGAGTACTGCTCTTCTTAATTTTTCAATACTTTTTTTAACTATCACATATTTATTTCCCCCAAAATTGTGTTATCTCGTACATATCAGCTTGTATCTGCTTGATTATTTGTCGGCAATTTTTTATTATTACACCCTCGGAAAGTTCTTTTGATTCTAAAAACGATAAAGTCGTTATCTCGCTTAAAATTTTAGCTTAAATTTTTAATTTTTAGTGATTTTTCGAAAGGTAAATTATTCCTCTCAATTTCTGCACAACTGGCATCCAAACAGCTATACATTCTAGGTATGGAAAAAACACTCAAAATACTGGTGTTAAACGCTAAAATAAATAAAAACTTTGTGAAAAAACACACATAAAAGGACACTTATAACAAGATACGATCGTTTCGACTGAAAATGCAATCAGTCTTCATCAGTCAAAGCTCTTCGTCTCACTGTTTTGTGAGATGAAATTTTGTGTTATATATATTCTTTTTGAGAACCGAAATTTTGAGGCCCCTTAGATTTGAGAGGCCCGAGGCGCGCGCCTCATGCGCCTATTGGGAAATCCGCCACTGGAACCACCACAGATTTAACGTGCGGCAGCTTATAAACATTTACATAAAGCGACTAAGAAATATTCATAATAATGGCACAGCTTACACAGTAACATTTCTGAGAGAAAGTGAGAGGGGGAGGGGGGGACTAATCTTTTAAACAATTATAGAAATACACAGACCAAATTGGATCCAGCCTTTTGGACAATAACCAGTTCTTGGTGGTGCTGTTGTAGGAGGAGGTGTAGCAGTGGGCTTAGCACCGTCTTCAATTTTGCATATGGGATAGTAATGTAAAGCACAATGTTCTGGTCTCCATCCTCCTAGATGTAAAAAAAAAAAAAAGTCACATAAATCATCTGTCAAATTATGAAGTTGTTTGTACTATTAAATTGAAATATTTTGATTCAATACATTCCCTTTTACCTGAACTGTGTGTTTGATAACAAAGTTGTGTAGCTTTTATTTCAGCTCAAATGGAACACGAGTTTAAAGCTTAAAGCTATAGTTAAATTAAAAAAGGTTTATAAATACACATATAATTTAAAATTAAAACTAATCAATTAACTAAAAAAAGCACTGTACCATTATAAAGAATATCACAATTTAAGCTTGTAGGATATTAAAATGAGACATACACGTTTAGTTCTATCTTAAAAACATATTCAGTGTAAGATTTAAATGTCAATAACCAATCACTGCAAACAAAATTCCAACAACTTTGACTTAAAATATTTTAAAAACAGTAGCTCTTTCAAAGAAATAATCTAATATAAAGCAGACAGGTATACTATTATTTTTATTCCCACCTCTGATGTTTCTGACAAATTCAATAAAAAATGCTTCTTTCAATAAATTCTTATTGAAACAACGTAGAGTATCTTGGAAGAAAGTCCAAGTTCTCCGAAGATTCGTCATACATTTATTTCATTCTCATAGAACTTCATATCAGTGTAATCTTAAGACTGATTTGAGGCAAAAAAAAAAAAAAATAATAATAATTAATCTAAAATATTTCAGTTGCGCATTTCATCAACTGAAGAGAACCCGTAGAGTGTATGATCATTATGATACCATTTTACATTTAAAATTCTACAATACATGGCACGGCCGTACAAAATGTACAGCTTAAAGGTTACATACACACTAGAACTGAATCCTTCCTTTCAAGTTCAAGCTTTTCTGGCAGTTTAATAAAGTTTGATGTTTTATAAGCAACAGTGCTGTCAAGCATGATTTGATCAGCTTATCGTCGATTTTAGGTATCTTGAGGCAAACTCAATAGTTTTTGAAAGCTCGGCTTATTTATTCTAGTACAGATTTCTTTTGCTATTTTGAAAGTGGAGTGGTAATCAAAATTTGTTGCTAAGTTACTGCCACTTACGGTGTCATATTTTTTTGTGTCTGTATTTTATAACATTCAATGAATGTTAGCAAAACCGCAAAGATATTGACAAAAAACTAACCATATTTCAGAAAAAAAAACCTTTATGCATCATGTCAGTTGCTAGATAATGGGAAAAATATCTGTAACTGTGGATACTACGAGTGAAACAGTTTTTTTTTTTTTTTTTTTCGCGTAAGATAACATGGGATTTCGGGATTCAATGCAATGCTTGGATTTTCTGCAATGCTCGGATTCGGATATCCTTATCCTCTGAAGAACAGAATGTCGGTTATCTTACAATGCTTCTGTTGATAAGTGTACATGTTCAGAATTATTTAGAAAAATTACAAGTACTTTAATGCAAACAAGTTTTGCTATCGTGGCTAAAATCAATGATACTGTTTTTCGCCCCTACATAGTAAAAAGAGGAAAAGGGAAATAATACTGGTCCCTTTTTAACGTAAAATTTCAATTACTTTGAGATAAGAACATCATGAAGCATTTTTCCTTCTTGGGATATTCTTTCTTGACCACTTTCTGGTAGCTAACATTAGAGCCGTCTGACCATTTTGGTGAGTTATCTCCGTCAAGAATATTGAGGCCGATCCATGCTCTGCCGCCATGCCTGCCCTCCTGCATCTGCAAGCATAAAATTTTACCTTTTAGTAATTCTTGAAGTAAGTTTATCTAATGTCGACCTTACAAGAAATAGGAAATATTATATACTAGATGCATAGAGAAGGGTGGGGAATACGCCCATTCTGGTGGTGAAATATATGAATATAACTAACTAAACAATTTAAAAATTTTTATCCGTTTTTGGAGAAAGACAGATAGGCCTGGAAACAATTACTTTCTAATATGGTTCAAAATTTACAAGTGTAAAATTTGTTTACTCAGAAATTTAGATATATACAATGGAAACTGTCTAAGGTGACCACCCTCGGGAAGAACAAAACTGGTCATCTTATAATCACCTTGCAAAGGTTCTTAAGTATGGTTGTTGTATAATGCAATTACACAAAAGTGGTCTTTTTGACAAGTGGGCTCTTTCTCAATATGGTCGCTTTAGCAGGTTCCGCTGTATTTATAAACTAAGAACAAATTACAATAACCTCATTAAACCACTTTATTAAATTAAACTTCATGCTCCAATATTTTTACTTTTAATACTGGATTTTGCATAACAGTTTTTCATTTATGTTGTGATATTATTTATATATAATATATCCATTTCCTCTTTTTTACAAACAAAATGTTAATGCTAAGGAAAAAAATAGGAAAGCTAGAAAAATTAATAATCTTAATTAATGACCCCACAATAAAAAAAAAAAAACTAATTTTTATAGTTCGATATCTTTTATCGTATTACTTATCCATGACTGAGTGTGCACGACATATCATACATACTGTTCTCAAGAGAAATTCATTTTCACTGTCAGAATGTACGGATACAAGATGGGCTCCAAACGATCGACAGTAGTCTTCAGCATCATAATACGACATTCTCAAACCGCTTTTTGATGCGAACAGGTAGCAAGAACCATTGTATCTGGGCCATGCTGCTTCTCCGATGCGACAATAGTCGGAAGACTGGGCAACTGCAAGAACGTACGTTTTAAAAAGTTAAAGAGTAGTGCTTCTAAAATAAAAACAATTTTCAATTTTTTTTATAAAGACATTAAACACAAAGCTAACCAAAATATATTCAAAACTGTGAAACGAATGAGAAGTGAAAAGACCGAATGGACTAAGAACGGAGGGGGAGGGGTGTAAAAAATATACTGCACTCTTTGCATTTTGTTTGTTTGCCAGGAGAGGACAGCTCATGTCAGCAAATTGCGTCGTTTAGATCTACACGCGTACTTGCAGGAGATATATTCTGCCTCGGTTGATTCGAAAAAGTCAATGCTGCCGACTGGGCAGAACCAGCTGCTTGGTTTTTGACCGCGCTAACAACTTTGGAGGTCATCGGGACGTCGTTTTGCCAATCACAAGTTAACCGACGACGATTTTTAACAACGGGGGGAGAATAGAGCTCCCCCGTTTATTGTCCACTAGATCTGCAGTTTCTTGTGGACACAAAATGTAAAATGTCCACAAAAATACTTCCAACGCATACGCACGCCACGGACCGAACTGAAACTCATAGAAAACAATTATACATTTTTGCCCATAAGATGATCAGAATATTGAAAACTTTATCTGGAACACGTGAGCAAGACGTTGGAGGGAGTAAAACAGAGGTTTCAAAATATTTTTTGCTACAATTTTAAAGTTTACGAGTACGCCTGTAAAATTTACCATTAATTGCTCTCGTCATTTCCTAGCCGAGAAAGTAAATATCGGTTCTTCCCCGTATATGATTTTTATTACTTTTGTCTATTCTTCACTATTAACTGTCTATTAAGGGTCATTCCATGTTAATTCAACACTCTGATTCAGACTTGATGTCTCAGATTTTCATGATTTTTGGGATGCTGTAGCATATTATAGGCTTAAGATAAAATAGAAAATTTCAGCTGTGTAGCATAATTATTTCTGAAGATATTAATTTTTTAAAATTTAAATTTTTATGAAAAAATCACATACTTTGGCCCTTTTAGTTGCCTGTAGACTGGCAACCACTAAAGATACAAACCTGGGAGTGGTTTCATTTTAAAGCTCTTGAATGGGGCCTTAATATGATATGCCACAAGATAAGGATTGCAATTTTTAAAAAATTAGAAAACTTTAATTCAAAATTTAAAATTTAAATTTCTCAAAAAGTGGCAATTTTAAAAATTTCAAAAAGTTATCAAAAATAGTTTGTGATGTCTAAATACACATAGTGAAATTCTATCATTGGATCTCGATGGGATCAGGAGATACAGGGCTAATAGAAATACACATTTTGTAAAAAAATAAAATAAATAAATAAAAAATACAGAAAAGTTCACTGAATGAAGCAAGCAGTGGCTACTACTTTTGCATTATATTTTTAATGGAGAAAGTTCAAATAGACAATCACCCCAACGGAGAGACATTATTAAAAATCCATTATAACGTGTAAAGCTAAAGCTTAACAAATCACTACTTTAATTATGTTTGTTTTGTCTTCAATTGTTGAAAAATACCAACACATTCGTACACTTGAACGTAGAACTTCTTCCTTTTTTGAAGTCGGTTAAAAAAATTAATTTCCCCACCAGTGGCCGAGCGTATGGCGCTCTTAACTAGAAGACGGAAGGTGCCTGGTTCAAGTACAGGTCGCCTCTGCTGACCTAGCTAGGGATGGACGCGGAACGAAAAATTGGCGTCTCGCGTCTCGCAAAACAGCCGAAAAGCTTGTCTCGTCTCGCAAAAATCCCTATATCATAATGTTAAAAATGTTTGTCTCGTCTCGCATCCATCCCTAGACCTAGCCGTTCGGAGTTTTCCGTGGTTTTCTCCAAAACTTTGCGTACATACGGGTTAGTACCCCTTAGAAAGACCCCTACGGAGAGAACTTCCCTCGGACTAGACCCCTCGACTAGATAATTGACCGTATTCTTAAAAAAAAAAAAGAAAGAAAAAAGCGAAACACAAGACTTTTTTTTTATGTCTATTAAATTATATACATCCTTCATGTGCTAAATTTAAACTTATTTAATTTGAAATGGGGATACTTGAAACGAATTTTAATACAGATTTTCTAAAATGTAAAAAAGGAATTTTTTAATAATGAAATATGCTCATTTTGAAACGTAACTACAAAATTCCCGATTTCTTGGAAACTACCGGGAAGTATTTTTAACCCCCACCCCTCCCACCTCAATATTTTTTAAAAGTCGGAGCCAGTGTGAATATGAGACAGTTTGGATGCATTTTTCATTATTTCTTTTGTGTTTATAGGACTAGCTATCAAGAAAGTACTCTCTTGGGAAAGGGATATAGAAGTTTGACCCCCCCCCTCCCCACATCTCAGGTAGTTCCTGCAACGGAGAGGCGACTGGACATTGAAATCTCTGGAACTTGACAAATATTTTCTTATCACCCACTTGGTCATCGGCTTGGCAAACTTTTTTGCGAGATACCGGTTCAGAGAAAATTTTTTGATTATACTCCTCCCCAAACTTACTTATCTTGATTCTCTCTACGGCACCACTGGTATACGCTCGCAGCACCCCACGGTGCCGCGGCACACAGTTTGGGAATCCCGGTTGTAAGGTAGTCATTGCATTTTATTTATTTTATAGTGTCCTATACACTGCATAGCAAAATTAGAAATTAAAAAATAAAATTTTGCTACATTTGGTCACATATCAACGTATATTTCTGAAGCCCTGTTATTCCTGATCCCATTGCGATCCCACGATGAAATTTTGTTATGTGTATTTAGACATCACAAACTATTTGTGATGATTTTTTGAAGTTTTTAAAATTGCCACTTTTTGAGGTGAAATTTAAAATTAATTAAAGACTTTTTTTACTATAGCCCTATTCAAGAGCTTTAAAATGATACTACTCCCATGATTGTATCTTCATTGTATCTTCAACTACAGGCAACTAAGGTTAGCAAGACATGTAATTTTTTCATGAAAATTAAAAATCTTTAAATTTAATTACTTCAGAAGTAACTGTGCTGCACAGCTGAAGTTTGGTTATTTTTTGCTTAAGTCTGTGATATATTGGTGCATACTAAAAATATGAAAATCTGATACATTAAGTTTGAAAATCTCCCAAAATTGTGTTGATTTGACATGGAATGACCCTTAAGTATTTAAACTGCAAAAACACGAAAAGTATATATTCTCTTGAAATCAAGTATACATTTCAATATTTTTTTGTGTGTATACTTTTCTCCTTAAATTTAATATACATTGAAAACTTATTAAAAATATAAATAAAAATAATCGAACATGTAAAACAAATTTCCGAATTTTTAATGTTTCAAAACTCAAAGCAATTACTTTTGGGTTATTATTTTAAAGCTTTTTAGGCTTACCCACAAAATTCAGGTTTACACAGGCAAGCAGAATGATTGCTCCTACAAAAGACCCCATCTTAGATACCAGGAGGTCACCAGATAAAAGGAACCCATTTTGATCTTGTGTATGATTTTAATACCTAAGATATCCAACAACAACAGCTGAAAATTATGATGCTGAGAAAACTTAGTTCTCAGGAACACCTGCCTACTTTGAAAATAAGATAAAAGACTTAAGCTAGAGTTATACACTCGAGTATGATCGTGGTTTTACGTAACATTTATCTAATCAGGCAGTTAAATTTTATTTTTCTCCTGGAGAAATTCGGCAGTACAGCTATACAGTGGGTGTGTGTTTTTTTTAATCCTAGTGTTTTGTTAGCCATCGATATTGGTTTGATCTGTTGACAGGTGCAGGTAACTACCGATTTTTAAAACGTAAGATGAATTAATTGAAAACAAGAACACATGGCAGATACCAAGTGTTTAAGGCAAACCTACACAAAAGGTATCTGCCAAGGAGGAGGGGTGCCTAGGGCGGGTAACTTTTTTAGGGATTCTGGCGTACTCAACATTGTTCAAAATATATCTGTAAATTAACGGGAAAAGGACTGGGATCTTAACACACTAAAAATTTTGCTTTTCGTTATTTGATATTGTTGAGAGAGCGTTAGGCGAGTAGGGTTGCTGTATTTTGCCTGATAACACTATTTTTAGACGCAGGTTTTCTAGGCGCAACCAGGAAAGCACCTGACTCTTCCGCTTGTCTATTATCATTACGCCTGTCATTTGATTCTGAGTATTTCTGGCTTCGGAAGCTCATCTCTTGATTCCATAGCACATCGAAAATTGTCGAAAGTAGAAGGGAGGCTATATAACAGCATTACAGTCAGCAAGTCGTCTATTTTAATATCCATTTCTGAAAGTCTGTCCACTATGTGAAGAATTTTCTCAAATGGTCGTGAATTTCATTAGACGCGTCGAGTATGTTATACTGAATTAAAGATTTCATTAATGCAGCTTTACGAGCAGGTCCTTTAGACTGATAGATTTCTCCCAGTTTTTCCGGACATCTGATGAAGTGTTACAATTTTTTATTTGTTTGAGTTCAGATGGCGATATACATAGAATTATATCTGCTTTTGCTTTTTTGTCCATTTGGACCCACGTATCGAACTCTTCTTGCGATTTTTCGTCATTTTCCAAAACTTCAGGTTTAGGCTTTAAACCTGATGCATAAATCCAGTCATCATTCTTTATTAAAAGCGCTTTCATTTGCATTTTCCATGTTTCGTAATTGTCTTTATTCAGCGTTTCAATTCGCCAAGTTCCAGTCGCCATTTTGAGGATTTATGATATAGCCTTGAAACGAACGTTAAAAATCAGCAAATAAATAAATTAATCCATCTGGTGTCCATAACCTTTTAGAAATGTTAGCAGAATTATGGCACAAACATAGTAAACGTGGGATTTTAACATAACATTTTATTAGAACGGAAGAAACAGGCACATCACATAACAAGGTAACACCAAGAAGGAAAAAGTATAGATTTGTTTGTGTTTGTGGGATTACACCGATTAGCCTACGCGTGGGCTCTAGGCCGATGGGTGGGTGCCCTCCGTGGGGGTCTTTCTAAGGGGTCTTAACCCGTATTTACGCTAAGTGAAAAAGCATAGAAGGAGTAAAAAGAATGCGTGCGCGAGCACAGTTACAGTTAAGTAGATAAATGTTTATTGAGGGATACAGAATTCAGGAGGATAAGACATTGCACAATAAAAAAATAAACAATTCAATACTCAACAATTTATTCTTACTTTTATGTCGCATTTTTGGGACACATTTTTGAGATACATTTTTCGGACAATTTTCAATAAAGGGGGTGAGAGATAAAATGACATAGTCATTAATAAATCATAAAATATTTCTTCTATAACAGTGGAAAAAATATTGTACTAAAACGGATGAAATTTGAGAACAGTTATTTTTAACTCTTGAAAACAAAAAGTAAATAGTGCAATAAGTATAATTAATAAAATAGATAAAAGGGCTTACTTTTTCCCCTTTTATCAAAACAACTCCACAGCCACTGGTATCACTGGGGACCGAATCAGCTTTTAGTTGTAGAGTCTGTGTGTACGTCCAAAACAAAGTTCATTGGAAGGATTGGAAATTGCAAATCTATGTGTTAACTGCAAAAAAAAAAAAAAAAAACTCCTCAGCCACTGGACCTCAGCAGAGCTTGACTGTTAAGAAACATTTGACGGTCAAAAACTAAAGTGGCCGACTTTCATTTTTATAGGGTCTTTCCAATAAGTAAGGAGAGGCATCATTTTTAATTTAAACAAAACTACATCTTCCCCCTGAAAGCGCAATTATAATGGATGCCTTCTCCTTAACGAATTCCTGACAAAAAAAAAAAAAAAAAAAAAAAAAATGATCAGTACATTGTAGTATTTTCTCCAGACTAATACTTTACCTTTATTTAAAATTTACCAATTTGACAAGAAAATTACGAAAACTACTTACCTGTACTCATACACAAAACAAGTTAATATTTCACTGCAGGATACAGATATTCGGCTGGTAAAATTAATTTAACTGAACCAAACTTGACACACAGACACAATTTATTTAGCTTAGCTCTGTAATCCATTCTTTGCAGCTCATTCAATAATCCCTCCAACCCTCTTGGACATCTCCAGTGTTCTTCGTCGGATTCCCCCCCCCCCCCAACCATGTAGCGAAAGATTAACAACAGATTTGAAATATAAAACATCATGTTACATACAAAAATTTTTAAAGCTCCCTTCTCTCACAAAGTCAATATGCTTTGCGGGAAAAACTGGTCCTAGTCTATTTAAGTGAACACAGATGTGACTGATTTTTGAGTTAACGGGAGATAAAAGGGCCGCGTTTGGCATTTAAATCACTCCAATTTTTCACAGAATCTTAATGGTCATTTAGTGATGACATGTTCTTAAGTTTTATTTGTAGGTAGAAAAAAGGTTCATTTTATGCCTTGTTAAAAAGCCGCTTTTCTTGCGAGGTTTGAAATACATTACAATGAAACTCATTGCATTGTACATTTTCTATTTTCTGTAACCTCTCTTCCCGCGGCACTTTCTTTAATGTTAGCGACTGTTAAATTTACAGCATTCTGAGCTCAATGTTCGTGTTTTTCCTTGACTTGGACAGAAAATTTTAAATTTTTAAGAGTCCAGTACGTTATTTTTATTTATTTTATCTTTTATTATTCATTTATTTGAGGTGTGTGTGTGGGGTGGGGGGTGGTGGTATTGTAAATATTTTTAGAAAAGTAATGTGGAAAAAGATATTTAATAATTTGAGGAGCTGGAACGACTTTTAGCGTGATTTCATTAACCAAAAGCTCGGTATAAGAGGGGGACAGGGATCTATACAAACAAAAATTGGGTCCGTTTTATAGCCCTTTCACAAAATTACTATCGATTTAAACGGAACCGCTTCACAAAAATACAGTCTATTAAAACTGCTCTTCATTGGCATTTTACCCTAAATTTTAATGTGTTTTATCAATTAAGAAAAAAAAAGTGACTTTTATTAAAATTTGGTTTGAAAATTCACAAAAATAAGTGCTGAAATTCACAAAAATATGCAGTTTTTATAAAAATGGGATCCTGCAAAATATTCCAGGATCGACGCCTGATAAATTATGTAAGTTTTTGAGTTGAAGACGTTTTCACGAATAAAAAAAGGGGGGGGGGTTATATAAATTAGCCGAATGTACGTATACTATTTACTAAAGAAAACTAATATTCTGAGATATTATTTTAGCTAGACTTGTAAACGAATTTTTTGAAATGCCAGAAAACAGAATTATATGCACATCAGCCGATCGTTATAAACAATAGCTGTGAAGGTTCCCCTTCTGTGTCGAACGTTGCTTCTCCGTATTGCTCGGGAGCAACGCTGTTAGTAGGAAGTAATGAGGTGATTTGTTGCTATATTTTTCTAATGTATGAAAATCTAAAAGGGTTAAACGTATCGAAATACTGACTTAGATAGTACTACAACTAGAGTTTACGTTTCTCACGACGAACCAACTAGAACGGCCCCCTCCCATGCAACCAAAACTTATTTTGGAGCCCCCTACCAAGTCTGGGGCACGTGCCCCTAGTTGCCCCTGGCAGCAGATATAAATCATAAAATCGCAGACAGTTTTTTTTTGTTCTCTTAAACTGCATCACATTTGAATTCGAAATTAGTCGTCTGTCAAGTCAAGTAAGTTGGGCACGATCATAAAAGTGTATTGTCTCTCTGCTACTGACCTTCAAACAACAAATTTAGGTTCACTAAAATATAAATGAGAAACTGGCCCCAACCTGTGGCAGGGCGGCAACTAAAGGGGGTAAGCGGCATGGCCGCCGGCAGCATAGGGCAAGGGGGCAATGCCCCCCTGGAGTTTTGTATGCAGTTTTTTCCTTTGCTTTTTTATTCTTTCCAACATGGTAACCATGCGTTAAAGTACTTCCCCCCCCGCTGGGAAATATTCTGCCGGTGCCCATGGTAAGCGGGGACAAGCACCGGGAGACATTCTAAAAGGAATGCCAAAACCATTTATAGTTTCTTGGGATGGGGCGCGGCTCCATGCGAGGGGGCACACGACACTAATTATGGTTTGCCCCGGGTGACATAAACTCTAATTGCGGCATTGTCTGTGAAAATTACCTCAAAACAATTTTTGAACGAAACGCGTATCCTTTTCCTTTTACTTCTTATGTGTGTTTTTTACAAAGTTTTTTAATTACTTTATCGTTTAACACCAGTATTTTGAGTGTTTTTTCAACAGGTCTTTTTTTTCTGACGCTGAACAATTGATTTCAGACAAGTTTAAAATCGCTGCCCCTTGATTTTTGCATTCCTGAGAAATTATCTAGCTTGGCCATTTGGTAGAATCTGCCATTGTTCCTGTTGGGTTGAAAAGCTTCTGTGATTCTATTCTTTTGATAATTTTTGCATGGATTTTTTTTTTTTTTAAAGAATCTGATAGTATATTTGTGTTATAAATGCATAATCTGTGTTCAAAATCATAATTTTGCCCCCTGACTTTAGACTAGGGGGGCAATTTTACAACTGCAGGGCAATTGCCCCCCCCCCCAGATTACGCCTATGTTAAGATAGATGCTAAAATTATATAAGTTACTTCAGTTATCATCGACTCACGTTTGCAGTTGCAAGGAAAGATCAGGAAACCCTCCTACTTCCAGTCGATGAAATAAATGCAAAGGACGAATAAGAGAAAAAGAAAAAGGGGTGAGAGATCAAATGACTTATGACATAGTCAATTAATATCGTTTTAATAGGCAATAATGAAATTAAAAAACTAGGGGGTTCAGGGGGGTCTCCCCTGACGAGGCTCGTCAGGGGAGACCCCCCTGGTGCGAACCGGTGCGCACTGTATATATATATATATATATATATACAGTGCGCACCGGTTATAACGGACCTGGGATATAACGTACTATCGGTTATAACGTACCTAGGAGCTAGGTTCCGATTGAACTCCTATATTTATAGTTATTTAACTTCCGTTAAAACGCACTTAACAAAAGTACGCACTTCGGCTATAACGTACTTTTTATAGCAAAGCCAAGAATAAAATTCTGCTTTTCTTCAGCATTTTATCTCCTTTTTCGCGTAAATTTCAGTACGTTTAAAAACACTCGTTGTCAGTTTTCAGATTCTCTGGCGAGATGAATTGTGCATGAAGGGGACGGAATGAGCATAAGAATTGAATTATTACCGGATGTAATTGATTACCGGAATAAAGGGGGCGGTCTTTTATCTTTTTCCCCTGTAGGCAGGGCTAAGAACAAGACCAAGTTTTTTCTTTGGCATTCATCCATGTAAATGCCTCCTGAAAAGCCCTATCCATAATGATTCTGATGATAGTGAAGAAGAAACAGGGGAGCCTATACCAAGCATACCCGACGCATTACATGCTGCAAAAACAGCATCACGACTTTTTGAATGCAGCAGTGATGATGCAGAGACTCTACAGAAGTCTATTATGGATATCCAAAACGGTATTTTTAAAGTAGCCTCTGCTCATTTAAAACAAAAGAAAATTACAGATTATTTATCTCAATAAAAATTGTAAGTGATAAAGAATTTTCTGTTTTTTTATAATTTTTGGCGCCAAATTTGGCGATATTTCGGCGAAACTCGTCAATGTCGAAGACATTTGGCGAGATTTTAAGCATGAACCAAACAATGACAGATTATCGCCAAATTTGGCGATATTCCGCCAAAACTCGCCAAGAACGATAACAAATGGCGATACTTTGGGCATGGACCAAATGACTGACTATCGCCAAATTTGGCGATATTTCGCCAAAACTCGCCAAGGTCGAGGACAGACGGCGAGATTTTGGGCATGTACCAAACAGACTGTCTACGTTGTATTATATTGAAGATGTCCATAGACATTAAGGTACTGAAATTCTTTTCGGTGGTCCTGTAAATAAACTCTCCAGTAGATTGGAACCAAAAATCGAGATGCACAACTAGATGTTACAACATTCTTATATATGAAATTTCATAATAGTTTTTGAGATTTGAGAGTTAAATATGCACACACATACACCAAAAGTCGCCAAGCTTGGCGACTTTTGGCATAGTTCTTGAGGGAGGCACGTGACCGTGGTCGGACCATTACCTAACTTATGTGGTAGGACGGTATTGTGCTTGAAATGGATGAATGCCCCTAAAATTGCTATTGACCGTAATGTATTGGAAATCTTTTGAGTGTTCCTGTAGCAGAACTATAAATGAAAAAGACACTTTTTTTAATGGAGAAATTCATTTTCTAACTCTTTACAGCATATATCACTTCTGAGTCGTTTGAAATAGCCCAATACCTCTAAAAAACGCTTTGATGAATTTCGGCCCATAGAGCGTAATGTATTTCGAATCTTTTGGGCGGTCCTGTAGATAAACTATTCAGTCGAATGGAACCGAAAGGGAAGGTGCACAACTAGATGTTACAACTATCCAAAATATGAAGTTTCGACATTCTACGCCTAATAGCTTTTGAGTTAGGCGAGTTTAATGAATTTCGGCCCATAGAGCGGAATGTATTTCGAATCTTTTGGGCGGACCTGTACATAAACTATCCATTCGATTGCCACCAAAAGGGGAGGTGCACAACATAGATCATAGAACAATCCTAAATATCAAATCTCAACATTCTACGACAATAGTTTTTGAGATATGCGAGTTACATACATACGTACGTACGTACGTACAGACGGCATGGAAAAACTGACCACAATAGACCGGCCGCTGGTCAAAATGAGTTGCAGACGCGTTTATATGATCGTGCATGCTAGCCTACGATGAGATGCATCGAAAAAATTCTTTAAATTAAATTTAGAGGTAGTTCAAAATCGGTTTTTAGTCGAAATTTGGCCCCCAAAATTTTCGGGATCACATTACTCCTTATACTACGTACAAGGAAGTAACTATTAGCGTAGAATTTGAAACTTTCTATTTAGGATTGCTGTAACATCTAGTTGTGCACCTCCCCTTTCGGTTCCATTCGACTGTATAGTTTATCTACAGAACCGCCCAAAAGATTCGAAATACATTACGCTCTATGGGCCGAAATTCATCAAGCGTTTTTTAGAGGTATTGGGCTATTTCAAACGACTCAGAAGTGATATATGCTGTAAAGAGTTAGAAAATGAATTTCTCCATTTAAAAAAGTGTCTTTATCATTTACAGTTCTGCTACAGGAACACTCAAAAGATTTCCAATACATTACGGTCAATGGCAATTTTAGGGGCATTCATCCATTTCAAGCACAATACCGTCCTACCACATAAGTTAGGTAATGGCCCGACCACGGTCACGTGCCTCCCTCAAGAACTATGCCAAAAGTCGCCAAGCTTGGCGACTTTTGGTGTACGTGTGTGCATATTTAACTCTCAAATCTCAAAAACTATTATGAAATTTCATATATAAGATTGTTGTAACATCTACTTGTGCATCTCGATTTTTGGTTCCAATCTACTGGAGAGTTTATTTACAGGACCACCGAAAAGAATTTCAGTACTTTAATGTCTATGGACATCTTCAATATAATACAATTGTAGACAGTCATTGTTTGGTCCATGCCCAAAATCTCGCCGTCTGTCCTCTACCTTGGCGAGTTTTTCCGAAATGTCGCCAAATTTGGCGATAGTCAGTCATTTGGTCCATGCCCAAAGTATCGCCATTTGTCATCGTTCTTGGCGAGTTTTGGCGAAATATCGCCAAATTTGGCGATAATCTGTCATTGTTGGCCCATGCTTAAAATCTCGCCAAATGTCGTCGACATTGACGCGTTTCGCCGAAATATCGCCAAATTTGGCGCCAAAAATTATTTCGTATTTTGTATAACTCTAAAACTTTAACCCGTAGAATTTTGAACTTTTGTATTTAGAGCTATATTATAATATCTAACTGTTTTCAATATCTTTTTTGACAGCAATCGACTGGGAATTTATTTACAGAGCCAAATGACTTTAAATACATTAAGGTGTATGGATGCATTCAATTCATTGAAAGTCTGTGGTCAATGACTACTTTGGCTATCCCCAAAATCTCGCAAACTATCTCAAGTTTGTCGGCTTTTGGTGAAATATTGCGAAATAAAGTGTCAGAAGGAATCTTTCAAATGAACTCAGCTTGGCGATATCGAAGTATTGGCTAGAAATCGCTAACTTTATGATATTTTATCTTTCAACAAATAGTTTAGAGAAGTGCGTAGAAAATTTTTGATTTATAGACGTGCAAGGAGTCATGTGTTGGAACATCAGATTTTTTTAATTAATTTAAAAAAAACAGACTGTTAAAACCTTTACAGTGAAATATGCCCAGTTTCTTTTTTTGTGTAATATTGAATCTTGGCGGTATTTCTTATAACGTACTACTTTTTTAGGTCCTGTGAGAGTACGTTATAACCGGTGTCTACTGTATATGTGTGTGTGTGTGGGGGGGGGGGGTGTACGGGCACGCATATATGGACTTTCATTTAAAATAACTTTTGCCCCCCCCCCCCCCCCAGTATCGAAGCCCAAGTTACGCCCATGCCCTTTTGGTCTCAATCGAATGGATAGTTTATGTACAGGACCGCCCAAAAGATTCGAAATACATTACGCTCTATGGGCCGAAATTCATTAAACTCGCATGTCTCAAAAACTATCAGGCGTAGAATGTCGAAACTTTATATTTAGGATTGTTGTAAAATCTAGTTGTCCACCTCCCCTTTCGGTTCCATTCGACTGGATAGTTTATCTACAGGACCGCCCAAAAGATTCGAAATACATTACGTTCTATGGGCCGAAACTCATCAAAGCGTATTTTAGAGGTATTGCGGCTATTTCAAACGACTCAGAAGTGATATATGCTGTTAAGAGTTACAAAATGAATTTCTCCATTAAAAGAAGTGTCTTTATCATTTATAGTTCTGCTACAGGAACACTCAAAAGATTTCCAATACATTACGGTCAATGGCAATTTTAGGGGCATTTATCCATTTCAAGCACAATACTGTCCTACCATATAAGTTAGGTAATGCTCCGACCACGGACACGTGCCTCCCTCAACAACTACGCCAAAAGTCGCCAAGCTTGGCGGCTTTTGTTGTACGTGTATGTATTTAACTCTCAAATCTCAAAACATTTTAGTCGTAGGATGTTCAAATTTCATACATAAGATTGCTGTAGCATGTAGTTGTGCATCTGGATTTTTGGTTCCAATCTACTGGAGAGTTTATTTACAGGACCACTGAAAAGAATTTCGATACTTTAATGTCTATGGACATCTTCAATATAATTTAACTGTAGACAGTCATTGTTTGGTCCATGCCCAAAATCTTGCCGTCTGTCGTCGACCGTGGCGAGTTTTTCCAAAATATCGCCAAATTTGGCGATATTTTGGTCCATATTTGGGTCTATCCCCAAAATATCGCCGTTTGTCATCGTTCTGGGCGAGATATCACGAAATTTGGCGATAGTCTGACGGTGGTGGTGGTTTCAGTTAGGTTGACAGACGCGCGATGAGACCCGCTTCCCGCTTCACCTGCCTATTATTTCCAAGGACATAACCACTGTGCCATGTTGAAGCATACTCCATACTTGGAACCGACATAGAAAATCTTGGTGGTTTCGTGTGTGTGAGAAAGAGTAAAAGCACACTCAAGTGCGTAAATAAAATCTGGAAGAATTTCAGATTTTTTTTCTTTTTTTTTTTTTTTTACAGGCAATCATCTTTTATGTAAAGTTAGTGGATGGACTGCGTTTTTTGTTTGTCCGTTTTCTGCATAAACGTAAGGATCAGACGGTTTAGACTCTGGAGCATGCGAGGTATCGATGCTCATGAGAGAAGCATTCAAACCGCACACTTGAAAAGACTGCCCTTGAGCCTTATTTATAGTCCTAGCAAACGAAACGGGTATTGGAAATTGAAGCCGTTTAAACTCGAACGCTATGTCAGTCGGAATGAGGGATATTCGTGGAAGTAGTACGTCTTCACCTTTATGAGGTCCAATCAGAATTGTTGCTTTAATTAGATTGTTCATCAATTTTTTAACTACTAATTGCGTGCCATTGCATGGCTTTCTCTGACTGATTTTTCGGAGTTGTATAATTGGCACTCCAATTTTCAAATTCAGAATGTGTGATGGTAATCTGGGACCATGGAACGAATTAAGAAATTCCGTTGGAAAATTCACTACTTCACTGGTTTATCACGGAGTCAATGTATTTGTATATCACTGTTTCACCTGCAATTCTGTTTAGAATGATGTTCATATCGTGTACGAGTCGATAATCTTAGACGCTAGAATGGCTCTTAATCTCGCTCAGTCATGCTTGATTTCGATTATTTGTTTAGATGTTTTGAAAACCTTATCTGCTGATTCCTTTTTTAAATTCACGATGTTAGAGAAATCGGATGGGAAAGCGATTTTCCCTGTTTCTGGATATGTAGATACAGTGCCGTTAGCGACCTCGAGTAATTGTCTAAGAAAATATGTCAGCTGTTGGATCGGTTTGAAGCTGAACTCTAATATTTGTTGTTAAATGCATTTTTTTTTTTTACATGGTCCATCAACATGGCCATTTGAACGGATTTTAGCCAGGATCACGGAAATTAAGAACTTTTTTCCAGTTCTACCTGGAGCGTTCAAAAAGTACAATCCACTGGATTGTTTGGTCAGAGCTCGTATGATGGTATCAAATGCTAGCTTTTATTCTTGAAGGAGTTTCGGTGCGTTTTCTAGGGCGAGCAGCAGTAAGTCATTTCTGTTGTATGATTGCTCGCCGAGCAGTTCTCTATCGAATGTTGCATTGATGTTTGGTGTTGCCATTCCTAATTGTGGCAACAACTTGCCGCACAGTGCAAGACCAAGATCCTCAATGAAGATTAGCGTTTCATTGTATGTTTCTTTGCTGAAATCCAACATATGATTATACGATTCTCAGTGGCGCTTATTTAAGGGAGGAGCTGACCCCCTCCAAAAAACTAAAGTAATTATTTAAAAACAGGTATTTTAAAACATTTATATTAACTGTAGCAACAACAAAAATTTAAAATACAGATACAGGATCGCCCCCCCCCCCTCCCGAAATGGTGGTGCTTGACGCATTCTGTGCAGAATGGCCATGCAGGCTTTGTATTTCTCTAACAATTGCACTGGTTGTGACCGGTAACATGTAGAAAAAATAATTGCGAACAGCGAACGTATTTGAAATTAATTAAACGTGACGGGTGAATCTTCTCAATTGACTTATCCCAATAATCGTCGTTTTCAATAAAAATTAAGTGCCTCGCACGCACTCCGACACGTATTATGTACTGTTAGCCGCCAAGGCGACCAGCTTCGCCGCCCCATACCTTACTGTTCTTTATACACAGTGAGGTGTTGACCAAATTTCTGAACTCATTTTGATGAAAATCGCGTTTCTTTGTTCTAACTGTA
This sequence comes from Cheiracanthium punctorium, assembly GCA_038373885.1. Taxonomy (NCBI): domain Eukaryota; kingdom Metazoa; phylum Arthropoda; class Arachnida; order Araneae; family Cheiracanthiidae; genus Cheiracanthium; species Cheiracanthium punctorium. The sequence continues at coordinate 693,777 of JAWZYV010019925.1, read as the reverse complement.
TTTGTCATTAAATTTATTTAGGTTAGGGTTGCTACACATTTTGGGTGTCTTCATAAAATTCGATATTGAAACAGCAAATGGCTAAAACGTGCTTTAGCCCTATGCATGGTGGCATTTTTTATATGGGCGATTAATGCACCTAGTATTGTAAATTCGATATTTTAAAGCTGTGAAAAAGTCCGAAAGATCTTGCCTTTTTGTGTATCCATTATTGTTATTTTGTAATCTAGCTACTGCGTGACATATAGTTGCTCCATGTGACGTCATTGAACTGTTAATTTGGATTTTTGCACATGCGTTATTGTTATTCCACTAATGTTTACTTCTAGCTCTTGCCGTTCGCAGAGTGGAAATATCGACGATTTTGGTACCGCATACGTTAGCGTATTAGATAAGTAGATATACTTGCCCCATTTGACGTCATTGAACTGTTAATTTGGATTTTCGCACACGCGTTATTGTTATTGCACTAATGTTTACATCTAGCTGTTGCCGTTCGCAGCATGGAACTATCGTCAGTTTTGATACCGCATACGTTAGCGTATTATGTAAGATGTACTATTCCATCCACTGATCGTAAAAGATTTAGACCACGAATGATAATCAAAAGCAAACGTAAATAAAAGCATTCAGCGTTGTTCGGGTGTACAATGTATCTAATTCTTCCTAAAGCATTAGATGGAAATATTCCAGGTTGCCCGACTATTGCTTTGTCTCTCTTTCAACTTTCAAAATTATTTCGTGTCGCATTCGCGTTGCAAGTGTAATATTTCAGAATGTCTGCATGCATCGAAGTTCTTGCAAAAGCAACTGTTTGACATTATAGATGAAGCGCTGTTAATAGGTGGTCGATGGTTCTTGCTCTTTTCTGTATGCTTTGTTCCGTGAAATATACTCTTTGTCCGTTTTCAAAATGAACAGCAAGACGAAGGACAGTTGGATCGCTCTCGTGGATTTGAGATCCTGAAATACGCCAACGCCACACAGCTTCATCCATGCTGATATTTCTGCCGATTTGATAGAGATTTCATCTAAATTACTTCTTGTTGAAACTCCAAACAGAGCCATATCGCTGCCTTTATCGACGTATTTACAAATGTATTTTATGGATTTTTCAGAATTATAATACTCAGTGTTGATAAGTGCTTTGGAAGTTTTCGGTAAAAAGGGTGAATATGGGACAGCGCAAAGATTACCGACTGACTTCAATGTCATTTCCTTTCACTTTTAATGTAATTGCTTTTCTGTTGTCTTCTCTACTTCGTAGATATATTGGGTAACCATCTCAGTAATTGTCTTTTAACAACGCTCGAGGATACCGTTTAGAGCATTTTCCTCAATCCTACACAGTGAATTTGTATTGACTCATACCTGACAAAGTTTACGTATCATACGTAACATTTAAGGATTTTGGTGTTCATTTACTGATGTACGGATGACTAATAAATTTTACGGATTTTTTAGCGATTTTCAATTTTCTGTATTTTTTTCAATTCAGTATTGTTCCACCTCTCTAGAAAATAAATATTTTCCCTTCAGAATTAATTTAATTAAGCCTCTAATGTCGTTAGAGTAAAAATTGATTCGCACTTTAAATTGAAATTTACTTTTTTATTCCGTCCTCCCTACCACAGAAACTAGTGAGTTAAAAAACTTAGGGTCGGTTCAGATTTTCAGTTCAATCTTTTTCCATCCCTCTTGGGAGTAAATAATTTCCCTTTGGCACTCTGTTATTCAGGGTTCATTTCATACTCATTTTTCAAAATGAAATTTAAGGAGTATTTAAGGACCCCCAACATTTTTTAAGGACTCCATTTTTCGTGGACGACCAATGTAATTATTTGTAATAATTGTTATTTTAAATAGCTATCTAGCCATAAAAAAACGGAAAAATAGTAAAGTTTGGACAAGAAATCTTAGGTTAAAAAGAGAATTTATACATAACTATCACTATGCAATACAAACATATTTTAACAAAAAAAAAATCAATGCAAACTGAATAAGGAAAAAAAAAAAAAAAGATTTTTGAAGCCATGCCCAAAAAAATCTTAAAATGAAAGGTTGCATACTTCGTTAATTGCGGTTGTTTCTGTGGAGGACAAAAAGTGTGTGGTAAAATTAGGGAGTGTGAGGCGTGGTCCCTAAATTTTGTAAAATGAATTTTAAAGAGCGTATGAACCCTTTTATTTAAAGCTCCAATGCCATAAGAATTAAAAATTATTCCTATTTTAAATTTATCTGTAATTTTTAACCCTTCTCCATCACAACAAAAATCTTCCTTGAATAGAGCGGATTCAGATATGAATGAAAATGTTACAAAAAGGGTAAACATTTTCGCAGTAAAAGCAAATAAGAGATTAACTTAGTTTCAGTAAACAGTAACAAGAGAACAATGTTTTAGTAACAAATAATAATAATAATACGTAATAATAATAATAATTTTAAATGTCGGCATAAAAGCTCCTCTATAACGGTAGAGCCGAATGAAGTCATCTGAAAATAGGAATTTCTTTTTCCTGGGGTTTTTGAGGAAATTTTCGAATCATCAAAAAACTTTGCAGTAGTTTTGGCTGTTCAAGTTCAGGTAACTTTACTTTTCCGCTCACAAGTTTTTCAGTCCGCTGATCTGCCAATTTTTCTGTTCGCCTATGAGAAGTTCCAAGTCTAGCATGTTCATTACCGTCTAAACGTTTTTGATTAGTGTGGTTAGATCTCTTTTAACTTTCTGTGATTACGTGTCGAGAACGGCAGCATATTTTCGAACGTGGGTGAGGCAATACATATGTTTAATGAATGTGGTACTATGACTTAAGACTAAGGCTGTCGTTCAATCACTATGACTCTTATATAGAGAAACCTGTGAATTTGATCAGCTTTGTAAGTTGGCTACCTTTGTTGTTGAACTAATTGACCAAGACTGGCGTAATTACTTTAACATTGCGTGAACCCTTTATAAGTTGACCACCAGAATTTGTACCAAAGCATACCTCAAAACCTTTGTAAGCTACCACTTCCAGGATTTTTTTATGTCTTTTTCCTAACATCTTTTGCATTTGTTTTTTCTATTCATTATTCCCCATCCACATTGAATACATAGTGCAGCCTGTAATAATAATAAATTGAGTTTCATACTAAATTAACTTGTTTCTGTCCAATTTACTATTGTATGCCAGGATAGCATGATTAGTTTTATTTGATTAACTAGCCGCCTCGGACGACCAGTTGGTTGGCCATAATAAATTTGGTTCGGAGAGAATCCTGTTTCTCACCGGCTTCCTTGGCACTGAAATCTCTCAGATTTTGAATGGAATTTAAAATTAAGATGGTTACAAACAGGAGCGGCCTTAGGGTAAGTGGCGCCTCCGGCTAACTTAAAAAAAGACGCCCCCTTGTATTAGTTACTTACAAGGGGAGGCTCAGACGTTGGGATCACCGATTTTGATGAGTTATAGGGGACCCATAGTATAGCAAAATGCCAACGTACTAGCCTCCAACTCTCTCTTATTTTCGAGAAAATTCCATTTAAACATTTGATGCACTGTTATATACCAATTATTTATTTAATCGTTTGTATTTTCCGTGGCGCCGTGGTTTCGCTTTCGGCTACAGAACAAGAGCTCTCCGGTTCGTATCTGATTGAAACCGCTCAGTTTTTCCTCTCCCTTAAAAATTCATAAAACAGTTTCAAATGATTGTGTAAAAAATATATTGTGACTTTGTAAAACTGGAGTTATAAAGTTCTTTGTTGTGTATATTTGATAATTTACTAATACTTTTAGGACCAGGGAAGAATGATAAAAATGAATTTGCTTCTTTCTTCATTTTGAATGATGCAATTATTGTTTAAAGTTTCCCATTCAGCTAAAACGTGTTACGCACATGTAATTACAATTAGAAATTCAATATTCGGTATAACGATAAACCTTTTTATATTTTTAAAACATTTATGATTTGATGCAGACTACATATAATTTTACATTCGTCAAACTTCGCGAGTAGCAGATAATGAAAAAAATATTAATAATAAAATACCAGGAGCTTTTGGCTTCCGAGTTGAAAAAACTATAATAAAAGAATATTCCAATGTGAATGTAACTTGTTCAAAGTCTGGGACACTTTCAACAAGTAACCACTATGCTTCATTCCTTGTTGAATTTTGAAACCATATGTAGGGAACGAGACGTTTTAGGAAAGGTCAAACAAATCCAGAAATTTATGACAAAATTATTTTATGACGATGAAAGTAATTCATCTTGTCCCCTAGAAGTAATCCCACTTTGTACAAACAAAGTGTACATCACTTTGTCAACCATGTGATGATCAGTTTTACTACCCCCCCCCCCCCCACAAAAAAAAAAACCATTTAAACATTCATTTTATGGATCCTTCCATATACATCCATTTTATGGAAGTAAAATAGGTTCTTTTGCATTAATTTCTTTTTCCTCGGGGGGGGGGGAAGGTAGCGTCCCCTTTAATCCACCCTTGATACATGTAAGGTTTTTTAAAAAGTAGGTAGGAAGAAAATGAACCTGAGGTACATGGGAACTATAAAGCATGTGTGTAACTGAAGGATTCAAAGCCTTTCAGGTAAGGCAGTAATAATTCCACACAAACAAATATGATATGCTACTTTCTAAAGTAATAACATACATAATCTTAGTTTTGAGCTTATTTAGAATAATTTCTAAAATAAAATTATCACAACAAAAATTCCTAATTGAATTCTTTTCCTAAAATTTCTTTTTCTATTCTTTTTTTTTTTAACATTTATGCAGCTTAAAAAGAAATGTAAAAAAACCCTCTTTAACAAACATATTAGAAAGCTGCAAACTTTTCTAAATGACAATTGCAGCTTTTGTTCACAGACATTAGTTAACCACTGTTGAATCTTTATCCATGATGTAATAGTATATATTTAATGGATGAGAATTTCTTTTAAATAAAAAGAGTAAAATGAGTACCATTCTTTTACATAGACATTACAATTCTTAGCATCTGCAGTTATTTCAGTACATTTTACAATATCACTGATATTTAGACGAATTTTTATAAGCCTCCTGTAATGCAATATTAACACAAATTTTTCAAAATAAATATTTTCAATCCTAACCAGGAATCGCTGCGAACATTTATCGTTAGTTATAAAACTCTGTCAAAATAATCAAAACTCTGGTAATACACTTAAAAAATAAAAATTACATTAACTCTTTATGCAAAGTATCATGAATTGCAGTAGTACTTGGAAAGAATATTTAATTTTTAATGAGTAACAAAGAATCAAGCAATGAAGTAATAAACATTTCACCATCCATTTTTTTTTTTTTTAACATGTAACTTTACCCAGTACAGAAGCCTTTGGTAAACAATAAGCATTCACGCTATTGTGTCGACTAAAATACAAGCAGAATAACTATGCTTTCAGAAGAGAGACTGAGAAATAACTAATAATGTCATACTTTATTATACAGAAAGCTAAACTGTTACAATGGTACTGCAATAACAGATTTTCTCATAAAAAGGGACAAATTTACTGAGACACAAATTACAGATATAAGAGTATATAAGAGTCTCACTCTTTATAAAAATTAAACATTTAAAAAAATTATCATTTTCCTATTTAACAGAATACAACAAACAGAAATGAATTAATTACATAAAAATGTAGGCACATCTTTTGGAGCACAGATAACAAACTGAGCATTACTCAATCTAAGCATGCTTAATTTACAGTAACTTTCAAACAAAAACAAATATTTAAAAGACATCACATTAAAGGCACTTTTTTTTATGCAGCAGACGTAGGTAGTCGAACGCAACATTCAGTTCCAGGATAAGCTGGTAAGTTTAGTTCATATTTGGCAATTAAACTAGGCGGTACAAAACGACCACCAAGCCAGTGATGTTTTCCCTTAAAAAATTTACTACACATTTTTGGTGCAGTTAAAGAAATAAGAAAATCTGGCTGTAGGCCATCTTCACAACCTTTTTCAACATCCCACCCTAAAAATAATAATAATTAATTAATTAATTAGTTAAAAAAAGATATGAAGTATATATTATTATATATACTATACTATATATTAGCATAATATCACACATATGGAAAATTTAGGGATTTCACGGTATTTTCAGGAAAATTAAAAAAAAAAAAAAATCAATAAGAAATTAAGAATGGGAAAAAATAATATGCAGCATTATCACACATGATTTTTTCTGCAGCAGTAATTAAAAGGTATTTTTTATTTTGTTAACAAAATTAAATGATTATAAAATTTAATGTTAACTGATTAAGTTAAAAATTAAATTTAATTAAAAATATAAATAAATCAAAACAAGGAAATATTCGAAAAATATTCTTACATAATATTTAGACTTCTAGGAGGGGGAGGGATAAAAAAATTTAAATGCATAGCTATCCTGTGGGAGTTTTCACTCCATGTTATATGAATCCGTTTTACTGGGGGAATTTTATGCAGGGCCTGACTGTAATATTTTTGTGTCCTCTATGTAAAGAAAAGTTCCTCTCAAATTTTGAAACAAACGATTTTCAGAGAAAGTTGAGAAGGCACGCGACTCCCGGTGCTATGCCAATGATAATAGATGTGGGGTGGAGTGAGGTAGGTTGTGGGGCATCAGCTCTCCAACTTTGTTTTGACAACCATTCATTTGAATCCCACCCCCTTCTTTTTTTCAAAATCTGAAGTCTAGGCTATTTTTACTTTTAAACATGTTAAGTCCTCTGTTTCCCCCTTTAAGTTTTCATTTACACTTATAAGATTGAAACATGACTCAATTTCAATTTCTGCACAGTTTAATAAAAGTATTAGGCTTTCAAATGAGAAGTGACATATTAGTAATTTACAATGTATACTTAAACTGATAATAATAATAATAATAATAACTTATTTTATTTAAAAAATGTTTTGTAAAAGTTTATTCTTTCTTTTTGTTTTATCATAACCATAATATTAAATCTCTCTTTCTCTCTATTTATCTTTTCAAGCTAAACATATGCTATCAAACATCTACTTCAGTGCTATTCTGTAGCTTTCTTAAAATAACACTTATTGTGAAATAATTACCTGAAGGCACATCAACACTACAGATAGGAATGGTTAAACTCTTTAACTTATTCATGCAATCTTCAAACTCTGGCCTCACAGGAGGTTTGAAACTGAACCCGAACAGAGCATCCACAACCAAGTTGTATGAATCATCTATCAGTTTGGCATCCGGAAAATAGGATAAGAAAGGAATATCCATCTCTTGGCACTGAGTAGTGAGGTTTTGATACAATGGCTTATTAGTTTGTTTAGGATAGTAAACTGTTGGCTGATAACCCTAAGAAGAAAAATACCAAATTTTAACTCTTTCAAATGTTAAAGAGAAAAAAAAAACAAATAGATGAATAATGCTTCCAAACTTTCTATTAATGTCCGACTTGTGGGTTTGTGGTAGCATGCAAGTTTTGACGAGATCAACTGAAGTTCAACATAAAGCAAACTGACTGTCTTTAAGAAACGAGAAGATACGATATTAACTATGACAAGTTTTTTCAGAATGATTGTCGGATTGCCTGGTGGGAGTTTCCTGAGGATGTATATAGTATAATACATTGCAAATTAACTGGAAATTTAATTTCTGTTCTTTTAAAATATTATTTTTCTTATGGTCAAGGCTGTCGGTGCGAGGAGGGGGGGGGAGAGATGGGTTTGAGCCCCCCCCCTCTCAGTTGATTAAATTTCTCTGAAATTTACACACACTATATATATATATACATATATATGTGCGGGAGTATAATCATTTATAATAAGCGCATATGTTGTGCCCCCTGCCTGAAAAAAATTTCTGGCTACGGTCTTGGTAATTTATCGTTAACTTTCCAAGATGCACTCGCTTGATCCAATTATTTGTTTATTTGCCAGGAGAGGGCAGCTCGCGTCACTGAATGTGTCGCTTAGAGCTACATATACGTCCTTCCCGTTATTTCCCGCCACAATTTGGAACCTCATCAGAAGGTGGGGGACTTCTGAATATTGGCACCCCTCGGAAACTGCTAGCGACCGCCGCACAGTGGAGTATTTGTGTCAAAATCCTGGCCAAAAATATTTTTCATGTGTTTTAACGTTAAAATCATTACTGTTGACTTTTGACTTACTTTTTAGTATTATGTATTTCTTAAATTATATAAAAAAGCGTGTTGTCGCGACACGAAGTTGGTTTCTAACAAATGTCTTGTCCGGGGAGTGTCCCTTACTGGGAAGTACTGCTATTGTATAATACCACTTATAAATGTAATACCACACGGCTGTCGATCTAACTGTCTGGAGTTTTGGGCGATTTTCTCCAGATGTCACGTGAATACGCATTAGAACCTTTTAAAAAGCCCTCCGCCCAAGGCAACCTTCCCGTTAGGCAAATAGCCGTGTAGCTGTGCCTTAACCACAATAAAAATATATAAATGTAATACTTTAATAATACTTATAAATATAATACTACTTATCTATAAATCAATTTTTATCATAAAATTTTTTTAGATTTTTTACTTATCTAAATGTAGTTACTATAGGGATCTTAGTTTTCTAATGACTTCTGAAGATTAACTTTTTCATTCTGATTCTTTTGAACTCTGATATTCGTCTTCACTCAGAATCACTTTTTTTTTTTTTTTTTTTTTTGAGAGAGAGAGGGGGGGGGGACCACCATCGGGCCCCTCTGTTGTAGGGTCTAGCTGTAGCGAAGTTGTAGGGTCTCGCTGTAATAAGGCTTGCTCTTTTTCGTTGGCCTTTGTCTAGAGCAGCTAAAAGGACACTGCTTAAAAGAAGCCTACTTGAAACCCATAAAATCTCATTCCAAGCTGGAGGAGAAAGTAATTTATTTCAAGCCAGCACTTCAAAATGACTTAAAGAGCTAGCACGTGTTTCTGTTTACACACTCACACTCCAATGACCCGAAGTCACAGTTGCCAACCTTTGAGATCCAAAAATGGGGAGCTTTTGCTTTGGACACAATTTACGACATAAATGGAAAACTAAGCTGTAAATAGATGGGACTATTTACAGGACTAAGAAAGGGCAATTTTGGAATATGTAGAAATTTTCTTCTTATAGCAAATTTACATCAGAAAAATAAGAAATTACATACTGAATTTAAAATACCGATGTTAAATCTTAACTGAAATGAAATTTTATATACCTTTATCCAAACACTTGCACATAATTTATAGTTTATGAGAAGTACAAGCGCGTATGTTTGTATCCCTTTTGCGATCACCCGTCGAAAAATTATCGAAAAAATAAAAATGGCGCTATATAAATAATTTTTTTTAAAGAAATGGTGGATGTTGGGGGAACATTTTTTTCTTGGAATAGACACTCAATACTGTAATAATTACGATTATAGTTGAAATTAGGCGCGACAAGCCGCGACACCCCTTCAAAAAGCTTTTTGAAATGTGGATCTTTGAAAAAAAATAAGAAAAAAAAAGTTTACAATTTTTTAAAATAAAGTCATATTATTTTTTCAAACTAATAGATACATATAATCAAAATACATATATTTTACTACAATTATACTTAGTATCAAATCAGTAAATTAATTTAAAGAGCCCGTAAAAAATGCAAGACGAAGTAATAGGAAACGCCGAAATCTCTTGCCGTAAATGAAGAAACTTGCTTTTAAACCGAGTGTTGCATCTTTTGGATATGAATTATGGTCGAAAAACATGCATTACATGATGCATCAGTTACTAGGCTATCCAAAAACATATATATTACTGTTTTTAAACAAATTTAAAATTTTCGACTTTTGGCCAGGATTTTGATACGAATACTCCACTGTGCGCCGAGAGGGCTTTCGGAACCACGGATTTTACGTGTACGTACACTGCATGTACACGGTGGTCTTTAGTGGTACGCCGGTATGGAACCCGCAACCTTCCGGTTACGAGTCCAACGCCTTAACCACTTGGCTACCACAGCCCGCTTGATCCAATTGTGAGTGTTTTCCTGCGTTTCTGAAAGTTGCGTTTATTAGTTTTAGTAATGGGTTTTCTTTACTCGCCTAAACCTCAATTTCGGAGCAAACGTTACCTAGCATTACCTAGAGGTGTTAGAAAACTATAAGGCTTTTCGACTGTTTTTAAACCATCAGAGAAATTAGAAACTCAATTATTTTAACCAGAGTCATACGAAATTGGATAAAACATCCTAACTAATAATAATAATGATAATAACACGTCTTATAACGTTCTAAAGTTGGTTTAGTCTCATTAATACAAGATGTAATATAAATGTTTTAAAACAGCAGTTTTTTAAATAACTGTTTTACATTTCCAAGAAGGTCCGGGCCCCGTCGGCACCTACCTTAAATACGCCACTGCCTGATGCGTATTTTTAATAAACATAATCGTTGAATATAGAGACTTAAATGATGCGAAGTATGGAAAACTGAGATTAGTCACTTGTGTGATTTTAGGATACTTTTGTTCAGAAACCTGCTTACAAAACTCTGTAAAACAACCCTTTAGTTTGACTTAATTTGGTGTTTACAGTATCCACTTTACTGTCTTAATATTGTTTAATTAGCATTCGACTTTAGCATTGTATTAAAAACAATTTAAGATTGTTCTGAATTTTTTAAATTTTTTTAATAAAAACAAGTAACATCAAATCATGTCGAGCCCCCCCCCCCTATCATTATTTTTATTTTATTAAAATAACTGAGCTCCTGCTGCCCCAGAATATTTAAATATCATTATTTGGGGCTCCTAGACCAAGTAAATTTGGTCACCCCAGATATAAGCATTCATTTCTAAACACGTAGTGGGGGGGGGGGGAAGGTAGAACTTCCACGACATGACCACATGCTATTAAAAATCATGATTTTTGTGCTCTTGTGCCTTTGCCTCTCTTGGCGTAATTCGTCTGGGTAAAGAGTTTTATGCCACCTTAATAAATTAATTTCCAAGCCCTTTTTTGATTTGATTTGATATTATATATATATATGTATGTAGAATCGGCGTTTCAGAGCGCAGCTGCTGAAGGAGCGGAGAGATTTTCACCCCTTCCTTTGAGACCCCCCTGAAGTGAGAGGTCACGTGGTGTTTTGTCTTATGGGGTTCCAGAGTTTGGAAGAGGCGAGCGAGGGGATGCAGACAGAGATTGAAATGAGATGGAATGTAATTTGCATCGTGCATGCCTGTGTGGCTTATTGTTCTTGTTCTTAATTACGCAGTGAATCCTGTGTGGATATTTAGTTATTTACCTAAGTGGTACAGAATTGTAAAATCCCTTGTAAATAGTATTATTATTAAATGTGTGTGTTTGAAAACCTTCGCCTCGTCGATACGTACATAGTCTTTACAGTGCCAAAGTAGAAGCACATAATAGTTGTTCTTCATTCATAGGGTTAGTACGACCCTATATATATATATATATATACCATGATACGATGCTAATAGAGTATTTCAATGAGCCTAGAAACGAGGGGCAATCTTTTTACCTTCAATTTTGATTTTCCCGCGGGATATTTTGAAGTGATATGATAAAATATAATTTTAGTTGATGTTTTTAAAACCCCTTCTTCTGGATTTAACACAATAGGAATAAAATAGCAGAATCTGCTCAGAAGGATGCGCAGTCGGCTGTAACATAGAGGGCGTGAAACGACATGTTGAAATTCTCTATTATAAACACCACACAAACAAAGAAGTCATAATCAGAATACTTATCACGAACATAACTAGACATAATTACAAACTATGAATAATAGTAAACATACAAACAATTTTAGGTGTCTAGCACAGACTAATCCGTCCCCACCATTATTTCCGGGTCCGCAGTAAACGAGGAGGGTTCCTTTCCTCGTCATCTCTTGCAAGGGATACGTTTTTGCTATGGCAGTGGCAACACTCAATCCAGCCAGTTCCATCAACTGATCGACACTAAACTTATATTCATTGAACAACTCTTGATCAATTTTGATAGCTTCTTCCTGGCTGAAATATTCATACAAGCTTGATTTAAATTTCTGCCATGGTGATAATTACAGTCAGACCTCGTTATCCCGATACACTCGGGACAGCCATAAGCAAAATGCCGCGATAACCGGAGTAGCATATGCACAAAATCCACAGTTTGAAAAACTGTCGTGGTAACCGGGTGTCGGGATAATGAGGTACACTGTATAAGTAATCTAGCAGTTTAATACATTCAAATGCAGTATGTACTTGATCTGAAATAATTTTAAGTTATCATCATTAATTTTAGATACAGTATGTACAGCAAAATCTCTGTATAACAAATTTCTGAGAATCGAAGATCAAATCCTCAATTTTGAAAAATTCGTTAAAGCGAAATTACATTAACTGAATTATCAGTACATGATTTTACCAATTCATATTTATCCGTTAATCTGATATATCCGCATTTTATTAGTGTGAATTCGCCTTGTTACGTATTCAATTCTATGACGAGTTAATAAAACTGTTCTATAATTTTCAAGATGCACCCTTTAAATGAAATTTTATAGTAGTACTAGCTGAAGTACCCGTCCTTGACGGGTTAGTGAATGCAAATTTCCAAAAAGCAAGAACTTTCGTCAGCATTGTAGGAGTACACAGAATGGATGTAGTATGTTGCCAAAGTAAAGAAAGCGAAGTTATAATTTTTATGTATTGTTAAAATATTACAGGTTAGAGAGTCACTAAGTAATATCATTTCATTCGCTTTGGTCGTAATTATGTGATGCGCGAACGAATATTGACGCATATTGAAATAATTTTCGCAAAATCTCAAAATCTTATCAACATTTTTGAAACATTTTGAAGGCTAGAATTTAAGTTGAGTGACAACCTATCCTGTCACCCAATTTCGTTCCATTCCCTGCAGTCTTTATTTCGTGATGCTGGAACAAACTTTCAGCATTTTAAAACGATTTTCGCAAAATCTCAAAATGTAATCAATATATTTTAAAATTTCAACGCCTATAAATTAAGATTAGCAACTACCTATCCTATCACTAAATTTCGTATCATTCGTATTAGTCGTTATTACGTGATGTTTGAAGAAATATAAGCGCATTTTGAGAGAATTTTCACAAAATCTCAAAATCCAATAAAAATATTTAAAAAATTGGACACCTATAGTTTATGTTCAGCAACCATCTATCATGTGACCAAATATCATATAATTCGCTTTAGTCATTATTACTTAATGCGGGAACAAAGATTCACTCAGTTTTAAACGATTTTCGCAAAATCTCGAAATCTGATCAATTTTTTTTAATTAGATGCTAATAGTTTAAGGTGAGTGACCACCTATCATTTCACAAAATATCATTTTTTCACCTTTGCAGTTATTACGTGATGTGCGAACACAAATTTACGCAGTTTGAAATGATTTTCGCAAAATCTCAAAGTCTAGTCAAGATTTTTTTTTAATTCGACGCCTAAGTTTTACGTTGAGTGAGCACCTATCATGACACCCAATTTCATATCATTCGCTTCAGTCGTTTTTACGTGATGCTCGAACACAAATTTACGCAGTTTGAAAGGATTTTCGCAAAATCTCAAAATCCAATCAAGATTTTTTTAAAATTCGGTTTTAAGTTGAGTGACCACCTATCATGACAGCCAATTTCATATCATTCGCTTCAGTCGTTTTTGCGTGATGCTTGAACACAAATTTACACAGTTTGAAATGATTTTCGCAAAATCTGAAAATCTAATCAAGATTTTTTAAAAATTCGACGCCTATGTTTTAAGTTGAGTGACCACCTATCATGTCACTCAATTTCATATCATTCGCTTCAGTCGTTTTTACGTGATGCTTGAACACAAATTTACGCAGTTTGAAAGGATTTTCGCAAAATCTCAAAATCCAATCAAGATTTTTTAAAAATTGGACGCCTATGTTTTAAGTTGAGTGACCACCTATCACGACACCAAATTTCATATCATTCGCTTCTGTCATTTTTACGTGATGCTTAAACAAAAAAAGCGTCACGGACAGAATGACAGAATGACAGAATGACAGACAGACAAACTTTTTTTTGAGGGTGGCATCGGATTCCCGGGTGCTTGAAACGGATAGAAATCGCAAAATTTTTGAATTCCAAGAAATGTACAGACAAAAGTCTAATTTTATTTATATAGATTTAATCTAAATTTAACACATTCCAAAATAGGGGAAACGCATTTTGTTTGCTCACTACAGCAAGTTGTAAAATTATCCAAGCTTAAAAAAAAAAAAAAAAAAAGAATAAACATAAGTAAGATTTCAACGATATATTTTTACGAGCTCAAATTAAAATTCTAATGTTTTGTAAATTATACAAACTTTCAAAGTTGTATCTTATAAAAGTTCTCTTAAATTGCTTAAAGGCTTCTGCACTCTCTCCGCGAAACAATCACCGTAATGCTTTTCTATTGAGGAAACTGCTTTTATAAATTCAATGTTTTAGAACGAACAACTGAATAACTTTCACCTATTCTTTTTTCCTTATTACTTATAGAAAAATAATAATCTAAAGATATTACGGTATAAAATTTCTGTAATGCATATTTAGAAAAACATTAATTCCATTTAACTAGCTTTAGAGAAATTTTGTATCGTATAATAACATCGGGTAAATGTTTTCAGATTAAGTTAAAAAAAAAAAAAAAGAATTGGTTGAAAAATATTTAATAATTCATTCCAAAACTTTGACTTTCTTCAATTTTTCCATAGAAAAGCACTGCAGTTATCATTTCCCCGGAAAGCACACAAATGAGTTTTCCTTTTTCATAAATGAAAATTTTAAGCAGACGTAATGTGCTATTTTCCAACCAAGACCCCTTTTTGGATAGAAAGTACAAATTGAATATAGCAGATCCCCCCCCCCCCCCGCAAATATTATATGAACAGCTGAATTTTTCTGTAACAACAAAATATTTCACCTGTTATGCGCGATTATAACTATCACATTTTAATGCTGAAAAGATGTAGAAAAAAATGACAAAGCTTTGTTAAGAAATTTAAATGGAGCATACTGTATGTGGTGTCGAAAGAGCATTACAGTTGTTGAATTTTATCCTTCCATGCTTTCTTTTCATTTATTTAAATTGATTGCGGGCTTTTTGCTTGAAAATCGATGTAATGGTCTGGTATGATAAGTATTCATGGAAAAAGTGTTTAACATAAGATATCAATGCAGAACAGAAAACAAATATTCGAAAATTAACACAAAAACTAGAAATAAGATAAATAAATAGAAAAGGACTGAAAAAAGCTTTGTATAATTAATAACTGAGTGTAACACATAACACAACATTTGCTTAACTCTTCCACTATACTACTAAACGGTCGAATAATGTTTTATTTATTCTGTCTCCCCATTGCACTCACCAGATAATCGTCTGCAGCATGAAATATCGACCGAGCACCCTTCAACAACAACAAACAAAAGAATTATCTTTTTTTTTTTAAGTGATAATTACCTTAACAGCTTAGGTGTCATTTGGGGAGTAGCATCCTTCTTATCCTCAAAGTGTTCACGTCTTTTTCGGAAAGAAAATCTAGAACATTTCTTAGGCGAAGACGTTGATGACATGGTGTTGCTTTCTCGACACCACACTGTTCTTCCTTTTTTCTAATAGAGCTGACGATGATCTGATCTGCTGAGCCTTCATAACCCACGACCACGTTGCTTAGCGACTTAAAAAACGGATATAAACAAAAGAACCCCTGTGAAACCCACACGCGGCACTGCGGCGCTTCGCTTCGATTTCATTTCTGATAATTATACTTTTAAACTAGGTATTGGAGGGGCTAAGGAAAACAATCCCCAAAAGTCAACGAAACGTAGAAATTGTACCCTAAAAGTAGAATTTAAGGATGAAATTATGTAATTTTTAATTTTTTCTTTTTAACAGGATGTTAACCAACTGCAGCATAGTAAATAAAATGCATACCAATATCAAGATTATTAAATTTGTAAGAATATAAAATGAAAGAAATATTATTTAGCATTATCAAGGATAGATGCAGGTAAAATTTGGGTCCGTTTTACGGCCCCTTCACAGAATTCAATCGATTAAAACGGCCCCTTCACAAAATTACAATCGATTAAAATGGACCCTTCACAAAATTATAATCGATTAAAACGGTCCATTCACAAAGATACAATCAATTAAAACAACCCTTCTTTGGCATTTTATAGTACATTTTAATTTGTTTTGTAAATTACTGTAAGAAAAAAGTGACTTTTACGAAAATTGACGTTGAAATTCACAGTAGATTTTGAAGTTCTCAAAAATAGATATTGAAATTCACTAAAATAAAGAGTTTTCACAAAAATGGGAACCTGTAAAAAATTCCTGGATCCACCCATGATTATACAAATGCACTTCAGTCGCAGCACACAGATCTTGATGTGATCCTGTAATGGAATCAATTTTAAAAACCCTGTAAAAGAACTATAAATGCTATGCAAGCTTCTTGCACAGGGCATAAGGTGTTGCAAGCTACAATACCGCATATCCATTTAAAAAAAATTAAGAATATGCAAAGAACAAGCTGTTTCCATATCATTTTCAATAGGAAAAGAAGTTTAGTGCGAGAGGTGCTTTGTAAATATATCACGCTAACGAAAAGTTGAAAAAATTTTAATCTTATTCTTAATCATGAGGTTACTGAAAATGCACTTTACACATTTAACTTACACGGAGAAAATCTGATATTTGGATTCTTAAAATGTTCTATAAAACTGCAAAAATCTTATTTATTTTTTTCTTCTTCAATGGCACGGCACTTGTCAGAGGGTCTCCGAATGACATAACATCAAATGTGTTTCCATCATTACCCCTAAGAAAAGACATCACAAACATTCAATCGCACGCCGGGATTCGATCCCGGACACAAGGTGTGCTGGAATGATGCGTTAGCCGTTATACTACTAGTCTTAAGAACACTAGTCATCGACAAAAACGTTGAAATTATCGTCAGTTTTTGCAACAAGGCTTCATTTTTCAAATCGTCACATTTGCTGTGAAAAACTGTCAATCAAAAATCTGTTTTGCAAGCTCAGATAACTTAATTCTTTTTAATGTAGCATTGAAAAGTAGACAATGTTACATTAAAAAGAAAACGTAAAATAATAATAATAATAAAGACCAATTTAAAACGTAGTAAAATTCTCAATATGCATTGCAAAGGAAGATAATTATTTTTTCACAATCGACATGGTTTAAAACAGCGATTCCCAAATTTTTAACATTGCATTCCCCCCCCCCCCCGTCACATTCCTCAGCATACATACAGTTTTTTCATTCTTCAATAACGAAAATTTATTCGCCTTTTCTACGAAACTAGAAGACAACGCCCGTTGGACAACGGACGATAGAAAGAACACATGACGAAAATGTGTCTACATCCTAAATATATTTAATCTTCGTCCACGTAACATAAATAACTTCATATTCGAATTTAATGCTCTTCTGGAAACGTGCGGAAACTTTTCACATTCGAACGATTTTGTTTCGCTGGTAACATCTCCTCTTATATCTATGTTTCATGCAGAGTGAGCGACAAGCAACAATGTTATGTGTATGATAGATGATTTATCATAAGCGATTTTTTAACACTTTCCAACAAGGCTGAAAAGTTTTTATGGTTTCAGTTTGTCTGCCCGTCCGTCCATGCTCGAACGCCCGTAAATATGCATCGATTATTACGAAATTTATATATGTTGTTTCTATGTACTTACCATGTGCCCTATTGAAAACGGTGTATGTAGCAGTTATAGTTCTTCTACAGGAGAGCTCAAAAGATTTCCAATACATTACGCTCTATGGGCAGTCATTCTTTAAAGTGTATTTTAGAAATATTTGGCTATTTGAAATGAAACAAAATTGATACATGTTGTTAAGGATCAGTTGCATATAGCCAGGATTTTTTTTTTTTTTTTCGGGGGTGACTGAGTATTCAAAAACTGGAAAAGCAATGTAACTTATAAAAATCGATGTAACGTATCCGTTTAATTTTTTTTGGGGGGTGGAGAGAGGTGGATGGGTCCCCTTTTTGTCATAAAAATGTTCGCACATAAAAATAAATTTAATAAAAAACGGGAAAAAAGAAATTTATAAAACGAGTTCAAAATGTTTGCAGTTTGAAAAACTTAATTAGGAAAAAAATTATCTTAGGTCCGTAGATGAGTCTCAACTTTCTCTCAAGGGCAACTTTCAAATTTATCCACGAAAAAACTTATTTTTCTCAGGATCTTATGTTTACTCATTTCGAGGTGGCTGCAACCCCATAGCCACCCCCTGGCTACGCCCCTGTTGGTAGGGGGTTGGCACATCATTTAACTCCTACGCATTTGCACTACTTGGTTGCAGAGTTGTAATCGGCCTACATTAGTACAGACATACTAAGCTTACATTTAATATGTATGGTGATTTCCCATTAAAAGTATCCTCGAACGCAACCCCTGAGGTTACAAACCGAAACCTTTTTCATAAATGGTACGGTACGGTGAGAGGCTATCGTACCAAATAAACCACATCTGGCTACGTTTGGTTTATTAGGAAGTATAATAGCGGCAAGCACGCAAAATAATTTAATTTAATGAAACATGTTGATTAAAGTCTGTGTTAATTTAGATCATTTTCACTTTTTAAATAGCAAGTGAGGATTCATGTTCTTGTGAAAGAGAATTTCACAAGTAATTTTTTTATGTGTTTAAGCATTGAAAATGGCCTTTCACTATGATTATGGAAAATGTGAAATGTTTTGCCCCCCCCCCCCTTTTTTTTAATAATTTACCATTACATTTTATAATCGTAAAAATTTTTCTAGTAGAAACGGTAGAAATTTTTCCAGGGATAGGGTAGGGGTGGCAAAATTACTTCAACATATGTTTGCCACGTTGGCAAGAACACACACACAAAAGAAAAAAATCTGATGTGTCCAACACATGACTTCCTTGCACGTTCATTAGATCAAAAATATTTTCGACGCACTTCCTCTAAATTTATTTGTTTGAAAGAGATAAAATATCAATAATAGTAAGGTTTAGCGATTTCTAGCCAAATATTTCGATATCGCCAAGCTGAGTTCAATTTAAAAGATTTCCTTCTGACACTTTATTTGGCGATATTTCACCAAAAGCCGACAAACTTGAGATAGTCAGCGAGATTTTGGGGATAGCCAAAGTAGTCATTGACCACAGACTTTCAATGAATTGAATGCATCTATACACCTCAATGTATTTAAAGTCATTTGGCTCATCATGTAAATAAATTCTCAGTCGATTGCTGTCAAAAAAGATATTGAAAACAGTTAGATATTACAATAGTTCTAAATACAAAGTTAAAAAATCTACGGGTTAAAGTTTTAGAGTTATACAAAATAGGAAATAATTTTTGGCACCAAATTTGGCGATATTTCGGCGAAACTCGTCAATGTCGACGACATTTGGCGAGATTTTAAGAATGAACCAAACAATGACAGATTATCGCCAAATTTGGCGATATTTCGCCAAAACTCGCCAAGAACGATGAAAAATGGCGATACTTTGGGCATGGACCAAATGACTGACTATCGCCAAATTTGGCGATATTTCGCCAAAACTCGCCAAGATCGAGGACAGACGGCGAGATTTTGGGTATGTACCAAACAATGACTGTCTACAGTTGTATTATAATGAAGATGTCCATAGACATTAGGTACTGAAATTCTTTTCGGTGGTCCTGTAAATAAACTCTCCAGTAGATTGGAACCAAAAATCGAGATGCACAACTAGATGTTACAACATTCTTATATATGAAATTTCATAATAGTTTTTGAGATTTGAGAGTTAAATATGCACACACGTACACCAAAAGTCGCCAAGCTTGGCGACTTTTGGCATAGTTCTTGAGGGAGGAACGTGACCGTGGTCGGACCATTACCTAACTTATGTGGTAGGACGGTATTATGCTTGAAATGGATGAATGCCCCTAAAATTGCCATTGACCGTAATGTATTGGAAATCTTTTGAGTGTTCCTGTAGCAGAACTATAAATGATAAAGACAGTTTTTTTAATGGAGAAATTCATTTTCTAACTCTTTACAGCATATATCACTTCTGAGTCGTTTGAAATAGCCCAATACCTCTAAAAAACGCTTTGATGAATTTCGGCCCATAGAGCGTAATGTATTTCGAATCTTTTGGGCGGTCCTGTAGATAAACTATTCAGTCGAATGGAACCGAAAGGGGAGGTGCACAACTAGATGTTACAACAATCCTAAATATAAAGTTTCAACATTCAACGCCTAACAGTTTTTGAGATATGCGAGTTTAATGAATTTCGGCCCATAGAGCGTAATGTATTTCGAATCTTTTTGGGCGGTCCTGTACATAAACTATCCATTCGATTGCCACCAAAAGGGGAGGTGCACAACTAGATCATAGAACAATCCTAAATATCAAATCTCAACATTCTACGACCCATAGTTTTTGAGATATGCGAGTTACATACATACGTACGTACGTACGTACAGACGGCATGGAAAAAGTGGCCACAGTAGACTCGCCACTGGTCAAAATGAGTTGCAGACGCGTTAATATGATCGTGCATGCTAGCCTACGATGAGATGCATCGAAAAAATTTTTAAAATTAAATTTAGAGGTAGTCAAAATCGGTTTTTTTGTCGAAATTTGGCCCCCAAAATTTTTCGGGATCACATTACTTCCTTATACTACGTACAAGGAAGTAAAAAAATCAGGGAAAAACGGCCTACAAAAATCCAGGGGTGGCAAGTACCCTATCCCCTTGCTCTATGCTGCAGGCGCCCATATCCTAATAGAGAGAAAATCCACCACTGCCCAAGAAGGAAGTTTCATGAAAAAGTCGATCAGAGCATTTCGGTGTTTCTGAAAGTCAAACGCTACAAAAAAAAAAAAAAAAAAAAAAAAAAAGACCACAGGCGAAGTGTAAGTTTTTAATATAGAAAAGTTCACGTTTCGCGAAAATAATTGAAATTTCAAATGCGGGAGACTTTAAAGAAAAGTTAGCTTTTTATTTCCGCCAAGTAATTATTTAAAAAAAAAAAAAAAAAGATTTTCCTCATTTGGCCGACGTTTTATGTTGAATGAAATGGTGGGCAACCTATTATAACAAAATCTTCTACGTAAAAGCCGGCTTTGTATAAAATGAAATCGGTTCACTCAAAAAGCGACCACCACGATTCAGCCTTTTACTTATTTAATTTAATTTTTTTAAACGAAATTCTGTATTTGTCGGAAACTTCAAAGGAAAGTTATCTTGAATTCAATTTCGGCTTAAGTCTTTCATCTCGGATATTTTGTGCGTTTGTCTATGCACGCACAAAGCCTCCCCCCCCCCCCCCCGAGAAACAAAACGGCGATAGAAAAAACGGTCAAATGAAATGTAAAACCTGGCGGCTAATTTTTATTTATTTATTTTTTTTTTAAGAATGAGTATTCTTATGTACGTACCCTACTTTTACTTACGGATAGTACTGCTTGCACGAAAAAAAAAAGTAATTAAATTTAGCAAAATTTTGTTGTGTCTGTTTTGATGTAATAATTTTGTTGAATCAACAATATTTTCGTTCTACGTCTATTTGTCTAATAATTCGTCAATACGTAGGCCAACATTTTTTTTCGGGGATAGTCGAAAATTTAAAATCTGGAATGGCTCACATCACTGGAATGTGGCTGTTAACTTATAAAAAGAAATTCATAAATCGAGTTTAAAATTTCAGCAGTTGGAAATGCATAAACCTTAAAAAAGTTCGATTTGGATTCTTAGCTTAATCTCAGATTTCTCGAGTAAAGCTTTCAAATTTATCTAAATAGTACTCAATTTTCTCCATATCTTGTTTACTCATTTCGGGGGTGGCTGCAGTCCCATCAGCCACTTTCTGGCTATGCCCCTGTTAAGGATTACAATACAAAGCTCCTCACTGAAAATAGTGTCTGAATCGTTAATATTTCTTCTACAGGAGCATTTAAAATAATTTTAACCGTTTAATTCACCGTTTTAAATACTATTTGAAATGTGCATCATAATCCATGAGTGTGCCGTGTTTGACTTTCGCGGGTTGATTTCTACTTAACGCCCCCCCCGACTCCCGCCAAGGTGCCGATAATTTAACATATGCAGTTACCACGACGATTTTTTGTATTTATGTGGCAACCTTAATTTAGAATTAAAATGGCGTTTTGGGACAACATGTAAGTGCAGCATTCCATTACTTATTTATTTATTTTGGGTTCCCTATAGGGACGTAACGGATATTTGGCCACTATTCGTATTCGGCCTATTCGTCCGTTTTGCCGAATATTCGGTAGGCCGAATATTCAGTTGGCCGAATACTGAACAGGTATTCGCAAAATAATTTCAGAACAAAGAGAGAAAAATATTTTTTTTAATGCATTTACAAATAATATTACTTAGTTATACTTCAAAGTGTTAATCTCATATGATAAATATCCAAGTCATTGAATTTTAAGCTGAATGTAACATAATCTAATGTATTTAATAATATTGTGAGATTTCCCACGTTTGGAGAGCGGTTGGAATTTTCCTAAGTACGTGTGTACCGAGTGCAGGACACTTAGGTCGGCGGCTCATCAAAAAGAATCCAAGCAATTTGGACTTACAAAGAGGAAATTCCACAGCCGCGAAGGGGAACTCGCTGGACAGGTTTGCACGAGGAGAAAAAGAGAGGTGTGGAGAGAGAAGAAGGGAGTCGAGCGTTGGTACGGGGAGGCGACAGGTCACCAGGACTGCTCTCTGCCGCGTGATTTTGATTTTTTCCGACCTTGCTTCGGAAACTTTTTCGTTAGTGAAAATTTATCGGTCAGCCATGGACCGAGGTATCTGCTGAACTTTTCCTGAGAATAAATTCTCAACCCTTGCCTCCCGCGAGAGCACTTTGCTCTGGAACGACGTGACACACCAGTGTCTCAGTAAAGACTGCCCGGGTCTTGTTTATCGGTCGGTCAGTGACCGAGGCCTCTGCCGAAAATTGCCCTGAGAAGGGATTCTCACGTTTTGTTTCTCGCGAGAGCACGTTGCTCTAGAACTACGATACACCAGTGTTTCAGTGACGATAGATATAGTCCTGTTTCTCCCTCACGGAAATTGAATACAAATGTCTTCGAGCACCCATAAAGCTACCTATTTCTCCAGAAGATTTTAATCAAATCGAACTCAGGTTGACTCCGAACTTTAATCAAAAATCATTTAAGAAATTTGTAAATATTTATATCTGTGTGTGTCTAATGTGTAAATAAAATCCTCGTCTGAGAGAAAACTGTGGTCCTATCTTCAACACGCCACAATATTATTATAGAAATACAGACTCTTCTATTTGGAGACACTACTTGAGCTGATTTTCTAATTTCTTTATTCAGGGATGTTCCAGCTGAAATTAAATTTTGGAGCAATTTGTGGAGCAAGAAAAAAGACATTTTTGGAGCATTTGGAGCAAGAAAAACAGATTAGTGGAGCAATTTGGAGCAAAAAAAAGTCACTTTTGGAGCATAAGAATGTCAATTTTGAAATACAAAATTTATTTTTGGAGGGAAAGAGAAAAGTCATTAAAGAATGCCAATCAAAAAAATGAAAATTAAGGAGGTTGTTAAAAACTCTTAGCCTATAACAAAAACCAGTCTTTTTTTTTGGGGGGGGGGGAGTCAGAAGCTTATGAAATAAATAAAAAATTCAGTTATTTTATACATTGCTATACAAAATATCTATTTTAAATCAAAAATAGAATATTTACTAAACTATATTAACCCATTTATGCCTAGCGTCCCTTTTTTGGGACGGCATTTTCGCTATCAGTCGAAAGCGTTATTTATTTTTCCTAGCCTTTATTCACGAATATAGAACCTCAACTCCACATAATATTTTAACATGACCTAGTAGGATGTTGACATTTCAATTTTTATACATAACTAGCTGCTACCCGCGACTTCGTCCGCGTCGGCTTTAGAATTAGGTCCCGACAGAAATGTAGCATGTGTGAATAACAAATATTGTTGTGACAAAAGGAACTGCATTTAAATATTATTTGCTTTTTACTTGTTTCAAATGAAGTATAATGCATGTTAGTATACTTGATCTAAAATAAGAGAATATGCACAGAGTTACTAAATTTAGATTTTTTTTCAGGAATTTGGCGAATAGAGACAGTTATGACAGTATTTGCGAACTGTTTTGTAAAAGAAATATTTATGCTATATGCATGAATTTTAGTCTATGTTAATCAGGAATAGAGCAGCTTTCTATTAGTGAAAAAGTTTGAGAATCGGTTCTGTAGTTACAGAGATACCCAGAGAGCGTAATGTATTAGAATTATTTTGAGTGTTCCTGTAAAGGAACTATTTATGCTACATGCATGAATTTTAGCCTATAATACTCAAGAATAGTGTAGCTTACTATCAGTAAAAAAAGTTTAGGAATCGGTTCAGTACTTACAGAGATGCACATAGAGCGTAATGTAATTCTTATTAGCATCCCTGTAAAAGAACTATCTGTGATATATGCATTAAAGGTAGCCTATAACACTTAGGATGCCACCAGTGTCTAAGAAGTTCTGCTCTCAAAACTGCAAGGGGGAGGTGCCAGATTCAAACCCTGGTCGCGCCTGTCGACCTAGCCGCTCCCAGTTTTCCGTGGTTTTCTAAAAAACCTCGCATAAATACGGGCTAGGATCCCTTAGAAAATCCCCCACAGAGGAATTTTCCATATAGGCCTAGGACCCTAGTGCAGTCAATCGGTCTTAATCCAAAAACAAACAATGATACTCAGGAATAATGTAACTTTTAATCAGTGAAAAAAGTTTTAGAATCGGTTTAGTAGCTACAAAATTTCCATAGAGCGCAATGCATTAGAATTATTTTGAGTGTCTTTGTAAAAGAATTATTTATGCTATATGCTTGAAAGGCTGCCTGTATGTTAATCCAGGGCATAAGCTATTTTCATTACAAATTTTTTCAAATCCGTTCAACCATTTTTGTGTGATTCAGTCAAAAACATCCAAACACACAAACGTACACATTTATATTATTCGTAGGATTTGGAAATTTATGAACTTTAAGAAACACATCTGGATTTTTCTTGGTACTTACGTATTATCCCAGCGGTCATTCCCGCCAAACTGTTTTATCGTCTAATGGGTTGCCAACTGTTGCCAATCGTATTCAAAACCATTAATAATTTCATGTGCCCGGCATTTATTTCGGCAAAAAATCGCTTGTCTTGGCGGACCGCCGGGATAATACGTAAGTACCCTTTTCTTTACTTATGCTTTTTAATTTGGCGTAAAATCAACATAATTTCCATGTTTTTCAAATGCATGTGATTTTGCAAATAGAATTTCTGCTTTATTTCAAAAGCATAAATCATTTTGTGCGGGCGATAAAACGGCTTTTAATTAATAGTTTGAAAAGTAGTTAAAATTTCAAAATTTTGAGCCTCAGGTTCACTTTACCGAAGTTATGGGCTCAATCATGCTCAAATTTTCAAAGCTCTGCTTTCTGTAGATTTGTCTGGAGAACATTCATTTTTATTATTACAGATAGATAGATTTGGCATAAAACTGGCTTAATTTCCGTGGTATTTAATGTTTTTCAGATGCACGCGCGCTTATTTATTGAAGTAATAGCATTCTTGTTAGCTCAAAACATGAATCATTTGATACGGGCGAAACTCGCCAACCATGGCAATGTAAAAACGGTTTTTAATTAATAATTAAAAAAGTCATTAAAAATCTAAAATTCTAATTAGCTTATAACCAACTCCAGGGTCCCCTCTATATCTAAACCAAAATACATCCTAATCGATTCAGCGGTTTAGGCGTGAAAGCGTCATAAACAAACAAACAAACAAACTCACTTTCGCATTTATAATATTAGTTAGGATGGTTTTAAAAGAAATCATCCCTTGCTCAAGAAGTTGACTTCAGAAATTTATCTATTATTGCTGGTATTAGCAAAAATCAAAGAAAGTCTCAAAAATATCTGGACACAAATGGGTTAACTACCATCAGCAACTAATAAAAATTTGGTAACAAAAAATTACAAATTTATATAAAATTAAATTTAAAACAGAGGTCAATTTTTACTCTTAAGGCATTGGAGGTTTAAACAAAGGGATGCCAAAGAAAAAATATTCATTTTTAAGATTAATAGAGAAAGATTGAAATTAGAATGTGTGATGACTTTTGTAAAAATTCGGGAGATTTACAAACGTTTAAACAAATTAAAAATTAAAAATGTAGCAGTTTTGCTGAATTTGGAGCAAAAATGTCCAAAAACGATCTTTTTGTAGCAGATTGGCACATCAGGGTTGATTTGGCACAATTTGGAGCAATTGGAGCAGCTGGCACATCCCTGCTATTGGGTGGTGGTAGAAGTAATTTTTTCAGATCCTCAACTACAAACATAATTTTGAAAAGCTGCTAAATATGTTTTGCTCAGAGTGTAAAGCCCAAAACAGGATGTTATTATGCATAGTTACCAGATTAATCACATTTACCATAGCATATTTATTAAAGTATGAATATCTTAAAAAATAATTATGCTGTTATTAAGTTTAACTTTGTAAAAGATATTTTTTCATGACCAAGAATTTTTAATTTTACAGATAATATGCTGTTGTTTGTTTTTAAGTACCTACAAATAATATAAAATAAATTTTAATTAATCTGTATTTAGTATTTAATTACAAAATTTAAAAGCGATATTTTATTTACAATTAAAATGAAAATAATAACAAAAAATAATATTAGGCTGCCGAATATTCGATATTAGGCCTAAACTATATGCCAAATATTCGGTATTCGGCCAAATCACTGGTCGTTACATTTCTAGTTGCCAATTAAAGTAGTTTTAATAATTAAGCGTCTCCAAATTCCTTAATTTTAAAACTAATTTATCTACTTTAGTTTTCTTCTAGTTCTTTTGGGAACCCTGAAACTTATGCACAACTCCTGGAGACCTTTACTGCAAAGCTCGCCAAAGTGCGGCGATTTTTTAGGCTGGAGAGAGTGGGAGTGTTAAAATAGGAATCAACTCTTTCTTGTTCTATAAAACACATCTTTGGAATCTAAATTTATCTTAAAATTTTCTACTGAAACTGTTATACAATCTTCGCCAAGTTTATTTCAACTATATTTCACACTATTTTACATATTGTTTGGAATGGCATCATAATCCATGAGTGTACCATGTTTGTCTTTCTTGTTCTACAAAACACATTTTCGGAATTGAAATCTTTATTAAAATCGCCTACTAACACTATTTTACAGTCTTCGCTACGCGTATTCTAACTATAATTTTCTAGTTTCTAGCCAAATTCAGAAGATATCGCCAAGATTAGTTTAATTTTGAAATTATTTTTTGGCAGCAAACGTGGCGACCAATTATCAAAAATTGCAAACCTTGTGCGAATTTCAAGATTTTAATCTCTCCCCTCCCCCCGAACCTTTGCATTATCAGCCAACACATTTGAAACTATCTTCACCGTGACAGTTCATGTCTACAAAACCTGTCTAGAAATCATGTCTATAAAGTCGCGTAGACAAAAATCTGTTACTGAATGAAATAGCACCCTAGTGCTAATAAATTTTATGCTAAAATAAATCAATAAATAAAAACTAAATTATGTATGTGAAACTATCTAATTACAAAATATTAATACCAATGATCTTTC
Organism: Cheiracanthium punctorium; assembly: GCA_038373885.1. Lineage (NCBI taxonomy): Eukaryota > Metazoa > Arthropoda > Arachnida > Araneae > Cheiracanthiidae > Cheiracanthium > Cheiracanthium punctorium. The sequence continues at coordinate 666,062 of JAWZYV010019925.1, read as the reverse complement.
ATATTTATATTTTTTTTAATTTATGAAGTAATATTTAAGGTCATATAGAGAAAAAAAAAATCAAAATTGTAGATGATCGTATAGTTTGTCTGTCAATTTTAGGTAGTGCCACTTTCGACACTATTTCAGCAATATCAGTCCACTATCTGCTTAACTTCTTTTTCTGGATATATGAATTTAAAACAGTCAGATTTTTTTTTTTTTTTCCCTTAGGTAGTTCACAAGCATTTGATAATTGCTAATCTTGTTAATGATACCAATGTATGTAATGGAACACTTTTTGATTTCCTGCAAATTTAACTAAAACAAAGTCACTTTATTTATTTATTTGTCTACAAAACTGTTTGAAATTTTACACAGTTCATACTGTTAGGCCTAAACTAATTAAATTATAGGCCTAATTAGTTTTCAACAACTTTTAGTCATGATTTACACCTAAAACAGGATTTTTTTTTCTTTTAAATATAAAATAATAACTGGTTTACTGACTGTTAAGCTGTCCCATTAGTCCCCATATCAACAGTCCCATTAGACCCCAGAGTGTAAGAATTCAAAATTTCAAGAATAGAAAACCACATGTTCTATCACACAATGCGTGATTTATATTATCATAATCTATATGATATCTGCTATCTTGAAACATCTTTCCATTAATCAAAAGTTATTTTAAATGATCAAAAATGCAATTAAATATAGAAATTAAAATTTACGAAACAACAATTACCCATTCTGTGGTATACAAACTTTTCATAGAAATATTTTGCACACAAACTGTTTTCTCCCATTAGCCCCCAGCCTCCCTTAGGGAGAGTCTAAAAAGGTGGGTCACCAAACGTTAACTATAATCCATTTTTCAAATTTTGGAATTTTACTCTAAATTTTTTTTTTTTTTTTTTTTTTTTACGTTATAGTACGTTATAGCCTAGTTACGTTTACTAGCCTAGTTTTACGTTATAGTAACACAAGCCTAGAATAGGTATACAAACACAAAAAGACAGCATGTGTCCTGGCAAATTACTATTTAAAATATTTAATTATCAGATCTGTAGGTTACATATTTTTGACATCTTTTCTCAATAGGTTAACAGATTTTGGAGATTAATGATCTTTTGGTTACTGATTTTGAACATTGGATTTTTAAGATATGTGCATTACAAAATGCTAGGGGCTTAAATAAATACATTAAATAGGCCAGGGGTTTCCAAACTTTTTTGGCCGTGGCACCCTTGTGAGGCTAAAAACTTTCGCGGCAGGTTTCCTTTAAAGCAATAGGAATATGAAGGCTAGAATGAAGCAGTTTGGGTGAATTTCACATTACTTTTTTTTACTTTGTTTATAGGGTTAACTATCAAGAAGTACTCTCTTGGGAAAGGGATATAGAATTTTGACACCCCCATCTCCCATTTGAGAGAATCCTGTAAAAGAGAGGCTACTGGACACAACTCTCTTGAACTTGATTGAAATATTTTTTAACCCACTTGGTCATCGGCTTGGCTAACTTTTTTGTGGGATACCGGTTTAGAGGAAATTATTTGATTATACTCCACCAAAACACTTTTCTTGATTATCTCCACGGCACCCCTGGCACCCTAGGGTGAGGCGGCACACGGTTTGGGAACCTCTGCTCTATATGATTGCATTTTGTTGATCAAATGTGTAATATTTTCTTATTTCTTTTAGAAATCTGCTACGTCTTTTGATAAATTTGGATTTCATGAGACACATTTAAACAATATTATAAGCGAAGTAACATATTTAATTTCAATTTTACATGTTATATGCATTTGAAAAAATGTTTTTAGTCTCACATTGACTAATTATTAGAAGTATCGAACTTGCAGTTCTTAAAGAATTAAGATATAAATTAGAGAATGAAAAATAAGCAGAAACAAATTTGTTGCTATTTAAAAGCAATTTACATGGTCTCTCATCTAAATTATAAATAAAGTTTTAAATGATGAAACCCTACAAAATATTATACCGTTTGTTAACACAATTTATTTTTAAAAAACTTAAAACTATCTTAATCTAATAAAAAAAAATACTTTTAAAATTTTGGGGCTTATCTCTATGGATTTTAAATAAAAATTATGTTATGTCCTGTTCAGAAATTTATTGAAAAAAATTATTAGTGTTTCGATTGTTACGCAACTTCAATTCTTCAAATAATTTTCTTATTTGAAGCATTTCTGAGGGAGAAAAAAAAAAAAAACATTTCTGGTAAGATAAAACACTTACAAACATTGATTGTCAATTTATAAAGTTAGTGAGGTTGTACTACTATTTATAAATCGTACTTTTTAAATAATCACGTCCGAAAATTCGTAAGACCGAAGCTGCCACCATTTTGTTTCATCCTTACACATGTGTTTGGCATGTTCATAATGATGTTAATCATTATTTCAACTAAATACACTCTTATTTAATGAATAAAAACTGTTATATTGGAGAAATAAGTTGTAACGAATGACTTTCTTAAACTTTTAGGACACTGGCAACTCTGTGACACTCAGTTATTACATTAATTAATTATAAATTATTAGAAATTAAACATTAAAGAAATCTATGTTTCGATCACTACGCGATTTGGACATGGTGGTTTATATGCATATTTACGGCAGAGAAAATGCACAACTTGAAATTATTTTAAAGGCTGATAAATGAGTCGAGATACTTGCATATTATTTAAGTTTCCAAATAGCGTTCTTTCGATCGTTACTTTTTGACAAACAGAACTGGCAAGAACACATTTTGCGATTCTTGAAATTCTTCAATATTTTAAGCATGCTACTGCCATATGTTGAGCGAAATAATAAATCATCATTTTATTGTATTCACTCAATATTTTGATTAGTATGAATCTCCTAAAAACGTGGTAGAATATTTTTTTCTTGGCACTGCAAAGGCAGAGCTTTATTATCGCATGGGTAAATCGGGACTTTGCCCAGGGGCCCCAATATCAAATGTTGTTCTGAAATATTCTTTTTTATATCAAAATTTTATAAAAAATAAAACATAGATGGGGGCACCCAAATTCATCAATGCTCGGGGCCCCTGTTGGTCATAATCGGCCACTGTGGAGAGGCATCAGTTAACATAAGAGATGTCCCAAATTAACCATTTGTAGCTAAAATATTTTATTTTAAGGATATTTAAAACAAAATTTTGTAATAAGTGATATCAGCTCTTGTTTCTGAGCAGAACTAAAAATTCGCTGAGAGAAAAATTTCAGTTATAAGGTTCAGTTTCTGGGGTACCTTTAAGTTAGGATGTGTGTTTGTACCCACCATTTTAGAATCACCCCTATAAGAAATTTAAAAACTTCATGCGTTATGTAACAGAGCATATAATACATTCATTTTTCTAGTACGATTTAAACAAAAAGATTAGTCTGTTTCATGAACGACCAATCGCAACTTTGAAAAAAAAGGGAGTTGACAAAAACCGAAATCTGATTTTCAAATGAGTCGCCTAGAGTATGGTACAAGTACCCAAAATCTTGAAAATAGTATGAAAATGGCAATTTTTATTCAAAAAAGTTGCCCAAGTCACCTTATCTTTAAATTAGTAGCGAAAGTCGTCTTTGTAGTTGCCGGTGGACACCCTGCCATGAATATAGCTAACTGCAATGTAACCTTCTAATAATTAATAAAATAAGAACTATTCTATTTTAATTTATTTGAGACTATAGTAATTTTTTTAAACATTAATTATTTGCAACGCATTTCTAAAAATTATACTCCATAGTTTGAATTTAACTATGGCATGAAAAATTTAGATTATACCTTTAGGTAAGCATACAATTCGGTAACTAGCAATTCTTTTGTAGTTGTTGACTGCATTTGCTTTACACTGATTTCCCAAGAAGTCCTAAGCTCTGCATTTGTAAAAAATATTATAATACTAATATCTTCTTAATTATTCAAAATATACAATTTGAAAGGAATAACGAAACGGCTTATATATTTGGGAACTATTATGGAGATATTTTTATTTTGTGGCGATGCATAATTCTCGCTTTAATTTTGAGCCAGATTTATGATACATATAAAAGTATATCACAAGTTCCAGTCTCCCAGTATGTGACGAAAACGAGTTTTATAACTATATGAAATAAAAATTTACACGTAATTAAGAATTTGGATTAATGAAGAGTAATTTAAATGATTTAAAGCAACAATACCTAAGGTATTTGACAGTTGTAGACATAGTGCAGTGTAAATTTCGAATAATCTTAAATCTATGTAATCCTTTCACAAAATTTATTTTCTTGAGAAGTATTCCGTATGATCCTGGATACATACAAGAACTATATTGAAAAGTATTAAGCAGAAATCGAAAAATATAATTAACGTAACTTTAATACCGGCTAATAATAACAGACGGCAGTTCTGTTTGTTTACATTACAAAAATTTTGTGTGCTGCAGCCACAAATTACTTTAAAATATTAAATAAAACAGTTTTTAATTAAAATCAAAAAGAGTTTTTCTTTTATTTTTTCTTGTGTTTTTTATTTATTTAAACTCGATTAAAAGTGATCTACATAAATATTTTCTACTTAAAGAAATAAGAGTTGAGAGCAGTTGCCTCGAGTTGGGAGCTCTACACTTCTACTTTCACTTTCTACTAAGGGTAAACAACAAGCGACTATTGAAGTTTAATAAATTACAATTTAAAATTATTAAATTGTAATAAATGTAAAGTTTAGTTTGATTTTTGTTACTTTACTTTTAGCGTTATTAGAGTTAGATTTAGTGTAAAATTATATTATGAAACAAGCGGAAACTTAACTATTTGAAGGGCTGTATTCGATTTTAGTTTCCTATTATAACATGTCTGTTGCACGATCTGCACCTCCAAAACCTGTACCTAAGCCAGGTATATATACTATGATTTTACGTGAATTATCAATTTATGAAGAATTTCTCAGTTCTTTCAATGACCAAATGTGTTGGAAGGTATAACGAAAGCTTTGATGTCTACGACTATATACCTTTTTTGGCAATGTTTTGGCTTGGCGTCAAGTTAATATTACCATTTTTTCAAATATACTACATTTCTTCTTTTTTAGACAGGAATATGTATACGTTTGTGTCATAGATTTCGATTCACTAGCTTTTCAATTATTTCATAGCTGGGTCATTCCATTTCAAATCAACCAGGCCATGTCACCCACCGTCTCGGATTTCTTTGAAAAATTTTTATAAATGTAGCCATTAGTGTTCTAACTAACAATATAAAATTTTACTTCAATATCTCTAATACTTTTTAAGATAAAAATTATTAAAATAATGGGAAAGTGACCATAAATGGCGTTTTTGCAAACAATTATTTTAATGGTGATTTTTCAGATAAAAAATCATAACTTTCTTTATATTTTCAATATATTAAATTGAAATTTATACCAAAATGTTCACAAAGGTTTGGAGATTATAGAAAAAATTAATTTGATAGTCCTGTTTAGAACTGGAACCCCCCAAAAATTCATAAACTTTGTTTGTTTCAAAAAAATTTCATAAAAACAATAATTTTGCAAAAGCTGTTTCAGAAAATGGTGTAGCTCTTAACAAAGCAAACTATTTTTTTACTTACATGTAAATGCATAAAGTAAGATAATTTAAAATAAAAACGGTGGGTATTTGAGTCCTAATAGGTTAATTTAATTAAAAACCAAATATTTTGAAGATTTTTCTTAAAATGTTATGCTGCATGCAAATGTTATTATAAAATAATTTTTTATTTATTTAATTTAAAAAGGTGCTTATTTTATTTAAAAGTTAATATTTAGTTAAAGTTATTTTACTTAAAATTTAATTTTTTTATTTTTAAAATATAAAACATTTTAAACAAAATCGGAATATACATATAGTAAACATGCGTCAAAACTTGGAAGCTTTTCTTTTTTTTATTGTCAACTACAAGTTAAAGTACACTCATTCTGACTTATTTTAGAGCAGTAATATAACTGTTAATTTTATTTTTTTAATGTAGACAATGCTTTGCTTATAATAGGAATCTCCTCACCTGTCAGGTAAAAACATGGTATTTATTTATTTTTAATTGAAAATTTTTTAATGGGTCATTGGAAATCAAGTTAAAATAGTTTATTAATGTTTAAATCGGTATTTTTGAAATCAGTTTAAGCAAAAAGGAAAAAGAGAGAGTGTGTTAATAACAAATAATAAAAAAATGGGGGTAGGGGAAAAAGAACAGGCTGTTTTTTTTTGTTTTTTCTTCTCCAGAAATGATGTAACTTTTTAAGTTATTTTTATGCAATTAAGTTATCCTAGTTTAGAGATTCAAAGTTTTTTAGAATGTCTCTTCAGAAGTTGTTCTATGCACTTTTAGGAACAGTTATTCTAACAGTAATGAAACATGTAGAAAAAAGAATAGTTAAATTTATGTGCTGTACGGTCGGAAAATTTCAAATTTAAATGCTGTCTCAGCCAATTTTGTAATGTACTTTTTTGGGGGGGGTGTAAATTGCCTGAGGCATGAAGAAGGCATATCTGTATAGCATTGTTTATATATAAAACAATTATTTATTTATAAATCCAATTCATATTAATTTTTAATTAAAACAATTTTAAAAACTGTTTTGTTTTTTATCATAATTTTGTTTCTTTTTACATCAGTTTAAAAGAACTATGACCAGTGATGTCGCTTACGCGCTATAACGCGTCAAATACGCAAAAAATCGATGATGGGACACAAAAGAAAAGTTACAACGCGTCCACGGGACGCGTAATTTCCAAGGTGATTTTGGGTAAATCTCTAGTAAAACACAAACTGCTCGTGTTTTACTCGGGGAGATTGACATCGTGAACGGCTTTGTGGGCCTGTTTACATGCACACAAATGCGGAGTAACGTCGTTTCCCTTACATGGGGAAAAATGCAGGGTAGAAAGATCCCTAGTCGAAAGGAGGCATAGAAGTGTTCGCTTTCCCATGATGCATTGCGAGTTTTCCCCTATACTCTGCTTTTATCCGGGATATATATCGTGCTGTGCGCACACGTGGTTAAACTGAAGAAAAAAGGGGATTACTTTGACGTTCTTCTCCTTTCTCCCTCCCCCACTAGAGATGAGACGGGCTCAGCCCGAGCCCGAAAGCCCGAGCCCGACTCGGGCGCTGTAATTCACGATTGCGTTCGGGCTCGGGCTCGTGAAAAATTTCTCCTTTGTTGAACGTACTCCTTGAAACGAATTTTAAAAAGTGATTTATGGGATAAATAGACGTACTTATTTCAAAAAATAGCGGCACGGGGGACTAGAAGGTGTGTGAAGCTCCAAAATTTATTGTATCCTATTAATGAAGTAGTTCATTTTATTTGTCTTTAGCTGACATTTCGGGCTCGGGCTCCAACTTTAATAATATTGCTCGGGCTCGGATTAAAAGTCTTCGGGCTCGGGCTTCAAAAAATGAGCCCGAACTCATCTCTATCCCCCACACTTCCGTTTTCATGTTAGAGGTTGTTCCGTTAGAGATGGTGGACTATCGGAATTGAATAAAGTTTTTTCATTATTTTTAATATTTGATTGTGTAAATGTAAACAATGATTTGTTTTATATTAAATCTGACAATTATTATTTAGAAATGAAATCTATAAGCTATAGAAGCGGTAAATATTTTAAACAATCTAGAAGAGAAAAGGGGGGGGGGTGTTCCATATTTTACTGTTGTATATCCTTTCCTTCCTCAAATATATTCCGATTTTCCTTGTGATAAATTTATTAATACATAGTAATTATTTTTTTAAATTAATATAAGATGGAGGGGCGCTTGAACGGTATTTTATTGTAGTTTTAATAATTTAAGATGTTGCGGCTGTTCTGCGAGTACATTTTACTTTCTTAAACATTTCTACCAATGCAGCCTTTCTCCCGGTTTTTACTGTACATACAAAAGGGGATTTTATTATTAGGATTTATTAATTATTAAGATTCAGGGCGTCATCAGGAAGGCTTTGCCGTGAAGGCAAAGTAAGTGACATGCATGTCACAATAAATTTTTCTTTATTAATTACTAGCTGCGTGCCCGTTCTTCGCACGGTAGGAAACGAAAAATTTCCTCACATGTGTAATTCGAATTAATTCCAGTGATGTGGAATCTAGAAAAAGCAAAATTATTTCACTCTTGACTTAAAATTTGCGTCATATATGTAATAACCTGAGATCATTGCAATAGAATGACACACACACACACAAAAAAAAAACTATGTCAGCGTCATTCGGTATCAAAAAAATGCAAATGGACCATTTGCACTTAACTTCTCACTTTCAAAATGTCTTATTTCCTCAGACATGCTGTCTTTTAGGTTCACGTTTTAGCTTTAAATACCTCAGACACTACATGAAATGGACATTTTTTTTTTATTTTAAAAATACGTCACCCTCTCTTGCAACCCTTTACAAAAAGAAAAGAGATAAGACTGCGCTATTTATAAAGGCTTTAAAATTGTTTTTCTCAGTTTAATTTTTCTTCTCGCAAATAAATCCAGTATTTATAAAAGGAAATCGAGCCAAGCAAAGAAATCGTCTGCTCGCGGGACCCGTTTTTATTTATTTTTTTCAACTGGCAATTTTAATCATTGTTACTGTATCCATGACAACGAAACTGCAAGATATCAAACCGAAACTCATAAGCAGGTGCTACTGAAATGAAAATCCTTCTTTACTAAAAAATTCGTAAAAATTCTCCTAATTTATATTTTTCCTCCGTTCTTCTTTTAAAAGTGGGCGAATTGTGTGCTCCGTCTTTTGCCCAAATATAAAAAAGTTATGACAGATAGAATTCAAGATGCAGCAGTTTTAAAAATATTTTACGAAAGTCAGCGTCAAATTTAATTTTATTTGAAAAATTCCCAAAAATCTGCAAATTATGTTACACAGTCCGAACAAACAGTTTTTAAAAGAAAATTTTCTCCTCTATACGATGATGTAAATATCGTTTTCTTGCGAGTGCAATTACCGGCGTTATTATGTATTACGCAAGAAAAATTGCTAAAAATCGGACAAAACATAAAATAAAACATTTTTAATTCGAATTTCGAAAAAATCGCTTCGAGGTGTGTCGAGACCCGTCTTGGAGAATTTCCGTACAAAATTTGGTAGGTCTACGATCACCCGTTTTGGAGCTACGCGAGACACAGACAGACAAACGGACAGTTTACACTCTGTTTTATTTATATAGATAATTCATTTTATTTATTTATTTTTTGAAATATAAGTTTTAGGTTATTTATAAATAAGATATTCATATGCATTAGCACACCAAAATGGGTGAGACATGATAACATCAGTCGTGAAACTAACCAAATGCTTTTATATCGATAAGGACCCACTTTTTGGAAAAAGGGACCCGTAAATTTTGGAGCCCTGGGTCCCAAGGACCCGTCTCTTCCAAAGTCTAGCGACATCACTGATGACAGTAGTCTCTTTTCAGTCAACAGGCTTTTGGACTGTAACTAGATCAGATCCCATGCTTTCTGTTTTTTGTGTGGTAAGGAGCTGGTGTAATATGAGAAGATGCAGGGGGAGATAGTGTGGGTAGTAGTATTGTAGGATAGTAAAGGGGTGGGGTCCATTCCCTCTTCCAATGAGTCACCCTCTTGTTTTCAGGTGTGAATATCCCTTTCTTGGTCAGATGCTTCCAAGGGAATTGGAATGAGTTTTGCCTTTCTTTGGTTAAGTGAAAATGTTGTTTGAGTAATTTGGAATTGTTTTTGATGTTCTCTGGGATTGCTGAAGTTATTTTAAAGAGTTAAACCAATAATCTATAGTCTGTTCGCGGAAACGAGAGAACGAAAGTAAACAAATGGGTTACCAAAGAATTACATTTTTTGGCACCAATCCCTAGTTAGGCGAGTTTAACCTTTCTTAATTCTAAGCAGCGTAAATGGAAGAAAGCAGAAATTCACACTGTGTTTGGCACTTTGGCAAAATGCCAGGTGTTTACTCAACGCCAGTTTACACGTGCAATTGTTTAGTTTTGTTCTCTTGACTCGGCGAACGCACTATAAAGCTAAATTATTCAGCTTGATATGTAAGCTCATTTTTTTTTATCTAATTGAAAGTAAATTAGAATGTTTTTTTATTTTGTGCTACTACTGAATATCAGTTACATTTAATATGGCAGCAGAACATTCCGAGACGTGCTGTAGTATTGGCTAAGAAAAATGGAACTGAATGCCATAATAAGACTTATGCTCAAGTAGAAACTGCATCAAGTACTGCATTATTAAGCCTTCAGACTTAATAAGTTTGAGAAGTAATGTACAATCAGAGCTTTTACTTAATATTTGTGAACATCAAAAATCATTTTATTTGAATAAATTTGAAATATTTCAAACATCATGTTTTGACCCATTGAAGTGCCATAAAAGAAAAAAAAATTGTTTCAGAACCATTAATTCAAATTTATCTGAGGTAATTAACAAATTGCCAAACTGTGAAAAATTGATTTCTGGACAAAAAAAAATGTAGTTTTTGTAGGAAGAAGGTAAACAAGCTTATTTCTGAGCTTGATGACAAAGTATCAACTGGCAGTGATACCAGTGACAAAGTATCAACTGGCAGTGATGAAACGTCACAAATTTGAAATTGTCAATTTCAAAACAAGAAGCTTTAGAAGATGTTAATGTATTATTACAAAACATAGGTGAATCTCCATTGAAATTGATTGATTGAAGGAACGGAACTGCTTCCCCCCCCCCTGGTAAAATACTGAACATAAGTGTCACAATCAGTCATAATAATTTATATTTTCATTTTATACTAAAGCAAGTTAGTATGTTTCTTATTTAATTTGTAGTCAGTGATTCAAAGAAATGCTCAAAAAATCTTCAGCACACATTTTCTAATTAATGTTCAAATTTTGTCTAAATTTTTTTAATTAAGAAAGTATTAATTAAATAAATCCTTTTTTACACATTTAATTGCATACAGCTATTTTTTAAAAGAAAAATGTTTGTTTTTTAACTAAAGTATTAATTTGTAGTTGACAATAAAAAAAGCTAGAAAAATTTTGACGCGTGTTAACTATATGTATTTCTGATTTTGTTTAAAACATTTTAAATTTTAAAATAATTTAAATTTTAAGTAAAATAACTAATTCATTATTAACTTTTAAATAAAATAAGCACCTTTTTAAATTAAATACATAAATAAAAAATTATTTTATAATAACATTTGCATGCAGCATAACATTTTAAGAAAAATCTTCAAAATATTTGGTTTTTAATTAAATTAACCTATTAGGACTCAAATACCCACCGTTTTTATTTTAAACTAGCTGAAGTACCCGTTCTTCGCACGGGAATGAATGGAATTTTTGATATTAATATTTGTTGTGATTACTATTTATTGTAATAAAGAGATATAGCAAAATGGATATCGCGTTATATTGTGTTCAATAATCATGCATACTGAATTTCAAGGCAATCGTTTTTACGGTGCAGAAGGCGATGCGGCGTAGCACAATCTAGTGGCGAGTTTTAGCAAAACGGATACGGCAAAAATATTCTTCGCATTCAGATATCGATGTATACGAATTTTCATGACGATCGGCTGAATAGTCTTGAAGTTCATGTGTTGACGCGACATCTACTGTCAAGTTATGAGAAAATGGATCGTGCCAAACTCTTCCCCGTGTTCAAATATCTATGTATACCTATTTTCATAGCGATCATTCGCACAGTCAACAAGTGATACACTGCAGGGCCATCTAGTGGTTAATTAAAGTAATGATTTGCTACAGCGCCGTCAAGCGGCGAGTTATAGCAAAATGGATAACGCCAAAATATTCTCATTGTTCAAATAGCTATGTATACTGATTTTCATAGCCACCGTTTGAATGGTCAAAAATTTGGCCTGCTGCAGCGTCATCTAGTGGCGAGTTAAAATAATAATGCATTGCAGTGCCATCTAGTGGTGAGTAACATCAAAAGTAACGCAGTTAGAATATATTCTTCGTTCTCAAATGTGTAAGTATAAAAAATTTTATGCCGGTCGGTCGAACGGTATAGAAGTTGATGCGTTGCAGAGCTATTTAGCGGTAAGTTACAGCAAATGGATAGTGAAAAATATTCTCCGTGTTCTAATATTCGCGTGTACCAAATTTCATCGAAACTGGTTGGACGATATTCGCATAGCAAACGGCTAAAAGGAATAGAATTCGACGTTCTGCTGCGCCACCTAGTGAAAAGTTAGAGGAAAACGGATAGCATAAAAACCTTCTCCATGATATAAGACTTAGGTGAACCAAACTTCATGGTGATTGGTGAAACGGTGCTGGAGTTTTTCAACCTCCTACACACATACCAACATTCCTTTTTATCTATAACCAGTCTTATTATACGTATATACCAGTCTCAAGTAAAATCCAGTTTCAAATCTAAGCCTCGCCAAAGTGCCAGCATACGCCATTTTGCAAGAGTTTTTTCAGGGAATCATTCGAAGCATTGACTTAGCAGCAATCAAAATGGGAAAGTGTTCGACCGCCAGGCATTTATTTGAAAAGTGGAATCCCTTAATACAGCCGCATTTTTTAAATTATCAACTATAACATGTTTTATTCATCGTTACCTCGATGTACTAAATGCAAAGATTTCAATTTTCTGAAATTTGGCGGATTTCCCCCAAGTTAAATCAATGTACTCAATTGGCGAGAATTCTGAAGCTACATCGCTTGAAATGCCCTAATAACTGCATTATTTCTGCACGGATAGTTAAAATTTAATGCTGTATTCTAAGAAAACCTATACACTTGTTTTCAAAAATGCTATTCCCTTAAGCTTTCAGTAAATTGCGCCAAAAAGCCTAAAACTGTGCAAACCGCTAGAACTCACTCTCTAAAAATCGGCCTATCAGCCATTTTTTTTTCGCCAAACTAAAAAAAATTACATATTAGTCTCGGATATCTTCGATCCTCATTGTTTTGCGTATAAAACATTTCTTTCCTGCTCTCATTTCTTATGCGCACACGATATTATAATTTAAAAAATAACCTAAAAAAATAAACTAAAAAAATCCTTATTATTCTTTTATTTTTACTTAAAGAATTTAAAACATTTTATTCGGCAAAATCGCCACACATGGCAACCAAGATGCTTATTTCACACACTTTTTTCACTACAGGGTGAATATTACGTAAAGCTTTCTGCGTGGAGAACATAAAAAATCTCTTAAATTCCGGGAACGGAAATTAAGAGAACCATTCAGGAGGAAAACGTTTTTAAGTGGAGTTTCAAAGTTTTAAAGTAGACTATCATTTATTCTATATTATTTTACATATCTGTGTAAACTTTCAGGCTGACAGGTTCATTTTTGTGGAATTGTATACTACCCAAATCAATAAATTGACAAACAGAATTTCATTTTTATTTATAAGATAACCTACGCTTGTTTTTAAAAATACCCTCTCATTAAATTGCGCCAAGCGCTAGAATCATAGAAAATCTGACACACTTTCAGATTTTAAATACGCACTAAAGTGCTATATATAAAAAGAGTTATAATCCATGGGTCTTCCCTATTTTCGCTCCTTCTTTCATTAAGTTGGAAAGTGTATCATTATTCATGAGTGTGATTAAACAAAATTAAAATTGATATTTCTAACATCCTTTTTTCTGGATGTAATACATTAGATGCAGAAAAGCTGCTCAGAAAAATGCAAAATTCCAACTGAATGAAAATTTCAAAAACTTATACGCAGGTGTATTCATAACCCAAATAGCAGACGATTAAATTACGATAAATAGCGCCAAGCGTTAGAATCCTCCTCAAAATCGCGAGAATGCTGAAGATAGATCGCTTGAAATCCCTTAATAACTGCATTATTTTCACACGGATCATTAAAATTTAACGCTGTATTCTAATAAAACCTTTGCACTTGTTTTCAAAAATCCGTTTCCTTAAGCTCTCAGTAAATTGCGCCAAGCAGGAAACTGTGCAAACCGCTAGAACTCACTTTCTCGGCATTTGAGCCATTTTATTTTTTCGCCAAACTAAAAAATTTTAACATATTAGCCTCGGAAATCTTCAATTCTTATTGTTTTGCGTATAAAACATTTCATTCCTGCTCCGATTTCCCATGCACACGATATTATAATTTAAAAAAATATAACCTTACGAATATAAACTAACAAAAAAAAATCATTATTATTCTTTTATTTTTACTTTGAGAATTTAAAACATCTTATTCGGCAAAATCGCCACACATGGCAACCACGATCCTTATTTCACACTTTTTTCACTACAGGGGTTACAATTACGGAAAACTTTTTGCGTGGAGAACATAAAAAATCTCTTAAATTCCGGGAACGGGTGGACTTTCAAAGTTTTAAAGTGGACTATGATTTATTCTATATTATTTTACATATCTGTGCAAAATTTCAAGCTGATAGGTCCATTTTTGTGGATTTGTATACAACTCAAATCCACAAACAAACAAATAAACAAACAAACAAACAAACAAACAGAATTTCATTTTTATTTATAAGATAACGTGTTTTATTCATCGTTACTCCGATGTAGTAAATGAGATTTCAATTTTCTGAAATTTGGTGGAATTCCCCCAACTTAAATCAATGTACTCATTTGGCGAGAATTCTGGAGATAGATCGCTTGAAATCCCTTAACAACTGCATTATTTCTTCACGGATCATTAAAATTTAACACTGTATTCTAATAAAACCTTTACACTTGTTTTCAAAAATCTGTTTCCTTAAGCTCTCAATAAATTGCGCCAAGCCGAAATCTGTGCAATCCGCTAGAACTCACTTTCTCAAAAACTAAAAAAAATTACCTATTAGCCTCGGAAATCTTCAATTCTTATTGTTTTGCGTATAAAACATTTCATTCCTGCTCCGATTTTCCATGCACACGATATTATAATTAAAAAAAAATAACCTTACGAATATAAACTAACAAAAAAAAAATCGTTATTATTCTTTTATTTTTACTTTGAGAATTTAAAACATCTTATTCGGCAAAATCGCCAGACATGGCAACCACGATCCTTATTTCACACTTTTTTCACTACAGGGGTTACAATTACGGAAAGCTTTTTGCGTGGAGAACATAAAAAAATCTCTTAAATTCTGGGAACGGGTGGACTTTCAAAGTTTTAAAGTGGACTATGATTTATTCTATATTATTTTACATATCTGTGCAAAATTTCAGGCTGATATGTCCATTTTTGTGGATTTGTATACAACTCAAATCCACAAACAAACAAACAAACAAATAAACAAACAAACAAACAAACAGAATTTCATTTTTATTTATAAGATTATCTTACTTTATGCATTTACATGTAAGTAAAAAAAATAGTTTGCTTTGTTAAGAGCTACACCATTTTCTGAAACAGCTTTTGCAAAATTATTGTTTTTATGAAATTTTTTTGAAAAAAAACAAAGTTTATAAATTTTTTGGGGGTTCCAGTTCTAAACAGGACTATCAAATTAATTTTTTCTATAATCTCCAAACCTTTGTGAACATTTTGGTATAAATTTCAATTTAATATATTGAAAATAAAGAAAGTTATGATTTTTTATCTGAAAAAGCACCATTAAAATAATTGTTTGCAAAAACGCCATTTATGGTCACTTTCCCATTATTTTAATAATTTTTATCTTAAAAAGTATTAGAGATATTGAAGTAAAATTTTATATTGTTAGTTAGAACACTAATGGCTACATTTATAAAAATTTTCAAAGAAATCCGAGACGGTGGGTGACATTTTTGAAATTTATTGGTTGATTTGAAATGGAATGACCCAGCTCCCTTCAACAAACCCCTCTTTTTTAATATATTGTATTTACCCCCTAAGTAAATACAATTATACTAACACCATCATATTCTTGAAGATGTTATATTAAATATGAAAATAAACTTGGATTACACAGCTCTAAATACAGTAGAACCAAGAAAACATGAAACAGGGATGTGCCAGCTGCTCCAAATTGTGCCAAATCAAGCCTTATGTGCCAATCTGCTGCAAAAAGATCGTTTTTGGACATTTTTGCTCCAAATTCAGCAAAACTGCTACATTTTTAATTTTTTCATATATGTTGAAAACGTTTGTAAATGTCCCAAATTTTTACAAAAATCATCACACATTCTAATTTCAATCTTTCTCTATTAATCTTAAAAATGAATATTTTTTCTTTTGCATCCCTTTGTTTAAACCTCAGTGGATTCAGCAACCTAGTTCTACAGCTATTTAAACTAGGCAACCAGTGGTCCGTTTTTAACTAAAAAAACCTCAGTGGATTCAGCAACCTATTTGTACAGCTATGTAAACTAGGCAACCAGTGGTCCGTTTTTAACTAAAAAAAACCTCAGTGGATTCAGCAACCTAGTTGTACAGCTATGTAAACTAGGCAACCAGTGGTCCATTTTTAACTAAAAAAATCTCAGTGGATTCAGCAACCTAGTTGTACAGCTATGTAAACTGGGCAAACACTGGCCCGTTTTCAACTCAAAACAACATCGGTGGATTAAATAACCTAGTTATACACCTCATATAAAGTCACTATATGAAAACATAACAACATCAGATATCCATTTACAATTCACATTGAAAACCTTAAGCAACTGCAAAAATTCTTTAAAAAAAAACACTTACCTTTATTTTAAGAAACTCTTCAAAAATATCCATAACACATTCAGCTAATAACATAACACCACCTTTTACTACAAACGCTTCCTTTTACTTAACATTATAATCACGCCCTCCTTCAAATAAACACACACTTCCTTTTTAAACAACAACATAATATTCAATACACTTCAAATAACACAACACATTTCCAAATATACCTTATATTCCCCGTAAATAACTCAACAAACACCAAACTAGAACTGACACATCGAATTCAAATTCACCTGCCTTTCGGTTTACCGATTACAGTTAAATTGCCTAAACCAATCACAAAATTACTTTACCAAACATCCTGGTATCGTTTAATGAACCCACCGAGTGTTTTTCCATCAAACTACAGCACCAGTCAACAACTCAACTCCAAACACAGGTTGCAAGACATATCTGAAACTATCTCTATCGTAAACAAACTGTCCAACGAACTTCAAATTTGGCGACAGATCGGCTCTTGGCGAGGACACCTGCTAACTAAATTTCCCCCCATTTTATTTTTAATTTTTAAAAACCGTGATTGCTTTCTTGCTCAAAAATGAAATAGAAAATTGGAAGAAGTTCACAAAAATAGAAAAAATTCACAAAATTAGGTAAAATTTCACAAAAATAGGACCCTGGGAAAGAAACCTGGACTGACCCCTGCACGAGCTAAATTTTCGTCCAAACTCTATTGTCCTAAAGAATTCTTTTTGAAAATTGTTGTTCTCAAAAATATAAACAGAATACATATACTCACGGTATTTAAATAGTGGCTAGTACACAGCAAAAAGAAACAGTGTTCGCAATATCCCAAATGGGAATGCCAAGTCCGAACTTTAATCAAGATGCATGTTGGTATAATTAATATATATTAAAATTGAAAACGATAATTGTCTTACCGCTAGTGCTGTAAAAGTAACGACAAAATCAGTATCCGTATGTATTTGTTACTTAGATGTTCGCTATTCGTTACTAAGTATTCGTTACTCGTTACTTTCGTTACTACTAATAGAATCGGTAATAGGGTGTTATATGTGCCCCATAACAACACATCCGGGACAGTGTTGTTATGGGTATATGCCGCCCATACATAAACCCATAACAAAACCTAACCAAAAAGAATTTTTTTTAGCGAAGTTGTACAAAGTTGTATTTAGAGCTTATTTTCTCTGATTTACAGATTGTTTTTATACACATTTATGGCTTTATACAATGCTAAATTATCCGAATTACTGAGTACACATAGAAATCTTCCAAAGACATATGCCATTCTTTTTTTTCTCAACCCCTCCTTTTTTAAATTCTGAACGCTGGTTTAACCTGTTCACTCTTATCATAAAAAGTGTAAAGGAAAGCTTGTGACTCGTGTTTTTTTCTGGGAGCGGGTTCTCGAATACTGAGATCCAGGGATTGGGCCATATATATTAAATTAGCAGGGTAGGGGATCTCAGTATGATATCAACTACTTTGCGTCTCTACAAGCATAATATCTTTATTATTTGTGAGTTCTTATTTCATATCAAAAACTTCTTTTGCTGGACGATTTTTCGAAGTAAATTAAAAATTACCATATTTTAAATTAAAATTGTTTAATTCAGTGAGAATTATCTATTTTTAAGATATTTCCAGTTCTATTTCTGCACTTTTGGGATGAAAGGGGTTAGCCCCTTCTGTGGGTGCATATATGAGAGCATTCTTTAAACAAAAATTATCTCTCCTTTCATACAGAAAGAATGGTTGCACCGGACTATGCGTATTCCATGAGTTCATGGAATAAAATGTACCATAAAATAGGGCAGATGGCCCCCTAAACGCAGACATTTTAGAAACATACTGAACTTTATTGAATTATTTTAATACCAGTGGCTTACGCAGGAGTGGGCATAGAAATCCCGGGTAGCTCCCAATTTTTTATATATTTTTTAAACAATTACTTAAAAAATGTGTTTAGGTTTCCATGCTAAATATTTTTTTTTAGTTCCAAATAATATTTTAAATAATAAAAATGTGTGAATTCGTTTACTTTATAAAAAAATATTTTTTTAAAGGTGTATTTAAATAATTTGTTATTTATTACTCATATTTCGATTCTAGCTAAAAAAAAAGAAAAAGTTAAGTTCGCAATCCTGCTTCGGAACCACCCTGAAAGAAAGAATTCTGATTGCACCACTATTTAGTACTAAAATGTTAGAAAGCCCGAAATTAGCACCCCTTAGTAACATGCTTCTCTTATATGTATTGCTCCTCTACAATTATAAGAACACCCCCTTCCCCCCCCCCCTGCAAAAAAAATTCAACTGCGCATAAGAACGCACTATACACCGGATCCTATCCCCCCATTGTACGACCCATATCAATAGAGCAGCAGTAGTATATCCATCTCCATAACTGTAAAAAAACATACGGATTCTTCCAAACCTCATCAAAACGAAACCGTTCGGCTCGGCACAAACGAATTGCAACCAGAACATACTACTAAAACTCAATACGAAACTGATTTTTCCCTTCAAACAGCGAGAATCCATAATACTTCCGGTATCTAGTAACGGAACGGAACATACTATTACTCAAATACCGAAATTCATTTTCTCCCTCCGGCAGTCTTGTATTCGAAGTTCGAACCTGGTCGATCCGAAATGCACACTCAAAAGTCATTTTCCCCCTTGAAACTGCGATCCGATATCCAGTAACAAACAGAAGATATTAGTACTCGATTACTGGAACCCGTTTCCCCCTAGTTCGCCTCGCCTGGAAGTCTGTATTCGAAGTTCGAAGTTGCTCGATCCGAAACAGCTTAGTAATGAGTAACGATATCAACCGAAAAGTAACAATTCGTTACTTCGAGTCTGAGTGATTATCCGTATCTTAGTACCGAATACATGCGGTTTGCTTCAGCTCTACTTACCGCTACACCACCTGCTCCTGGGGGGGAGAGCATGAAGTACATCACGGCAAAAATATAAATCCAATGTGAGACACTTTACCCTTTATTTTTCATAACAGGCACAAGAAATTTACCATCACACCAATTTTTAAGTAGAGACCCTCGAGAATACTTATTCTCAGTTGACTTCAGTATTTCTATATATATATCACAATTTATAATCAAAAACATCACGAAGCTAAAAATTCCTTCTCAAAACCGAAGTGCACACCTCTCTAATATTGAAAAATTCCGCTCCGACACAACATAAAAAAAAAAAAAAAAAAAGCCGAAAGGCAACCAGAAGCGATACAGACATCGCCCTTTTGGCGACGAAACCACACGTGCAAAATATTTTTGTTTTTATCACACGGTTTTAAAAAAATTCCGGATAAATTATTTTAAAAAATATACTGAGGAGATTTCCTCAGGATATACTCCCCTTCGCTACACAAAAAAAAAAAAAACTGAGATCAAGTTTCCAAGGTCTCTAGAACAAAGTCTGGCACATAAATTCAATGCAGCAATGAAATTTTCACTGAAATGTTAAACACATTATGTAAACTTCACACAAAACAAAAGGAGCACCTTACCCTTACAAGTTTGCACATCATAACTCCCTCATTCTTACAGAAGACATAATTTTCTAAAGTACCCATCACACAAAGATACAAAAAGTTCTTGGTTATGTAAAAAGATAAGTACACAATGTTAGTTGGCCAACTACACAAAAGGAAAAAAAGTATATTTGCATAAAGTTTCATTCACAACCGAAAAATATTCCCCCCCCCTTTTTTTTTTTTAATTTGACTGCAACCAAAAATCCAAAATCTCATGATAAAATATATACCTTGTGCACTCAAAATGTAAAACACCAAGAAAAATTATACATAGAAGGGAAAAAAATGTTCACACATAAGCATAGCACTCATTGTTGATAAACCATAATACTATTATATTGTAGTAAACAAATCAAGGTAATTCTTTGAGTTTGTAAACAGATGATTAAAAAGAACAGAGTAACTGAGCTTGTGGTTGATCAGGCCACAAGAGGAGTGAAGGGAGAGGGAGGAGAAGGAAAGAAGTGAAGAGAAATATTAATCAGACACACATGAAAGAAATTTTCTGCCAGCAGAAACATTTTCACACCTGTCTTAGTAATACAACATACTGTAAAGACCTGTAAGTAAAACCACCTTAATACCTTACTTCCATACAGCAAAATTTGCATATTAATATGAATATTAGTATTATCAACATCTGAGAAAAATCAATATACCGAATACAAAATGTCATAATCAAAATACAAACATAATACTCAAGATACAAACATCATAAAATACTAAGTTGTCACGTTATACACAATAGAAAAACATTTTATATCAACACTTGAGAAATAATATATATATGCAAAAGAAGTATAGATGTATGATGGCTAGAAAAAAGTTTATCTGTCTGTGTAAAGTTCAGTGCATATAATATCAAAGTGTGAGAAAAATTTGCACGACAACATAAAGGTAAAAAGTTATCAGAGTTCTATTCAGAAAAGTAATAGTTCAAATTGATGGCGAGGGCGCAGGTTGTACCGACTGCTACCCTTTAATCGGTGTTTGGGAGTTATTGGCACATCAGGGACAGGAGGAACAATACCACACACAGGAGTCCAGGGTGCAGTGGTCACCTTGGTGAAGGCAGGAGAGCCGCAGGTATTTGGAGCAGGATCTGCCATCCCTGTGAGGCCAGGAGGAGGAGATGATGCCATAACTTCAAGGTCTGTGAGAGAGGGTATGGACCTATTCTTAGAAACATTTGTTGCAGAGGCAGTAGACAGGGTCGGAACAGGAGATCGAGAGGGTATGGGCCTCCTCTCACCCAGTGGGGAATATGCAGAAAGTGTTACGGGCCGACCTCCTGGAGAGGTAGAGGGTGTCCTCCGGGTAAAAGTTGAGGAACGTGCTTCATCACCTGAAATCTCCTTAGAAAGGTTGGGAGCATGCCAGGGATTCTCGTCATCCTTCCCATGATCGTAGACGATTACCTCCTGATTGACATCATCCTCGGATGGAGCAACAGGGACATGCTGCAACAGGCTAGGAAGGGCCTCTGGCGTTGGAGTTTGATTTCCCACACCTGGAGCATCTCCTACAGGAAAAGGGTAGACACTCTGCTGGAAAGAGACTGGATTATTTTTTTTTTGTAATTTGATGATGAGAACCATAAGTTCCCACGGTAGACTCAATGAGTCTATCTGGTCTGGGCTTAGATAGAACAATCCTGTTAGTGTGTACAACAAACTTTCTATAATTGGGGTTTCCATCCCTTTGTACTAGATAATTAACTGGGCCTAATTTTTTTATGATTTTAAATGGACCGTCCAATTTATGTTTGAAAGCAGCCGGTGTTTTAATGTATATTATATCACCCTTGTTGAACGTCCTGAGCTTTTTGCTTGAATTCTGACGTGCCTTGTTTAGCTCTTGGGAAAACTTCAGATTGTTAAAGACCAAGCGATATATGCTCTCTATGGCCTCTAAAATTTGGAACATCTTGTAATCAGAGGTATTATTCTTTGGGGTTTGAGTCGGGTCCAGGGTGTCAGTGAACAAAGAAAGGTCACGGGCAAAATGAATGTTGTTAGGTGAAAATCCTGTTGCTGGATGTTTTGAAGCATTATAAATTGCTTTGTGTAGATCAATGGCATGAAGAAAAGAATGGCCTTCAAGCTGCAGAGCATTGATAGTGGATTTAATACTGGTGTTGATGCATTCTGAAATTCCATTCGCCTGTGGGTGTGCTACACTGGTGTGCATAAGATTGATTTGCAACACTTTGTTCACGAATTTGAAAATCTCTGCAGTAAATTGGTTTCCCAAATTGCATAAAACCTGTGCTGGTCGCCCATTTGTAGATATATATTTTAAAAAAATTTCTGAAACTGTTGCTGCAGTGATATTTTTCAGTGGATATAGTTCCATGTGTCTTGAGAAAATGTCAATTACTGTTAATACGTACATCTTGTTTTTAAAGGGGCCAACTAGATCCATAGAGATCATTTCTCCTGGATGACTTGGTACAAATGTATCTTGAAACATTGCTTGTGGAATCTTCTGTGGTTTCGATTGGAGGCAAATAATGCAAGACTCAACATACTGTTTAGTATCCTGATATGCTCCTCTCCAAAAATATCTCTCTTGAAGCAGTGCGTAAGTTTTGGCAATTCTCAGATGCCCAATGTGAGTTATTCTGAGAACTTTTGGAATGAGTGACTTTGGAACGACTAGTCTTGGTGCAAAGGATTTGCACTGCTCCGAGTGATTGATTTTTATGTTTTTGTAGAGAAGTTGATTATTTAGGAGAAATCTGAAAGACCTGATGTCTCTTCAACTGTTTTCCCATTTTAATGTTGTTGTATATTTTTCCCAGTTCAGGATCATTTAGTTGTTCATGTAGGAAAGTCTGGGTCGAGACTTCTAGCAAGGGATCTTTTGTGTTCGCAGTATGTGACATTTGATTGCAGAACTCCTTTTGAGAGTGAGAAATTTCCTCAACAGGTAAAATTTCATTTGACTTTAAAAGGTTAGGTTCTGTTTCGACATCTTTCTTCGGGAATTCTGGAGAAAATAATCAGCGAGAACATTTTTCTGTCCAGCAATATGCTAAAATGTGAAGTTATATTCACTGAGGGCTAACAACCAACGAGTTGTAAGGTCGGTAGGAGAAGAAATCCTCTTGTAGTGCTTAAGTGGTTCGCTATCACTGAGTACAACAAATTCTCTGTTGAAGAGATAATATTTAAACGCTTGAACTCCCTTGACTATGGCCATAAGTTCCAGTTTAATGGCTGGGTAATTCTTTTCGTGTTTGTTTAAAGTTTTTGAAAAGTACGAGACGGGAAGCAATTCACCATCAAAGTTCTGCAACGAACATGCCGAAATGGCAGAGGTTGAAGCATCAGTGTTATGGTAGAACTTCTCTTGCCAGTTGGGTTGTCTAAGAAATGGTTCTTTAAAGAATATCTCCTGCAATTTGCTAAATGATTCCTTATGTTTTTCTGTTAGCTTGAACTGTGCTTTAGGGGTAGTAAGGTCATTGAGATCAGTTGTCAATTGGGCAAATTTTGGAATAAGATGTCGATAAAAACCGCATAAGCCAATGAATTTTTTTAGTCTTCTTTTTGTATCTGGAATAGGAAATCCAGTAATTTTTGTGATGTTTTGCTTGATCGGTTTAACAATGTGTTTAGATATTTCAAAACCTAAATAGTTAATGCTTGTGTTATGAAAATTGCACTTAGCTGGAGACAAAGTTAAATTATACTTTTGGAAACACTCAAACAATTTAGATAGTTTTTCAACAGATTCTTCAAAAGTGTTAGCAGCAACAACTATGTCGTCTTGATATGCTAGGATGCCTGGAATATTTATTTCATCAATGATTTTATCAATTAAATGTTGAAAAATTGACGCAGAGTTCTTCAGGCCGAAAACTAACCTATTATAGCAATAGGCACCAAAAGGAGTGTTAAATGACAACACTGGCCTGTACTCCTCGGGCAATGCAATTTGATGGTAAGCAGACTGCAAATCTAAATTGGAGAAATACTGGTATTGTGATATGTTGTTTATTACGTCTGCAATTTTGGGAAGGGGGTATGCACTTTGTGTGATTATTGTGTTTATTAGCCGAAGGTCAAGTGCTAGACGATATTTCTGTTTTCCATCAAGACCTAACTTTTTTTTGACGAGCAATAAAGGGCTAGACCAATCTGAAATGGTCTTGGAGATGATTCCAGCTTTTAGCATCTCATCAAGTTGTTCTTTCGTTTCCTTCAGCAAAATCTGAGGAATGGGAAAGGGTGGTGATCGACGAGGATATTCACTCGTAAATGATAACTTTGGTATCACCAGATCAGTATGTCCCATAGCTTTTAGTGAAGTAGCAAAGACCTGTTTGTATTTTGTAAGTAGCTCCTCAAATTCCTGACTTTCATGACCTATTAAGTGTTTTATATTAAAATTTTGTAGGTTAAATTCTTGTTCTCTAATATTTTTGATTTGATCATCTGCTTGTATTAAATGAATTTGTTCTACATTTGTGTTTTGGTTATCTTCATCAATTTCACTTATACCATCAATTTCAAAATATTCACCTATTGCTGAGTTTTTGTTGATGTGAACTGGTTTATCTGACAAATTCTCAACCAAAATATGGAAACTTATTTCGTTCTTGCCCTTATGCGTTCTTTTATCACATTGTGAAATTTGACCACTATGCGTGCTTTTGCACTTGACATTTGACATTTCTTCATTTACTTCAGGAACTGAATGTAGTGATGTGTTTGTTTTTGTGTTTTTGATTCTGTGGAAAGGTTCAAAAAGAAAGTCTTTAAAATTTCCATGCATTTGCATACGGACTTCTATGTACTTTTGTTCCTTTGGAGAGATGACTGTTTTTCTGCAAACTTTTACTGTGTTTGAATTCTTGCTGGAATTGTTTTCAGTTACTGACAGGGGTATGCCATTTTCTGAGTCATTTGCATGTCTATTTGACGGACAAGTCCCTTCAGAAATCTCTGATATAGAGATTTCCCTATTTTCAATATTATTAAGAAGTTTTTCTTGAGCCTGAACAGGAGACACAAAAGGAATTTTTTGGTTTTTAACTTTCACTGTATTTGTGTTGAAATCTACAATTATCGATTCTTTCTTCAAAAAGTCGGTGCCCAAAATTCCTCTGAATGGCGAGTTATGGGGCATCCTGACCAGGAAAAAATTATGTCTAAAGTGAATATTGTTTATTCTAAAAGAAATGTCTACACATCCAGAAAACTTGACATCAGAGTTTATGGTGGAAATTGTAACTGTTCTGGCCAAAAACTTATATTTTGTGAAAGTTTTTATGGAGTGAAAAAATTCAGCGTCCATTATGCAGATGGAGGATCCTGAGTCAATCAAAAATGGAAAATTTAACTTGACTAAAATGATATCAATTACAGGTAAAGGATTGTGAGCTTGATTGACTGAAAACACAAATTCTTGAAAAGTGTGAGAATGAGTTAGGTCGCTTGTTTGAATAGCTTTTGTTGCTGATGTGTCTTGAATCTCTACCTGTGAAGTTTTATGTTCTTGTGTTACAACATGATCATCATTTTCAAAGAATGTTTGTGTGGAAGCATTTTTATTGTATGTATGATTCTGTGTACTTCTCTGTTGTATATCAGGAGGAACTCGATTTTCCAGAAATTGTGATGAAACAAAACTAGGGGCACTAAATTCATGAGAAGCGGACGGCCCTGAATTTCTGCTTCTCACAGGAAGTTTGGGTGAAGGTTCTCTGATGCACAGTTACGAGCACAGCCATGCAAGCTAGATAATATATTGCAATTATTTAAACATGTTTCATTATTATGAGTTGTTGCTGGAGCAGCTGGCGCTATCGTAGGCTGAAGACAGTAGCAATGTTGTTCTCGAGCACGCCCTTGTTCCCCTTGTCTAGAAGGATTAACTACTTGACTGTGTCTACTATAAATGTTCCTGTGTCTATCAAATTGATTGTCGCATTTGAGTATCCGGCAATACTTTGCTGTGTGTCCCTTGCGATCGCAATATGCACACACAAAGGTTTGCTTATCTTGGCTATTGGAACCGAAGTACTTTGCATTCATTTTAGAGTGTTGCCTGTGAGATTGTCACATTGTTGTAGCGATTTTTATTGAAGAAATTTTTGTTCAAATTCCTGTAACCTTCGTTACTAGTGTGTTTATTAGCTTGTACATTTTCAGTTTTGGTTTTTATTAAATTTACTTGCTCTTTCAGTTATGAAAGATCATCCGCAAAATTTTGTGATTGATTTTCAACAAGGTAGTTAAAAATATTGTGTCTCGAATATTGTTCAAACAGAGCTTTTGCATGTGTTACAGCCTCATCAAAGGTTTTGCATTGCTTTTCAACTAACTTTACCTTGATGGAATTCGGAACAGCTTGCATTAAAGACACCAGCATTATTTGCTGTAAAGAAGCATTATCTGTCAAATTCGGATACACCTGTTTAGTCAGTTTTGCTATTCTGTGAGCAATTGAAGGAATGTTCTCATTAGGAAGCATTGTTATTGTTTTTAGTTCTTGTACCAGGGTGTCGACAGATCAGGGAAATCATGGAAATATCAGGGAATTTTGTAAAAATATTTAAAAATCAGGGAACTTTCGTTTTTGCCTAGTAAACTAGATTGTTTTTAGTTGTCAATCAGCGTCTGACTCGCGGCTCCGTTCCGGATCATACGATACTCAACTGAGGCAAACATTTTAGGAATCCGAAAACCAGAATATAGATCATACGAGAACATAGAAATATGAATCACGGTTTTGAAAAAACAAGGTGCACATGATAAAGTTTTCGGATTTCGCACAAACTAGTCTTTATATTCAGATGACTAGATGTCGTCTTTTTTTTATAGATAGGGCTCATTTTGAAGGCTTTTTACATATTTTTTTTTTAAATTTGAAACGATACATCGATAAATAAAATAAGTTATTAGGTGGCCAGTTTATTTTGATCAGTCATCCTTACGCTTAAAATTGAACACTATCTTTAAAAAACGAGGAAACTTTCTGCTATATTGTCTTTTAGTGTTCAGCTAAATTTTATGTTTGGATTTATGAAACTGAACTACAATTTTATTAATATTAAGCATTTTTGTGGTTTTCTATTATTTATTTCCCTATATGAAGCATTCACCTTCATGTGTGCATGATATACAATGGTGATTTACACGAAAGATTATGGTATGTATATAATTAGTTCTGGAAATTTGATAAGAAAGTCAGGGAAATCAGGGAACTTTTTCTCGTTATTGTTTTTAGTTCTTGTACAGCAGAAGACTGTGCGGGGGAAATGAAAAAATTTTTCAACTCAGTTAGTAATTCTGTGTACGTTTTAATATCTTTCAAAGTAGGTGATTCAATGTACAATCTTAATGCTGCTCCTGTGAGTTTTGACTTCACAAACATGAGAGCAGATTCATTTGATAATTTATTGAGAGTACATACAGATTTTATTTGCTCGGCAAAGAAATCATATAGAGTAGGGTCCCCATCATAAGAATTTATGTTTATGGAAAATTTGTTGGATGTTTCCATGATGTTTGCTATTTTTCAAAAAAAATTTTGTAAATATTAAATTTTCTTTTTTTTTTTTTATATAAACATTATCAATGTGACGAAGCTATCATTTATAAATGAACCATTTACTTAAAAGAATGTTCTATGTGATATGCATCTAAAAAAACAAACACCAATTTGCAATGTCAATTATCAATTCCAGATTTGTTATTTCTTGCCATAACATAATAAATGTACCATAAATATAATACCACAGAAAATAAAATTCAAAATATTCATATATCAAAATAAACAAAAGCAATACTGATAGTTTTCAAACTGTGACTTTTGTTTGTCCAACACAATTTCTAAATTCGCCTACTTAATTATTTATTACTAGCTGAAGTACCCTTTCTTCGCACGGGAATGAATGGACTTTTTGATATTACGATTTGTGGTGATTACTATTTATTGTAATAAAGAGATATAGCAAAATGGATATCGCATTATATTGTGTTCAATAACCATGCATACCGAATTTCAAGGCAATCGTTTGTACGGTGCAGAAGGCCATGTGGCGGTAGCGCAATCTAGTGGCGAGTTTTAGCAAAATGGATACGGCGAAAATATTCTTCGCATTCAGATATCAATGAATACGAAATTTCAGGACGATCGGCTGGACAGCCCTGAAGTTCATGTGTTGACGCGACATCTAACGCGAAACTCTTCCCCGTGTTCAAATATCTCTGTATACCTATTTTCATAGCGATCAGTTGCACAGTCAAGAAGTGATACACTGCAGCGCGATCTAGTGATTAATTAAAGTAATGATTTGCTACAGCGCCGTCAAGTGGCGAGTTATAGCAAAATGGATAACGCCAAAATATTCTCATTGTTCAAATAGCTATGTATACTGATTTTCATACCGACCATTTGAATGGTCAAAAATTTGGCCTGCTGCAGCGTCATTTAGTAGCGAGTTAAAATAATAATGCATTGCAGTGCCATCTAGTGGTGAGTAACATCAACAGGAACACAGTTAGAATATATTCTTCGTGCTGAAATGTGTAAGTATAAGAAATTTTATGCCGATAGGTCGAACAGTATAGAAGTTGATGCGTTGCAGCGCCATTTAGCGGCAAGTTACAGCAAAATGGATAGTGAAAAATATTCTACATGTTCTAATATCCGCGTGTACCAAATTTCATCGAAATCGGTTGGACGATATTCGCATAGTAAACGGCTAAACGGAATAGAATTCGACGTTCTGCTGTGTCACCTGGTGGCAAGTTAGAGGAAAACGGATAGCATAAAAAGCTTCTCCATGACAAAAGACTTAGTTGAACCAAATTTTATGGTGATTGGTCAGACGGTGCTGGAGTTTTTCAACCTCATACACCCGTACAAACATTAATTTTTATCTATAACCAGTGTCATTATATATTCCAGTCTCAAATCCAGTTTCAAATCTAAGCCTCGCCAAAGTGCCAACATACGCCATTTTGCAAGCGTTTTTTTCAGGAAATCATTCGAAGCATTGACTTGCAGCAATATATATGGGGAAATGGTTCGACCGCGAAAAAGTAAAGCAAGCCTTTATTTGAAAAGTGGAATCCCTTAATACAGCTGAATTTTTTAAAATTATCAACTATAACGTGTTTTATTCATCGTTACTCCGATGTACTAAATGAGAAGATTTCAATTTTCTGAAATTTGGTGGATTTCCCCCAACTTAAATCAATGTACTCATTTGGCGACAATTCTGTAGATAGATCGCTTGAAATCCCTTAATGACTTCATTATTTCTTCACGGATCATTAAAATTTAATGCTGTATTCTAATAAAACCTTTGCACTTGTTTTAAAAAATCTATTTCCTTAAGCTCTCAATAAATTGCGCCAAGCCGAAAACTGTGCAAACCGCTAGAACTCACTTTCTCAAAATCGGCATTTGAGCCATTTTATTTATTCGCCAAGCTAAAAAAAATTACCTATTAGCCTCGGAAATCTTCAATTCTTATTGTTTTGCGTATAAAACATTTCATTCCTGCTCCGATTTCCCATGCACACGATATTATAATAAAAAAATAATAATCTTACAAATATAAACTAACAAAAAAAAATCATTATTATTCTTTTATTTTTACTTACTTTGAGAATTTAAAACATTTTATTCGGCAAAATCGCCACATATGGCAACCACGATCCTTATTTCACACTTTTTTCACTACAGGGGTTACAATTACGGAAAGCTTTTTGCGTGGAGAATCTAAAAAAAAATCTCTTAAATTCTGGGAACGGTTGGACTTTCAAATTACTTTTAAGTGGACTTTGATTTATTCTATATTATTTTACATATCTGTGCAAAATTTCAGGCTGATTGGTCCATTTTTCTGGATTTGTATACGAATCAAATCCACAAACAAACAAACAAACAAACAGAATTTCATATTTATTTATAAGGATTGCTATTTTTTTATTATTATTATTTTCCTTATGTATGCACTTAAAATTATCTTCATATATTATCAATTAGCATTAACCGTTATGCATCAAGACCTGGTCACGACACCATTTGTCCTAAAGAATTCTTTTTGAAAATTGTTGTTCTCAAAAATATAAACAGAATACATATACTCACGGTATTTAAATAGTGGCTAGTACACAGCAAAAAGAAACAGTGTTCGCAATATCCCAAATGGGAATGCCAGGTCCGAACTTTAATCAAGATGCATGCTGGTATAATTAATATATATTAAAATTGAAAACGATAATTGTCTTACCGCCACACCACCTGCTTCTGGGGGGAGAGCATGAAGTACATCACGGCAAAAATATAAATCCAATGTGAGACACTTTACCCTTTATTTTTCATAACAGGCACAAGAAATTTACCATCACACCAATTTTTAAGTAGAGACCCTCGAGAATACTTATTCTCAGTTGACTTCAGTATTTCTATATTTATATCACAATTTATAATCAAAAACATCACGAAGCTAAAAATTCCTTCTCAAAACCGAAGTGCACACCTCTCTAATATTGAAAAATTCCGCTCCGACACAACATTAAAAAAACAAAGAAACAAAAAAAAAAATGCCGAAAGGCAACCAGAAGCGATACAGACATCGCCCTTTTGGCGACGAAACCACACGTGCAAAATATTTTTGTTTTTATTACACAGTTTTAAGAAAAATTCCAGATAAATTATTTAAAAAAATATACTGAGGAGATTTCCTCAGGATAACTATATTTTTTATATCATCGGAAAATACAGAGTTTTCTTTTTCAAATAAAATTTGGGTACTTACGTATTATACTGGCGGTCTGCCAAGACAAGCGATTTTTTGCCAAGATAAATGCCAGTCGCATGAAATTATTAATGGTTTGGACATGATTGGCAACAGTTTGCCAGCACATTTGACAAAAAAATAGTTTGGCGGAAATGACCACCGGGATAATACGTATGTACCAAAATTTGTTACAAAATCGTACTTACATTTGCAGATTTTTGAGAATTTTTTATAGGAAATCCTGTTTTGAAGAAAATGTACTGCTTTTACAAATATGCTATTTTAAAACTGTCTCATCAAAAAACCTAACGCGCAAAACTTTTCCATCTTTTTACTGCTGATTAAACATTTATTTCTCCCTCTTTTAAATTTTGAACTGTGCAGAAATGTTTATTATTTTTTTATATGATTTTTTTCTGGAAAGATCACAGGTTAAAATTCTCTCTGGAATGTAAGTTCCGGAAACGAAAGTAGCAAAGTTCCCCCAGTAGTTCTTTTTTAAGGTCGCTACGGCATGCTTCAACTGTGAGTGCGCTTGCGGGAGGGAGGAATTTTCTTCTGGCGTCCAGCAGGATGAAAGAGGGAGATGGGACGGCAACTGTGCTAATCTAACCTACCACCACTACGCCAAATTCATGCAGTCTGGTTATTATATGTATGACTGGAAACTGTTATTTTTTTTTCTGTTGGTGCGTATGTATTAGTGATAAAGGACTACATATTAGAACTCAGATAGGTAGAATGGGAGAAGCCTAGCCACGTTAAATTCTCGGTAACTTGATTCGTTGGCAAGCCCTTTGTTCATTTTTTTCCCTCTTTGTAGTGGGCAATCTCATGTCTTTTTTATCACTGCAGTGGGAGGATTCTCATTCCTGCCTACCCACGTCCAACTTCCGGTAACCTCTGTGCGCTAACAGATTCCATGTTCATTTCTTTTTCGTTGCAGTGGGAAGTCCCATGTCCTTTTTTTATCGCTGCAGCAGGAGAATTCACATTCTTTCCCTTTACAATTTCATATTGATGACTGGGCTCTGTTTGTTTTTAGTAGTTACGTAGGTATTAGCGATAAATGACTGTTAGGACACAGACAGGTAGAAGTGGAGAAGTCTAGCCACGTCCAACTCCTGTTAGTCTCTATGCCTTAAGGTGCTTTGTTCTTTTTTTCTATTTTGCAGCGCGAAGTCCCATGTCCTTTTTTACTTCCTTGTACGTAGTATAAGGAAGTAATGTGATCCCGAAAAATTTTGGGGGCCAAATTTCGACAAAAAAAAAAAACGATTTTGACTACCTCTAAATTTAATTTTAGGAATTTTTTCGATGCATCTCATCGTAAGCTAGCATGCACGATCATATTAACGCGTCTACAACTCATTTTGACCAGCGGCGAGTCTATTATGGTCAGTTTTTCCATGCCGTCGGTACGTACGTACGTATGTATGTAACTCGCATATCTCAAAAACTATTGCTCGTATAATGTTGAGATTTGATATTTAGGATTGTTCTATGATCTAGTTGTGCACCTCCCCTTTTGGTCCCAATCGAATGTATAGTTTACTAGCGGCTACCCGCGACTTCGTCCGCGTCGGCTTTAGAATTAGGTCCCGAGAGAAACGGAGCATGTGTGAATAACAAATATGTTTGCAACTAAAGAAACTGCATTTAAATATTATTTGCTTTTTACTTATTTCAAATGAAGTATAATGCATGGTAGTATACTTCATTTAAAATAACAGAGTATGTAAAATTACTAAATTTAGATTTTTTTCAGGCATTTGGCGAATAGAGACAGTTACGATAGTATTTGCAAACTGTTTTGAGTGTTCTTGTAAAAGAAATATTTATGCTATATGCATGAATTTTAGCCTATGTTAATCAGGAATAGTGCAGCTTTCTATTAGCGAAAAAGTTTTAGAATCGGTTCTATAGTTATAGAGATACCCATAGAGCGTAATGTATTAGAATTATTTTGAGTGTTCCTGTAAAGGGACTATTTGCGCTACATGCATTAATTTTAGCCTATAATACTCAAGAATA
Organism: Cheiracanthium punctorium; assembly: GCA_038373885.1. NCBI lineage: Eukaryota > Metazoa > Arthropoda > Arachnida > Araneae > Cheiracanthiidae > Cheiracanthium > Cheiracanthium punctorium. Next base: position 633,078 of record JAWZYV010019925.1, on the reverse strand, counting down.
GTGTAGCTTACTATCAGTGGAAAAAGTTTTGGAATCGGTTCAGTACTTACAGAAATACACATAGAGCGTAATGTAATTCTTATGAGTATCCCTGTAAAAGAACTATTTGTGATATATGCGTAAAAGGTATCCTATAACACTCAAGGTCCCCCCAGTGTCTAAGAGGGTCTGCTCTCAAACCTGGAAGGCAGGAGGTGCCAGGTTCAAACACCGGTCGCGCCTGTCGACCTAGCCGCTCGCAGTTTTCTGTGTTTTTTTCAAAAACCTCGCGAAAATACGGGCAAGGATCCCTTAGAAAGTTCCACACAGAGGAATTCTCCATATACGCCTAGGACCCTATAGGCCTAGGACTTTCAATCAGTGAAGAAAGTTTTAAAATCGGTTTAGTTGCTACAAAATTTCCATAGAGCGCAATGCATTAGCATTATTTTGAGTATCTTTGTAAAAGAATTATTTATGCTATATATGCTTGAAAGGTTGCCTGTATGTTAATCCAGGGCATAAGCTATCTTCATTATAAATTTTTCTAACCATTTTTGTGTGATTCAGTCAAAAACATCCAAACACATAAACGTACACATTTATATTATTGGTAGGATTTGGTAATTTACGAACTTTAAGAAACATATCTGGACTTTTCTTGGTACTTATCTATTATCCCGGTGGTCATTCGCGCCAAACTGTTTTTTCGTCAAATGATTTGCCAAACTGTTGCCAATCGTATTCAAAACCATTAATAATTTCATGTGCCCGGCATTTATCTCGGCAAAAAATCGCTCGTCTTGGCGGACCGCCGGGATAATACGTAAGTACACTTCTCTTTATTTATGCTTTTTAATTTGGCGTAAAATCAACATAATTTCCATACTTATTTATGTTTTTTAAATGCATGTGATTTTGCAAATAGAATTTCTGCTTTATTTCAAAAGCATAAATTATTTTGTGCGGGTGATAAAACGGTTTTTAATTAATAGTTAGAAAAGTAATTAAAATTTCCGAGCCTCAGGTACACTTCATCGAAGTCATGGGTCCGGGCATGCTCAAATTTTCAAAGCTCTGCTTTCTGTAGATTTGTCTGGAGAATATTCATTTTTATTATTAGAGATAGATATATTTGGCATAGAACTGGCATAATTTCCGTATTATTTAATGTTTTTCAGATGCACGTGCTTCTTTATTGAAGTAATAGCATTCTTGTTAGCTCAAAACATGAATCATATGATACGGGCGAAACTAGCCAAGCATGGCAACATAAAAATGGTTTTTAATTAATAATTTAAAAAGTTATTAAAAATCTAAAATTAAGTAGCCTATAACCAACTCCAGGGTCCCATCTATATCTAAACCGAAATGCATCCTAATCGATTCAGCGGTTTAGGCGTGAAAGCGTCATAAACAAACAAACAAACAAACTCACTTTCGCATTTATAATATTAGTTAGGATGTACAGGACCGCCCAAGAGATTCGAAATACATTATGCTCTATGGGCCGAAATTCATTGAACTCGCCTAACTCAAAAACTATTAGGTGTAGAATGTCGAAACTTCATATTTTGGATAGTTGTAACATCTAGTTGTGCACCTCCCCTTTTGGTTTCATTCGACTGGATAGTTTATCTACAGGACTGCCCAAAACATTTGAAATACATTACGCTCAATGGGCCGAAATTCATCAAAGCGTTTTTTAGAGGTATTGAGCTATTTCAAACGACTCAGAAGTGATACATACTGTAAAGAGTTAGAAAATGAATTTCTCCATTAAAAAAAGTGTCTTTATCATTTATAGTTCTGCTACAGGAACACTCAAAAGATTTCCAATACATTATGGTCAATGGCAATTTTAGGGGCATTCATCCATTTCAAGCACAATACCGTCCTACCACATAAGTTAGGTAATGGTCCGACCCCGGTCACGTGCCTCCCTCAAGAACTATGCTAAAAGTCGCCAAGCTTGGCAACTTTTGGTGTACGTATGTGCATATTTAACTCTCAAATCTCAAAAACTATTATGAAATTTCTTATATAAGATTGTTATAACATCTAGTTGTGCATCTCGATTTTTGGTTCCAATCTACTGGAGAGTTTATTTACAGGACCACCGTAAAGAATTTCAGTACTTTAATGTCTATGGACATCTTCAATATAATACAACTGTAGACAGTCATTGTTTGGTATATGCTCAAAATCTCGCCGTCTGTCGTCGACCTTGGCGAGTTTTGGCGAAATATCCCCAAATTTGGCGATAGTCAATCATTTGGTCCATGCCCAAAGTATCGCCATTTGTCATCGTTCTTGGCGAGTTTTGGCGAAATATCGCCAAATTTGGCAATAATCTGTCATTGTTTGGTTCATGCTTAAAATCTCGCCAAATGTCGCCGACATTGACGAGTTTTGCCAAAATATCGCCAAATTTGGCGCCAAAAATTATTTCGTATTTTGTATAACTCTAAAACTTTAACCCATAGAATTTTGAACTTTTGTATTTAGAACTATTGTAATATCTAACTGTTTTCAATATCTTTTTTGACAGCAATCGACTGCGAATTTATTTACAGGGTGAGCCAAATGACTTTAAATACATTGAGGTGTATGGATGCATTCAATTCATTGAAAGCCTGTGGTCAATGACTACTTTGGCTATCCCCAAAATCTCACAGACTATCTCAAGTTTGTCGGCTTTTGGTGAAATATTGCCAAATAAAGTGTCAGAAGGAAATCTTTCAAATTGAACTCAGCTTGGTGATATCGAAATATTTGGCTAGAAATTGCTAAACCTTACTATTATTGATATTTTATCTCTTTCAAACAAATAAGTTTAGAGGAAGTGCGTCGAAAATGTTTTTGATCCAATAGACGTGCAAGGAAGTGATGTGTTGTACACATCAGATTTTTTTTTATCATTACAGCGGGAGGATTCACATTCCAGCCTAGCCAAGTCCAATTTCTGGCAGCCTCTGTATTCTATTAGGTGCTGTGTTCATTTTTTTTTTTCATTGCAGCAGGAAATCCTGTGTCCTTTTTTTATCATTCCAGTGGGAAGATTCACATTACTTCCCTTTACAATCTATATTTAAGGTAAATAACATTTCTCTTTCTTTGCACGGGCAACGCCAGGCCACGCTGCTAGTACACAAATAGAAAAACAGACTCACCATTGCATACATCAACAGAAATTCAGTTGATGAAATGGACATTAAATCTTCAACCAACAATAAATGAAACATAAAGCTGTTGTAAAATTTAAACAAGAATTTTCAAACTAATTACCATTTGAATGCCAATGTTACATCTGCAAGAACTTAAATTGCATTTTCATTCAAAACAACCATTAAAGTTATATACTTTGTTCCATTGAATAATAGCTGTACGAAGATCGAACATCAGTTTTTTGAAAATACTTAACAGTATCTTCATCTTTTGTCGGCAAATCCCACAAATTCATATTTATGCATAAAAATAAGACTGAACCAACACTGATAAAATTATACAGTATACTGCATTAAACTACAGATGTATTAAAAATAAACTAATTGAAATATTAAACACAAAAACCTAATACATCCATTAAAATAAAAAGAAATTTTGAGAATTGCAGCATTTCGCCGCTCTTTTTCCAAGGAGCAACGACCTTCAAACACAGTAAAAATATGAAACTAAGAGAAAATGGCTACTACACATGTAAAACTTTCCATTTGCATATGAATACAAAGCACATTTGCAGAGTAATACATAACAGATGGGTGGATGAATACAAAACAGGAATATGTTTTCATTTGCTAATCAAACACTCTTACGCATGAATAAGCAAGATTTTCAAAAAAACAATGATGATGCATGGTCAAGCAAGTGTTATCAAAAAAAAAAAAAAAAAAGGTCAATAAGATTATCCCTCCTTTATCCACCGATAGAGGAGGGATAAAAATCGCCAAATTTGAGGGGATTCATATAACAGAAAAGTACCAAATTTTGAAGTATTTAGCTCTGTACTCTGCATTTTTTCTTAGCTCTCATCCCCTTATAATCAAAGGAATATAACTTATCTTTATAATATTAAGGACTGCTAAATATACTCGATCTTTTCATATTTTTTGAAAAGTTCTTATTGGTTTAATTGCAATCGTTGATAATGTTCATATTCATAACATAATCTACGTAATTTTTCATTATTATTTTCTGTTCTTATGAAAGAAAACTAGTTTAATTCTCTTATACTCAGCCTGACAAATATGTATTTGTATAATATCACAGGCGTAATTATAGCTTTCTCATTTGAGGGGTCCCAGAGGTCGATCCAGGAATTCTTTCAAGGCTCATTTCTGCAAAAATGGCTTATTTTTGTAAATTTCTATGCTGAATTTTAGGAATTTCAATGCTTATTTTTGAGAATTTTCATACCAATTTTTAATTAAAAAGTCACTTTTTTGGGTTAAAATTATTGATAAAACAAATGAAAATGTAGGGTAAAATGCCAATGAAGGGTTGTTTTGATTGATTGTATTTTTGTGAAGGGGCTGTTTTTAACAATTGTGATTTTATGAAGGGGCTGCAAAACAGACTCAGTTTTTATTTGCATCGAATTCGGGATCTAGCTAAAGAGGGTGTGTGTGTGTCCATTTTGATTATAAAATTTGATTGATAGTAAATTTTACTATTTTTATTTAGCAAATACCAGCCATTTGACCTTCAGGTCATGAGGTTTCAATATTTCCAATATTTTTGAACAATAGAGCTAAAAGACAGTAATGCAGAGCTTTCATCCTAATGCACATCAGTCATAGATTGTCTATTCAAACACAAAGCACACACCAACAAAACCACAATGTTAAAACAGTGAAAGTAGGTGCAGAGTAAATTGTGCCTAGTCAAGAGTCTAAATATTGCAGTTGCTGCACAACGAGGGTCCCAGTCTCAGAATTTTCTGTATCAGTCTGCAACACAGATTTAAAAATACAAAAATAGTTGGTTGAAATTCAAAATCTCACACAAAAGATTATGATATATTTTGGGCAAAATAATCGTTATTTATTCCCCTCTCATCAATTCGTAGCCTGTTTACTATAAATATCTGGTAAAAAGTTTCAGTAGCCTTAAAATTTTTTTAAATTCCTTACAGTAAACTGACCTTCAGAGCTTTTAAAGCACTAGATTATATAATTTTTTGAAATTTTAATATTAAGTCTTAATAATCTTTTTTTTACTGTGTACTATTACTTTGTAGATTCAAAATCTGAATATTTGATTCTAGTGTTTGTGAGCTGATTGAGAAGGTGACCAGACCCTTAAACCCCCTCTCTTATATATGTCCCTGTATGATGCCCAGCATTGCACATAGCAAAAGTGCTAAATGAATGTAATGTTCCAGTGCTTGCAATACGTTGGTGTTTCAGTTGGAAAATTTCAGTAAATGTTGAAATTCACAACAGGCACAATAACACAACAGATTATTTACATTTCATTTAATGCTTCAGTTTTGAATCTTATTCAACTTTGATGTCCCAAGTATGGTTTCATTGTCAAAAAACATTGAATTCCACTGACCTAGACAATTAGAAAAATTATTGTACAAGTTCTGCAATATGTTATGCGTTTGTTTTAATATATAGTTATACATGAAAACCTTTTTTTAATTTGTTTGAACTATGCTCAAATTGTGTAGTAATTACTAACTTGAATTAAATGTCACTATAAAATTTTTGCTATATTTCACAATATGTAGGGACAGGGACAGTGCTAATTTTAATAAACTATTAGTTTTGCAAAATTCTACTTAGTTTCTTAGTTCTTTATTTAACATAGTTTGCCTTTATTACAGGTCATGTTAAAGTTGTACGAGCATTATATCGATATACTGCACAGCAGGTGATAATTTTCTTTACCTTTATATCAGTATTATTTTTAAGTTTATCATTATATTGCTTTAAATCTCATTAAAATACAAGTAAAAATCAGTGCATAGCAAAAGTTGTGTACCAGGGATGCCAATTTATGCATTATTTATGAAACATTTTATTGGGTTGGCAACTAAGTAATTACGGATTTCACTCATAGATGGCTTCAGTTGAATTTTTAGGTTTGAAGACGATTTACAAATGTAAAACACATTTTGTTATTTGATAGTTGGCAATTCAGCTGTCAATTAGTAAAAAAAGTTCATTGATCGGTTGCGTAGTTTTCGCTTGGCCTTCGTTGAAAAATGGAAAATCAAAAGGAACATTTTCGTCATGTTTTGCCTTTTTATTTCCGCAAAGGGAAAAACGCATCGCAAGCTCATAAAAAGTTATGTGCTGTTTATGGTTACGAAGCCTTAAAAGAACGGCAGTGTCAAAATTGGTTTGCCAAATTTCGTTCTGGTGATTTTTCATTCAAAGATGAAAAACGCTCTGGTCGTCCAGTTGAAGTTGATGACGCCCTAATCAAAGCAATAATCGATTCGGATCATCACAGTACAACACATGAGATTGCAGAGAAGCTTCATGTATCACATAGATGCATTGAAAATCACTTAAAACAACTTGGCTGTTCAAAAACTCGATACATGGGTTCCTCACGCACGAACTGAAAGAAACGCATTTAACGCAACGCATTAACAGTTGCGATTTGCTAAAGAAACGTAATGAAAACGATCCATTTTTAAAACGATTGATAACTGCCGATGAAAAATGGGTTGTTTACAACAATATCAAGCGGAAAAGATCGTGGAGCAGGCCAGGTGAACCAACTCAAACAACGTCAAAAGCTGATATTCATCAAAAGAAGGTTTTGTTATCAGTTTGGTGGGATTACAAAGGAATTGTCTACTTTGAACTCTTACCACCCAACCGAACGATCAATTCTGATGTCTACATTGAACAACTAACAAAATTAAACAATGCAGTTGAAGAAAAGCGGCCCGAATTGAAAAATCGAAAAGGTGTTGTATTCCATCATGACAATGCAAGGCCACACACATCTTTGGTCACTCTGCAAAAATGATTGGAGCTTGGTTGGGATGTTTTGCCACATCCACCATATAGTCCTGACCTTGCACCATTTGATTACTTTTTGTTTCGATCTTTACAAAACTCCTTGAATGGTAAAAATTTCAATAATGATGATGATGTCAAATCATACCTAATTCAGTTTTTTGCTAATAAAAACCAGAAGTTTTATGAACGTGGGATTATGATGCTGCCTGAAAGATTGCAAAAGGTCATTGATCAAAATGGGCAATACATTACAGAATAAAGTTATTTAGTTCCATGAAAAAATTGTCTTTGATTTTCTAAAAAAAATCCGCAATTACTTAGTTGCCAACCCAATACATTGCTTATATATATTTCAATAATATATTAGTATCAATGATACATAGGGTGATTTATAGCTAAACTGCATAAAAAGTAGCAATGAAATATACAGATATCTTGTAGCAATATTTATAATGTATTAGTAAAAGTGTAAATTTTATAGCTTTTTTTCTGTTCTTCAAAATTTTCTTTGTAGTAAACATGTGAATGTTTTTTAAGTAAAACAGGATTACAGCATTACTCTAAAGTTTTCTAAGTAAACTTTTTCTACACAATTCTTTACTGTCCCACTCTTCAAGGTGAAATTACCTGGGTGGCCATCGAGCCAGAAGTTTTCTGGAAATAATCAATGTTATCAATATCCAATGCTGTGTCTGCTGCTGTATAATAAAGATATATATCTTCTTCTCTAGGCTGATGAATTGTCATTTGAAGAAGGAGATAATCTATATATTATTGATGTGAAAACTGATCCTAACTGGTGGAAAGCTTCGTGCAATGGAAAAGTTGGTCTTATACCCAGTAATTATGGTGCGTTTAAAGTTATGATCCTTTTTCACATGAATTAATCTAATTTTGCTCTAAATTAAAGGATATTTGTTTTTGTCAAATTTTATTTATTACCATATTTTATGGAAGAAACACAATGGTGTTTATGAATATAAGCAAGGAAAAATATTACATGTGATGTTTACAATTTTTTTAAAACATAAATTTTTTAAACAGATCTTGAACAATAACTTGAATAGTAAAAATTAATAATAATTGACTTGGGATGTTACCACCACTTACTGCTTTAGACTCCTTTATTTGTTTAACATACAAACTACCAATGTTAGATTTATATACAAATCTAATTGATGTCTCCTCAAATAAATTTAAAAAGAAAAGGATTTTTAAACATTTTAGAAGTGTACTGTAAAATGCTGCTATATAACTGGATCTCCAAATATAAGGGATATCCAGGATTTTAAATCCAAATATTTTAAAGGAAAATCTGGTTGTACTTGGGGAAGGGATGGATAAATGATAAAAATTCAGAAGCTCTTCCTTTCCCCTTCCCATAGAGTGTTTAAAAATATTTATCTAATTTGGGAAGCTTGCAATTTCTATTGTCAAATAACACTCTCCAGTTTAATATAAAGCAAATCATTAACACTTTTAATTTACATTAGACGAATCTTCTAAAAGGAATAAAGAAAAAAACTTCCTTGTACTCAGATAGTTTTCCACAAGCATTAAAACAAAAGTGTGAGGAAAGGAAAGGCTGTTAAAGTAAACAGTTTTTTTTCCTTCAGCCAGTCACTTGTTAAACTAATAATGTAATATAAGCAGCATGCTTTGGAGAGTAATGGTCTGCTTTAAGCTCGGAATGTTGTATGATAACTATTGATGCTTTAATTTTTATTACTTTTGATATGTATGACACTAGCATTTATTTTAAAAGCACTCACATTTCCTGAGCATGCCAATTAAGTTGTGCTTTTGCCATAATAACAGTGTAAGAGGTTGTTTATTCAGTATTTTAAAAATAAACAAAAATGAAACAAAGAAATATGGGTGAAGTGCTTTGCAGTAAATTTTAATGAAGTTTTAATTTATGTTTTATGTTTTGATGAAAGGTATTAGCAGGGGCGAAGCTATGATATTTGTCACCCGAGCCAAAACATGTGTTCCCCTCCCCCTCCCCGATTTTTAGACGAGCTATCATAATTACAAAATTATGAAAAAGTGATTGATTGTGGGTGCAGCAGTTTTGGCAACCAACTACTTTAAACGTAAGATGTAAAATAAATATAGAATTTCGTAGAAGGGGATGCGATACCCTGTTAAAAAATGTATACAAAAACTAAAAGTAAACATAAAAAACATATCATTCACAGGTTTGATTTGTAATTTCCTTTTTGGCACACCTTCTCGTTCAGTGCCTGGGACACTGGTTCCCTGCCTGCCCCACCTCAGCTGCTCCCCTATGTACTAGCATCATTATTTCAGTAAGTTTAGTGTTGTGTTTAAGACTTGTAATTGATTTGCTCATTGTTGGGAATGCTCTTACAATAGATTCCCCAGCCATTGCGATGTACCTTGCAATGAATGAGCTGATTCACTCTCAATTACCACTTAGAAATGTCAAACAGGCTATATTAAAGAGCAAATCTATTGGGCCAATTGCTTTTATTTATTGGGCTACTAGGCACTGTATGCTTGAGCATTTAGGCGGGCACAATTATTTTTTAAAAAACTATCAGGATTGTGGCATTTTTCATGATTTTCTTGTTGATCAATCTCATTATTGGGAATGTGACATTTCTTCCATAAAGTATGATAGTACAGTATAGAACCTGTTATCCGGAATGGTTGGGACCGGGTGTATTCTGGATAACTGAATTTTCTGGATAACTGGTTGGGGATTAACATGACATTTACAGATTTGATTGGTAGCATATATGTTACTCTCCATTTTTGATTAGAATTAAACATTAATTGTTAATATACGAGAAAAATAATATATAAAAACTCTTAATATTATCAATATAAATAATAATCATTTAGAGACGAAGTAGTAAATGTATGATAGCTTCTTGAAAACTTAGTCACACACTAAAAAAATAAAGTAGGGTTAGGTGGGGTAAAATGAACAGTCTACAAAAAGCAGACAATAAATGTCAAATGCATTGGTTTATTGGCATATTGATTTTTGTTTTGCTCATTTATATTACAAGCAATATTTTTAAACTGATTTATTTGATTTATTAATATTCTTTTAGTATGTAATGGCATTTCATGTGACTTGAATGTGTTTCATGAATGGCATTTCATGTGTCAATGGAGTTTCATGTTTGACTCTATCTATACAAGGTTAAAATTTACTTTGCTGTAGCATTTTTGTGATTTAAAGTTCTTGAAATTTTGATGATACAAAGCCTACTGTCATTCTTGAGGAATACATTTCTGTATCAAGATAATTTGTATTCGCATTATTTTTTATTTTGGAGTAGTTCAAAGAAAGTGGGGTAAAACGATCATACTGCTAGGCTTGCACTTAAAGGACACATGTATCATTTTAGATTTCTTTTTTTCATCTGTAATATATTTTATAAGGTATTAATAGTAATAATGGGAATAAATAAATAGATTCCATTATTCTACTTTTATTTTTACCTGGAAATAAGAAAAATAACCCAAAATTACGATACTGGAATCATAAATTTATAAATAAATGCTAACAGAGGATGTGTTTGCTGCACATTTTGAAGAAAAGCATGAAAATGAAGACCATAATGTAAAGAAAGTATGCTATTCTTGAAATTTTGTGAAGAAAAATCCCAATTCTTATTTTAAAAGAGTTGAAAGAAGAGTTCAAAATGGCATACCGTAATGCCTCTTTCGGACAAAAATATCTGCTGGCTTTTAAGTGCTGTGGTAAAAGTTTTATTAAGCATTTTTGGACAGATCTTGTTTGCAGAAAAGGAGCTATTTACAATTTAATACTTTGCAAAATCTTTATTTGAAAAAATGTACATTGCCAGAAAATGACAATGTCGAGAACGTTCAAACTGACCAGATAATTCAAATACTGGATGAGCCAAATTTCGATAGTAGAGGGCATTATAAATTCTGATAGCTAAATTAAAATTCCGTGTAAAACTGTTTAATAAAATATTTATTATCTATTTTCCAGATGATATGATTCATATAATATCATTTTCTATGAGTGTGTTTCATTTTTTTCATGTATAATCATTTTACCCCACACGATGGGGTAAAATGATCATAATAACAATCAAAAAGAATTAATAATCAAACAGTTTTAATGTTTGTAAAAGAAAAAAAAACAAAAATTTGGAGTTACTGCCAGATAGTCCAATGTAAAATATTTGTCAAAAAATTTTTAATATGTTGTATCATTTTAGATGTGTAGCTTAGTAAAGTTGAAAATAGCTAAATTTGTGGTCATTTTACCCCACCTGACCCTACCCTACCAGATTGCTTACTTTATAAATTCTAGCTGTAGTACTCAAAAAAAAAAAAAAAAAAAAAAAAAAAACATAAAAAATTAAAAAAAAAAAAAAAACTCATTTTTTGCTTTTCTTTTTGAAAATATAGAAATTTAATCAATTGAAAAAGGATTCTGGATAACTGGTTTCCGGATAAGAGGTTCCATACTGTATGAGTAATCAATATCAATTTGCCTAAATACTAAGGGAATGAAATATACATTATGTAGAGAATTTCAGAAATTTTGAAGTATCAAGGTTTTCAGGATATACACGTTTGATTTATTTTAATTTATAGATATCTTTATGTTCACCTTATGTATCTCAAAAAAGGAAGTGTTTCTTCAATTCAACACATTAATTAAGTTTTTATTATGTAGAAAACTTTTAAAACTCTCCAGCTTAAATTACTGAAGAAATTTGTTCTAAGATTAGAGCATTTATGTATTTAGTCCTTACATGATCCATGCTATTTTAGAAATTGTAAATTATTACTTTTTTGGTTAATCTTTATACAAAATGGAAAATATTTATGAACTCTGCTTAACTGTTCAACTTGTATTTTGTAGTCGAAGAAGGTACTGAAGAAATTCTGCACCCATTGCATGAAGCTGCTAAGCGAGGAAATCTCACATTTTTAAAAGAATGTCTTGAAAATAAGGTACACATTTTCTATGAAAATTCTTCTTTTCTCTCTCTCTCGCTTTCTTTCTTTTTTTTTTATTGGGTTTTTGATGACAAAAACTGGTGTTTGAAGGATTTTTTTTTAATGGCCCCTTATAAAATTTTTGGCATGCATCTCATAAGAAAACTTAATTAGAAGTATAGTGCTTAAGTCAATAGGTTCAGGCAGGGAGAAAATGATGATGACCGAGCAAAAATTATGTTAAATTTCAATGTTGAAGTTATTTGCAAATGTTGTAAAACCTCCTTTAGCGAACACTCCCCATTGATAGACATTTTCTAATTCCCAGTGCCTTGAGATAGATGTATAATGTATTTTACTCGTCTTTAGAGAACACTCTTGTTAATGGACAGGCTTTCAACGTTTCCATCTTAAAATGTCTGGGTTTACAATCCTTTTTTTTTTTTTAAGTGGAAAATTTCTCCTAGCAAGTCATGTTGCACAAATAAAGGTACTATGCTGAATGTGTGCTGTACGATTCCTTAATTCTCTCGCCCTGAAAAGTGTTGCAATCTTGAATCCTTATTATGCATAAAAAGTATTGGAAAATATATTTAGGAATATAATGATGAGTAAGAACTCTATTTAATAAGTAAGCTGAATAAAATAATTAAAACTTTGTAAAACAACCCACAAAAAAGTACTTATCAAACTGTGCATGTGTTTTGATCGAAAAAGTTTTGATCTTTAGCAGCAGCAGAAGTCCATACATAAACTGGACTGAGACTGAATTTTTCTGTCTCCAGTCCCAGTTTGATAGTTCAGATAGCTTAAAATATGTTGAAATATACTTAGCTTGTGTTCATCATTGAAAACAGTGTGTCAGCATTTATAAATCTTTTACAGGGAGCAACAAAAAACTTTCTTAAATTTATGTTTAAATGAAATGCATAAAATATTTGTATATTTTAATAGACTTGAAGGAACTCATGAGGTGTCCAGATTAGATTTTCTCTTTTGATGTTTTATGTTAATAAAAAAAAAATAAATAAAAGTATTTGTTTAGGTTTCAGTCAATGGATTGGATAAAGCTGGGTGTACAGCTCTGCACTGGGCAGCCCATGCTGGTAATGAAGAATGTGTTAAAGAACTATTAAAAATTTTCAATATTCAAGTAAATGTGCAGGTAAATATAGGTATTCAATTTTTTTGCTTGTTTTCACGCACTGTTTCTTCTAAAAATATGTTTGAATGATGACATTAATCATTTGAAATTCTTAAAAACAGAATTTATATTGGATTACAAATCTCTACTTATTATAAAATAAAATATATGTGTGTTGGCATTATGGAGAAACAGCTGCATGTAGATACACCAAATTTGGTACAAAAGAAGTTCTAAATATGTAGTTATTCATCTTGAAGTAATTGTTTTTCAAAATTCAGCATAGAAATTTTTTAATTCAAGATTTTATTAATTTTTGATAGATATTCAGTGATAGGCACAGAAATAATATTGATAATAAAACTCTCATTGTATCACTGAATAAAAGAGAAAATTTTCTTTCAAAAACAGTATGTTCAGAATGTTTAAGATTATTTACTGATTTTTGATATTTTTCCAAACTTGACTTTTATTAGAAATTTTCAATTTTTTTTTTTTTTTTTTTTTTAACTATCACATCTTAAAATCTATCTTTCAGAATGTTTCTTAATTTGGTCATATTAGAAAATTCTCATTCAACCCTTTTTTAAACATTAAACAAAAAAAATATATATATATAAATTAGGAGATTTTCTTCCAGTTTTAAAGGGAAATAGGATTTTGTTTCAATTAGCTGTTGCATAAAAATTTCGTTATTCTCAGATTTCTGATTAACTGAGAGAGGAGTAGCCATTGATTAAAATTTAAGGTTATTTACAAATTTTCAAATTGTCATATCCTGAAATCTATGAGTCAGAATGCTTTTTAATTTTGAGAGATTTTAAAATGCACATTTAGGTCTTTAATAAGTTAAATTTAAAGCATAAATAAATATCATTTGGAGATATTTTATGAATTTTGAAGTAAAGCACTATTTTGAATTTATTTAGCTGATTTGTAATGCTGTTGAAAGGTTTTTTTTTTTTTTTTTTGTCTGCACTGTCTTAACAACAAAAGCATTGAATAATTCTGCATTAAAAGGAACAATGGATTAAAATTCAAGGACAAGTATCCTGTAAAATCTAAAACTCTGCTGCATCTGCTGTAGATAGTAAGAGCATACAGTGGTCAATGCAGATGAAATTGGGTCCGTTTTGTGACCCCTTCACAAAATTACAGTTGATTAAAACGGTCCGCTCACAAAAATACATTCAATTAAAACGGCCCTTCATCAGCATTTTATCCTACATTTTAAACTGTTTTATCAATTACTACCTGAAGTACCCATCCTTGACGGGTTAGTGAATGAAAATTTCTAAAAAGCAAGAATTTTTGTCAGCATTGTAGGAGTACACAGAATATATGTAGTATGTTGCCAAAGTAAAGAAAGCGAAGTTATAATTTTCATGTATTATTAAAATATTACATGCTAGAGAGTAACTAAGTAATATCATTTCATTCGCTTTAGTCATAATTATGTGATGCGCGAACGAATATTTATGCATATTGAAATAATTTTCGCAAAATCTCAAAATTTAATCAACATTTTTGAAAAATTTGAAGCCTACAATTTAAGTTGAGTGACAACCTATCATGTCACCCAAATTCATTTCATTCCCTGCAGTCTTTATTTCGTGATGCTGGAACAAATTTTCAACATTTTAAAACGATTTTCGAAAAATCTCAAAATGTAAGCAAAATATTTTTAAAATTCAACACCTATAAATTAAGATTAGCAACTACCTATCATATCACTCAATTTCGTATTAGTCGTTATTACGTGATGTTTGAAGAAATATAAACGTATTTTGAGAGAATTTTCACAAAATCTCAAAATTCTAATAAAAATGTTTAAAAAATTGGACTCCTATAGTTTATGTTGCGCAACCATCTATCGTGTGACCAAATTTCATATCATTCGCTTTAGTCGTTATTACGTAATATGGGAACAAAGATTCACTCAGTTTTAAACGATTTTCACAAAATCTCGAAATCTGATAGATTTTTTTTTAATTAGATGCTTATAGTTTAAGATGAGTGACCATCTATCATTTCACCAAATATCATTTTTTCACCTTTGCAGTTATTACGTGATGTGCGAACACAAATTTACGCAGTTTGAAATGATTTTTGCAAAATCTCAAAATCCAATCAAGATTTTTTAAAAGTTTGCTGCCTGTGTTTTAAGTTGAGTGACCATATATCATGTCACTCAATTTCATATCATTCGCTTCAGTTGTTTTTACGTGATGCTTAAACAAAAAAAGCGTCATGGACAGAATGACAGAATGACAGACAGACAAACTTTTTTTTGAGGGTCGCATCGGATTCCCGGGTGCTTGAAACGGATAGAAATCACAAAATTTTTGAATTCCAAGAAATGTACAGACAAAAGTCTAATTTTATTTATATAGATTTTAACAAAAAAGTGACTTTCATTAAAAATTGGTATGAAAATTCACAAAAATAAGTATTGAATTTTAATTATTATTGAAATTCACAAAAAAATGGGACCTAAAAAATATTCTGGATCAACCCCTGGCATAATGTAACTCCAAGTAAGTAGAAAAGTTTGTTGTCACATCTGCAAATTGAAAACTGCAAAATAGTTACAATAGCATTAAAAATTCATGAATTTTTAAAGTGCTAGTGAATTAATGTTCTATTTGTTTCATAATATCTATTTTCTTTTTCGTTTTTGAATTTGGCGGCTTGATTGGCAATAATGCATTTTCATACCATGATAACTATTATAAGAAATAATGAAATTAGTCATTTATTTAAAAATTCTAATTGTATGTGAATTTAATATCATTTTAATGTCACAAGCATTTTTTTTTACAACAGCCATAATAGCAAAAAATAACACAAAACATTAAATGCTTCACATAGATATTTCTTTACCTATGATATCAACTATGTTTTCTGATGTTTTTATTAAGTAAAATTTCACTAAGGTGTTCTGCAGACTGTGCATCATTGACACTTTACAAATTAAGACAAAATTTTATTCTGTACAAGTAAAACATAGTGAAAATGAGTGGATTTGTTTGCAAAACGCTTTTTACTTCATAGTTTTTGTGTCGTCATTTTTCAGTTGCTGTGTATGTCATCCCAAGTCAGTATTTTAAGGCAAAATTTATGTCATGAGTCAAGTAATTTCTGCATTTTTTGGAAGTCTGCAACCATGGAATTAATTTCATTTATTAGTATGTATCAAAAAATATTTGATTCCTTCCATGTGAAGAACGGGTATTCAGCAACTTTAATATATCCTGTTAAAAAATAAATTCATAACTAATGTTAAACACACACATATCTATATAAATAAAATTAGACTTTTGTCTGTACATTTCTTGGAATTCAAAAATTTTGCGATTTCTATCCATTTCAAGCACACGGGAATCCGATGCGACCCTAAAAAAAAAGTTTGTCTGTCTGTCATTCTGTCGTTCTGTCATTCTGTCCGTGACGCTTTTTTTGTTTAAGCATCATGTAAAAACGACAGAAGCGAATGATATGAAATTGGGTGTCATGATAGGTGGTCACTCAACTTAAAACATAGGCGTCGAATTTTTAAAAAATCTTGATTGGATTTTGAGATTTTGCGAAAATCCTTTGAAACTGCATAAATATGTGTTCAAGCATCACGTAAAAACGACTGAAGCGAATGATATGAAATTGGGTGTCATGATAGGTGCTCACTCAACTTAAAACATAGGCTTTGAATTAAAAAAAAAAAATTTTCATTAGATTTTCAGATTTTGCGAAAATCGTTTCAAACTGCGTCAATTTGTGTTCGCACATCACGTAATAACTGCAAAGGTGAAAAAATGATATTGGGTGAAATGATAGGTGGTCACTCACCTTAAACTATAAGCATCTAATTTTAAAAAATCGATCCGATTTCGAGATTTTGCGAAAATCGTTTAAAACTGAGTGAATTTTGTTCCCGCATTACGTAATAACGACTCAAGCGAATGATATGAAATTTGGTCACATGATAGATGGTTGCTCAACATAAACTATAGGTATCCAATTTTTTAAACATTTTCATTAGATTTTGAGATTTTGTGAAAATTCTCTCAAAATACGTTTTTATTTTCTTCAAACATCCCGTAATAACAACTAATACGAATGATACGAAATTTAGTGATAGGATAGGTAGTTGCTAATCTTAATTTATAGGCGTTGAATTTTAAAAATATTTTGATTACATTTTGAGATTCTGCAAAAATCGTTTTAGAATGCTGAAATTTTGTTCAAGCCTCACGAAATAAAGACTGCAGGGAATGAAACGAAATTGGGTGACATGATAGGTAGTCACTCAACTTAAATTCTAGGCTTCCAATTTTTCAAAAATGTTGATTAGATTTTGAAATTTTGTGAAAATTATTTCAATATGCGTTAAAATTCGTTCGCGCATCCCATAATTATGACTAAAGCGAATGTAATGATATTACTTAGTGACTCTCTAACCTGTAATATTTTAACAATACATAAAATTATAACTTCGCTTTCTTTACTTTGGCAACATACTACATCCATTCTGTGTACTCCTACAATGCTGACGGAAGTTCTTGCTTTTTGGAAATTTGCATTCACTAACCCGTCAAGGACAGGTACTTCAGCTAGTATATATATATATATATATATATATAGTAAAAAGCATAACTTACGAATCAACGTAGCATCCACTTTATATATATATCTTCTTGCCAGATATTTCCTTATTTCTGATGTTTCTTTTGACTGAAAAAAGTTTGGACTTACCTTTTCCATAGTTGTCTGTTGGATGCTTCTTCCTCCTTTATATTCTTTCGTTTTTTTTTTTTTTTCAAACTTTCTTCCCATCTTTCTAGGTGGTTCCCAATCTATAATAATTTCTGGTACTCTTTCATTTTTCATTCTTTTGTCATGTCAAAACCATACTTAATACTTTTCATCCATGCAATCTATTATTGTATGATCTGTTTTCTTAATTTCTCTTAAATCAATATTTTTTCTTATCTCCAAACGTGATGTTCTGGGAGCTCTCCCCAAATAGTATCAAAAGTTCCTTTCTTTTTCTGTTTTTATTGTCCATATATGCATATATATTTGTTAAAATGAAGTGTGCAAAATCAGTTCAACTTATAGTGATGTATTTAACAATATGACCCTGTCAAAAACTAGATTGGTATCGTAAAATTGCCTGATTCACCAAATATTTGTATTAAATCTATGTAGACAGTTAATGAACACAGGTTTTGCTTGTAATAATATTGTCATCATTTACTGGTTTAAAATTTTAAAAATGTATGTGCACAGATTATGTATTTTCCTATTTTGATATTATTAATAATGTCATGTATTTAATTTATGAAGTAAAGCAAATTATGATAAATGTATTCGGCAAGATGAAGGTTTATTATTATAATACAATGCATTTTTATATACATTTTTCAGAATAAACTGGGTGATACTCCTTTGCATTCTTGTGCCTGGAAGGGGCATAGTGATATTGTAAAAATTCTTCTTGAAAAAGGTACTTAATTATGTTCAAAGTTTTAATTTTGGTTTAATATTCATGACACAAATAATTATGTTCATAAATATTTTAAAATAATATCCTAGGAAACATGATATTGGATGTGTTACTATTTTATGAATTAGTTAAATACAGCTGTATATTAGTTTATTCACATAAAACACTGCCATCTAAATATTATCAGTTTTGCTTAAAATACTCTAACAGTTATTTGAATGTTGACTTAAAAATTAATTTGTGCATCCTCTACAACAATTTAATTCTTATTAGTGAAAAAAAAAATTAGAAATTAATTTTAAAAAATCTTGCTGAGATATTCACTTTAATTTCTAATTTATGCAGTGTTAATATTATTTCAGAAATGAGTAACTAGTTGAAATAAATTTTTTAAAATTAGTATTAACTAAAATAGCTATGTTTTTGAATGCATAGGTGCAGATCCTACTGTAAAGAACAGTGAAGATAAAACTCCTTTTGAATTGACAAATGATCCAGCCACTGCTGCCTTATTAAGGCCTTATCTTAGAATGTGTAAGTGCTTCTCTTTTCTTTTCTTTCTTGGGTATTTTCTCTAAATAGTTTATTAAGGATTTATGAATCAAAGTTAGTTTCAAAAATATTAATACTATTACAGTATAGAACCTGTTATTAGTCCGGGAGCCAGCAACAGATTTTGGTCAGTTATTTCTTCCCGGCCGATAGATCGTGAGATGATTAAGATAGTTGTGTGTTGAAGCCTGGTGATCGTCAGCTGCCGCACCATGGGTGGGTTGGGCGGCGGCCGCCTTCCAGACACGTAAAAAAAAAAAAAAAAAAAAAAAAAAATTCAGTCATTTCCTCCCGGTTGAAAATTTCTGAAATAATAGTTGTTATAGTACTTGTTTGAAAAAAAACCGTCAGCTGGCCAAGCGGCGGTGGATTATACGTCAGCTACTCATACGAACATGTAAAAAAAAAAAACAAAAAATTTTCAATGATTTCCTCCCGGTTCAATTTGACAGATGTTAGTTTGATTCTACTTTAAATAAAAAAACAAGTCAGCTGGCTGTATGCCGGTGGAAAACCCGTCAGCTGGCACAGTGAAAATGTGATGCGGAAAGGTAGTGTGGCCGCCGCTAGCCTATTTCAATGCACCAGCTGACGGGTTTTCCCCCGGCATATGGCCAGCTGAATTTTTTTATTATGACAAGAATTATGTCAACTATTATTTGACAAATTTTCAACCGGGAGGAAATAACGCACTTTGGACACAACGCGCCCTGCAGGTGAGCAAAATTTTCAACCCAGGAACATAATCAGGAACCATAATCCGGAAACATAATCAGGAAATAATCAAGCAACCGAATAACAAAAATTAAGTTTGAATATAAATATATCAATATATTTTTTTATTTACAGTAAATAATTACTATAATTCTTAAATACTATAAAGTTTCATCTTCACTTGTGGCACTCTCATATTCCTCCGAATCACTTTGTGAATCATCAAAATCGGCTGCCATCATGTGTCCATCATGAAGAAGATAATGCTGCTGTTGATGTGGCGACTCTGTATTTTGGTGGTAAAGCTGTAAAGCTTCTGTAGCACTCGCTGTGGTACAGCTGAAAATCGTTCGGCTGTGGAGGAATTACTATTTCTTTTCGAACTAAATTATTCTGTTTTCGAATAATTAGAATTTCGCTGCACTTCCCCAAATTTTCTTTATTGAAAGACTTCAATTTTGAAGTAGCCTTTTTGCAAAAAACACCAAATGGATTTACAATCGACATTTTATTAAGTAATTTAAAGCAGTTCGACAGTCTTTTTAAGATCCATCCTTCCGAAACGTTTGGACGATCTGTTTCCACTGACTATTTCAAAATATCTCCAATTCCAAAATATTAATTTTTATATTCCCAAAACGATCAAATTATGCTATTCTAAAAACATGAAAAATTTTCGCATTCGAAAGATTTCATTTTGTATACATAGCCATTCTTATATACAGGCAGACGATTTCTTTGCTTGGCTCAAAGTCCGCTTATAAATCCTCGATTTATTTTTGAGAAGAAAAATTAATTTGTGTAATCTAGAAAAGCAATTTAAAAGGAAGGAATCACAATTTTTCCTTCAAAGCCGGATATAACGTCAATATAACGTCCTTCTCCGCATGCAGAGCAGAATTTTGTCACACAAATGATAAACTTTTTTGACTCGGAGAAATAAAATGGAGCTGAAAATGCCAAAAAAATCGCTTAAAAATGAGGAAACCGGTGGTTTTCATGTTTTTAAACTAGCACAGATTTTTTTTTTTTTTTTTTTTTTTCTATACATAATTATGGAAAATAGTAGGATTATTTAGGATATCAGCGCGTTGTGTCCAATAAAATAAAGTGTGTTATTTCCTCCTGGTTGAAAATTTGTCAAATAATAGTTGACATAATTCTTGCCATAATAAAAAAATTCAGCTGGCCGTATGCCGGGGGAAAACCCGTCAGCTGGTTCATTGAAATAGGCTAGCAGCGGCCACACTACCTTTCCGCGCCACACTTTCACTGTGCCAGCTGACGGGTTTTCCACTGGCATACAGCCAGCTGACGGGTTTTCCACTGGCATACAGCCAGCTGACTTGTTTTTTTTATTTAAAGTAGAATGTAAACTAACATCTGTCAAATTTTCAACCGGGAGGAAATCATTGAAAAAAAATTTTTTTTTTACATGTTCGTATGAGCAGCTGACGTATAATCCACCGCCGCTTGGCCAGCTGACGGTTTTTTTTCAAACAAGTACTATGCCAACTATTATTTCAGAAATTTTCAACCGGGAGGAAATGACTGAATTTTTTTTTTACGTGTCTGGAAGGCGGCCGCTGCCCAACCCACCCATGGTGCGGCAGCTGACGATCATCATGCTTCAACACACAACCGTCTTAATCATCTGAGAAATTATGGGCTGAGAGGATTTTGGTCGCAAAAATCTGTCGCTGGCTCCCGGACTATATCCGGAATGGTTGGGACCGAGTGTATTCTGGATAACTGGTTGGGGATTAACATGACATCTACTGATTTGATTAGTAGCATAAACATTACTCTCTATTTTTGATTAGAACTAAACATTCATTTTTAATATACTATAAAATAATATAAAAAAACTCAATAGGATCAAGATAAATAATAATCATTTAGAGAGGAAGTAGTAAATATATGATAACTTCTTGAAAACTTAGTCACACACTAAAAAAACAAATAAAATACCTTACCAGATTGCTTACTGTCCTAAAGAGTTCTTTTTGAAAATAGTTGTTCTCAAAAATATAAACAGAATACATATACTCACGGTATTTAAATAGTGGCTAGTACACAGCAAAAAGAAACAGTGTTCGCAATATCCCAAATGGGAATGCCAGGTCCGAACTTTAATCAAGATGCATACTGGTATAATTAATATATATTAAAATTGAAAACGATAATTGTCTTACCGCCACACCACCTGCTCCTGGGGGGAAAGCATGAAGTACATCACGGCAAAAATATAAATCCAATGTGAGACATTTTACCCTTTATTTTTCATAACAGGCACAAGAAATTTACCATCACACCAATTTTTAAGTAGAGACCCTTGAGAATACTTATTCTCAGTTGACTTCAGTATTTCTATATATATATCACAATTTATAATCAAAAACATCACGAAGCTAAAAATTCCTTCTCAAAAACGAAGTGCACACCTCTCTCATATTCAAAAACTCCGCTCCGACACAACATAAAGAAAAACGCCGAAAGGCAACCAGAAACGATGCAACAAACTTTCTATAATTGGAGTTTCCATCCCTTTGTACTAGATAATTAATTGGGCCTAATTTTTTTATGATTTTAAATGGACCGTCCAATTTATGTTTGAAAGCAGCCGGTGTTTTGATATATATTATATCACCCTTGTTGAACATCCTGAGCTTATTGCTTGAATTCTGACGTGCCTTGTTTAGCTCTTGGGAAACCTTCAGATTGTTAAAGACCAAGCGATATATGCTCTCTATGGCCTCTAAAATTTGGAACATCTTGTAATCAGAGGTATTATTCTTTGGGGTTTGAGTCAGGTCCAGGGTGTCAGTGAACAAAGAAAGGTCACGGGCAAAATGAATGTTGTTAGGTGAAAATCCTGTTGCTGGATGTTTTGAAGCATTATAAATTGCTTTGTGTAGATCAATGGCATGAAGAAAAGAATGGCCTTCAAGCTGCAGAGCATTGATAGTGGATTTAATACTGGTGTTGATGCGTTCTGAAATTCCATTCGCCTGTGGGTGTGCTACACTGGTGTGCATAAGATTGATTTGCAACACTTTGTTCACGAATTTGCAAATCTCTGCAGTAAATTGGTTTCCCAAATCGCATAAAACCTGTGCTGGTCGCCCATGTGTAGATATATATTTTAAAAAATTTTCTGAAACAGTTGCTGCAGTGATATTTTTCAGTGGATACAGTTCCATGTGTCTTGAGAAAATGTCAATTACTGTTAATATGTACATCTTGTTTTTAAAGGGGCCAACAAGGTCCATAGAGATCATTTCTCCTGGATGACTTGGTACAAATGTATCTTGAAACGGTGCTTGTGGAATCTTCTGTGGTTTCGATTAGAGGCAAATAGTGCAAGACTCAACATACTGTTTAGTATCCTGATATGCTCCTCTCCAAAAATATCTCTCTTGAAGTAGTGCGTAAGTTTTGGCAATTCCCAGATGCCCAATGTGAGTTATTCTGAGAACTTTTGGAATGAGTGACTTTGGAACAACTAGTCTTGGTGCAAAGGATTTGCACTGCTCCGAGTGATTGATTTTTATGTTTTTGTAGAGAAGTTGATTATTTGGAGAAATCTGAAAGTCCTGATGTCTCTTCAACTGTTTTCCTATTTTAATGTTGTTGTATATTTTTCCCAGTTCAGGATCATTTAGTTGTTCATGTAGGAAAGTCTGGGTCGAGACTTCTAGCAAGGGATCTTTTGTGTTCGCAGTATGTGACATTTGATTGCAGAACTCCTTTTGAGAGTGAGAAATTTCCTCAACAGGTAAAATTTCATTTGACTTTAAAAGGTTAGGTTCTGTTACGACATCTTTCTTCGGTAACTCCACGGGAATTCTGGAGAAATAATCAGCGAGGACATTTTTCTGTCCAGCAATATGCACAAATGTGAAGTTATATTCACTGAGGGCTAACAACCAACGAGTTGTAAGGTCGGTAGGAGAAGAAATCCTCTTGTAGTGCTTAAGTGGTTCGCTATCACTGAGTACAACAAATTCTCTGTTGAAGAGATAATATTTAAACGCTCGAACTCCCTTGACTATGGCCATAAGTTCCAGTTTAATGGCTGGGTAATTCTTTTCGTGTTCGTTTAAAGTTTTTGAAAAGTACGAAACAGGAAGCAATTCACCATCAAAGTTCTGCAACAAACATGCCGAAATGGCAGAGGTTGAAGCATCAGTGTTAAGGTAGAACTTCTCTTGCCAGTTGGGTTGTCTAAGAAATGGTTCTTTAAAGAATATCTCCTGCAATTTGCTAAATGATTCCTTATGTTTTTCTGTTAGCTTGAACTGTGCTTTAGGGGTAGTAAGGTCATTGAGATCTGCTGTCAATTGGGCAAATTTTGGAATAAGATGTCGATAAAAACCGCATAAGCCAATGAATTTTTTTAGTCTTCTTTTTGTATCTGGAATAGGAAATCCAGTAATTTTTGTGATGTTTTGCTTGATCGGTTTAACAATGTGTTTAGATATTTCAAAACCTAAATAGTTAATGCTTGTGTTATGAAAATTGCACTTAGCTGGAGACAAAGTTAAATTATATTTTTGGAAACACTCAAACAATTTAGATAGTTTTTCAACAGATTCTTCAAAAGTGTTAGCAGCGACAACTATGTCGTCTTGATATGCTAGGATGCCTGAAATATTTATCTCATCAATGATTTTATCAATTAAATGTTGAAAAATTGACGCAGAGTTCTTGAGGCCGAAAACAAACCTATTATAGCAATAGGCACCAAAAGGAGTGTTAAATGACAGGACAGGCCTGTACTCCTCGGGCAACGCAATTTGATGGTAAGCAGACTGCAAATCTAAGTTGGAGAAATACTGGTATTGTGATATGTTGTTTATTACGTCTGCAATTTTGGGAAGCGGGTATGCACATTGTGTGATTATTGTGTTTATTAGCCGCAGGTCAAGTGTTAGACGATATTTCTGTTTTCCATCAGGACCTAACTTTTTCTTGACGAGCAATAAAGGGCTAGACCAATCTGAAATGGTCTTGGAGATGATTCCAGCTTCCAGCATCTCATCAAGTTGTTCTTTCGTTTCCTTCAGCAAAATCTGAGGAATGGGAAAGGGTGGTGATCGACGAGGATATTCACTCGTAAATGATAACTTTGGTATCACCAGATCAGTATGTCCCATAGCTTTTAGGGAAGTAGCAAAGACCTGTTTGTATTTTGTAAGTAGCTCCTCAAATTCCTGACGTTCATGACCCATTAAGTGTTTTATATTAAAATTTTGTAGGTTAAATTCTTGTTCTCTAATATTTTTGATTTGATCATCTGCTTGTATTAAATGAATTTGTTCTACATTTGTGTTTTGGTTATCTTCATCAATTTCACTTATACCATCAATTTCAAAATATTCACCTATTGCTGAGTTTTTGTTGATGTGAACTGGTTTATCTGACAAGTTCTCAACCAAAATATGGAAACTTATTTCGTTCTTGCCCTTATGCGTTCTTTTATCACATTGTGAAATTTGACCACTATGCATGCTTTTGCACTTGACATTTGACATTTCTTCATTTACTTCAGGAACTGAATGTAGTGATGTGTTTGTTTTTGTGTTTTTGATTCTGTGGAAAGGTTCAAAAAGAAAGTCTTTAAAATTTCCATGCATTTGCATACGGACTTCTATGTACTTTTGTTCCTTTGGAGGGATGACTGTTTTTCTGCAAACTTTTACTGTGTTTGAATTCTTGCTGGAATTGTTTTCAGTTACTGACAGGGGTATGCCATTTTCTGAGTCATTTGTATGTCTATTTGACGGACAAGTCCCTTCAGAAATCTCTGTTATAGAGATTTCCCTATTTTCAATATTATTAAGAAGTTTTTCTTGAGACTGAACAGGAGACACAAAAGGAATTTTTAGGTTTTTAACTTTCACTGTATTTGTGTTGAAATCTACAATTATGGATTCTTTCTTCAAAAAGTTGGTGCCCAAAATTCCTCTGAATGGCGAGTTATGGGGCATCCTGACCAGGAAAAAATTATGTCTAAATGAATATTGTTTATTCTAAAAGAAATGTCTACACATCCAGAAAACTTGACATCAGAGTTTATGGTGGAAATTGAAACTGTTCTGGCCAAAAACTTATATTTTGTGAAAGATTTTATGGAGTGAAAAAATTCAGTGTCCATTATGCAGATGGAGGATCCTGAGTCAATCAAAAATGGAAAATTTAACTTGACTAAAATTATATCAATTACAGGTAAAGGATTGTGAGCTTGATTGACTGAAAACACAAATTCTTGAAAAGTGTCAGAATGAGTTAGGTCGCTTGTTTGAATAGCTTTTGTTGCTGACGTGTCTTGAATCTCTACCTGTGAAGCTTTATGTTCTTGTGTTACAACATGATCATCAGTTTCAAAGAATGTTTGTGTGGAAGCATTTTTATTGTATGTATGATTCTGTGTACTTCTCTGTTGTATATCAGGAGGAACTCGATTTTCCAGAAATTGTGATGAAACAAAACTAGGGGCACTAAATTCATGAGAAGCGGACGGCCCTGAATTTCCGCTTCTCACAGGAAGTTTGGGTGAAGGTTCTCTGATGCACAGTTACGAGCACAGCCATGCAAGCTAGATGATATATTGCAATTATTTAAACATGTTTCATTATTATGAGTTGTTGCTGGAGCAGCTGGCGCTATCGTAGGCTGAAGACAGTAGCAATGTTGTTCTCGAGCACGCCCTTGTTCCCCTTGTCTAGAAGGATTAACTACTTGACTGTGTCTACTATAAATGTTCCTGTGTCTATCAAATTGATTGTTGCGTTTGAGTATCCGACAATACTTTGCTGTGTGTCCCTTGCGATCGCAATATGCACACACAAAGGTTTGATTATCTTGGCTATTGGAACCAAAGTACTTTGCATTCATTTTAGAGTGTTGCCTGTGAGATGTCACATTGTTGTAGCGATTTTTATTGAAGAAATTTTTGTTCGATTTCCTGTAACCTTCCTTACTAGTGTGTTTATTAGCTTGTACATTTTCATTTTTGGTTTTTATTAAATTTACTTGCTCTTTCAGTTATGAAAGATCATCCGCAAAATTTTTTGATTGATTCTCGACAAGGTAGTTTAAAATATTGTGTCTCGAATATTGTTCAAACAGAGCTTTTGCATGTGTTACAGCCTCATCAAAGGTTTTGCATTGTTTTTCAACCAACTTTACCTTGATGGAATTCGGAACAGCTTGCATTAAAGACACCAGCATTATTTGCTGTAAAGAAGCATTATCTGTCAAATTCAGATACACTGTTTAGTCAGTTTTGCTATTCTGTGAGCAATTGAAGGAATGTTCTCATTAGGAAGCATTGTTATTGTTTTTAGTTCTTGTACAGCAGAAGACTGCGCGGGGGAAATGAAAAAATTTTTCAACTCAGTTAGTAATTCCGTGTACGTTTTAACATCTTTCAAAGTAGGTGATTCAATGTACAATCTTAATGCTGCTCCTGTGAGTTTTGACTTCACAAACATGAGAGCAGCTTCGTTTGATAATTTATTGAGAGTACATACAGATTTTATTTGCTCGGCAAAGAAATCAAATAGAGTAGGGTCCCCATCATAAGAATTTATGTTTATGGAAAATTTGTTGGACGTTTCCATAATGTTGGCTATTTTTCAAAAAAAAAAAATCTGTAAATATTAAATTTTCTTTTCTTTTTTTTTTTATTTATTATTATTATTTTCCTTATGTATGCACTTAAAATTATCTTCACATATTATCATTTAGCATTAACCGTTATGCATCAAGAACTGGTGAGGCACCATTTGTCCTAAAGAGTTCTTTTTGAAAATAGTTGTTCTCAAAAATATAAACAGAATACATATACTCACGGTATTTAAATAGTGGCTAGTACACAGCAAAAAGAAACAGTGTTCGCAATATCCCAAATGGGAATGCCAAGTCCGAACTTTAATCAAGATGCATGTTGGTATAATTAATATATATTAAAATTGAAAACGATAATTGTCTTACCGCTACACCACCTGCTCCTGGGGGGAGAGCATGAAGTACATCACGGCAAAAATATAAATCCAATGTGAGACATTTTACCCTTTATTTTTCATAACAGGCACAAGAAATTTACCATCACACCAATTTTTAAGTAGAGACCCTTGAGAATACTTATTCTCAGTTGACTTCAGTATTTCTATATATATATCACAATTTATAATCAAAAACATCACGAAGCTAAAAATTCCTTCTCAAAAACGAAGTGCACACCTCTCTCATATTCAAAAACTCCGCTCCGACACAACATAAAGAAAAACGCCGAAAGGCAACCAGAAACGATGCAGACATCGCCCTTTTAGCGACGAAACCACACGTGCAAAAAAATTTTTGTTTTTATCACATGGTTTTAAGAAAAATTCCGGATAAATTATTTTTAAAAAATATACTGAGGAGATTTCCTCAGGATACTTACTTTATAAATTGTAGCTGTAGAACTCAAAATAAAAAAACAAAAACATAAGAAATATTTTTAAAAACCTCATCTTTTGCTTTTCTTTCGGAAAAAATAGGAATTTAATAGATTGAAAAATGATTCTGGATAACTGGTTTTCCGGATAAGAGGTTCCATACTGTATTAAAGACAGATGAAGTGTATTAAGTAACAATTTACTGGATGTTGTAAGAAATGCTCCCACACAATGACCCACAAAATCAATATTCATTTTTTTCTTTGTGTTAAAAAAAATAAATGAAGATTAACAATCTGTAAAAATAATAAAAAATATATATAAGTTGAGTGTGATTTTTGTATAATTTATATGAAATTTTGTTACTATTAGTATTTAAGTGCAATACTTATGTTAGCACTTTTGTAAATAAAAGGTACGAAAGAGACATGCCTCAGCTTGGGTATTTGCCACCCATTGTCAACATGAAATATTTTTGAGCATTAACTATGCCACTATAGCAGTACTGTTGTTCTATTCAAACTTTAAGGAGAAATGATTATCGATTATATGCATGCATAAAACATCAAAGAATGAAAAGTTGCCATGTGTGGTAAATATTTAAGCTATTCCAAAGATATGTACAACATGCAAGCCATTCTCAATGCTGTAATTTGATCCTATTACACCCAGCTGTTTTGTGATGCCACTGGGTTGCAAAATTTTCTAAGAAAATTACTGAAAAGAGATCCTAGTATTTATAAGCATTTGAATATGTGATTAAGAATACTGTATTATGTTCTTTGATAATTAACATTTATAATTCAGTTATAATTTCAACATTTATACAGAAGTATGCTCTTTTTACCTAAAATTTTCTCAAAATATTTTCAGTCTGTATTGCCTTAATAGTGTAATAAATGTGTCCTTGTTTTTCTTCTCTAGCTGTAACAGTTGATGCAGATTATGGAGATTCTGACGATTCTGAATAGAAAGAATGTGTTTTTCTTTTAAAATAAGTTTAAATCTAAGTTCTATTTAGAACTAGTCACTTTAAGAGCTTTTAATAAGTATAATTGATTATAATTTTACAAAGAAGAAAAGAAAAAAGAACCTTGTAGAAGGAAATGTAAATGACATATTTGGTTAGTGTGGGCAAAAAAAATCTGATTCCGTTTAAAAAACAAAAAAACAACAAAAAAAAATTTTTTTTTACTATGTTTTCTATAGTAGTATAAATGGTGGCACTATTTTGATATGAAAACGCCTTAAAATTGTGTTGTTTATTCTAAATGTTTATTTTTTTATGAGATATAAACAAGTATTTTTTATATATATACTTATATAAAATTAGTGTTCTGTAGAGTTGCACAAACTGCGGGCTGCCAAACACAGGCCAAAAGTTAACCCATGAAGGGTTAACATTCGGCTTACCTAGACCTCTTTAAATCTTTTGCTATTGTGATTTGATGAATTTTAAGAGAGGAAAAATGAAAAATTATTATTATTACTTTCTATTTCTCTGTCACTTATTCTTTTTCCCTATTTGAGGGGGAAGAACAGTTTGAGAACAGTGCTGATACTTATTAGGGTTTTTCATATGTTAATCAATGGGAAGAAAAAAAAAAAAAAAAACGTTTCTCCATTCCCAATGTAGCATGGATATTCCATGCTTTGAACTAATATTCCAGAAATTGATAGTATAATTAACCATCATACTAATAATATTTGTATTGATAAAATAATCGTATCCCAGAAATAGTATTGTATATATTAAGCTTAATTTATTCTTTAAAAATGTTTTTAATGCTCCAATAATTAATGTAGTTTTAAACCAAAATGTTATTCAGGAACTTTTTTTTTTGGTAAGCTCATATTACTTTCCAACTAGTCTGTGTTTATACCTATTGATTCGTTACAAAATTTTGATTTTCGTTGCTTAAAAATTTTTATGTTGTACACACATGCATAAAAATTGCTCCATATGTAAGTTTTGGATAGTACATGCAGTTTCCTGCCTGTGTCAAGGTTGGAGCTTTTTTGCAACTGAAGTTGGGCCTTTATTACCTCTCAAAGCTATGTATTGCATTATTATTATTATTTTTTTTTTTTTTTGTATGTGTATTCTATACAAAGCTATTTATTTTTAATATGATATTAACACCAGGGTTTTTGTGCAATTCTATTTTCTGTTTTTCTTATTTTTAAAGATACTTAAGTGCTTCTGAGAGGGGGAATCTTTCCCATTTTTTTTAGCAGTTTTATAGTGTACTTATTTTTATATCACTACTTTGTCTTTCATTAAAAAATTTTGGTTTCAAAAAATCTTTTTTATGTTGTAAAAATTTGTGAAAAAAAGTTAATAGTGGAGCTGTTTAACTTTCAAACAAAACTAGAGGTGTGACCTTCGGCAGTCCGGTGATTTCTGTGAGTGTCCCTCTCACAGAAATAGAATAAGTTTGTGCACCCCTAGTATAGTGATATTTGGCTTTTACAGAAACATTTTCAAAAAGGGATGTTTGTTCAAAAATTTTGAAAAGCATAGAGAATATCTAATGGTGTATTGCATTTTGCATTTAAAGAAAATATTTTTTCCTATAAGATTTTATAAAGATTTAGTAACATTATGTAATTAATTAAAAATGTAACTATGCTAAGCTGCATAGTTAAAAGCACTAAAATTTATTCTTTCATATGTAAATACTCTTTTCTCCACTTTTACATAATTTTAGTAAGCATCTTACTATTGTTGTGTTTATGTGTATCTTCAAAATATTTATTTTATAAAATAGCTACTATGAACAATTAACTATTATTTTTCCATAAAAAGAATCTTTACTCTGTTATACTTAAAAAAGTTATATTAGCATTTTAAAACTTTTACCCCTTATGAAAATATATCTGCATAAAATAACATTTTAAGAAAATAGGTATTTCAATGCTTATATTTCACTTGGAAATTATGTTTCCATGTTTCTAATTTTCAAAATATCTCTTTGAATTTAAAAACTGTCTAATTAACTTTCCTTATATTTGCAGTATCATATTTTCTTGACTGAAAATTATTGATTAAAAACTTACTAAAATAATATGCATATTGTTCAATTAATTTATGATTATATCAGATGTACAAGTTTAATGTGTTCATTTTTTATTTAAGTTTTTGTTTTCATTGAAATGAAATATAAATTGAATGTTTCCATTTTATATATTTTTTGAAATGCTAAATGTTTTGTGCATAGATAAATTCTTAGCTCTTTTGTGACAGAACTACTTTGGTCATGATTTAAATCAGTGAAAAAAAATTATGATTTTTATTAAAAATTAAAAATTTGCCCAAAATTTATGAATTTTCTAATGTTTTATTAATTAATCAAATAACACAAGAATTAATCAGTATACTATATTTAAAAGTACTAAAATTAAATAATTATTACTTAATTTTATTTTCCCCAACTTCTTACCTGCTTTACTTTGTAATTGCTAAGTAACTAATTTGATGTAAGTCAGTCGATAGCAAAATGGAAATATACATGAATTAAACTGGCTTCTCTTTTTACATGATGAATGCATTCCTTGCAACACCATGCAAAAACAAAACAAAAAAAAAACTTAAAGAATAATGGTATATAGATTTCTTTGTATGAACCCTCCCTTATCCCATTTTGTGCATTCTGAGTAGTAAATATGCAAGGGGGGTCTAAAAATTCTCACAAAAGAGTAGTATTATTATTATTGCACATAGGCAAAATAAAGATTTTAAAAAAGTAATAAATTTTTCTTCTCATTATTCTTTTGTTATTCATCAGCAACTGCTTTATCTGCTGGATAGATTTTTCCATGATTTAGGTTTAGTTCATTCTAAACTGCAAAGCAGAAATAACGTTGAAAAAGCTTCAAAAACTTTTTTTTTCCAATTTAATCATTAAATGTATAAATTCATAATTTTTAACACCTTTTTGGAGCTGATATGCTAAACATTTGATTATTAATAAAACTACTTAAAATTGTTAAAGAAAATGCTTAATTTGTTAGAAAATTATTGACTTAGTACAGGGATCTCCAACCTTTTTGGGAAATGTTTATATGCTTGTTTCAAAGAGCACGTTCTGGAATATTTGTTGGACAGCAGGCACCATTTATTTTTTCAAGAAAATTGGACATAGTGTTAAATTATGTTTTGAAAAATTGTATATAATTCCAAAAACGTAATTGTATAAAAATATATATATGTGTGTGAATAGGGATGCACCGAATATTTGGTTGGTATTCGGTATACTGCCTATTCGGCAGACAAACCGAATATTCGGTTCGGCTGAATACTTAAGTATTCGGCAACCGAATAGTAAACAAATTTAAGTATTCACCAATTGGTAAACAAATACATATTTTTTATATCATGAATGAAAGATATCATGTAGAACGGCAGTTTCTATGAGTGACGCAGCCAGCCCAACCAACCAACCGTAAAACTTCGCGGCACTTATATATACAGCTAACTTTTCTATTTTCAAAACTGTCTCATCTGGATCTCGGAATCCGCTCTAACGAATTTTTTACAATTAATATATGATTTTAATCGGTGCCAAATTCGATGAGTGACGTCGCCGGTTAAGCTAGGAAAACTCGTTTTTTTTTTATTTAATCCAGTTAAAAGAGGGAACTATTTAACCCGCGTAAGGAAATACGGAAAATGATCTTGTTTCAACGGCGGTAAACAAGGCAGGGAGTAGGAATACAGTGCTGTAAATCCGTGACAAGATTTGTACAAGTTACTTTATATCCTAAATCAGTTTGCTCGTAGACAGCTGGTGCGAAGCGCTTCCGCGTTCTGTCCAGAAAATTTAGGTTCTGTACCCGATGTAGCACTTTTGCGAGATGAGCTTTATGTTACTGTCGTCTTTGTTTTATTTCATTTTAAAAAATAACAGATTATTATATACTTTACTTATTTTTTCTGTAATTTATTTTGCTATAATTAATAATTAAAAATAGTTAAGACTTTGAATTAAAAAAATAATTAATTTAAGTATTTTTTGGTAAAACTCCTTCCTAACTTTTTCTTTAAGTATTTCGTTTCCCTAGTATTTTGATAGCTATTTCTAATTAAATTAAGTCTTTATTTTTCTAATATTAATAATTCTATTTAGAAAATTCAATATGTAATTAATATTTCAATGAAATTTTTTTTTCTCTTCAGAAACCTCACATAATTAATTAATAATAATTATTTAGTATTCAAAGGAAAATAAATAGTAGTTTTACATACTAACTAGTTTTAATAATAATTCTTTTACTCTTCATGTATATATAAAATTTATTGAAATTATTGAATTATAATTTTAAAACCAATATTTTTTCGAAATCTTAGGTTTTTCTCACTTTTATTTTGTATTCCTTTAATTACCAGATTTAAAATTTTGTTCAATACTTTGATTCATACAGATAAAAATTTGATTAATCTAAATTTATACATGCACTATATTTTGTATTAGACATTTGAAGGACGGAGATGGCATCTAAAACAAGATATTGTGTCCACCCGAGCCGAGTTGATAAGATACTGAAGATGGTAGATAACTGAAGTATAAATGCCCAGGGTTCTGGCCTACCGGATGGCTGATAATCTAAAAATTCGGAGTTTTGGACGGTTTTTCTCACTATGTAACGTAAATATGCTTCAGAAGCACTAAGAAAGTCAACCGCGCAAGACCCTTATTCTTAAACTGGTAGTTCATCTAAACGTTCTCTAAAAGAATGAAATTATCAACTGATAAAAAAACAAACATAGTATGAAGTTAGTTTTCTAAAAAGCGACATAAAACCAATTATAAACAATTTTTTGAGTAATTTTCTATTTTATTAATGATTATAGTCATTAATTAATTTAATGAACAATTTTGAGATGTATCATTAACTTAATTAAAAACTTAGTGTATCATAATATAGTTAAAAATTTAATAGAGATAGCTTTAAACTGAAAGCAAACATTGCATTAATAGATTACATTGCATTAAAATAATAGAATGAGTAACTAGATTACATTAATTAAGAACGAGATTATTAAATTAATAATTTTAACGAAACTTAACTTACGGTTATCGTTAAATTGAATGCAAATTAATGAATCACAATGCATTAAAAAAACAGAACCAATAGTTATATATTGTTGTTGTTATTCTAGAATTACGGCCGATTATAGCTACATGTAGGCTCTAAGCCGAGACGTGGGGGGTCTAAGGCAAGCAAAATTTTCATATACATTGCACTTAGTTTGGTTACTATGGCACTAACTAAATATTTACGTAAACTTTACTTGCCCTTTTGGATAGCGTGACGCAAAAGATAAATTAAATTATTGAAATAAATTCATTTGAATACATTATATAGACTCAGTGAAAGTGTGATATATTTGACAGTGTATTTCATAATTAAAAGCATTGCTTAAATGCGTAAATCTTCTTTAGAAAATAAAATGAAAGTAACTGTAATGGAATTTAAAAACAAGTCTTTAAAATTCCCAGCAGGGCGTCACTAAAAATTTGATATCATTACTTTTAAGACCCGTATTTAAAATTCATAGATCTATAAAGTAAAATGCTGCATCACAAATTTTTAACCAGTTGAGGGTTTTTGCAAGGGGATGGTATAGTACCATAGTACTAAATTAATTCAAGTTGTTACTTACTAATATCACATGTGAATACGCGCGTTAGAAACCCTTAGAAAGTCCACCTGCCAAGGCACCACCCCATCCTTGGCAGATCAACTTGCGTAATGTTGCCACAATCACACAAAAAAAACTATCACAAAATTAGTTTTAATGTAAGCGATAACACTCAGATGCTAAATTTAAATTTTGTTGCTTTTCAATTTTCTTAAATCTTATGACACATTACATTAAACTTGCTATTATTAACTAATTTAAATTTAAAACAGTAACCAGGGAAAAAAAACCTCATAACATTAAGTGTTCATAAATATGTAAAGTCAATTAACTGCTAATTTTTTTCAATAAAATATGCAGGTAAAAAATTACCAGCATTTCACTAATATTTAAAAAAGTTATTAATAATTTATAAAGGAAGTACTTGGATATTAAATTTTGCAGCATTTTAATGTATGATGTTTTACACCTTATGAAATATGAAATATTGTTTAAGAACAAACTAATCAAATTAATCATTGCAATAAAAGTTTAATAAAGGTTAAATAAGTTTAATAAATTTTAACCAAGTATTCGGTATTCGGCCGAATATTCGGTTAGAATTTTAACCGAATATTCGGTATTCGGCAAAATATGGTATTCGCTGCATCCCTATGTGTCAATATACATGTGTTGAATAAATAATTACTAAATAATGCACATAAAATCTACAAATACACATTTTTTTTAAAATAAAAATAAAAATCACAAATGATTTTTTTTTCTTCAAAATTTAGATTAGATTGGTAGATTATGCAGTGCAAGGGGGAAAAGAAGTCTATCTGTTTTCACTTACCTGTGTTAGATGTCATTCCTGCTTTTGAATGTTCAACCATGAAAATGGAAACCTTTTACATAGTATTTCATTCAAACTGAAATATTTTTATTATTGTTGCTCGACAGCGGGCAAGTGTAAAACGACTGACATATGGGCTTAGAGTAGGGAATCCCTGACTTAATATAATGTAAGAAATAGGTTTTTAATAGTGACATGTAAATTTAGATTTGCCCACTTTTAAAATTGTATTTATATAACTGCACATACATTCCTTAAATCACATTTGAAATTATTTTGAAACAATAAATTATTGATAGTATGAAATTATTACATTAGAGTTGACCACAACATTTCTGAAATTACCATTCTTTTTGTTAAATGTAAAAAAGATTGTAAGACATTCTTAATAAAGAGAATATCATTAATAAGTGTTAATAAAATAGTACTATTACTCAGAATTAGCAATTATATTTCATTTTCTCAGTTTTAAGGCAAAAAAAAGTAATACATTTTAATTATAATACATTAAAATTTTAAAAATCAATTTATTTCAAGAAAAATCATGATTTTTCGAATACTCTCTCTGATTTAACCACTTCTGCTTGACCTCACATACCTAGTAGTGCCTTCTTAATTGGCAGTATGTATATCACTAGTAATTCATTAGCATGTGGCAAACATTTCATGCACATGAGACCTAAATAAAATATAAATTTAAATTATGAATTATTTTATCTTTGTTTTCTTACACTTATTTAGTAGTGTGTGTTATATATTATTTCTGACTGCTTGCGGCTTATTTAATTTAATTTTACAGTGCAGTGTTAAAAGTCAACAGCTGGGGGAAAATTCACTTTAATCAAAATTGTAATGTTAGTAATGCTACTTGAAAAAATGCATTAATATTTTCATGGAAAGGAGATTGTGGCTGTAATTTTTCCAGTTTTCTAATATTTTTAATTTGCTCCCGAAATTCAACACTTAACAACTCCCCTTCCTTTTTCTTTGAAATTTAGTGAGAAGTAGTTATGAAAATCTGAAGCATTTGAGGCCTTGTGTAGGACCAAAATTGTAAATGTTCATAGTCATTTGTATGACTAAAAATACAAATGTCTATGACTTTTTGTTAGCTGAAAAATATTGTTCACCACGAAAGGTTCTAAAACAGGGCCATTTAAAGACTTAAAAATATAAAAAATTTGCACTATTTAAAATGCCCCAAAATATAAACTTTTTTGGTGCATCTGAAATTCCAAGTGTTACTGGCCTTTAGCAGGGCCAAAAATTTAAACCTTTGCAGTACTTTGTAGACCAAAATATTTAAATACTTTAGAGGTTACTGAAAATACCTGTTTAATATTTTTGTGGACCTGGAACTCAGATTTTGTTTTTTCTTTTAAATGCAGAAGTGTAAAAATTAGCCAGTTTTCAAATTCATGACACCCTTTAACAATTTAGTAAACTCACCATTTTGAATGTACTTTTTTTTATTAGAACTTAGAATTGATATTTATGATATTATCAGCTAAATCTGCTTCCCATTTCAGTTTAGTTTTTAATTCTCAATATCAAATTTTTAAGTTTATTCATAAAGAACAAACTGAAAAATTAGGTGTTCTTTTTATAAACTTCTATTTGTGCAATTTTTGTTGTATATGTTTATGAAATAAAATGGTGTTTTAATTGTATTAAAAAGTCTTTTTTTCTTTTATTAAAGTCCCCCACTCCTACTCCTGTGTTTCTGAATAAAATTAAAATTCGCTTTTATCTAAGTTTACTTGATACTTTCTTCCTCTCGCTTTTTTTTTTTTTTTTTTTTTTTTTTTTTTTAAAGCAAATAATACATCTATTTTCATTTTATACCTATTGCTTTTTGAATTGTTTTGTACTTAATAAAGTTTTTATTCTAAATAAGGTGTCCATTATTTTTCTGTGCTTTAAAATCATTTTGGTGGGGATGCAGACTCTACTGCCCTTTGTCCTTGGTACTTTACATGGGCCATTTTTTGCATTATATAGAATTTTACTTTATACAGATCATTCACTTATATCATTAAACTTCCCTAGTAAGCATATTAAAATATAGCTGGAACACATAAATATAATGCTTGAAAATAATTTTTAAATACAAATACTACTTTAAAAAACAGAAAAATGCAATTTATTTATTTACAGGAAAAATAAATAAATTGAATTTACCAAAAGCATTAAAGTTTACTCGTTAAACAATATATTAATTTTGATTTGTTTTAAGAGTTTTCAATATCTCAACAAATAACTTTTCTTGCAGCCTTTGAACAGGTAATAATTTTACTTCGGTTACACAGTCTTGTGTTTCTAGGAATTTAAAATATTGATCTCTTATAGAAATTTCTTCAGATACTGAAAGTTTTTCAACTTTCTATCCAACATTTGATTCTGTTTCAGAATTGCTTTGAAACAGAGGAAATTGTTTCAGCACTATTCAAATGATTAACAACTTGTGACTTATCATCAATTACCAAATATTTAAAATGTTTTCTTCATGCAGGTTTGCAAACTGAGTACCTTCCATTTTGTGCACAATGCATTAAAAGTATTTTACTGCCAATATTAAGACATAAGCATATCGGGGGGGGGGGGGGAAGGAACGACGACTTTGTTTAGAAAACCATTCATTTTAAAACCTTTTTTCTTCCCAAACTTAAAGAAACATAGCTTTTTTTTTTTACTTTAGAATATGCTATGTGCATTCCCCATTCACCCACACACATAAAAAAAAAAAAAAAAAATGGTGATACAGCGCATATGATTTAGGAAGCCAAATAACAGCATAGGATTTAATATAAAACAAACCAATGTTTTTAATTTACAAAGAGGACTATCACTAAATAAATAAATGTCTGTTTGGGAAGTCAATGGTAGAGGAAGGAGGAAGAGAGATTCTGTAGTGGAGGGAAAAAGGGAAAGTTTTTTTATTTTATTTTTTTTTTTTATGTAAACTGTTCTTCCTCTTCTACTTGACCAGAAAGCTGTTATGCTGATAATGCATGCATCGCAGAATAATTGTTTATTTTAAGCTCTGGCATGTTGTGGGATTTATCTAATGTCTCAAAATTAATTCCCTGGGAAAGCAACTAAAAAAAAAGCAGATTGTAGAAATTTCTTAATTGTGATTTTTCTCTGTTTACATCTGCAGTGTTAATGCGGTTTATGGAGAATTGCAGTATATCGATCTTCTACTGTAGTATGATATTGCTCCAAGTTGTTTTTTAGTTTTACATTTACTATAAAAGAATTGGAGCTGTGAAAATTTCAAAGTATTTTACTCATATCTAAAAAAGGAAGCCTTTTTTATTTATAAAGTACAGTGCTCATACAGTAAAATATGCAAAACAATGGATCATTTTTCTGATGGCATCAAGTCATTTTCATCTTCTAAAACTTCTGGCATAACAACTGCTGGTAAAACATCACCAGGTTCACATTCTTTTACACACCTATATGCATTCCTACAAAAATAGATAAATTTCTTCATACAAAAAACCTATGTATTCTGATTCAAGTTAATCAATGTAAAAATTATGATACATACTAGCAATGTTAATTTAAAATTGAAATAGTGTTATGCACAGTGAATAGTTAAATGCCATAATTAGGTCACTTTGTAAAACTTCAGGGAGCCAGTTTTACAAAAATGAAGAGAGAGAGAAACACAAAAATGTACAATATTTACAAAACAATCTAGAAGTAACTGACATGTAAAATGCTTTTATAATAAATTTGCAATTCATTGATGCATACCAATCTTATATAGTCGTCTCCGTTTATAGTGAACCTCTGGGGACCGGCAAATTTTGTTCACTATATCTGAAGTGTCCTCATATGAGCAAGGAATGCATAATATACATAAGTAAAAAATAGTGTTTTATACCCGCACTGAATATGTGTGTAAATCAAACATAATTAATTGTATTTAATGTCTTATTACTCCTAAGTGTTACAATAATTTGGGAGATTCCATTCAATTAGCCCGAAAGTGTTATAGCCAATCAAGCAATAGCGATCAATGGTAATCCTTAACCTGTGCTTCTTTCTGGTAAGAATGAGAATGAAAAAAGTTGCATGTTTCTTCTTCATTGTGGAAGTGTGGGTGTCACGGGCTTTCATGCAGCGTAGAAAAGATGAGCTTATCTTTTAAGCACGGGGGTATTGGAGAAAAGGAGTACGGGGAGGAATACACCACAAGACTTTTGCAAGGGAATTGAAAAGCTAAAGCAGTTAGTAAGCATTGCTGCAATGAATAAATTCCTGGTTTCACAGCGGTCAAGAGTCTAGCTTGCTATTGTTCCCCTCTCCCCCTCGCCATGTTAGCTCACAGACCTCAGCCTAGCCACCGACAATTCGCCTGTATTTGGGAACAGATGCTTGATAATCTCTTTGTGTATTTATTGAATGCAATACAGACAACCTTTGAGAATGTAGACACCGCAAAACTTCATCTCCGCCATTTCCAGAATTTTCTAAGTTCAGTTTTTAGGTTCAATAAACTGAAAAATGCACATTTCTAATGTAACTGAATCGGTACTAACGATTTGCGTTCACTATATCCGAGTCCACTATAACTGGAGTCGATTGTATTTACTTTCAATTATAAAGTGATACCTTACAATTTATAATGCTTTTGCATAAAATGGTTTTTACTTCAATGAGATTGATTAGGCTGTAAAGCATTTTTTGCATTGATTTCAAGAAATGAATGGCTTGAGGCTTTTAAACTTTGGATAATTCGCCTACAAAAATGTACAGATGTTGGAAGAGATTACTTTGAACACTCCTAAAATTTGGTAAGTTTTAACACGCACCTCATATATGAAATACGGGGTTCAGCCTGAAATTTTGAAATATGATTAAATGGTGCCATATTTCAGACTGAACCCCGTATTTCCACAAAATCCCATATAACCACAAAATTAATTTATAAAATCCTTTAAGATTGGAAATGCTTTAAAATTAATTCAACTTACTGTAAACATTTGATTAAATCAAATAAAGAGCTCTTAACTCCTTGCCTAAGTAATATACAAGGGGTGATTAAATGAAAAGGTACGAAACGACGTAAAAACATAACAGGTAAATATTTGCATATTCCGCTATGGGAGAACGTAGTGAGACATCGCAGGATGGAATTGGAGTCTCTGACTGGGATCAGAGCATACGCAGGAGAGAGCAAAGTGTAGGGGCTGAGTAAAAAAAAACAATCAGCTACCCTTCAGTCAAATGCTCTGCAAAGTTTACTATCTGCAATCTGAATGATAGCATGTGTATCATCATAAATCACACAAACCAGTGTATAAAGAACAAGTTAATTTATTATAGTAAAAAACAATCCTTATGAAAAGCATTAAAAGAACAATATTAGTAAAAGGCAACAATAAACAGATAAACTTAACAACATTTTAAAGAACTACTATTACTAGACCTTCGGACATTTTACAAAAAGTAAACCCCTGACCTAACCATTACTACCTATACTAGGGAGGAGGAGGAGAGGCAAACTCCCATCTCCACACAGAACCAGTTGATCCAACTTGCACAGCAAAAAGAAAAGCCACTGCTTTTATACACTAACAATGATGTCATCAAAGAAGCTTCTAGAACAATCTAAGTTTAGTTGCACACTTGCTGCATGCCCAATACGGATGTAGGAAAGACATCTGATAGTTCATTTTCATGTGAAATAGGCACTTGAACACCAGCACACAAGCCTGTCACTCAGTTTGTGTGGTGCAGAAAAGCACCAGCACACAAAGCTGACACATCAAACATATTTCAAGCCAATATGCTGCCAAAACAAAATGTCAGGAGGTGTACAGGTTCTACATAGTAGATTGAATGCTAATTGAAGTTAAATTATTTAATGTATTATGAAATTTATCAAAACTTATTAAACATTAATGA
Organism: Cheiracanthium punctorium; assembly: GCA_038373885.1. Lineage (NCBI taxonomy): Eukaryota > Metazoa > Arthropoda > Arachnida > Araneae > Cheiracanthiidae > Cheiracanthium > Cheiracanthium punctorium. The sequence continues at coordinate 591,385 of JAWZYV010019925.1, read as the reverse complement.
AACTTTATTTTTAATTGCAAAACTTCAGGCTTTATTTTAATTAGAAGAAAAACTGTTTACTTGTTAAATTGAATTATTGTACAGGTGGATATTAGACATATATGAAGGGTGATATGATGAGGCTGGGAAGCACATTAGCTGTACTTCCAACACAAAGGCTCTTATCAAAAGCGGCGTCCAAATGATGCTGCAATCCGTCTGAGGACAGGATGGCGTTCGCGTTGCAAAATTTGACGATTGAGGAGCAGCGAGGTGTTATCCGATTTCTGACAGCGGAAGGTGAGAAACCGACAGCTATTCATCGCCAGATGGTGACAGTTTATGGGGAGAAATGTGTCTCTGATAAGTCTGTCAGAAAATGGAGTGCCCGTTTTTGTGCAGGCCGCGAGAGTGTGGGTGATGACCCGAGACCAGGCCAGGCAAACACTGTCATCATGAGTGATCTCATCAACAAGGTGGACACTCCAACGCCTACGCAGGTCCATCAAGAACAAAAGACCAGGGCTGCTCATGGAGGGTGTGGTTCTGCTCCATGATAGTGCGTGTTCACACGTCTTCAGAGTCACACACATGGAACTGGCCAAGTTCAAGTGGCAGACATTGGATCATCCGCCCTACAGTCTGGATATGTCACCCTGCGATTTCCATGTGTTTGGTCCACTGAAGAAACACCTGAAAGGGAAGCACTTCAACTCGGATGCTGTGATGGACTGGGTCTCGTCACGGCCACAGGAATTTTGGGAACAAGGAATCCTGTGGCTTGTGGGATCGTTATGCTCAGGCCTATGGTGTATATTTTGAATAAAGTCTACATTTGTACCCACCGTGCCGTTTCGTACCTTTTCATTTGATCACCCCTTGTATTTGAAAAAAATGTGCCAAAAATGAAATTTTTTCTCTTTAATTTCGTTAACTCCCAGCAAGCGCACACACGTTTAAATTACGTATTCCTCGATGTCGAAAATAGGTCGATGAAAAATTACAGCAAAAAATAGCGTTTAAAAGAGATCAAACATACATTGTGTTGTCGACGTTATAAAGAGCCGTTCGATTTTGGTCAGGGAGGCGGCTATCTTCGACTGTTAATGTTGGTCGCCCTCAAGAGGTCTATGATCTGTCTATACATCGCCGATTTTCCGCTCATGGCTTCGGCGGTCTGTGAGACCCCCCCCAGCCAGCCAAGAAGAAACATGCGATGGAGCATCGAGAAATTTTTTCAGCTTAGTTAATAGTCAGTTGAACGCCGAATAAACAGTGCAGGGGAGACAGAATTTACGGGGTCCTTTCTCACGACCTTTGACATGTCCACCCCAACCGTTTTCTCAGAAAACAGATGCTTTTTTTTTCTTTTTTGTGTGTGTATTCGTTCATGGTTTGCGTGGCTCGTACTTCGCAGTTTTTTATGCAAGGGCAGAACTCGCTCCAGCGTGTAGTCAATGGCTGAGCTCAGCTGCGCTACACAGAACAGTAAAATTTCCATAGTTTTAACTATAAAAGTGGATATTTTTCAATATCTCTTGGAATATTTTTCAAGTTCAATGCTAACACGATTTATCGTTAGCTTGGCATATTAATAAGTTTGTCTGGCTCTCTTTAAATTGTGTTGGCCGGTGATGTTATTAAAGTTTATCGGGGTAACTACAAATTTTAATTCCAGCCATCAAAATTTTAGAGGTGAGTTAAATAATTATTTAACTAATAATTATGTGCTTTGTTTCTTTTATTCATTTTCTTTTTAATTGCTAATTATAAGTCTTCTTATTTGTATTATAGAGTGAAATATAAAGGTACAATTGGCATAAAATCAACTGTTTACCTTAAGCATATGAAATATTTTTTCTCATTATAAGCACAAATTTACTTAATGTAAACTTACTATAACAAAAGTCAACTTATTATTGCATTATGGCATAACTTACAATGAAACAGATTAAAGCACTTTATGCAAAGTTTTTTTTTTCTTTTTAAATTGTATACTAATATGTGTGCATTTAGTATGTAATTTAAACCTATTTGGAGTAGTAAAATTGAACAAATCAAAGAATTAAGAGAGATAAATAAAAAACTGTTTGTGTAATGCAGTAGACAAAATTTTTCTCGTGGGAGGGTGAGAGGGGGGGGGATTTGTAGATAGAAAACTTCTTCATATTTTATTACAGGAAAACTATAATAAACTATGGAGATAAAAAAGCAGGCTTATTCGTCTAATAGAAGTGGTTCCTTGACGATTTCGTCGAATCCTGACAGTTTATAAACGTAGTAATTATGCCGGAATTCCAGACATTTAGAGAATATGTCAGTCACACACCATTTACATACGTCATGAAAGCATGGAAATTCAAACTTCTTGTCGGGTGCACATGCCGTTTAAAAGGAAACACTTTATATTTCTAAATATAATACATTATACTACTAGTTGTTAGCTAATGAAAAGCAATTTTGAATTAAATGATTAGAAATAACAAGTTTTAAATTAACTTCTAATCGTTTAGATAAAGTTATAAAATTTATATTCATAAAAGTTTGAACATAGACAAAAATATATTAAAGTTAAAATATAATCTTGATTTTTAATTTAACAGATAAGTAACTCGCACGAACAACTTATGTCACTAATTTACATTTTAAAGGGTTTCCATTTTTTCCCCCGGTACATTTTATTAATAGTTTTGGCTGTATTAGGTATTTTTAATAAAAGGGTGCAAAAAATTATTTAATCTACTCTTATAAACTATCTAAATATTTTCATATATTGGTTAAAAAGTAACCTTTTTTATATAAAATAAGTAAATTATATTTACTGTTAGTAAAATTGCATTTTAAACTGTATTCCTTACTTAACTAAATTTACTAATATTTTATTTAATTTTTAAGTTACTTTTTCACCATCTTTCACCAATATATTAAGATATTTAGATTGTTTATAACATTGAATTAAACAGCGTACCCCCCCCCCTTTTATTAAATATACCTACAGTAAAAACAATTCATAAAATGTACCGGGGGGAAAATGTAAACCCTTTAAAATGTAAAATAGAGACATAAGCTATTTATGCAAGTTACTGATCAATTAAATTCAAAAAATCAAGATTATATTTTTCTTTAATGTATTTTCTCTGTGTTCAAATTTTTATGAATGTATATTTTACAACTTCATCTAAACGACTAGAAGTTAATTTAAAACTTGTAATTTCTGCACATTTAATTAAAAATTACTTTTTATTAGCTAACAAACTAATATTAAAATGTATTATATAGAAATATAAAATGTTTCCTTTTTAAACGGCAAAAGTTCACAGGATCAGAACAGTTTGAATTTCTATTCCTTCACGACGTATGTAAATGGTATTTGTCTATTCTCTGAATGTCTGGAATTGCGGCATAATTACTACGTTTATAAATGGGCAGAATTCGACAAATTCTGCGAAGTCTTTAAAGGACGACTTCTATTAGACGAATATAAGCCGGTTTTCTCTGTCCTGTTGGAGCGATTCGACAAGGTATAACGTAAAATCAACCACTATGAGCTGAATTTTATAAACGGATTCCAAGAATCTGTCTCCCTTTGCCGTTATAGCGACGAGTGTTCGACCAATATCGGGGATTTTCTCTTCCTGGCGGTCACCCTTTTCCATTCTTACGCCGTAGTTAAGCGAGATTGTTATCTCTCACGGTCACCCCTTGCGGGTAATACGCCGTCGAGAAGTTCAGCGCTCGACGGGCAAACAGGTGGACATATCCAAGGATTTTTAACGTCGATGATTACGTCGAAACTACGGCGACGGCGACGTTAATTCGATGTATCGTGGCTGGCTGGGCTAACTCAGGTCATGCATTCCAAAATTGGTGGACTTGCATTGTCCGAACTGAGTAGATATATATAAGCAGGGAAATAGATGAAACACAAATTTTCATAGGAGCCATGAAATTTACCATGTCTATCAACATTTTAAAAAACAATTTATTTTGGAGATATAACTTTCACAACATAAGTTCTAACAGATAGGATTTTCGATGGTGAGGAGCAGTGCCTCACTGGCATTTATTCTGCCATTTTGCATAAACACACATTTGCTCTACTGGTTATGCATGGCATCCTGTTACTGGATCTACGAAATTACATCAATGATTGGCAATTAGATGGCCAAATCCAGCATCTTTCAATTATTCTGTCTGTGATTACTTGAACAAAATCTTGCAATATTCCTTTTTCTTGGAGAAGTACAAAATTTTCAGTACTAGGTAAATCCCAGATTGTTCAATCCACTCATCAAAGCTATAAAACGTTTAAAAAGTTTTCAATTGTACTCTGTTATTTCCTGTATCTATTATATTATTACAACCACATATATTAAATGATGTAACTGTACAATAAAAACACCAGATTACTAGCACTGGTATTGTTAAAACGGAAAAATACCCATTGTATTAGTCCAAATATAATGCAACATATTTTTAATGATCATTTACTGTTAAAAACCTGACTCGCATTAAATTTGAAGTCTAGAAAATAATTAAATTTGCTTCTTGTTACTTCCCTAACATTATCTAATATTACTTTATGTTACTTAATTTTATTGTCATGAATACAACCAGTATTATTACTTATAACATACTTGCTAACTCGTAAGGATTGGCTGTACAATGTATGCATTTTGAACATTTTGTACAGCGTATGATTTTTTGAACAAAGCTCAATATTAAATTCAGAACATAAAGTTGCATGCATTGAACTTTACTTAAATGCAATTTTTATGCTGTTCCTTTGCCAAATACGACGTTTGAAGTTTGCTGCACCAATTTTATTTTTAAGATTGGGAAACTAAATAAATTTAATTAAAAAAAAAAAGTGTTAAAAGAGAAATACAGTGCGCACCGGTTATAACGGACCTGGTATATAACGTACTATCAGTTATAACGTACCTAGAAGCCAGGTCTCGATTGAAGTCCTATATTTATAATGTTATTTAACTTTGGTTAAAACGTACTTATCAAAAGTACGTACTTCGTCTATAACGTACTTTTTATTCTGCTTTTCTTAAGCATTTTATCTCCTTTTTCGCATAAATTTCCGTACGTTCAAAAACACTCATTGTCAGTTTCCAGATTCTCTGGTGAGATGAATTGTGCATGAATGAAAGGAGCGATCTTTTATCTTCGGCATTCATCATGTAAATGCCTTCTGAAAAGCCCTATCTAGAATGATTCTGATGATAGTGAAGAAGAAACAAAGGAGCCTATACCAAACATACCCGACGCATTAAATGCTGCAAAAACAGCATCACAATTTTTTGAGTGCCGCATGATGATGCAGTGACTCAACAGAAGTCTATTATGGATATCCAAAACGGTATTTTTAAAGTAGCATCTGCCCATTTAAAACAAAAGAAAATTACAGATTATTTATCTCACTAAAAATTGTAAGTGATAAAGAATTTTCTGTTTTTATTTAATTTAAATAATCAGACCTGTTTAAAACACATATTACAGAGACATTATGAGCCCACTTTCTTTTTTTGTGTAATATTGAATCTTACCAGCGGTATTTCTTAAAACGTACTTCGGCTATAACGTACTGCTTTTTCAGGTCCCGTGAGAGTATGTTATAACCGGTGTCTACTGTAATTTTCATTGAAATGAGTCCAATAATTTGGTCAGCACTGTACTAAGTATAAAGAACACACGCAGTAAAGTATGGAGGCAAAGCTGCCTGTCTTAATAACTATTTTTTGTAGTGTATTAGCTGAAAAATATAAGGAGAACAAAATCCACTCGTGCAAATTCCTACTAGCTTGATCAACACTACATAGTTTGAAGACAATAGTAGGAAAAAGAGCAATTAAGATAGGTAAAATAAAATGTATTATAAGCATACATACTTCCCATGCCTATTTCTTGTAACAATGATGGTTTTCAGCTGCCCATCACTACAACAAAGATGACAATATGCATGCCTAGATTTTTTTAGTACTGGTTTTACTATTCTAGGAAAATGCTGTGAGACTGCATATGAAAAATAAAAATCAAACTTTAAGTTGATTGGCAACTTTATTAAAATGTATCAAATAATCAACTTGAAATTATAATAAACAGTATGGTTTAAACTTTTGAATTATAAAGACAAAAAACACATTTAACTTCGTAAAAACTGTAAATAAAAGTTTCTTTTTTATTTTCATCTTCCATAATACAACTTGCATATGTACAAACATTCTTGAAAATTAAACTTACCATCTGCTTCTTGTGATCTGGGACCTTTCTTAATCACTACATATGAGATCCAATCATTCGCAATCACTTTATCATGCTAAAAAATAAAGGTTTAACATATTAATGTAAAACTATTGAATTAATAATTTTAATTTTTCTTAATATTAGAAACCATAAATCACTAAGTATTTAATTGTTTTACAAAACACTGAACAAAATGACAAATTTCAATTCTCCAGGTCGAATAAGTCTTGAGTCACATTGCAACCTCATACGATTTCTATGCCATGCAGAATCACTAAGTTTTTTGAAATTTAATATCTTGGAAGTAAATTTATTGAAAAATATGAAAATTTTCAATTTTCATAATGCATCATTACTACCAGTAAACCAAAAATCATCAATATCTAAAGACTTTTTTGTGTTCATTAGTTGTTTTTACATCCAGTTATACCTATATAAAACATTATCCTAATATAGAGTTACTCTGATCACTGGCTCACTGATTATTCCTGTTCAACCACTCTAAGATAAAACTTTTACCACCATTACTCCAAAAAGATAAAAAAGTTAAGCATGAAAAACATAGTAAAATTTACACCACTTTATGACTGGATTAAAATTTTTCACCATTTTCAGCTCTATTTTATACCCAAGAGTAAAAAAAGTTAATAATTTGAATGACAAAATTAGGTATCACGAGTGATATAGACAGTGGTGGCTCCTCCATTTGAGCACATGAGCACATGAAACCCCAGAGGAAAAACTAAAGAATAAACACATTAACAAATGAAATTTAAAAAAATATATTAAGTACATTTCTAGATTTTTGTGAATTTAAAACATGAGTTTTACTCTCCCCCACCCGCCACTATTATTAAGTATGTTTATTATAGCTAGCGCACTGTATCATAGGTTACTACAGCATAGTCTTTCATCGCTCGCATGTGGGGTCGACCAATTGGCTATCTGAACCCGTCTCTGAGGAAAGATGTCGAGAGAGTTGCAGAAGAAGCAGGGCGCTTCCGTTCGCACACTTTTATTGTGCTCATGGAAATGAAATGGAAGATTTTTTTGCCGTTATCTCCTCCGGATTTTCTCTTGGTTTGTGGTGTTTGGTTAGTTAATCCATTTTTTTCCCCCCGTTTTCTTATTATTTTCTTTATTTTTATCATTTTTCACTACAGTATTTTTTATGAACCAGTGTAAATAATTAAGATGGGAGTCAAATAAGTGTTTCGGAGCAGCAGCAATGACATTTTTCAATATTATCCTTTGAAAATAAATTGAAATAAAAAATCAAGACAATGTTTTTGCTAAAACTTATCTTGGTGACCAAATGTAAGACCAAAGATGACTTGTTTTCTTTCAGTTTTGTGCATTGTTTTACTTTAACTGCTAGAAATACAAATATATTTTAACTTGTAAGGTATGTTGTATCTGCATATTTAATTTTCGAAATTAATTTTGTGAACCTCCATTTAAATAGCCCATGAGCCGCCACTGGATATAGACATCATATTGAAGTTATGGTAACAATGGCTTTGAAGGGAAAATTCCAATTCCGATTTGTTTTTCTAGATTACCCAGTTAAACGTTTTCAAAAATATGTATTGTCTGATATACTAAAAACTTGCAACTTTTATTAATATTTAACTGCCCTTTTTCATATCCTTTAGCTGTTTTTTGAACTTGCAGTAAAGCACCATTTATACATTTCTCATTTATAAGCTTTTACATTTATGCATTGTCTTCGTGAAGTCCCAATCAATTCCAATTCATTTTAATGCAAAAGTGCTTTTTTATAAGATGCACAATTTTGGTTATATATCGTTTTTCACTTTCCTAAACTTTAAAATTTTTCTGTCTCAGTCATTACTTTCCTAAATAGAAGAAACTTTTCCTACATAGAATGCCTAATAAAGGATGCAAGGAGGGATGTACCTTTAATTACCTTCCTTTAAACACACAATTGACTATATCGAAAAGCTTTGTCAGAACACGAGTGAAAAAACATTTCATGAGCTTAATTCAATCCTTAATACATTAATAATCAAAGACAATCAAAGGACTATGAAAGATTTTATTTAAAATTCAAGTCTGTATGGAGTATAAATTACATCATAATTGGTATGATTTGTTCAACTTTTATGATAGGTGTTTCTTTCTTTCTTTTTTCTCCTAATTTAGTTATTGTTTTCATTGTGCTAATACCTGAAAAATAGTTAAAATTATTATATTTATATAAATTAACATTAGTAGTGTTAAACGTGTAATGCAATGTAAGGTGTTTATTAAAGTTTCAGTTATGTGTCATTTCATTTATACATCGTTTTACATCGGTCCCTTGAAAGACTTATAAACGGTGCTTAACTGTATTATCATTGATACAACGAAGAAAAGTAACAAAAAATAAATGCACACACTTCCCTATTTTTTTTCAAAATTTTTGTGATTACAATACTTCCTTTATTATGAAGAAGGAAATAATAAATTAAAATAAAATAAAAATAACAATGCTTACATTTCGTGGATATAATGGATGATATGGAACAGTAAAGCCACAGGAACTGTTCTTTTTTTCCATAAATTTGGGACATGGAAAATCATGTGGACACTGTTAAAAAATAAATAGATAAATTATAATTATAAAATTAAATGCTTTTTAATTATGCATTTTTGTATACCAATTCTGAGAAAATGTAAGTTTTTATAAAGGTTTAAATTTTGGGATTTGCAAAAGTTACAATTTCACATCATTTAAATTAAAAAAAAAAAAGCTTTTCAATAAATGCTTCTGAAGAAACTTAGGGTTTATATAAAAAGATAAAGGACCTTGCTATCAGAAAAAGATCACAGTTTTTGTAAGAAAAATGTAGTACAAGTTTTAAATTTTAATAACCAGGTTGCACGAGACTTTTAACACTCTTTCATAAACAGTATCTGTAGAATCTTGTGACTTTCCTCCTGGAAGAGAAAATTTCTGCGCGATTGCAGCGCCACTGTGTGAGTATGTTTTACTTCAGTATGTTTCACTAGAGATAAGAACCAGATGTAATCACAGACAGGCATGTTCGCATGAATAGCATGGCTAAACTTTTAAAACCTCTGTCTTAAATGTATATATGTAAATTAAGCATAATAAATTAATCCAGAATGAATGCTTATGAACATTTATAGACAAATCACAGTCACTAAGGAAGTTTAGAAGGAATTACTCCAACAGTATCTTCTAAAAAATTATTTAAAAATAAAAATGCATATTCTAATAATTTATTTTAGACAATGTCAAATAAAATAATTGCAAAACTCTTGAAACACCTTGTAAATAACATATCTTTCATAAAATGTGACATTGAAAGCTATATATTTTCTGTTTATGTGAGATATATATTACACTGCAATCAGTTTTCTGTTTAAAACAATTTAAGAAATCTTATAATTTTAGGGAAAGCAACTTAAGAAAAGTTTAAAGAGCATAAGATAGCAAATTTCATTTTTAATTAGATTTAAAACTTGAATCAGAATCATAGTTTTTAATTATACATTTTCAGAAGAACAACTACATAAATATTGTGTTAGAATTTTATTAGTCTTTAATCCAAGAAAATTTAACTAAATCTTGTGTGTGGAGGTAAATGTTAGGACATGTTATCTTACAGCTAATAACAGATATATATTCAAACACTGCAAATTATCACTTTAAAAACAGATTTTAAAACTAAAGGATTGTTATTAGATAATTAAAAAAAATACTTAAAACATATCTTCAAATTAAAAACTATTGATGGATTTTATGTGGATATCAGAGCAATGCAACATTACATACAGGACTAATTACATGAGCTCCAGAAGTATATGAGGCAAATTCTGGTGAATCATCATTTTCAACCTAAAATAAAACAAATTACATTTTATATTATATGAGACATTATGGATCATACTCACAGATTATCTCAAAAACACTGACCTCAGTTTTTATTTCTTAAATATTGATCTTAGATGACTATTAAAAAAAAGGAAAAAAAATTCAAAACTGCATAAAAAAATAAAATTTTATGAAGTCTTAAAATTTTCAGCATATTAAATTTAAAGGGAAAAAATATATATGACTCATTCAAAAATGCATTTACAATTGGAAAAATGTGGCCCATTCATTAATAAGGCGATATATACATAATTTCAGCATAATTAAATGTTCCTGAGATGAAAAAAATAAATGCTGATTTAAACCACTTTTCAATGTCTCAACAAGAGTAAAAAAAAATCATATCAGTAGATCAGGTTTCAGGGGTTATGCACAAATTAAAAGAGAAAACAATGATTACATCAATAAATAATTTTGCTATTAATTGGTGCAAAAGTATCTAAAGTTTATAGAAATAATAACTTTGCATAAAATACAGTGAAACCTGTGTATAATAATACTGTAGGGACTTAAAAGAAATATCATTATAGACAGTTTATCGTTTTAGACAGGTTAAGCTTTTCTACATTATTTGAGCATTAAAGGTGTTTTCTAACAATCAAAATAAAGGTAAAATAGATTTACTGTGGGGAAAAAAAAAAACACTTAATCATCAATGTATATTAATTTTGGTCTGATGAATTTACTTTCCAGAAGTGGACGAGAATGTAAATTTTTAACCTATTACCTTCTTTTGATTTGAGGTTTTGCTGTATTATGAACCCCAAACTCTTTGTGTGCTTTCATCTTTTGATGAATTGAAAGTTTCATTTAAAATTTTTACTAATAATATACAGTGAGCATAAAAGGTGGGCATAGTAATTTTATCAAGTTATAGCATAAACATGATGTCACTAACGGACACCACATTATCATTTTGCTTATTCAAAATGAAATTGCAGAAATCAAATCTAAGCTCTTTGTCTCCAGGCAATAAATCTTGTACCAAAACGGAGCGATATGGATATGCACCATATGCACTTAAAATATTCCATACTTGCGATTTAGAATAACCACATACTTTGCTAAGGCTTCTTACACTAGACTGTGGATGAGTGCGAGCATATCCTAGGACATCTTCCACAGGCACGTGCTTTGTTAAATCCATGATGCTTCTTAATCTTTTATAATTTACAATGCTACCGGTTTCCAGTTTCTCTTAAAAGTGTCACTACGTTTGATATTGTACTAGCAGATGGGTGATTGTCATTCGGAAATTTTATAGCATATTGATTTGCAGCCTCTCGCTTATTCCGATGAAATTCTCCGTAAAGTAACACCATTTCAGTGTATTCATTAGTATTAAACATCATCTTTTGTTTTTTATACTCAATAAGCTACGAATTCAAACATCATGAACTTTAGACAAGCACTAACAAAGTAATTTAAACAACAGTTTTTGAACTCCAGTAAAATATTAAAATTTAATGTTTATCGTCTGTTGCCATATCATCAGGAAAACTAAATCTCAAGCAATTGTTATTTGCCAACCATTTTACCTTAAACATGATATTTCATTTCAATTTATTCAAATACACTCAAAAATTTGTTAAAAGTTTAGATGCTTTATCTTTTTAATAAATTTCTCATTGTTTCAACAAAATATTTTTTTCATTCACACAACTTACTAAAATTCTGCTACTTCATTTAGAGAAAAGATTTTCGAAAGACGGATAAATTTTTCTATAGCGTCTCTATAACCTTCTGCTAATAGATTAGTATTCTAAAAATAGTTTTTCTTTTTATTCCGCATTATGACAGAAAAATTAAAATCTATAATTTAAAATTTCAATATTTATACAGTCCCCTAACGGTTCATGGTAACGGGACATTTTTTAGTGTGGAAAAGTGACTTAAGTCACAATGTTTGTTGCTTCATAACTCTGTGAATTTTGGTTGTATAAGGATGACATTTTTTTTATTGTGCATGAAATTGCATACAGAAAATTTTTCTAAATATAGCTGATAGGACCGGGGGACCGTATAAAAATTTTAATTTCGTAAATTTTACAGGAATTTATTTATTGACTTCAACTGTTTCTGATATAATAGATTATACAATTTAAAGCATTTTTGCAATTGAAACTATGTGTCTCTGACTAACGGTTTAGGGAATAGTCATTGGACAACATCAGCACTGAATACCCTGTATACAAATTATATTTTGACTATAGTATCAATATAAATTATTGACAATGACATAAATTATTTGATAATGATTACATTAATCTAGCCTTCGCTTGTACATACTAAAGTTTTGTACTTGGCTGTGCCATTGATTAGAACATTTCATTTGAGTTGAGGTGTTAAGGAAGACACTGTGAAGTTATATTACATATAACAAGTGTTATGTACAGCTGCGGAAAAAAAAAAAAAAGTCCCACTTGTACTTTTTTCGGCAGTTGTTCGTCGCACAGCAAAGTTACAGATACCGATCGTTTACGATTGATGTACACTTTAATTTGCTATGCATAAAAATTGCATAAGGGCCATCTACATATTAAAATTCGCACCAACTTTTTTTTTTTTCAATAGCAACCCCTAGATTTCAATTTATATTTCAAAAATTTAGCTCATTTTAAACCCGGACACCAATTTTTAATAAATTTGGACAGAAAATGAGTGAGTTATGAGCACCCAAAATCCCCCTCCCCCTATGTTAAAATATTTTTTCATACTTCAATTCATATCTCATATAATATTGGTAGTAAGAAGCCGATTTTTATTAGTACTATTAGAACTAAACGACCCAAACATAATTTATTATTATGATTTTTAATAAATTATTAATATGAATTATGAATTATTAAATTAATATTTAAAAAAAAATATGAATAGCGACCTAGCCAAATTTCGATGGAAATAAATGCAGAAATTAATATTACATGGCTGTGCAAAATTTCAAATTTTTACGTTCAGTAGTTTAATTAATATTAAATAAAATGTGTTATTTTCATGAGTTAAGGGACCATATATAAATTTATTAAGTGAAAATTGTTTGAAAATTGCATAAAATAAACGTAAAATAGATTTATTTTGTGCAAAAACACAGTAAAAGATACCAGTATTAAAAATATCAAATTTTGAAGCAAATAAATTAGAGGTTTTTACAGTTTGATAGGGATTCTATAAAGCGTGTATTGTTGCATCCGCTACCATATTCCCCAAAATAAAATATTTTCCAGCTATAGAATTAGATGCAGTAGATGTATGTCTTCTAATACAACGTCCTATTTCTGAAAAACTAACATCCTCAACTTTCCAGGCGTGAATGTGACCTTTTTTAATATCGGAAACATTAGGTCTTTGGACTTCCCCATACTTTATCAAACATTCAAAATCACATTTTTCTGTCTAAATTATTTCATCTAACTATAAATTAAAATACCGCCAAAAGTCTTAAGAATATTGCACATTGCAGACGATAGTATTAAATGAAGAAAGTGAAATAACAAACACAGTGATAATATTGGGTCGGCAAAAAAGTAATTGCGTTTTTTACAGGAAATTCAAACAAATAAATTTTCAATCATGAAACCATTCTTCAAGTTCGACCATAGCTGAGTAATATTCAAGCTTGTAGTCAGAAGAGCAGAGAACAGCCTCTAACTCCTGCCAGCATTTCACCTATCTAAGAGAACCATCAACGGAAATACTCAATAACAATTTCAAAATTACAAAGATTTTCAAAATCGTGAGCAGTCATTTTGCATTTTCCCCTTAAATCATGTGTAGGAACCAAGGAAGTTATGAACTCACGGGTCATTTGGACCACAGACTAAATATTCTATTCTACCTTTGATATTCTCAGTACAAAAACTTTAAGAGAGATGGAAACAATATTTTCCTTGAAAATAATATTAATTTCTTTTAATTCTCGCGAGCGAAATTAATGAAAGGCTAAAAGTTCGGAACCTAAAAAATAGCATTTTTCAATTTGCAGAAAGTCCCTTAAAAACGTGCAAAAATTAATTTGCAATATCTCCGGAAATTATCGTAGAAAATTGGTGAAAATTTATATTTAGGGTAATTTGAAGGTTTTCTTTCGTTTAATAAAGTCAAAATATGGGGTTGCCATTGAGAAAAATGAAGTTGGTGCAGAATTAAATATGAAGACGACCCCTGATGCAAATTAAATTAATAGTAAATGAAAGTACAAGTTATTTGCAAACAAATGGTATTGGTATATATAACTTTACTGTACGATGAACGACGGCGAAATAAAGAGCAAGTGGGACTTTTTTTTTCCACAGCTGTACATCAAAAGATAATTTTATAAAAAAATATGTATTATATTTTACCTTTAATACATAATCTCTTGCATCTAGCACACAAGAAAAACCAGCTACAGTTCCAAGTTCAATAATAACCTGAAATAAATAAAATGGTCAACTATTCAAAATGTATAAATGGTCAACTATTCAAATAAAATGGTCAACTTGACAAAAGCCAAACATTTGTAGCAGCTACCTGTGACATACAAGATTTTTTTTTTTCTTTTCTATGTGCATATGGTCGAAATCAGAGTTTGCATAGTTGGAGTTAGAGTGAAATAATTTGTTAAGCTGCAGTCAGAGCCATAGTTGCATGATTTTTTGACCAGGCCTTCTTTGGATTTTGTAAGCACACACATTCAACAAGGATCACAACACTGTGAGTCATTCTCATGGATTGCTAAATAATGACAATTGTTTGACATGCATGCCAACAGGTTTAAGCATTATTTAACATCTACTGCACCGATTCATAAAGATATATTTTTTTTTTTTATAGATTTTGTGATATTATATTACTGAGAGCTGTTTCCTCATTGACTGCCTTTACATTTTCACAGTTTTGAGAATGTTTATTAAATGGTACTTGTGAAGTTATTCAAACTTATTTATCTTTACTTATTATAAAAGGTGTCTGTGTGTGTGTGTGTTTGTCGGCAGTGTTACGGACAAACGGCTACACCTAGAAACACCAAATTTGGTACTCGGGAAGATGTAACTATGTAGTTGTGCACCTCGAAGCGATTTTTTCAAAATTCGACCCAGAATTTTTTTTATTTTATGTTTTATGCAATTTTTGGCATTTTTTCTCACCTAATTCGTAATAATGGCAGAAATTACGCTTGCAGCAAAACGGCATTTGTATCATCGGATAGAGGAGAACATTTTCTTTTAAAAACAGTTTGTTCTGAATACGTAACATGATTTACTGATTTTTAGTAATTTTTTTACTAAGCATCTGCTTTGGCGAATTTTTTCATAAAATAATTTTAAAACTGTCGCATCTTGAATTCTATCCGTCATAACTTTTTGATATTTTGACAAATCATGAAAAATTATTTTCTCCCTCTTTTAAAATAAAAACGAAAAAATTCTGTAAATTAGATGATTTTTTACGAATTTTAATGCAGCCTAATGTTTAGAATTTAATAGCATCAACGCGATCTTACGCCGTTTATTACATTGCGATCATGGCACGAGAATTTATGTTGGGTTGTTGCCAGAAAAGGATTAGAAAAAAGGGTTTTTTCTAACCAATAGAGTTTTTAAATGGGATATCTAAATTTCAATTCACAAGTGAGGATCGATGACGTCAGTTACTTTAAGATACGTAAAAATTACACCATAATTTTAACTCATTTATTCCAGATCTATTTTCAACACAGGGAGACGATATTTTGATTAAAATTTATCGTAGAAATAAACTAAGAAATTCACGATTATTATTATTAGAAGTGGTATTTTAATCCGGTGCTTATTTAAAAATTGAAATGTGTTCACGGGTGCTGAAAATGTTCATTTTAAAAGTTACAAAGTTCGTTTCAAAGCGCGATATATTAAATTTTTTCTATTTACTATTTTTATTTTTGGCATTTAATTATGGTGCAGGCATTGCCTAACATATGCATGCAGGTTGCGAGTATAGTTTTATTTTAAGGTTGAATTATGTTCCTCCATAAAGGTCCTACATAATGCAAAGTTTTAATGATACCGTTTGAAAACTACTATGCGAAATATCGAAATTAACTCCCTCAACCAACCGGGGCATCCTTTACGGCAGTCAAACAGTGACGTCATAAATTTAAAAAATGCACAAAATTTGTAAACTCTGCAACTCTAACGCCCTGTCACAATTAAAGTGGGAATAAGTATAGCTCCTTGAGATTACACAGTTTGATGCTTTTCAGGAGAGAGGACTATGGAGGATATAAAAGATATCGCTATATTAGTTACATGGATATTTAAAATGGCACCCCTTGGATATTTTCTCCCCACGGTAAGATGAAATGGTTTGCGGCGCTAAATATGCCAATCTTATAAAACTATGCATAAATTAAATATATATGGCAAGTTTCCTTAATGGCAACCATTATGTGAAATGATTATTATTTATGCTAATGCGTAAATTGGAAAGAATCACCATAGAATCAAAAGATCCCATTGGGGCCAAATAATCTAAGCTGTTTCTTTTAATCGAGCCTTGAAGAAGAAGAAGCGAAGATAGATTGTGTTGATATATGTAATAGGTAGTATTAGTAGATTTGTAAGGATAATATGAATAAATCACAATATACCACGTTAATAAATATTTCATGAAATTAAAAGTGTTTATCCTTTTTCAACGGTTGTCTTACAACCAATTAAACGAAAAGTAATTCTAATTTGCATTAATATATCACACAGTAATTTCAACAGAGGATATTACTTGAACTTTAAAAAAAATGAAATTCTGTTTTGTCACATGCAGATATGATTTTAGTAGCAAATTATTCTCTTCTTCCCGTATGAAGAGTGGGTAAGCAGCTATTTAAAAAACATCTCAAAAAATTGAAAACAGCATAAATGAATTCAGAAGAACTCAAAACGTGTAAATACACCAAAATCTCGTGAAAAAATTCAAGTCGAATTTTTTCATGATTACAATACTTTCCTTATATGGTACATGTTCGGAAAGAAATAAATAGTTGTCCATTTCATGCAGTGTCTTAGGTATTTAATGCTACAACTTGAGTCTAAAAAACAGTATGATGTAGAAATAAGACATTTTGAAAGCCAGGAGTTCTCTTCAAACCATTAAGCTTTCCACTTTTTTGATAGTGAATGACACTGACGTAGTTTCTTGAGTCATTATACTGCAATGATGCCAGGTTAGTACTCATGACGCAAACTTTACATCAAGAGTCAAATAATTTTGCTCTTTTTTTTTTTTTAAATTCCACATCACGAATAAATTCGAATTACACATGTAAGGAAAATTTTCGTTTCCTACCGTAAGAAGAACGGGCACGCAGCTAGTAAATAACTAAAAGGACCAAACATCTACAAGATTTTTTTTTTCTCCAATTTGTCCCCAAAATGTAAAAAATCAACTGGGGATGATTTTTAATTATTACATTGTTTTTAATTAGATTACTGTTAATTATTCATTAATTATAAAACGTCCCCAATTCCATGTTCAAAAATCTGGTTACCTTTTATAGAACAGGATTTTACAAATGACTTACTGAATTTAACTAAATCAACTCTTAAAATAAATTCAACTATGAGGACCATGTGCTACATGAAAGGTGAGCTAATATGAGCACAAATGAGAGAGGTAAAACCCAGACAATATCACTTTTTCTTTTTTTAAGTATAATATTAAACATGGATGAAAAAATAGTACAAAAACACAGTTACTTAACTCTTATGACTATGTGACTAACATGTATGAGTAAAAACATGCAAATGATACAGATATAATCCACGGTAAAATAAAAGACAATCACACACCATTTCTAAAATCAGTTCACAAAAGTAACTTTCAGTCACAATACATGGCCATCATCAGTTTGAAATGACTTCCTTCTTATTCTGCCAAAATAAGTTGCTCTACCCCTTGTCTTTTGGCACATAGGGGATATTGTAGACTGCATCATCAGTTGATTGAATTTCCACGTGATAATAATAATAATTACTATTTTTATAATTTGCTAATTTTTCTATATTATTGAATTCTAAGTGATGATTTGATAGGTGAGATGGGGTTGTTAAGAAAATATGTGATAAAGCTATACTAGGTTTTCCATATTTTAAATCTTATGATGTTCCTTTTTTGGAGGCGGTTCTATTCTTTTTTACTTTACTTTTAAATTTCTTTTATTTCTTTTATTATTATTATTATTATTATTTACTTTTAGTTTTATATTGGCATCACTAAAAGACCATGTTTTAAATTTGAAACATACAACTGTGTTAAAAAATTACCCCAATGAATTAGTTGTAAAGGATTTTTATATGCTAATATTAGAAATTAAATGTAAAGAAGTTTCACAGTAATGCTTTTCTTTTTTAATTTTAATCATTTAAAAAAATGAACTGAAAGAAAAATATTTAAATAAGAACACCTACCAAGTAGTCTTTGGTTTTCCTCCACAATGTATCAATAACTTTTAACCTTTCTACAACACTTTGAAGTTCTTGTAATGAAAAGGCACTTACAACTAAATCATATTTTACCTGTATAAGAAATAAGATCAAACATAATTATGTATTAAATAAAATATCAAACAAAATTATGCATTATTAAATATGATATTACACCCAGAGTTGGACAGTATTGCTAATACATGTATTTTGAGAATGCATTTTAAAACACATTTTCAAAGTATTTTGTATTTTCAAAATAACAAAAATTAATTTTGTATTCTGCCATTAAATTAATTGTAACACCACAAATTTCTCAACATGTGCAAATGAAAATCATAAAATTGCTGATTTTCACTTTTCCACCCTTCTCGGGTTAATTTATGAGTGCACCAGAATTACACGTGGTATCGTAGCTGAAGTGTTAGGATAGTCTTAAAAAACAAAAAGCACCTTTTCCTTAACACAACTATTAAGATTACTTTTGTTATTCTTGTTAAAATGTACTATTTAAATAAAATAAGTTGGGGCCTTCAGTGGAAAATTTAGTTTCTTCTTAATTCAAATCCTATAAAAATTTTGCATATATTTTGCACTTTGTATGAATTTTGAAAATACATGCATTTTGTATTTTAGTGTTTGAATCAGTGTATTATGTATTTTGTATCGAAAATACATTTTCGGTGTATTTTGCCCAACTCTGATTACATCCATATGATTAAAGGTGCAGAATCCCATATAATAAAGTCAGAGAGTAAACAACGTTTGTCAGTGGATGGGTTTGTAACTTTAAAACATGCTTTCTAGCAATTTTTCAGAGGTAAACATTTGTAAACATGTGAATAACTTAAAAGAATCAGCAAACAATTTAGAGATGTCATTTTGCTGACTTAAATTTCAAAACTGATATTAGTGCAGATGATATTTATAGAACACTGAAAAACAGGCATCATAGTTGCCATTTTTGGAGATTTTCAACTGTATAAGCTAATTTAGGATTTTGAATCCACAAGATGGACAAAATGTTACTCATTTATTTATATTGACATATTTAATTAAAACATCATTTGCATGAAAAAAAGAGAGAGAGAGAATAAATGATTTTTTTTAGGTAAAAAGGACTTACGAATGACAACAGATATATGATTTTATTTTTATGAAAGAATAAAGTTGAGGTGTGCCCAGTTTAAGGCTTGGTGTAATTTACTAAGAGAATGGGGAGAGGGATGCCATTTTTATAAGTAGTAGTTTTCTAACTTACACACAGTTATTATTAGAATGGGTTCCTCATTCACCTTTTAGTTTTTTTAATAGATATATTGGCAGAATTTGCACCAAATCAATTAAATTAATTTTGATTTGGGGAATCACACAAATTGATCAGACAACCAAAATTCTCACCTATTATAGTTTTGTGATTGTGTGAATCAATGAAACACAATTGGAGCACAGATGAGTTTTAGCTGCAAATTTAACCTTTTACATGCCAATGTTCTTATTTTGGAACACCATATTTAATATTTTTTGAAAACTGAACTGTTATGTCTATCAGTTTGAAAAAAGTTGAAGGTTCTCTTAGACAGGAGTGAGAATTTGTTGTCTGGTACGGAAAAAACACTCAAAATACTGGTAGTGTTTCCTGTTATAAGTAAATTTTTATGTGTGTTTTTTCACAAAGTTTTTATTTATTTTATTTCTATTCTCTACTTTTCTGACTATAAGCTTGAAAGTTACTCAGATACGGTCACTGGAACATGAAGAATGGTTTCATGATTGAAAATTTATTGTTTGAATTTCATGTAAAAAATGCAATTACTTTTTTGCTGACCCAATATTGTCACTGTGTTTTTTATTTCACTTTCTTCATTTAATATTATTGTTTGTAGTGTGCAATATTTTTATGACTTTTGGCAGTATTTTAATTTATAGTCAGATTAAAATTTAGACAGAAAAATGTGATTTTGAATGTTGATAAATATGGGGAAGTCTAAAGACCTGATGCTTCAGATATTTAAAAAGGTCAAGTTCATGCCTAGAATGATGAGGATGTTAGTTTTTCAGAAATAGGATGTTGTATTGAAAGACATATATCTACTTCATCTAATTCTATACATGGAAAATATTTTTTTTCCCGAGAGAAATAGTAGCAGAAGCAACAATAGACGCTTTATAGAATCACCATCAAACTGTACAAACCTCCAATTTATTTGCTTCAAAATTTTCTATTTTTTAATACTGCTAACTTTTACTATTTTTGTGCAAAAGAAATCTAATTTACGTTTATTTTACGCAATTAAGGAAAAAAAAAAGTCATTTATTAAAATAATATGTGGTCCTTTAACTCGCGAAAATAACACATTTTATTTAATATCAATTAAACTACTGAAGGTAAAAATTTGAAATTTAGCACAGCCATGTAAAATTACCCTCTGCATCTATTTCCACCGAAATCTGGCTAGGTTGCTATTTATAATTTTTCAAAATATTAATTTAATAATCCATAATTCATCATTATAACAGTAAATTATATCTATAATTCTAAAACTATGTCTTTAAAAATCAGAAACTTTGACAAACAATTTTTTGGAAAAAATATCTGTATTATTTTACAGAAGAAAGTCTTTTTAAATTCTTGCAAATAATACAGTGAAACCTGTGTATAATGATAAAACTGCTTAGAACAATAATTTATCTGAAAATAAGCACTCAAAAAACTGGTGTTATAAGATAAAATAAATAAAAACTTTGTGAAAAAAAGCACACATAAAAGGTTACTTCAAGGCATAACGATCGTTTTGACCGAAAATTCGTTCGGTCTTCCGTCAAACAGAGCAGAGGGAACGCCCTCTGCTCTGTTTGACAGAAGGGTTTGTCTGAAGAAGACCGAACGAATTTTCGGTCGAAACGATCGTTATGCCTTGAAGTAACCTTTTATGTGTGTTTTTTTCACAAAGTTTTTATTTATTTTAATAATTTATCTGGTCTCAATGAAATTCCCATTTACTCAATGTATTTTGGACCTTCTACAGCGATATTCACTTTTTACATGCACCCGTCTATAACAATATATAATAAACAATAACACTAACAATAACAATATATAATAAACTATAACAATAACAATATATAATATTTTTAATTTGGAAAACACTGCCAATGGTCCAGAATGTACGATAATAAAAGATCGCATTATGGGAGTCAGTGGCGTATGCAAGGGGGGGGGTTCAAACTCCCCCCCCCCCCTTGAAGGAAGTCTGCATACGCCACTGATGGGTTGTGTTGTGGGATTAAGGCCGATTAGCTACGCATGGGCTCTAGGCCTTTGGGTGGGGTGCCCTCCGTGGCGGGTCTTTCTAAGGGGTCCTAACCCGTATTTACGCTGAGTTTCGGAGAAAACCACGGAAAACTCTGAACGACGCCACTGATGGGAGTGGAAAAAGCCCTTTCAGTCCTAAAGAGCCTTGTTGCTCTTATTTTGATGCCGTATAGCCTAAGCCTTTAAATTTGTGATAGCATGGCATAAAACATTGGCATTTGAAGAAAAGTTATTGTTTTTGTAATGCTATAAGAAAATAAATTTTACATGCACCTTTTATACATATTTTTATGTATATTATTAGTAAAAATTGAAATATAAAATTTCCACCTTATTGAATCATAAAAGAAAGTTTATTATAGTAAAATCAAAATCAAAAGAAAGTAATTAATACTTTATGTACATGCGATGAACTTCTATATAACAGATTCATCCCCTGAACTTAAACACTTTGCAAGCTGTACCTATTTATGACTGAAGTTTTATTTATGCACAGGAAATGTATTTTATCTTTATTTACATAACACTACTCAACAGCCATTTTGCCTCTGGAATGTGATACATCAATTAGCATGTATTTTGGTGTGTAGAATCCGAATCTACCTTTCAAAATGCTCTAGCACGTAAGATTTTTGAGTTTTTAAGGATTTGTATTTATTTTTTTCTTAATTTCACAACTTTCCATTCTTTTATTTTAATGTTTAATTTTTTTTTCTAAAGTTTGGTAAAGAGTGCTATAAGATCAACAAATTGTCACTTGATGTCAGATGTTACACAGGAAAGTGTTATTCATTAGATGGACAGATAATCCAGAAGTGCGAAATAAACATTATGACCTAGTGAATGTTGAAACATGCATGGGGCAATTACTATCGTATTTATCTCAGGCTAAGAATGTATTGAGTTTTTTTAAATAATTGAGTGTTTCTATTGAGAAGTATTTTTATTTTAAAATTTGACTTATATTTAAAACTTACATTTACTAAAAATAATAACGAGCAAACATAGTTGTCTCAACCACCCCGACAACTTTTGTTATGTCTGAGAAATTCACCCCAAAAGCCCCCCCCCCCCCCAAAAAAAAAAAACAATTACTGATTTGATTAAGAAGGCCTATAAATTATATTTTGATAGTCCTCTTGGTGATCAAGATTAAACTTTTGCGCCTCATATTCGTGCATAACATGTACTACTACTTTAACCAAGTGACTGAAAGGAAAATGCCGAGCTATGCAATTCTCAATTCCTATGGTGTGGAGTTAGCCTAAGGACCATTTTTCAGACTATAACTTCTCTCTCACGAATACTGCAGGGCATTCTCTATCAAAACTAGCCATAAAATAAAGTATAAAATGTATCTTCAGTGCATTGCCAGTGACATAACGAAAGGTTGCCTGTTCCTGCCTGTAATCTGCAAGACATAGAATCAAAAACAATGTCAAGTGAATCTGAAGATGCTGATCAAGAACCTGTAGAAAACATTCCCCTCATTCTCAAGATTTTTCACCTCAGCTCTTTAATCAAAAGGAGTTGAACAATTTGGTTCGTGATCTAAAACTTTCAAAACAGCAAACTGAACTTTTGGGGTCGAGACTGCAACAACGAAACCTTCTAGCTCCAGGTTAAAAAATTTCCTGTTTGAGATCAACTCAAAGATGAGGTACTTCATTCGCTCAATATTTTGACATGCAGAATTCAATGTGTGTATGTAGAGATGTCAATGGTCTGCTGATGCAGCTAGGTGTACATCATAACCATCAGGAATAGTCACTTTTTATTGACTCTAGGAAAACCAGATTGAAAGCAGTACTACTGCACAATGGCTATACTTTTCCATCTGCACCTTTGGCTCATGCAGTAGACGTGAAAGAAACTTATGAAACTGTGGCCGCTATACAGTAAAGTGGCTTATAAGGAAATCCCATGTAACTGTAAAGGAAAATGTGAAAAATACTCCACTGGTTGAGCCCAATAAAATCATTTTGCCTCCGATTCCTGTGAAGTTGGGTTTTATGAAGAACTTTGTTAAAGCTCTGGATAAATGAGGTCAGGTCTTCATCATTTGAAAGAAAAGTTTCTCAAACTGAGTGAAGCAAAGTTAAAAGAAAGTATATTTATTGGACCAGAAATAGAAAAATTGTTCAGCGATCCATCGTTTGATATCAGATTGACAGATATCGAGTTAGCAGCTTGGTCCTCATTCAAACCAAGTGGAAAGGGTATTTTAGACAGGAAAAAAGATGATATCTATGTTGCCATGTATATACATATAAATACCAATGTATACATATAAAATAATATTGAAATATGAAGCTCTTAATATGAATTTCTTGTTAGTTTCAATTCTATCAAATTTTGCCAGTATTGCTTCTGATTTTCCTGTGCCTCTTGGAAATGTGACGTGATAGACATAAATTGATTTTACTAGTGAATTCAGCAACCCGAAATTAACTAAATCCACCCATTTACAAACCAGAGGCAGAAAAAAAGTTTAAATTTGTTGACTAGTGTAATTAAAAAAACCTTTCATGCTCGAATAATGTGCAAAAGCTCAACCTGTCTACAATGATAAATAGTCTATAAGGATATTTTATTTAGGTTCCCACAGTATCGTTTACACAGGTTTGATTGTATATCCAATTAAAATTAATATACAACTGTAATGAAGAAAAGCTGCTACAACTTTATTTTCATTTTGTTTAGTCTCAAAAATAAAAAATAAACAATCTGAATTTTTTTTTTTTTTTTTTGGTGTGTGTTTGTTTGTGTAAAGATTAAGTTTTATAGCAACATTGCTATATGTATTGATATAGCATCCTCTTTTTAGTTAAATTGTATAGTTTATATAATATAATAATAATACTGCAAATAGGTTAAAATTAAAGGTAAATAAAAATTGATATTTTTTCAAAAAGTTCTAGAGTTTAACATACTTATACCATTTATAAGACTAGGAAATAAATAAAGTTTTAAAAAAAGTGATTTTTTTAACCAATACTTTTTAAATTATGATCTTTGAAATAAATTATCATATCAAATAAATATAAAAGAAAATACTACTTACAGATTCAGAAGCTGGTAAAAATTGTCTGTAATATACTGGTTTATAGAAAGCCTCTTTTGTGTTTGAATCTAAAAGTATAGTTTTAAAAAGCAGTGAATTATTTTCTTATAAATTACAAACATTTGGTGTATTCTAATTAAAAAATAACTATACAACTAAACATTCATTTACATAAAAGAAAATTATATTTTATAAGCTTCATAAAAAGCATAGGGTGTTTACTAAATTTCTGAAGTCAATTTTCTGACTTCTAGACTTTGGGAGCTTCTGGGAAAAAAATTCTGATCACAGATGCATTTTACTTTGGAAAATCTTCAATCTTTTTATACTTGAATATTTTGCTACAACTTACTTGAAATAAATCACTATGAGTTCAATTAAAATACTAGTTGATTTAGATTTAGCCTATACTGACCAATACTATTTGTGTTACAGGTGGTACTTTTGTGATATATCTAGATGGCAATATTAAATGGAGACAGCAAATTTCAAACACAAATTTGTATCTTTTGGTCTACTACACTTAAAATCTGGAAGAATACAGAGTGGTAGTAATGAAAATTTCTATATTTTATCACTGGTCATAGACAGATAGCTTACTTAGTTAAAATCATGCACGGAGATACCTTAGTATAAAATTAAAATCTAGTTAAAAGCCATAAAAACTCCGTAAAAAGTTTAAAAACAAACCATTTAGCACTTTCGGCAGCTAGGCCGCTGCCATCTTCAGAACTGGTGAGCTCGTTCCCCGCTTCAGCATTTCGAGCCATGTATTCTCTATCTGAGTATGCGTCATGTTGTTGACGGCACCCTCTTGTGTTATTATTTCTAATGCTTCCCGTTTTAAATTATAACTGTGGTTATTGTAGTTGGCTATTTTCTTAACATTTACGAAATCTATATCAATATTTTCTTTTAATGCTAGGCGGGAGAGGGCAGTACTTTGTCTATTATATTTTATATTGCTAATGTGCTCTTTAATCCTATCCTTAATTTTTCTTTTTGTCGCACCCATGTAATGTGCGGGAAGGTTAGATTCTTTATAAGTAAAATTTATTTTGTAGACTCCTGCCGTTTCTAAAGGGTTTATTTTGTCTTTATCAGATCGAATTCTTTTAAAAATATTGCGATTCGGTTTAATTGGGATACAGAGGTTCATTTTACGGGCAAGGTTGGAGAATTTTACAGCAAGACCGCAACAGTAGGGGATCGGGTGAGAAAATGTGGTTTTTTCTTTCTGTACGTCGTTAATGAGGTTTAGTTTCTTTTTCCTATTTTTGATTAAGCGGGAAACAATATTTCTGGGGTAATTGGCCCTTTAGAAACGGCAGGAGTCTACAAAATAAATTTTACTTATAAAGAATCTAACCTTCCCGGACATTACATTGGTGTGACAAAAAGAAAAATTAAGGATATGATTAAAGAGCACCTTAGCGATATAAAATATAATAGATAAAGTACTGCCCTCTCCCGCCTAGCATTAAAAGAAAATATTGATATAGATTTCGTAAATGTTAAGAAAATAGCCAACTACAATAACCACAGTTACAGTTTAAAACGGGAAGCGTTAGAAATAATAACACAAGAAGGTGCCATCAACGACACGATGCATGGTCAGATAGAGGATACATGGCTCTAAATGCTGAAGTGGGGAAAGAGCTCACCAATTCCGAAGATAGCAGCGGCCTAGCTGCCAAAAGTGCTAAATGGTTCATTTTTAAGCTTTTTAAGGAGTTTTTAAGGCTTTTAACTATATTTTAACTTCAGACAGATAGCTTTTTGAACCTTTCGTCACAAGAAACACCACAGAATGTAAAACAAGTGTGAGCATCACATACCGCATAAACATTCTGAATTATTCATTCTATCTAAACATAAATCATCTTTATTAGCATTTTTCTATCTCTGGAGTCCAGAGAGAAAAGAAGTCCCAAGTCTTTTTCTAAACTTTCCTGACCGGTAGACAACAAAAATAAGATTGTTCTGCTAGTTAGTAAATACTATACATAGAGCTAAGAAATTTACTGCACACGACAAAAAAGTATTCTGTGACTGAAAAGTTTTCAACAAAACCAAAGACTTCTACAGCATAGTCTTAAATGATATACATATGTATTGATAGAACAACAGTATACTACTATCCAAAGTACCATAGCTGCCAACCTCCAAAAAGCATCCTTTCATTAACTATCTTCAATAGATATTTTACAAGCACATTTCTAATGCAGATCTTTTAGGTAGAATTAAACTTAAAAATCAGCTGCAACTTGCAAAATTCATAAGTACATTTAAATAAACATTAATTTATAAAATATTAAAAATGTAAAATAAGGGTGAACTTTTAATCCTATGGCATTGGTCACTTCAGTAAAAAAATACTAAAGAAACTATAGCCATTTACAGAAAGAGAATGAGAAAAGATCAAAATTTGAATCCTAAAGCACAATTTTCTGTGCAATTTATCCTGCCAAAAAAACTACATGATGCTCAATTGCAACGATTTTCAACTTAGCAAACTGGAAGAGGCTTAGCTACATAAATGCATACATGCATATATTGAGAAACCTCCTTAAAGAGAACACTCTTAGGACCACTGAACATTACATTTTCAGAGAGAGGGGTGTCCCTGAATAAAGATTATGGGGTTTAAAAAAAAAAAAAAAGTCCTGCAGTGGACTGGGCGCTAATCTCCGTTCCCATAAGAACACGGCAAGTGAAGCAGCATCTGGCTTGGCCAGTGCTTGGGAGGGACTTCCCCCTCTCGGCCCGTCCGCTGTGGAACCGTGTACGCTAATGGGAGCTGGTGCACGTAAAATTCGTTGTGGCTCCAAAGTCCTCCAAGTTGTTAAACGATACCTCTGAGGGTGCCAATTTCAGGGGGTTGGTCCCTCCTCTGGAATTGATTCAAAATTACGGGACCCCGAGCTAAGACGGACTTCCTCCCACTGGGGCTCATTGAAATGGAAGTCGCTCCTTCAGCCCATCGCCTGCCTATATAGAGGGATCTGTCACCGCAACGCGGTTGCCAGAGGGCATTAGCAACAACAACAACAAAAAAAAAACTTTCCTGCAATATATTGTTGTTGTTACATATGGCAAAAAAGGAACTCAATCCAAAAACATCTGGCCACTCCCATAAACATCAAAAATACAAATACATTGAAAATGCAACTAATTTTAAAAATCATCATTAAAATCAGGCAATATTCAAACACCAGGACATTTAAAAAATTACAAGTAAAATCACTAGAAAACAATTAAAAAGTCAAGAGGAGGAGCATTCAACTGTTCAGGACATGAGATCCCCGGCAATCCAATAGAGCAAGCAAACAACAACTTTAAGTTGCAATGTCAGGCCAAGGACCTGGCAGAAGAGCAGGTGTTCTCTATTCATAGTGTCTATTTTACAGATAGGACATACACTATTGGTCAAAATGCCTATTCTCTTTAGATGTTCGGTTAGGCTGTCATGTCCAGTTTTCAATCTAAAATTGGCCACAGCTTCTTTATGTGGTCTGTGACAGAATTCTTTCCAGTCATTTTTAATATTCTCCCATCATTTATCTCTGGATTTATTAGATCTGTGTTATAGCTCATCACGATTTTCACTCTTATACATCTTTAAGGGAATCCAATGGAATAGCAACCTCTTCAATATCTGATTCTGTACCTCATTTAGCCAATCGGTCAGCTCTTTCATTACCATCTATGTTCACATGAGATGGTATCCGCTGGAATTCTACAGTTTTGCCATACATATTTAGTTCTCATATAATTTGTTTCATTTTACTCATGATTGAAGATCCTGAAAGGTGTTGGAGTGCAATTGTCTCTATGGCTAATCTTGTGTTGACAAGAATAACAGCCTTTTCAAAAGATCCCAGTCTGGATTGCAGATTAGTCACAGCCAAGAAGATTGTGTGGATTTCGGCATCGAAGTTATTTAAGGGTTTTACCCACTGGGGCATACTGTGAGAACAATCTGCTGCACCTGCAACCTCATTCACCTTAGATCCATCATGTACTGATGGATCTAAAACTTGGTAGACTTGGATCCATTCTGGCTCAGGATAATTATTATCCAACAATGATAAGGCATCTAGTGTGTCTTTTTTTCTATTCCATGTGTGTGTGTTGTGTTTTAAGGGAAACCTGCACACGGGGTATCTGCCTAAGATGGGGGGTGCCTTGGTAGGAGGACTTTCTAAGGGGTTCTAACGCATATTCACGTTACATCTGGAGAAAACCTACCAAAACTCCAGACCGTTAGATCGACAGCCGCACGATGGGACCCGAACTCTGGACCTTCACACCTCGGCTGTCTACCATTTTCAGTGGCATAACCACTGTGCCATGGTGAGGCTCTATTCTATGTAATTTTAAACTGTAAGGTATTTTCAAAAAACTCGTATAGCTAGTAAATTAGACTACTAGTATATTAGAACTTTCAATAGGAATATTCAGATCTAGGTCGATCAAAATCCACTTATAAACCTTCAGGCAATATATGTACTACAAAAAAAAAAAAAAAAAAAAAAAAAAAAAAAATGCTGTTGAATTAATTAAAGAAAGATTTTTGATCAAGTATGGGCAAACTTTGAAAAGTTGCGGGCCTAATTTTAAGATGTTAGTGAAGTCATAGAATAATTGGGATTTTCAATGGTTTGTATGGTTTCTGATATGTTCCGCTGGCCAGATCAAAAGGCTTGACAGGCCACATCTGGGCCGGAGGTTGCCCATATGTGATCTAAACAAATGATAATCTCTTTTAAAGAAGATTCTCCTCTTAGAAGATAGAGAAGTTCCATGCAATACTGCGCGGGGGAAAAACGTATACTAAATGAATAATGGGGATAGCTTTCTTGAGTAAACTCTCCCATACAACTCTGCACTTGCCAATGCCAAGTAGTGAGCAATTGATACAAGTCAAGAAAATCTCTCAGATGAACAGAATTACTTAGGCACATTGTTAATATAATGTTTGAGGTAAAAAAAAAAAAAAAATATCTGGTGTAATTTTGGAAACATCTTAAAAAGTTATTCAGTGTGTCTTATGATAATTGTAAAATTATTAATCTATGAAAACAAAATCATATGCATAAGATCTTAAGCATATATTATTATAGATTTGAAAAATCTTCAAATAAAAATTCAATTATTTTTATTACAGTTTACAGACAAAAAATAAGTATTTTAATTGCTTTGAACAAGAAAACATTTACTCACATATACATACCAGTTAAAATACTTTGGCTTAATTCATTCATATCTGAAGATGTGTCCACACAAAAATATTCTTGGATAGAATTTGGCCATACTGAATTGGCAGCCCTAAAGAATTAGTTACAATCAAGGGTTGTAAATCGTTTATTTGAATAGCATAGATAGCATCCAACAATGCATAAACAATTTTACATTTCCTAAGACTGGTGAAAATTTTTGCTGCTTGATAACAATAGAAAAAACACCTCTTGCTTTAAATCCTAATATTCAAGTACACAATGTATTTCATAAAAGAGACATAAAAGAATGGTAAGTTAAAATAGTCCAAAATATCAGTTATAAGTGTACAAATATGTGTGCATTTATTATGAATTAATTATATATATATATATGTTTGTAACGTTAGTGAAGAACACAGAGATGTTAATTATTTATAATGTGCATACATCATGACTATTGTGTTGATTTTTCTTAAAGAGAAACTCAGGTTTGAAGTGTGATCTCTTTCAATGGACTAAATCTGAAGAATGCAAACTATTTTGCTAAATTTTTCTTCAAAAGAAAGTAAGAATAGTATAGACATTCTCAACTGGAACTTGTAGCATCAATTATACCCACATTTAAAAGCTGGGTAGAATAGAGATGAAACTTACACACAATAAGAAACTCTAAAATCTTTCAGAAACAACATACATTTATTTCCAACAATTAAGGATTCTGCTGTTGGTTATAGAGTTAAAATTAGGAAGATATTGATGTAGTTGAATATTAACAGGTGAAATATCTGTATGTTGGGGGATGTGAATAAAAGAGAATGTGCCAGTCTGTAAGAGATAATAAGGGCTGGAGTGTTTTAAAAATGTTATGTGTTACATGATTAAGAACAAAACCAGTCTTGCCAAGGTTGGCTGAAAAGCACTGACTGACCAATCAGGTGTATGGAAATATTGCACTTTTCCTGAGAACAATTGAAAGGCATGCTAACAAGTATTATGGCAGGAAAGACACATCTCTAGCTTTCGATTGAAAAATATCCAGATCACTCTGAATGCACTGGGATGCAATCCAAATGAGTAATTGCTCTCAAAGACTTTTTTTTTTTTTTTTTTACACTGGAATTATGGGAAATAAATGAAAGCCTGTATTTGTTGCATAAAAAATATTATGTGTTTCTAACAATAAACAGACTGAATTTTTATTTAAAACCAGAAAATATGGCATACAGAAGGGGGGGGGGGGAAATTGTTAAAATTTATTTTGAATTTTCTGAAATCACAAAACTTTAGCCCAGATTAACTAAATATTCTAACATTAATTTCACTTCAATACCAGTGTTTACTGTATAAATGCACACACACACACACATATATATATATATATAACTAACAAGTAAAACACGAAACATACTACAAATAAGACATATCTCGCATAAAAATATAACAGCTATTAGCAAGAATTAGAAACCAGATTTTGAAGCCAAAAAAGTGCAAGAATAATTGTGATAATATAATGGAACGGAAATTATAACCACTGTCACCATCGTCAGGGGCCACAAACAGTGGATTATAATTTACAGCAAACCAAATAGTAGAGTTTCGGTTGTGTGGCATATCAGAAGAGCTATTAACTCCACACATCTGGGCCCTACCCTACTATATAAAGGAAAGAAGATATCAAAAAGATAACAAAAATTAGAATTTTACATACCAGACCTTGAGCACATGGAAATTTCATTTGAACAATTGATATGTGTTGCCAATGCTAAGAATTGTAAAAAGTGAAAAATGGTGTTGCCACTAAATAAAAGTGTAAAAGTGGAAAGAAGAAAGTATAGAAGTTGCCAAATACTAAAAGGTAATATTATTATATTTTAAGAATATCCAGGTATATTAATATAATAAATATATATTGAACTAGCTGAAGTACCCGTTCTTCGCACGGGAATGAATGGACTTTTTGATATTACGATTTGTGGTGATTACTATTCATTGTAATAAACAGATATAGCAAAGTGGATATCGTGTTATATTGTGTCCAATAATCATGCATACCGAATTGCAAGGCAATCGTTTGTACGGTGCAGAAGGCCATGCGGCGTAGTGCAATCTAGTGGCGAGTTTTAGCAAAACAGATACGGCGAAAATATTTTACGCATTCAGATATCGATGTATACGAATTTTCATGACTATCGGCTGGACAGTCCTGAAGTCCATGTGTTGACGCGACATCTAGTGGCAAGTTATAGGAAAATGGATAGCGCCAAACTCTTCCCCGTGTTCAAATATCTAAGTATACCTATTTTCATAGCGATCATTTGCACAGTCAAGAAGTAATACACTGCAAGGCCATCCAGTGGTTCAATAAAGTAATGATTTGCAACAGCGCCGTCAAGTGGCGAGTTATAGCAAAATGGATAACGCCAAAATATTCTCATTGTTCAAATAGCTATGTATACTGATTTTCATAGCGACCGTGTTCAACTATCTATGTATACCAATTTTCATAACTATCATTTGCACAGTCAAGAAGTGATACACTGCAGGGCCATCTAGTAGTTAATTAAAGTAATGATTTGCTACAGCGCCGTCAAGTGGCGAGTTATAGCAAAATGGATAACGCCAAAATATTCTCATTGTTCAAATAGCTATGTATACTGATTTTCATAGCGACCGTTTGAATGGTCAAGAATTTGGCCTGCTGCAGTGTCATCTAGTGGCAACTTAAAATAATAATGCATTGCAGTGTCATAGTGGCAACTTAAAATAATAATGCATTGCAGTATCTAGTGGTGAGTAACATCAAAAGGAACGCAGTTAGAATATATTCTTCGTGCTCAAATGTGTATTTATAAAATTTTTTATGCCGATCGGTCGAACGGTATAGAAGTTGATGCTTTTCAGCGCCATTTAGCGGCAAGTTACAGCAAAATGGATAGTGAAAAATATTATCCGTGTTCTAATATTCGCGTGTACCAAATTTCATCGAAATCGGTTGGACGATATTCGCATAGCAAACGGCTAAACGGAATAGAATTTGCCGTTCTGCTGCGCCACCTGGTGGCAAGTTAGAGGAAAACGGATAGCATAAAAAGCTTCTCCATGATAAAAGACTTACGTGAACCAAATTTCATGGTGCAACGGTGCTCAACGGTGCTGGAGTTTTTCAACCTCATACACTCATACCAACATTCATTTTTATCTATAACCAGTGTCATTATATATCCCAGTCTCAAATAAAATCCAGTTTCAAATCTAAGCCTCGCCAAAGTGCCAACATACGCCATTTTGCAAGCGTTTTTTCAGGAAATCATTCGAAGCATTGACTTAGCAGCAATAATATATGGGAAATGGTTCGACCGCGAAAAAGTAAAGCAAGCCTTTATTTGAAAAGTTGAATCCCTTAATACAGCCGAATTTTTTAAAATTATCAACTATAACGTGTTTTATTCATCATTACTCCGATGTACTAAATGAGAAGATTTCAATTTTCTGAAATTTGGCGGAATTCCCCCAACTTAAATCAATGTACTCATTTGGCGAGAATTCTGGAGATAGATCAATTGAAATCCCTTAATAACTGCATTATTTCTTCACGGATCATTAAAATTTAACGCTGTATTTTAATAAAACCTTTGCACTTGTTTTCAAAAATCTATTTCCTTAAGCTCTCAATAAATTGCGCCAAGCCGAAATCTGTGCAAACCGCTAGAACTCACTTTCACAAAATCGGCATTTGAGCCATTTTATTTTTTCGCCAAACTAAAATAATTTACCTATTAGCCTCGGAAATCTTCAATTCTTATTGTTTTGCGTGTAAAGCATTACATTCCTGCTCTGATTTCCCATGCACACGATATTATAATTTAAAAAAAAAATAACCTTACGAATATAAACTGACAAAAAAAAATCATTATTATTCTTTTATTTTTACTTTGAGAATTTAAAACATTTTATTCGGCAAAATCGCCACACATGGCAACTACGATCCTTATTTCACACTTTTTTCACTACAGGGGTTACAATTACGGAAAGCTTTTTGCGTGAATAGCATAAAAAATTTCTTAAATTCCGGGAACGGGTGGACTTTCAAAGTTTTAAAGTGGACTACGATTTATTCTATATTATTTTACATATCTGTGCTAAATTTCAGGCCGATAGGTCCATTTTTGTGGATTTGTATACGAACGACATTTTATTCGGCAAAATCGCCACACATGGCAACCACGATCCTTATTTCACATTTTTTTCACTACAGGGGTTACAATTACGGAAAGATTTTTGCGCGAATAGCATAAAAAATCTCTTAAATTCCGGGAACGGGTGGACTTTCAAAGTTTTAAAGTGGACTATGAGTTATTCTATATTATTTTACATATCTGTACTAAATTTCAGGCCGATAGGTCCATTTTTGTGGATTTGTATACGAATCAAATCCACAAACAAACAAACAAACAAACAGAATTTCATTTTTATTTATAAGATAATAATAAATTAAAAAGATTGAATAAAATAAATAGTATAGCAAAATTAAAATATAACATATTGTTTAAAAAATATAATGATTATTATTATTGACAAAGTATGTATAATAAGTTATTGTATGACAGAAGATTAATCTAGTAAATAAGAAAAAATAATGTTTAGGACAGAATAATCACAATATAGGAACACCGTTTTTTTTTTTTTTTTTTAATCCCTCCAGATATGTATATGCATGCATATACACATCCAAATTTTTTTAAACATATTACTTTTTTTTTTTTTTTTATAATGAGAAAAACTTCCTCCGCCCGACCCAACCATCCAATTACAACCTTAATATATATATATATACATATATATACATATATATATACTATATACATATATATATATATACAGTAATGCTTCACAAAGAAAAATAACAAGCAGTCACCACAGCTTAGTTGGCAGAGTGTGGGTTATGGAACTGTGGAATGAGACTGTAGAGGGTTCGAATCTCCGTTTGGCAGTTTTCAGTCAGAGACTAGAAATCTACTTTAAAATATCATTCATGGTTTTGCTATCCAATCTGCAATATGCAAACTGGATTGTTCCTGATTGTTCTGAATGTATATAAGAAATCAGTTTCACCAGTATGGCAAGTTGCTCTTGCTCAGCAATGTTGCAAGTGAGTTTCATCAAATAAAGTTAAATGTTTGTTTCAATGGTGTAGTTTTTTTTACCTTCAAAATACTAAAACACAGCAAAATTTGTATTTTAACACCAACATTTAAAATTGAAATACACAATAGAAGTAAAATAATAGATTTATGAATAAACATGGTTCAGACTCTTTTCAGAGCAAAAAAAAAAAATAAGCACTTTTTAAGGACCCCAAAAATTTTCTTAAGTAGGGTCTATCCACAAATGATGTCACGCTTGGAGGAAAGGAGGGCTGTGAAATTGCGACGAGGGTGTAACAAGAAGCGTGACATTATACGTTTACATTTTCGTAAAATAAAAACATTTAAAATCAGAAAATTAAATTTTGAATTTATATTAAAATTAGCAGAATTGAAGTTAGACTTTTAATTTAAAATTTGATTTCTAGCATAGTGCTTTTTTTCTAAACTGTAAGTATATGTGTATGTAATACAGCATAACATGTGACAAGGGTGGTATGGTGAAGTGTGACAAAGGCAAACAGGGGGCAAAGAATATTTTTTAAAAAGTGTGACATCATTTATGGATAGCCCCTTATTACTTTCGTTGTTACCCAACTTTAGATTTTCTTATTGTAAAGCCCACAATTTCTTGCACATGTATGTACAAGCAATTAATACGAAATAATTCCCTTTTTTCTCTCAAGTAACATGTATGTCCATATACCGTAATTTATGGAAGAAATGACACATCCATGAAAATGAGCTTAATGAACTAGAAAATTATCAGAAACGCTGCAGCTGCGATCCCCCCCCCCCCTCCGAAAAAAAAAAGAAACATCGCATGTATTTCGGGAGGGCGGTACATAAGCAGTAAAAATATCTCCTTTTTTCCCCTCTTACCACTATTTTACGAAGCTTACCAGGACCTACAATTAGGGGGGCAGGCAGGGTGCCGCCCCTGGGCCCGTGCGCATTACAGTAGGCCCGTGTTCAGCTAGTGCATCCGTGAATTTTTCAGAATGTGTTACAAATTTCATTTATAGATCTGTAATTAAATTTTTAATACATAATTCTAGAATGATTTAGATGGCAGAAATGTTAATTCTACCATTTAAATATTAGTATTTTTTTCAACCTTTGAACATGAATTAAAAGTACCATAACGTATCACAAAAACTTCCCACCCATTCTCTTTCCTTTTAGCATTTTATATGAAAATCATTAAAAAGAGTAGTTTTACAAAAAAAAAAAAAAAAAAAGAAAGAAAGAAAAAAAATCCTGTCACTCCTCTTTTTTCGAAAATTTTGTGCGTTACGAAAGGAGCCGGGAAGATTTTCGCCCCGCTTTATAAAATTTCTCTCAGAGGCCCTGAAGTTTACAATTTCCATTTTCAAATAATCAGTGTCCGATTTTATATAAAACATCACTTTTTATATTCACAAAGGCAAATTTATAGAAGTAAATAAATAACTTATAAAAAACTTATTGCATTCTCAAAAAGTTCCGACAGTATAGCACATGCTGCTAAAGCGAAACAGCCAGCCGATGAGCAGGCTCCAGTCAAAAGTAAACAATTTTTTTTTTCGCGGACGGCCAGCTGTTGATTACGTAATGAGCGTGTTTCAGCGAATTATTTGTTTTAAGCTTTGAATGCTGTGTGATAACTCTTGATATTTCTACTCATTTATTACTTTTGATATTTATAACATTGGGGTTTGTTTTAAAAGCACTCAGCGTTTCCCGAGCTTGCCAATTACTCTTAGTTGAGTTTTTTCTGTAATAATAGCATAAAAGGCAGTGCTTATTCGGTACAGTGCTCCTTCACAGGGCGCAAAGCCGAACGGCGAAAAAACAGAAATAATTTATAGATAAACTTTTTTTAGGGGGGAGTGGGGGTAGAATGGTTAAACTCGCACCGGGCGCAACAGACTAGTTTTGGTTCAGATTCAGTATTTTAAGAACAACCAGGCCCGGACTGGCTCCTATGAGGGCCCTCGGCTCGGAGCCCCCGGGAAGGGAGGGGGAGAGTAGACAATTACAAGGCGAGCCTGGGTACTGAACGCGTGGAGGTGTTGTGACGTCACAAGAGAGGATGGACTTTTCTCCGTTAAAAGCATTAGAATCATACGGAAAAGTAGAAGAAACTAAGATGTTTTGTGCCTTTTATGGATACTAATGGTAAGTCAGCAATCTCTATTCTTAATACGACATACTTGATAATAGTTATTAAGCTATAGAGTACATAAAAATATAAAATTGCCGTATTTTGCGTTAGTTTTATTGATTTCTGTTCTTTTGTTCTAGCAATCATTATGCTTCCGTTTGCTGCGTCCCAGGCTGTAAGTAAACCCAATTACAAAAGAGGAGAAAATGTAAAAGTTTTCACTTTTCCCAAAAAACGAAGAAAAGTGGGCCCAATGGACTAAAAATATTCCAAGAAAAAATACGTATGTTTGTATTGAGCATTTTCAAGATGAAGATCTTTTAAAAGACGATGCTATTTTAAAATCAGATGGGGCACTTTTAACTGTAAAAAGAAAGCGTTATAAATTAGAACCGAATGCTATCCCGTGCATTTTTTCGAGCTTACCAGCCTATATATCCGATATTATCAAAAAACAAGAAAGAACTGATCCTACTAAAAGAAGAGAAAACGTTTAGGAAAAAGATATTGAGGAAACCGAAAAAAATAATGCAAAGGAAAATATAAATTCTTTTGTAATTAAGAAATGTATCAAGAGTTTCATGGCAATTCTATGTTAAGAAAATTTCACCTTTAATTATAAATTAAACGCAGATCCCCTTCAAATATTTATATATTTATTCAATATATAAATTAAACGGCGACCCCGCTCGGCTATTGAAAAGGGGCTCCAACTGGTGACGCCATCACGTTACGGTACGATCAATATGAACGCAGCTTGAGGCTGGAAAAGGGGAACGAAAAGTTTTGATGCCAGACGATTTTACGGTCGATTACCACTAGAAATTAAGCTCTTTTTAAGCACCTTGCGGCTATACTGAAACTTTAAGGATATGGGTAAAAAATTAAGTACTTTTTAAGCACTTTTTAAAGGCATGAAAAAGAAAAGTAAGTACTTCTTAAGGTATTTTAAGCACCGTCCGAACCATGATAAAATGGCATCCAAAAACACATTAGAAAATGCATAATATTTATAAAATAATTTGAACATATCAGATATACAACAAATGTAATATGAATGAGAAACATTTCTATAAAATTCTTCTGAACTGCAAACATTAATTAGGTTTATTTTAAGGGCTAAAACTTTGAAAAACAGAAGTTTACCATATAGCTGATCCAACACCTGAGCCAAAGTCAAAATATGTTTCCGGCGTAAAGTCAGGCATTCGTTTTTTCAGCTGCAATAAGGAGAAATATTTCTTAATGTGGAAAAATTATTAAAATTATCTGTAAGAATACCTTTAAACCTTTAATAATATTGCAATTATTCATTTATAAGAGTTCTAGATATTATGTCTCTTTATTCATACAAAGTAATGACTTTTAGCGAGATAGATTCAATGACTTTTAGCTAGGTAATAATTTGCTTATATACTACAGCAGCAATTCTCAACCTGAAGGGTTTGCACTCTTAGGTAATATTAAATGCAAGGGGAGGATGGGGATGGGGGGTTGCAAGAATGCTATCAAGAAATATTAGTTAAAAAATTGATTGATTGATTAATTAAATGAAGGAAAAGCAAAACCAAATTCATTCTAACCCAATACAAAATAAAATATGCTGACATAATACCGTCCAAACAAAAATTGTTAGAATTGTTAATGATTATTAGATACTCCCAAGGCTTGTGTTACAGAGCTAAGTTTTTTTAAATGAAGATTTAATGTTAGAAATAAATATTGCGAGTTCTTTTTCTATATTCAGCTGTCTATATCTTCCTATCTTAAGCAAAAAATCTGGTTTATAAAGGAAGCATGTTTAAAATGATAAAAGTATATGAAAAACTCTTGCTTTTAATGCAGAAAACTTATCATTTCTCCTGCCCTAAATTCAAAGAATGATTAATTATTAAATTGTCTTTTGATTTACCTATTTGCCTTAATGTTTATAAAGATTTTTTCTTTGTTGGTCAACATATCTTCAGGTATTCTGAAGTGAACTTCTTACAAGGTTATAAGAATGTTCAGAACTGATATGATAGATGTACAACAAAGAGCAACAGTCACTGATTCTAGTTTTGTCAATGCAATGGCTGCCAAATATCAATAAATTTACTTGGTAATTTGCAAAGTTTGTAATAAATATCACAGTGTAGGTGTTAGTGTGCTGGATTTTCTAAAGACACTACACTAGAGGTGTTTTTTTTTCTTTATTTAAAAATAATGGACTGCATACAAAATTTAAAACAATTTGAAACTTTCAACAGCAATAAAACTCTGAACGCTGCATTAAAACTAGTTAGAATGAAATACAAACTCATGTACTCATGAACACCATACGGATTTTAACGTGTTTTTAACTGTTTTTAATGATTTTATACTATCCGTCCTTTTGCTTTTAAATTAATTGGTTCCATTTTGATGAGAGATTCAAGACAAAGTTTGTGGCAATCTCACTATATCAGATAAATCATAGTTCTACAATTAGAAGTATGGAATTTTCGCAAATAAAAAACAGAAATTTCACAGAGAAAAATACAAAATTTTGCTAAATTCCCATAAACTACTTATAAAACACTTTCTAAATACTTATATTTTATATCCAACACTAATTAAAAGCTACATTGTTGTCATTTCAAAATAGCGCACAATATCAGGGTTGGCAAGATTTTGAATGACAATTTTTACCAGATTTTACCATGGTTTATACCATCCCGTCAAAAACCTCCTTGTCAAAAATGTCGAAAATTGTCAAAACCCCCCAACTTTTGGTAACATTGAATATCTATTTTATTTCAGCTAATTATAATTTAAATAAAGATTGTATCTTAAAACAATAAATTTAGAAAAAGGTTATAAAAGATATTTGACGAAAAATAACTGGATTAATATTAAAAAATATAACTTGGAAATTTACATTTTCCCAACATAATTACTTCATAATTTTATATATTGTAAGTAAAATAAATATGATTTTTATTTATACATTTATGTTTTATTTTATGACACATTCCATTATTAATTTTGAATACTGTGTTTATGGTTTTATTAGAATTTCTAGGGTGTAATACACCTTATATATTACACCCTAGAAATTCTGATTAGATGATTTTTTTATTGGGTGGAAGAGTGGAGGATGTAAAATACAAGTTATCCGGCCTTAGAATTTTTTGTAAAATCTTCACTGTACGAAAGAAAACTAAAGAAACAAACTTGAGAAACTTTCTATCACATGCTTCGAAGCAGTGATTCTGGTTGCTAAAAATGTCCTTTTGCATACATTTTTGGTTTATATTAATGCGAATGTTTTAATTAAATGACAGTTTTAGTTTGATAAAAGTAGCAGCGGTTCTTTATTTGGTTTATATTTGGGGTGATTATAAATTTTGGATAAATATCTTAAGATCATGCAGGCATCCATGTGTATCTTAAAAAATAAAATTAAATAAAAAGGAAGAATATTTTATAAGAGCAAAATTCTTATTTTAAATTTCATCACAAAAACTTAAAGGTATGTATCAAAATTTTTAATAACTTTTAAATTTTTAGTTATTTTTTGACTTAACAGCATAATAAAATAATTATTATGTTGTTTGTGGTTGATTATGGCAACACTACACTAGGGCGATCTGCCAAGGGGGTGTGCCTTGGTAGGAGGACTTTCTAAGGGGTTCTAACGCGTATTCACGTTACATCTGGAGAAAACCTACTAAAACTCCAGACCGTTAAATCGACAGCCGTGCAATGGGACCCGAACCCGGGACCTTCACACTTCGGCCATCTACCATTTTCAGTGGCATAACCACTGTGCCATGGTGAGGCAATTATTATGTTCATAATACTATAATTATGGTCTTTAATAGCTAAGAAAAATTTACACAGAAATTTATTGTTCGCTGTACCATAAAATAAAGAATAAGTAAGTTTTTGACCGTTTTTACCGGTAAACATATAGTTTTTACCTCTGTCATGTCAAAAACCCACCCCTTCACAATATGCCCTTAACATTGGAATGTTCAGTCCTGTTAACTGATTGTACGTAATATTAGGTGAAGAAAGTGGGTGTGCTGATCAATGAGCTACTCATTTTGAGGAAGTTATCTGAAGAAAGAAGTTTTTGAAAAGCTTTCGAGCAAATATAATTTCAGGTGGTCATACTTGCAGCTAAAGATGGGCAAAATAATTAACCAATGTGGAAATAGGCTTCATTTGTTGTATTTAAA
Source organism: Cheiracanthium punctorium (assembly GCA_038373885.1). NCBI lineage: Eukaryota > Metazoa > Arthropoda > Arachnida > Araneae > Cheiracanthiidae > Cheiracanthium > Cheiracanthium punctorium. The sequence goes on along the minus strand of JAWZYV010019925.1, from coordinate 549,712 downwards.
TTTTTTGTGCAAAGAAAGTTTATTGAAAATTTTTTCAGGTGGTGCTAACATTTAGATCCAATTCCCTTAACTTTATTACTCAAGAGTTGCTTTCATGCCATTTAATTTGTTTTACAAGTTGTGAGCAAATGGATAACATGAATCTTCTAATTTGTTAATTAATTTGATTAATTTGACGTTCAGCTTTAATATGAAGCTTACTTGATTCTCGAATTGATGTTTAAAAGGTTATTTAATGTAATTTTCTTTTTTAAAAAGCTGTATTTTGCACCTATTCACAAAAATAAGAAATTTTTGAATAAATTCATGTTTATTCACAAATTTTTGATATTTTACATCTATTTGCATTTATCAGAAAATTTTGCTTAAATTCGTATCTGTTTCGTAAAAATGAAAATTCTGTACCTCGGATCATAATTTCATTAACTCTGGCATAAATTAGCATGTAATATTGGATAGGGGGGGGGCAAAATGTTTCCCACTGTAGAAAATATTTTCAAATTGAATTTTCTTGATTTTTTATAGGGGAGGGGGCGCGATACTGACCTCCCTTGCCTTTAGTACTGCCCATGTTCATTATGTTAAAATAAATATTTTCTACTAACACCATCCTCTCCACACCACTACTATTTTTAAATTTACATTTTTTACTTGTTATAATCAATTGGTTTAGTCATCAAAATCAGATTGGCTCAATGTGATCACATTAAGCGGCATCTACTGTATTGCAAAAATATTATATTTATCTTGTTAATCGGATACATGATGTCAACGGAAAAAATGTATAATAAATAAAATCAAGATCTGTATCACACTGAAGCTAAAAGTTGTTCTTTTCAGATAAAGTGACCAAACATCCCGTATTATACAGGAAAGTCCCATATTTTAAGGTTATGTCCCGTACTTAAAAGCAGTCCCATATTGTTTTGCATTTCCATCCCTGTGATCACCACTAGAAAACTGTCATTCTATGTTAAAAATTTTGATTTTGGGGGTCACCCCCTTCTTTTTTCTTTATTTGCAAAGAACAGTGAAAAATTAAATCTGTGCAAGTAAACATATATCTGAGTAATTGGCAATGTCATTATCTACTGAATATAGATTTGTATTAAAAATTAATATGCAATTTAAACACTTATTTTCTAAATTTCACCCCCTCCTTTTCCCATCACATACTTTTTCAGAAAAGTTCATTGGCAGCATTCAACACATCAAAGAGGTGTTCAGAACATAAATTAGCTTGTTGTTGAGTTGTCACCATTTACTTTAGGTTTCTTTGGACCTGGCTGGTTTGCTGTTAGGTTTGCAGCGGGCTGATACAAGAATCATTGAGCTAAATTTTGAAATAAATAACACAAATGTAAAGATAAAGTTAAAAAAGTACCTCTTCAAATACAAATCTAGTTGAAGCATAATTGGGGGAAAGCCTTCCAATAAGATAAGACAAGCATGTATGTCGATCATATCTGTAAAATAAATGAATACAGTATTTAATTGAAATTTCAATGCAAATAAACAGATGGTATACGACTGACATGGGTCTAATAACAATGACTTAATGAATATGCATACCATTTTACTGTAAACAAACAAAATTGTTTAATTTTTATCACAGGTGAGAGTTTTTAATGTTAATATTTAAAAAAAAAAAAAAGAATAGATGATCTGAATACTAATGACCTGAAACCAGAAAGGAAATGTTAAGTACTATAATAGTAAACAATTGAAAATACCATTGCCTAGCTATCAACATTCAAAATCCGACAAATGCCTTAAATAATTTTAAAAAATCATTTTAAAATTTACAAATGGTTCGTTTTGACTTCAAATGAATAAATAAAGACAATGTACAATCTGTAAGAAAATCTATTTAATAAAAAATTCTACATGCACTGAAATCGCTATTTAGTATCAGCTTTCTTCTTCACAGAATTCCCATCTTTCCTGCAATTCAGTGGTACGCAATACTGAGAAGTGCACTACAATACAATGCCATGTATAAAACACACTACTTCTTTGTATAATCTTCCAGTCACAGCAAACATATGTCAGAATGTTGCACTAATCACCTGATGCCCCGACAAAGAATAAAAAAAAAAAAAAAAAAAAACCTCTTTGATTCTGAAGTCAGCTCAAAATAGTTGTCTAAACCAAAATTGCCTTCAATGCAAATGTTCTTTAATCTTGTCAAACAATTGTTTGATCATTCACATTTTCAATTTCAATCTTAAGAGTTTTGATCTTATACCCAGTGATTTTCATCAGTTTTATACCCCGAAAGACTTTCTATGCAGTCAACAGCATTTATCCATGAATAAAGGCCTCCAGGCAGCTATCACACACTGGTGCCAATCCTGTATAAGTTTCTCAGATAAATGTTTTGTGTTTACTTTCAGATGCTCTTTGCATGTACATTAGGGTGGTCACAAGAAATCAACTTTCGAATTTTTTGGGGAGCACCCCCCAAAAAGTTGCCAATAGGCTTAAAAATGAGATTGGTAAAGTTTAAGCTCATTTGCATAATATTAACCCGTGCTGCATTGAGGTTAAAGTTTTGAAAAACCGTATTTTTTCAAAAAAAAAAACCGTTTTTCCATCATAAAATGGATAAAATTGAGTCTAGGAACATAATGTTGGTCTCGTTTCATAAGAAAACATAATGCCTTGATGAGCTACACATCACTTTTATGTAAGAAGTACAGATTTAACCCTCCAAGCGGTTGTGATGTCAAATCCCGTCCACTTTATTCCAGTTTTCATTGCAATTCATCTATAATATTAATCTTTTATAACACTGTGATATCATAAATATGTTTGATATTAAAGCTTGTATGTAGTTTAGGAACCTTTTTTTAAATAATTGCAAATTTCCTATTACAATTTTTATTTTTTTATAATTTAAAAAGTGCATGGAAAATTTTACCGTGGAAATAACTTTAGATTACTTTCCCATTTCCAAAACGCTCAGGGGGTAACATTCGGATCATATCTAGTCCTGAATCCTAAAAGTTGGCTTTTTTATGATAATTCAAAAAATTCTATTTCGTCTTTCCTCCTTTTGTTTTTCTTTATTTTTTGTGTACAAAATAAAGGTTCTATTTTTGAAAAAATCAGAAATTTAAAAAAAATGAAATTTAAGTAAAAGAATGAACAGAAAATAAGGTCAAAGAAGGCATAAAATTGAGAACGACTAACGTTCAGATATATTTGATTATTAAACTTATGTATCCAAAAACACATTATAAAAAAATAAATTATTAATGTTTACAATTTTTTGTTAAAGTGGCAAGGCTTAGATAATGTGGCTTTCAAAGAGTCTGGAAAAGTTTTTCTACATTCAGATACTACCTATAGTAAAAACTGCTTTTGTTCTTCATCCTCGGTTAAACAGGAATTGAATCCTGGGATTAATTTTACTCCCCTTTCAACCGAGTCATTAAAAACCTTAAAAGCTTTCAGTTTTTTTCTTTTTCTGTCAAATAATACTGATTTTCATACCATACATCAGGATCAAAATTCAAAAATTGCATATTAAAATTAAATCTCTTTAAAAAAAATTACTGTTCGAGATGAAATTTAAAAAATCAACTTCTTTGTCCAATAAATGATCCACTTCGTTGAAACATTGTTGTTCTTACATCTTTATCATCATCATCATCAGTTTCTTTTTCAAATGCAATTAATTTTACAGCCATGCTTATTTTGACTTTATTTTTTGCCATATTGTCTTCAAAAAATGAAAATGCAACTTGCTCCAAGTTAAGATACCAAAGATGGCTTATCATTTTATAGATCTTTGTTTGCAGACTTTTTATCAAATTTTTAGTATTATAATAATTTTAAGTCTTGATTGGAGGAAAAAGTCTGATTGAGAGTGTTGAACCATGCCTTTACATAAATATTTATTACAAATAAACAAATGTCTCTAATAGCTCCTTTTTCTAAATCTGTTAATGAGACCTGATGTCTGAAAAGACGTATTTTGAGACAATAAGTTGCCTTAGATATCCACCTGGCATAATGAACAGTACCAGATACTCTGAAAGAAATGTCAATTTGGGGAGACTCTTATAAAAATTAAATAATGTTGGATTAATTCTTTAGTTATCCCTGTTATTATTCTATAGTTAGTTATTATTCCATACTTATCCCCGAGCTGTTGATTTCTTAAATGTTCTTCAAGAAAATTTGAAATTTCTACCAAATTCTGTATTCTTTATGTAATAGTTTCATCTTCAATAGCAGTTTTGTACATTGTCTTGTCTAACTTAGAACACCCAATCTGAATTTTTTTTTTTAATTATCTGGATGAAGAGAAATGGCTTTGTCCACTTTTCAATCAAAACAGATTTTAGGATGATTTCTAAAATGCAGGTTCCCCTAAGGCAAGCAGTGGTATCAAAACACATTGCCTGAATTTTATCAACTGCCTCCCATTCCTCAACTGCTGTAAGTACAGCTTTTGGCTGAGAGTTATTCTCATATTATTTTCAAGCTGAGGAACTTCTATTAACTGCTCTTAATCGCCACAGCTAATTAAAATCGTTTTTCTCTCTACAATTTCTTTATTAAAAATATGAGGAAGCATTTTTACATCCTAGTGAACAACAGCACTCTCTAAATCAGAATTTTAAAATCGGCTTTTGATGAGATCAATTCTTGGTTTTCGAAATTCTTGTCTTCGGAGTCTTATTGCACATCAAGGGTCCTGCACCGGAAAGATACTATGTATTAGTGTTGAACCACTTGAAATGAAAATCATAACGATAATATGGGAGCTAGGGGAGGCATAGCCCCTCCTTGCCAATACGTATGGGCACCCATGTCCATTCTAAAAGTAAATAATAACAGGTAACAAAAATAGCATTTTAATAAAGTAAATTTGAGAGGTTTGACTTAGATGTGCTTCAACTGAAATACAAATCAAGATCTTTCTTTTGAAGCGCAGAAATGCAAACTAAATAAATAAAAATATTTCATTAATTGTAGTTTAAGTTATGAAAATTCTAGATTTATTTTTTGTTTATTGATGCAAATAATACAAGAAACAGTCAAAAGTATTTAAAATTCTTAATTTATCTTTTTTCACTAATTTTAGAAAAATGTAGATTTTAGTGCTACGACTCACAAACTGACCAAAAACACTGAATGCCATTAAATATTGGTTTTGTTGAGAGTAAAAGTTTGAAACAACAACATTTATTATGAAATAAAACATGAACCAGGTTTGTAGAACAAATAGTTTATACTAAATGAAGGAAAAACTTGATATTTTTGGCAAAAATCATCATTTTTTGAGAATTCAACCTCGGGTTAATATTATGCAATTGAGCTAAAACTTTACAGATCTCATTTTCTAGTCAATTGGCAACTTTTAGGGGGGAGTGCCCCAAAAAATAAGATTAAAAAGATTTTCCCCCATATAACCCCATAACCCTAATGTACATTAAAAAAATACATCTTCATTTTGCAGAATGATTTGATTGTAGGTTGAAGATTTCTTTTTTTTTTTTTTTACATTTTAAACAATGAGAAAATGTTTAGTCACTCTCAAAACAAAACAAAAATAGCGTAAATACAGGGGTTAGGACCCCTTAGAAAGACCCCCCCAGGGAGGGCACCCCACCCATCTGCCTAGATCCCAAGTGTAGATAATTGGCCCTAATCCCACAACACAAATCTCAAAAATAAAGAAAGAAAAAAAATTCTCAAAAAGGTAATTTTTTTTCAAAAAAATTTACCATGTTACTTTAATAAATAGTTCAGCTGCTTTTCTCCAGAGCACAAATCTCAACAAATAATTAAGGACCCGTGAATCATTCAATTTTATGCAGATCAAGCCAGGCCCAGATTATCACATGGGCACTTGGGGCACGTATACACAAATAGTTATAAAAAATTAAGTTTAAAGCTATGTACAGGGGCGTAAAAATTGAGCCAGCTATATACAGGGATATAAAAATTTAAAAGTGCCCTGTGCACAATGTTATAGTCAGGCCTTGAATCAAGCTATTGTTTTAGAAACCAATATAGAAAATTTGTCTTGCATTCGAATGCTTTTAGATGGGGTGTACCCTAAAGAAAAAATCAACATCAGATGTTAAAGAATTTTTTTAAGTAAATGCCAAGTCAGGGTTCATACACATTTCAAAAGGAAAAAAATCAAAGACTATTCAAGGACAAATTAACATTTTTCAAGGATTCAAAATAGAAAAACTTATGCAATGCAAAGCATAGTAGTATTACCATATTTTTCTAATTAAGAAACACTCAAATTATATATATTAATTAAACAACAATTTACAACCAAAACATTTATTAATTAAAATAATTGTTTCTAAAAATCATAAACTTTCATTTAACTAATATAAATGATTCATGCAAGATTAAACATTAATTAGTGCTATGAAATTTGTTTTGCAATTCCTCCTGCTTTACTTTTGCTGTTCAATTTTGTTAAAAGAACAATTTAGCACTACCCTACTTTCTAATTATTACAAAACACTTAAATTATCAATATTAATTAAACAACAAACTTATAATCAAAACATTTATTAATTAAAATATTTTTTTCCAAAAATTAGTTATCAACTTCCATTTAAATATATCATTGATTCGTGCAAACATTAATTAGTCATACGAAATTTCTTTTGTAATTCCAATAGTTCTTCCTGCTTTTCTTTTGCTGTTTGTTGCAAACTGTTTAATTTTGTTACAAAAACCACTCCCCCCCCCCCTCCTTTTTTTTTTTCTTGACTTTCCTTTTTTTTCTCAGCACATGCATCAGCTGACTTTCAGAGTTCAATATTTTTTTCTAATGCAATTTTTCAAAATTAATTTTTTTAAATTTCTACTTCCTCTAACTGCGTTTTTTTATTTCTGTTAATATTTGATGCTTTTTTTTTTCCTTATCAAGATACAGAAAACATTTTTGTGCCATGACTTCATTAAAAGCTTAAGTTTACAAAGTTCCAAAAATTAAAGTTTAAATAAAAAAAAATATCAAACAGTATTAAAGTATTTCTTTCCTAACATCAAATGGCATAGAGGCCGAAGAAAATCGTATAGTGTCTTTAACCATCGATGACCCAGGGTCTGTCTGTGTTGACTAAAACAAAAAAAATGGTACAATGACGCCACGTTAGCTAAGTAAAGAAAAACAAGAAATGACTGAGAGACAGGGTCAGAAGCAAAAATTTTGGAAAAAAAATAGGAAAAAAAGGAAAGAAAAAGAAAAAAAAAAGGAGCTTTTTACTGTTCTTTGGGAGATCAATCTATCTATAAATACGTGCTAAACAAACTACATAATTAAAAATTTTAACTGTGAATCTTTGGAAATTTTAACTGTAGAATCTAAAAAAATTTTAAGAACATGCATTCATAAGTTAGAAATACTGGGTACTCTTTATTAATAAGAATGTAACCATTTGTACTATTATTGTCAAGTTCAAGAGACTTGACAATAATAGTACAAAAGACTTACTTTTTCATTCAAAAGACTTTTTGTTTTATTATTGAAAAGAAACTATTAAGAACAAATTTCTGTCAGTTATTTTTCCTTAATTGCTAACAATAAATAAATAAGTTTACATCTATTGCTACTTAGTTATGTTTTTCCAAGACACTCAGGAATTAAAAAATGAAGCTCTTGTTAAATTAATTAGAGAATTTTTAATTAATATTTAAATTCCATTAACTTGTATCTTTTTCAACATAAAATCACAAATAGTAATTGATACAGTTGTCACAAGTAAAGTCTCGTCTACAAGATTTTTCCAGCTTCAGCTTCTTTTAGTTGTTTTGTAATACTTTCAACTTTTTGTGTTGCTATTTCAATTGCTGTAGTAGCGATCTTCATGTTCGGAATATTTTTTACTTAATTGCATCCTGTAATTTCGTATTGTTTTCTTTAAGGTATGTTTGGACTGCTTGGAGATCTTCCTGCAGACCTTTTACTCCTCATCAATTTTCTGTTTTTTTTTTTCCATTCTTTTCTTTTCTCCTTTTTACTTTGCTGGCTTCTTTTTCTTTTCATGTCTTCAGTTGCTTTATTTATCGCTTTTTCTTGCGAATAAACAGCATATGCTTTAGTCACAGCATTAAGTAGCTGTTTTATAATTGCAATATTACTGTACCATTTCTCCTAATGGTATCTTTAACTTGTCGAATTCTGAGCGATCATGTCATTCATAAGCAGGGTTGGGCAGTATTTACCATCTGATGGTATTTACCGGTTTTTACTGTCTTTGGAAAAACATGTTTTTACCAGGGTTTTTACAACCTTTGAGAAAAACTTATTAGTTTGACTATTTTTTGTCACTTTTTTGAAGATTTATCACTCCACCAATGGCTGAGAGGTTCTGCTCTCGAAAAGGGGGTGGGAGGTGCCAGGTTCCTGCCTGTTGATCTAGCTGTTACATAATGTAGTTTGCACAATCACATAATGTAGTTTGTATCATCAAGATGTCCTGATGATGATATATCTACATCAATTACATGAAAATACAGTTTTATAAATAGCATTAATATACAGTTTATGACTCAGGGAGTTTTTTGTATCATTAGGTTTTTACCCCTTTTTCCCATGTTTTTACCGGTAAAAACCTAGTTTTTACCATGCCCTGGTAAAAACCAGTTTTTACCAGAAAAAAGCCAACCCTGTTCATAAGACAGAACACTGCAATTTACAGAAAAACCTCTTTCAACATCAGAATTGGTATGCGACAGAGAAAGGCAATTTTTGATTATAATCAATAAATTTGAATACTTTTCTTTTCCGTTCATCTTATCAACAAGACTGAAAACTTCTTTCCAGTACCCATCAATTGGCTGTCTGTCATCATCAGAACGTTCATTAAAGCTTTTTACAATTAGATCAACTTCGTCATCTAATCTGTAAGCTTGGTATTCCAAAACTGTTTTGTCTATAATTTCATTACACAAATTTCACAATGCTAAACAAACACATAAGCATTGAATGGCTCTGTCATTCTGAGAGGATCTGAGAGCCGGATGCAGCTGCTCCAGATCTTTCAAAAATGAATGATTTATAGGCAAAGATTGTTTCAGTAATTTTCAAAATATTTACTAAAAATTCATGCATGCCCATTCATGCTTCCTTTGCATCATTTTCCCCAATCTGTGACAGCGATTCTCATTACAAAATAATAATGAAAGCAACCCTTGCTCCAAGTTAAAATCCCCCCCAAAAGTGTTAATTCAAACAACTGGATTTGGATTAAACCAATATTCAATATTATTTCATCAATTGTTTCCTAAATTTATATTTAAAACAAGCAGAGATTCCCATAGCAAAATAATAATTAAAATAAATTAAGTTTCATAAATAATTTTTTTCCCAAAAGTGTAAACTTTAACAATGGTCAAACTTAATTACACCAATATTGTTTTGCCAATCGTAACCCGATTTTATAATTGGAAACATAGTCAGATAAAAGAAAAACTATCTGCCCACATAATCGAAAACTATCTGCAGACTCATAATAGTTCATGATAACTAAATACATAATGCATATATAAACATGTGTATATGCATATGCGCACACATCTGTGCGTGCTTGGGCTCAGAGCTCATTCTAAGTAGAAAAAAAGGGCAGGGTGCAAAGGTTTTAAAAAAGGGCATCATTATTTTAAAAGGGCATTGTGTTTCTTAAAAAGGGCAGTACATATCCTGATTCTAATTTGCAAAAATCCCCTAAAAAATTGAGTAAACCAATGCTTTATTGATTAATAATTAATTAGTAATTATTAATAAATTTATTACTAGTCTTTATTAAAAATTTGATAAAATTAATTAAGTTGATAAAGCTAAGTAATGTAAAAGAATTACATTTTAAGTAACTTTGTTAATTAACTTATTAAAATAAATTATAAATAATTAAGTTAATAAGAATATTTCTTTAAAAGATTTTTAAAGTTTTTTTTTTTTTTTTTTTTTTTTTTTATAATAATAAACACCCAAGTATACCTAATAGACAAGAAAATGCTGCATTTTGCATAAGAAGCACATTTTAATAAACTATTTGTTTGATAACCTTGTTAAGAATCATCAATAAAAGTTTAACTAAATTAAGAAACACTTAATAAAGTTAAGTTGTTCTAAACCTAAATTTTCATTTTTATTATTTTTTTTCAGTTTTCAAGTTATTACATTTCTAAAAATAATTCATTCAATTTTTCATCATTCACTTGTCTTTGTAAGAATTAATCCAATAGTACAAACAATTAAAATATAGTTAATGCATGAAATTAGTAATAACACTTCTGTTCAAAATTACCATATAATGGTATAAATATCTATTCCAGTTATTCAATACATATTCCACTACAAACTCTAGTAATTTATTAATTTTTTTTGAAAATGGACAAGAATAGCTAAAATTTTTTTCAGGATTATCTGCAGCCATTATAAGTGTTCTTCTGTTGATTTTAACAATCAGCTGGTCACCTATATAAGTGGCAGTTTTGAAACAGCCTAAAAGGAGATAAGAACCTCAACCTCATCTTTCTCCCCCAGTCTAGCTTTAAAAGAAAACCACAAAAGAAAGAAAAAAAAAAAATGTTCCGACAATAAATTTCTAACTTTTGTTCAAATTAAGATGTCTTTTTAAAATTTGGACACTGAATCAATTTTTGCATTTAAAAGTAATTCCCAAAATTTCAAACAAATCGGTCTATTAATAAAAAAATTGTAGATGAATGAATTTTTACACAGTTGATTTCCTTCCCCCTTTGTGCATTTGCATTGGCACTAGCCTACTGGTACGGTGGGGAGGGGAGTTCTATTAGCATAAAAGTTGTGTAAATTCCTCCCCACCAAATAAGAGAACAAATATAAGGGATAACGAAGCTTCTGTAGATATTAAAAAAATACAAAAAACTAACTTCGCAGCCAAAAGAGGATGTCTAATTTTTAATCATTGGCGCGGTGGTCCGCTGACCCCGCCTAGAATGAGCTCTGCTTGGGTTATAGTGACTTAAAGATTTTAGGTAACTATCCATTTAAAAAAAACAACTTGGAATTACTGGAAAACTATCTGCAAGACCTTTGAATGTATCCGCGTCCAGCGTGCGTCTACATTATCTGACTATGATTAGAAGAATTTTAAACGGCGTTTCTTCGTTAAAGAAGGGGGGGGGGGGAATAACTCCCAGCTAACTTAAATAGTTACGGATCTGCGTTTGAGCCTTGTAAAGCTGTTTTTTTCACCACCACGGTTTCTGCCAACGCCGCATATGTGCGCGTTTCTGCTCTTACATTATCCCTATGGAAGCTGGACTTCTTCACGTGAGTGATATTTATGATTGGCCGTACTATCGGCGCCGTCATTCCGAAAGAAAGAAAAAAAAAAAAAATCAAAGAAAGAGAACTGTGGGAAAGCGAGAGGGGAAAAGGAATAAAAGGAAGAAAAGGCTGAAAATAGGAGAGGAAACTATTTAAAGAAAAAAGTAGGAAAAAAGGAGCCAATTGAAAAAAAAAAGGAAAAACAGGAAAAAAAGGAGCACTGCGGTCCCTGCTGAGAGAACACTCTGATGTACATCAACTAAATATTTATTTAAACTCATCTAGAGCACATCATTTTAATTCTTGAATATCCAAATCATTTTACAATTAAACTTGGTTCAAAACTTAAGGCAATTACAACTTTTAGAACTTTTTTTTTTTTTTTAGTGCACTAAATTTTGTTGCAGACTCTAAAAATAAAAAAAGAGAAAGGGATAGCAAGAAAGGTACAAGAAAAGAAAAAAAAAAAAAACTTATCATCATGATGAGATGTTTAGGGGGGGGGGGGGGCGATGGATGTCTTCATGTCGTCACTCCTTCTAGCCAGTCCATCTTGGAATCCGCAAAGTCGTCGCAGGTGCTCCCAAACCAGATGTCGAGAGTTCAGGCCGCCGAAGAGGACAAGCTGTGAGAGAGAGTGATTGCCACCAAAACCTCCCTTTTGATTCCTCTGCCTTCTCACTCCAATATTCATACGCCAACAAAGTTCGCATATGAACTTTATTCTTTCATTTCTTTGTACGTATTAAAATATAATAAAACTTGCTTAGTTGGTGAGGTAAAGTCGAATTAAAAAAGAAATTTAACTATTTTGTTGGCTATTTTGCTATTTTCGAGGTATTCAGATTTTTCATACACGTGGGTTTCTTCTGTTGTGTTCTTCCACCGATTTCGATGTCTCTGTATTGAATCTTGATTTAATCGATCGATTTATATAAAAATTGATGGAGTGAAGTTGTTGTGTGTGATTATGGCAACGCTACACTAGGGCGATCTGCCAAGGGGGGGGGGGTGCCTTGGTAGGAGGACTTTCGAAGGGGTTCTAACACGTATTCACGTTACATCTGGAGAAACTCCAGACCGTTAGATCGACAGCCGGGCGATGGGACCCGAACCTGGGACCTTCACACTTCGGCCATTTACCATTTTCAGTGGCATAACCACTTGATGGAGTGAAAAGGGTTATAAAAAAAAAAAAAAAAAAAAAAAAAAACAGAAAAAGGCAGAATAAAAAAATTAAAGAAAGGGAAAAACTTTGGCATAAAAAAAACCCTAAACCAAAACATAAAATTTAGTAAACACATTACAAAGCCAAAATATGATGTCTGTACCCAAAAAAAATTATTTAAGAAAAAAATGTCAGCATAAAGAAAAGGAAAAGTCGGCTCGATTTAAAAACCACATAAATATTTTTAACATTATTTATTTATCAAAAGTTACGATAATACCAATACCACATCAAATAGAAAAGTTTTATTCTTCCGACCTGGCAACCTGTTTTGGCGTTAGCACATGGAACAAACCAAAACAAACCGTGAGATCGCAAGAAAGTGCCATGAAGAAAATAAAAAAACCAAAAAGATAAGTAGTACAATTTAAACATTACACAAAATATTAATCTGAAATTTGATTTTACTACTCATAGATCGCTAGAACACTAAGTTATTTTTTCAAATCATAACATTTGCCTTGCACTTGATACTGATGAACATAACTCCTTATTAATTGTTAGATCAGTAATTTTGCCTCTAAGTTGTTGATATACTAGCATATGCCCCTATGAGCAACATACAAGTGCTCAATTTCAATTTTTTTTATTTATGCTGAAGCCACGCTCTACAGTAGCTTGCTCAAGGTTCAACAAAAGCATATTTTTGAGAAAAGGCCAAAATTTACTATGTTTTTCTTTGGCACTTTATAAATTAGCAATCCAAATGAGAGTTTTTAATATAAAATTCAAAAATTGTTAACTGTACTGTATGTGAATTTTCACATACAGTACAGTTAACAAAATATGTCAAGTCTGCCATAATTTCATCAAAGTTTGAAATCTCCACAAGGCCCACTTCAGCAACATTCCCAAGCAAAAATTTCATTTTTTTAAGGTAACCTTGCTTATCATTCAATAGATTTGCCAGGTTAAAGCAAGCTAAATGTCTAACTGTGCTGTAAAACAATTGGTAATTTTTCAAATAACTTATTCAGACTTAATGCAAAAGAGACAATTTTTGTAGACTGAAAAAAATAAAGAAGTTTCCAAGGACTTATAAAGAGTTTTCAAGGAGTGTACAAACCCTGCAAGTAAATTAAAGCTTTTTAATTTTTATTTTTACATACAATATTTAACATATTTCATTGGCTAAATAGTGAAAAGGAAAAATGCACTTCTCAACATAGAAAAGAAAATATGCCAGTTCATTCTGCAAGCATTGCAGCATGAACAGATTTTGTTGCATTTGAGTTGCCCTTGGAATAAGCAAGCAAAGGGTTAAATACCATGATTCAACAAAAACTTATATAATTATGCAAGTGATTAATTTAATGATTAGATTTAAAGGTGACACATTTACATAATAAATAAAGAATTTTGTAAAAATTTTGAGTTTGTATAGAAAATATTCAAGACAATTTGAATAGATAATATAAGAGAGGGTAGCATTAAAAAGTTTTCATTCATTCAAAATCATTCAAAAATTATATTCCTTGAAAAAATATTTAAACTTACTCTATAGGTTTCCACCTTCCGGCTTCTAAATTAATACTCTTCCGCAGTTGATTCATCTCCTTTTTAGTTAACACATCCGGTAATTCATCATAGGGACCTATGGAAAGTATTTAAATTAATAAAGGCTTTAAGTAATACTGTTGACCCCAGTTAATTGGACAAGCCACTTATTCAGATCAAATTTTAACAAACCAAAACAAATTCTATTACATAAGCCCAATATAATTTGCTTATTTGAATTAGAATTATGCTTAATCTGACCACATAATGCAAGAGGGAGTAAAGATGGCAATGGCTCTATGCAGTGGAAATTGCTTGCATGGAGCAGATGTAAAGTACCTGGAGGGCCGAGACCTGACCTTTAATGCAGTACAATCGGTACAAACATTAGCGACAGCCAAACTCAGTAAAATTCATTAATATGAAATTTCATTCTGACTGAATTTTTATTACATGACTTTTTTAATAGAAATACTGGGTCATCCAAAAGTCAGGACAAACTTTAAAAATTAATAATTTGAAAACGAATCAAGATACAAAGATATGGTTTGCACCAAACGGATGGAAAAGACACCAGGTTTTGTGTGGCAATGAAACGAAAATAGTTCTCTTGGTGTCCAACAGATGGCGCTGTCGTATTTCTGATATAGGATTATGCACATAAATTTCACTTATTGGATCATTAAATCTTATTGGATCATTAAATTTCACTTTTATAAAGCAATAAGCGATATAAAAGGGAGCAACTGGAGCAGGTAATGGTAGTCGAAGCTTATACGCATGGAAATGCTGTCCATAGATAAGAAAGCCCTCTTAGTCAAACTTTATTATAAGTGCCACAGCAGCATTGCAAGCATATTACTACATGAAGGGCATGCGAGGCAGAAAAGGACCAATAACACCTTCTGCATTGATCAAAATGATGAAGAAATTTGAATCTACTGGATCTTTCGCGTCACGTGCAAGAAGTGGTCGTCCCTCAACAGCCCCTACTGTTGTCACAACAGAGGAGCAGACGGTGCAATCCATGTCGGCGATTTCTGCACAAGGGAAGAGCAGTGCCTGAGAAGTTTCGAGGCAGACAGGAGTGTCGCACGGAAGTGTGTGGAGAGCACTGCAAATAACTCTGAAACGGTATCCCTATAAGTTGCAACATAACCAAGAACTGAAACCTCCTGACTTCGACTCTCGTCGAGATTTTGCCAATTGGGTATTCAATAAAATGGAAGAGCAGCACGACTGGCTTCACACTGTGCTCTGGACAGATGAGGCGCATTTCACACTTTCTCTTGCTGTTAACACCCACAATTGTCAAGTGTGGACCACAGAAAATCCACATGCATTTGTTGAGGTACCCTTGCAATAGCCTAAAGTGACAGTCTGGTGTGGCTTCACTGCTGATTTCATAATTGGTCCATTTTTTTTCGAGGAAGTCACACAGATGGGTTTCAAAACAGTTTCTGTTACTGGTCAGCAATATGCAGCACTGTTACAGAACAACATTATTCCTGAATTGCAAGCGCGACAGGCACTTCAAGCAGTTACCTTTATGCAAGATGGAGCACCACCTCATATTGCTCTGCCTGTCCAACATCTGCTACGCTCATCATTTGGGGAGGATCACATTATCAGTTGCTGCTTTAATCAATCATGGCCTCCAAGATCTCCCGATCTTACGTCCTGTGACTTTTGACTGTGGGGATTCTTGAAGTCAAAAGTGTACCGCGACCAACCGGCATCACTAGCAGCACTGAAAGATGCCATCTGCCAAAATGTGTCTGCCGTAACACAAGAAATGCTACTAAATGCTGTGAACGGTGTAGTGACTCGTCTCACAACTGTGCTTCTGAATGATGGGCAGCACATTGAAAATTTACTGTAGTACCAATTAACTGTAATTAAGCTGACTTGTAAGTTGTCAACATTTTTCCATTTGTAAATCATCTTTTGGTGAAATAAAACACTGTATCACCATCTGTTGTACGCTAACAGAACTATTTTTGTTTCGTTGCCACACAAAACCCGGTTTCTTTTCCATCCATTTGGTGCAAACCGTATCTTTGTATCTTGATTTGTTTTCGAATTATTTATTTTTAAAGTTTGTCCTAACTTTTGGATCACCCGGTACTTTACTTGTAATCTGAAAAATTTGTTAAGTCTACATGAGATTTGATTGTGAGTTGAAAATCTTTAAGAGATCATCTGGGTTGGCCACTTTTTTGATTGACTCTTTTGTTTAAGAAAGAATTTGGCCAATCTGAGTACACTGTCGGATAAGTTCAAAGAAAGGAAACACTTCTGCTACATATTCCAAATTGATAAGATTTAAAAAAGCTTAGAGCTATTAAAAAAAAAAAAATGCTGTCAAGGTTGGCTCATTACTGAAAATTAATGAAATATGTATTGAAATGATAGAAAAAGAAAAAAAGACAATGTCAAATATGTTTCATTTTTTTCTACTCAGCAAAATTTTCCGAAATTTTTTTCAGAAAACTGTATAGAATGGCACATCTATCAAAATCTTGGTTATGGCAAATAAAATGGTTTCTTGTTACATTTGCGTTTTTGTATCTGAAAATAAGTTCATGTTTCAACTGACGAGGTACTGCTTTTGAGAGCAAAGGTCTCAGCTCCACCGGAAAATAACTATTTCTGTAGTTTTTCACTGAGCTCATTAGTTCAGGTATTTTAGTGGTAAACTTTGCTGGAATTGCTTCTGGCCATTTTGGGGGCATATACAAAGCATTTAGCTTTTGCGGGTTTTGCCTCTGGTAAAGTTGGAACCATGATGGTAATGGAGTATTCATATTATTTTCTCTTCCCTTAATCAGTTTTACATTGTCAATGCTTTAGAAACTGATAGAGCATTTTTAACAACCTGATTGGAAAAAAAAAAAAAAAAAAAAAAAAAGGAAGAAAATTGCACATAATCATGGTGGGCCAAAAGAAAATATGTTCTCATTAGCTACTGCTCGGCCAAAGATAAAAGGTCGGCTTTGGCGAGCTGCCAAAAAAATGGATGCTGTGATTTGTTTCAATGGGGAGATGGATTCAGATGTGCAAGAAATTCTCTCTCTAGTAATCTTGTGGACAGGGCTGCCAATTTAGCCACTTTTTGGCCAACTGGCAGTGTGGAAGTATTTTGTAAATCGGAAATGAGAATCAAAATGACTCAAAACACGCTACTACCGTATAGAATTTTAAGAGCCCTTGTACATCTGAACACATCTTCCCTGTGAAACATATAGCAGCATTCATTTGGCAGAGTGCCAAAGCCGACATTTCATCTTTGGGCAAGCAGTAGATCTGCATAGGCTAGAACATACCATAAAGAAAACTACCAACTTTTGAAATTTCTCAAGGTGTAAAATAACGCGAAAACAACATTTTTGATGATTTTTGCGAAACAGTGCACGAATGACATTTTAAATGATTTATACTAAATAGTGCATGAATAGTATTTATAATGCTTTACATAAAATGATCTCATGAAACACTTTTGAGTTTTACTAACCTACATATTTTAAACAGTATAAAATATTAAAATATATTTATATAACATACTAGGGGCCAAGGCCCCCAGACTCGCTACGCTCGCTTTTCGTATGAGGCATTCGGCCCCTAATAAGGCTTATTCATAAAAAAGACATAATTTCAACAGAAAAAACCCGAAGATTGGATCAAATAGAATGTTACTCAGCAGCACATTGCTTGGTTCTTGCATGTTCATTGGTACATAAAAATTTCAACTTCACACTACAGTAGACCCCCTCCCCCTCATAACACGGAAGATATTTTGTTATGGGAATCCGTGTTGCACGGGTCCTGAGCTATACTCCACCTGGAGTGCGGACTCCACTTATAATCGCTGGAAAAATTATTTGCACTCCTCAGAAACACAATGATATTTAATGTTGCCATTCAAAAGTTATATTAATTAGGAGCTAAAGCGTAATAAAATCAGAACATCTGTTTCAGCTGTATTTTTAATAATGTAAAACCTATTGGACACCTTGCGAATTTGCCACCCATGGCGATTTTTCATTATTTGGCGACTTGCATACATGTAAAGTTAATAAAAGCTACGGAACAGATAGGATAGCTTGCTACCAATGACGACTTTTCATTATTTGGCGATTTACACATGCTCACAGCCTGTAATTACTGTTCATTTAAGGTTACCGGAAAATCGTTATCCATATTTTCATTTACATAATCATTTGCAGATTGGCATACTTAGCACCACGAATTATACCATCTCGTCGCGCTAGCAAATATCCAAAGTGTACTATAACTGTTATAATGGCATAGTTAACGACGCCAAATATTTCTACTGGTAGCAAATAATCCAGCTGGACCGAACCGGCTTTAAAATAATCTGCATTTTAATTTTTTTCATTTCAAGATATTAGCTATTCTGTTTTGGAAAAATGAATAATCGCTAATTCTAAACTCCTGTCGTCTAAGCGAACTTACTATTTGAAAATTGTCAACTTGTGTAACACATTTTGAGTTACTTATTTCATATAGTTTTTAGTTTGGCGTAAAATGGGCATAATTCTAACTCATGTTTGTAAATTTCATGCGATTCTAGATACTTGGAAACGCTTTGTTGCAAAGGAATGAATGATTTTATGCCAAATCTGGCAACCATTATGTTTATTTTTTCAGTTTTTTATTAATATCTTCTAAAATAATTCGATTTTCAAAATTTAAGTCAGCTTAGCAGGTTCCTCGGAATTTTTCGAATCTGTGGGCACCTTAGTCCAAAGTCAAATCCCCACGGTTTAGGAGGAGCTAGGCCAACAAGCTTTGACTGTGCCAGCAGCCTTTACTTTTTTTTAGAATAGAGATACACATCAAAATGATAATAAGAATAATAATTAAAATGTAATTATTTTCATTTTAAAAAATACTAGACACAAAATTCTTATAATTTTAAAAATATTAGGGAAAGAAAAAGTAATTTTGTAATACATAAGAAAATGCTGTAAAATTACACTAAAAAGGAAGGGGAAAAAAAAACATAAAATTTTTCCTACCTATATTTTTAATGAACA
Organism: Cheiracanthium punctorium; assembly: GCA_038373885.1. Classification (NCBI taxonomy): domain Eukaryota; kingdom Metazoa; phylum Arthropoda; class Arachnida; order Araneae; family Cheiracanthiidae; genus Cheiracanthium; species Cheiracanthium punctorium. Next base: position 530,622 of record JAWZYV010019925.1, on the reverse strand, counting down.
AACATCTGAATTAGTCTATCCAGGTGGGGAGGTGGGGGGGTGGAGAGCTGGAAATTTGGTAATCTTCAAATAAACAAAATCACAGAATTCCATGGAAAACTCATGGATGATAAATTTTGAGATTATTTTTTAAAACAAAACATGGACCGGGATTTTATTAAAATAAAAAAAAAACTTAAATTCATTAAAAAGTGTAAAACTGGGTATTTGTGTAAAATCATAAAAAAGTTTTATGCTGAAAGCATAAAAGTTGGCAAGTATTCATTAATATACGTAAGGCACATATCGATACCTTTTCCCACAATGGCTGCTAGCAACTGTTTTCGTACCTTGCAATCTAAAAAAGTCCTTAATAAAATTTTTCTTTGATAAAAAAAAGTTGCAATTTTCTATTTTTTTTTCTTCAAAAAATAGTCACCATAGTCGCCCTTTGCTGAAAATAATAGCAAATGATCACTTTTTAGTCGCAGGTGGCAGTCTTGTAGAAGTCAAAACAAAATAGCAATAGGATGACCATGATGCTACCCCCAATCGGCAGGTAGTGATGTTGTACCAATATTTAAAACATGTCTTTTAATATGAAACATTAAAAAAAAAAAGAAGTATACCAGAATAACCAGGAGCTTTTTCAAGTATCTTTTGATCAATTTCATATTTTTCCATGGGGAGTCTCCTCGCAAACAGGCGTTTACATAATTCTTCAGAATCTTCGCGTAAAACAGTTTCCCTTTCCTCTAAAATATACAATATTGAATAAGCTGCATTAAAGAAGCAACTAAAATAAAATTAAAACAATTTCCTTATAGTTAAATGGATTATAGCCAGAAGAATATCTTTAAAAGGAAAAAAGGCGAAAAAAAAAAAATGTATAATTTCGTTCAAAGAAATACATTTTGGGGATTTTCCATTGCCCCTCCTCATTCTCTGACTATATCACTTTATGGCAATATAGACTGCAATAAAAATTTATATTTCAATACATAAATATTCTGCAATTGGGTGGAGTGAATTATTACCAAACATCAAATGTGCAATATTTCCTTGTTCTCATGTGTGCAATTAAAGAACAATCATTCTACAAAATAAAAATTAGAAATTGTTTACAATAGCTGATTAATAATGATAAGATAATTGTTTTAAAATGAATTGAATAACAACTCAAAATGAAGTACAACTATTTAGTGCATGCAGCTTAAAATGAAACAAGTCTACACACAGTTTTAAATTTACAGCATTAACTACAAATTCTTCTTCTTATTATTATCATTTTGGGTCTATGAGGGGGTTTTTTACTTCATAAAAAAGGAAGAAACAAATTAAAAATATATATTATTATATTTTTTCAATAATCATGGTGGCTACAGAAATTGAGAAAAAAAGTTCCCTGATTTTTCCATGATTTCCCTGACTATCTTTATCAAATTTCCAGAACTAATTATATACATACCATAATCTTTCATGTAAATCACCATTGTGTATCATGCACCAACAGGTGAATGCTTCATATAGGGAAATAAATAATAGAAAACCACAAAAATGCTTAATAAAATTGTAGTTCAGTTTCATAAATCCAAACATAAAATTTTTAGTTGAGCACTAAAAGACAATATGTAGCAGAAAGTTTCCTCGTTTTATAGTGTTCAATTTTACGCGTAAGGATGACTGATCATAATAAACTGGCCACCTAGTCAATTTATTTTATTTCAATCAATGTATCGTTTTAAATTTTAAAAAATATGTAAAAAGGCTTAAAAATGAGCACTATCTATAAAAAAAATCGTCTTGCGAGGGAGCTTAGCAGGCATCACTCAAATGTCCCATCACTTTAAAAAACACAACGGCGCAGTAGAAGACTAAATCATCTTTTACCAGGGTCATTCCACGTCACATCAAACAGTGCAGTTCACCACACCAACTCGGATTTTTCTCAAATTTTATATAGATGATTTATAGGCTAAGACATCAACAAATCTCAATTTTGCAGGTTGTACGATAATTAATTACGGAAAAATTAATTATACAAATTTTTAAGTTTTCTGCAAGATGCGCCAACTTTTTTCTCAATTCCTTAAATAACTCCTTACCTGTAAAAGTTACTGAAGTGAAAATTTGTTTCTAGGAGTAACTTTTTACGCTGATTCCAAAAATGTTATCGAAATTTGCATATCTTCTATAGTTTATGCATGAGCACTGCATTTGCTAAAAAACATCATGATTTTTTTTCGGCATGTCTGATCAGATACATGTTTTAAATTTTTATATGTTGTTAAGCTGGAATAATCCTACATCCCAAAATAATTTCATCTTGGCTTTCTGCTCAGGAGCAGAGAAAAAAAAATTGTATGTATGTACCTATATATGAGGATTTTCATATGCAATATTTATACTGAAGATGAGAAAATTCAGAAGCGTTAGTCAATTTTCCTATGTCTTTTAAATTGACATCTGAAGTTTAACTACTACTCCAGGCATTTTCAAAAACTAGAAAATATATCAAAGTGCTTGGATCGGAAAACGTAAAACAAACAAACAACAAAAAATGCATGTTAAACAATGTTAAATTAAAAAGATTTCTAAAATTAAAATTTAGAATTATTTTTCATTTAACCCTGTTGTTTTCGGCAGTCATCCATCAGCCAATTAATCTTTGGAATTCTGTGTGATATTAAACTAAAAGAAAGAACAATGTTTGATAAAACATATATATGTATATATATATACATTAGGTCTACCGGAAAGTTCTATCCGATTTCAGTATGTCAATATTTTACCTAGCCAAAACTACTGAAGCTAATAACACGAAATTTAGCACGAGTGGGATTTTATAGCGTAAGTGCTAGATTAGAGAGTACTTTCCAAAATTCGTAATTTATGGAGGATAAAGGCCCAAAATGCTCTTTTCACATATTCTGCGGGATCTCAAAGAAGAAAAGAGATATCGATAAAATTCTTGCTGTAAAATACACAACACTTAAGAATGCCTAAAAATCGATTTCAGAACATTTCGAATATAATCCTCCTAGGAGGGTAGACGTAAAAGTTTGCCGTGAATAACTGATTACATGACATTTATTCTGCAATATATCACCAAATGTGCAATTTGACAATGTGCCTGACATTGCTATGCTAGTTGTTGTAACAATAAAAATTTAATACAGTATACAGTAAAACCTATTTCAAATTGCTGTATCCAGAAAACTAGCCAAAGCACAATTTTGTTCGCATTCTGTTAAATGTAAATAAGTATTGTAACTTACAGGAATTCAATTCTTTTAATAAACTTTGTTCCTTCTATTGACTCGAATGTCATACAGAATTACAAAGATTTATTGGCTGATGGATGATTGCCAAAAACAACAGGGTTAAATTAAAAGTAATTGAAAATTTTAACTTTAGATTTTTTTTTAATTTAACACTGTGTGTGACATGCATTTTTTGTTGTTTGTTTTACGTTTTCCCGATACAAGCACTTTTATGTATTTTCTAGTTTTTGCAAATGCCTGGAGTACTTAAAAATTTGCATAATTAATTTCTTGGTAATTAATTATCGTAGAACCTTTAAAATTGAGATTTGTTGATGTCTTAGCCTATAAATCCTCTATATAAAATTTGAGGAAAATCTAAGTTGGTGTGGTGAACTTTCTCCAGTTTTGTGTTTGATTTGACGTGGAATGACCCACCATTCATTTTACCTATGACTAATCAGGAAGCAATTCACATGTGTGAAATTGATTCACATGCCGATATGATTCGCATATCCGGTTTCTTGTACGATCCGCATCTTAGAACGAGTCCGAATACATGCGCTTTTTCGGATTTGTATAGTGATAGTGCCTACATCACTTGAGTCTCGGATTCATTTTTCTATGTTCTCGTATGATCTGTATTCTGGTTTCGGATTCGTAAAATGTCTGTATCTGTGCATCAGTTGAGTATCGTGTGATCTAGAACGGAGCACGCATCAGATTGACAATTTAAAATGATCTAGTTCACTAGACAAAAACGAAAGTTCCATGATTTTTAAATATTTTTGCAAAATTCCCTGATATTTCCATGATTTCCCTGATCTGTCGACACCCTGATAATATCAGATTTGTTTCACTGACACTAAAGCATAATAATCCACTACTATTTATATGAAAGCATTCCCAGCATAACACAAGCAAGCACACTTTTAAAGAGCAGTAAAAAAAACCTGCTCTCTTTTTTAAAATTGGAAATCAAACTAATTAAAAAAAAACAATTCACAATTGAAACTACATTGTTTTGGTCTCTGCTCAGTATTCTTTTTACAGGACATCCATACCTGACAATTTTAAAATATGATGTAAATGTTCCTACCTCTGTTGCATGTTCCTGCCACTGTATCCACTACCACAATGTGTAGTGCTGATTTCACTTCGATGAGAATTAAAGTGAACGGTAGAACATATGATTTTTGTTTCGATTTGCTTCTATTTTACTGTTTATGCTCTTAAGTAATGAAGGTAAAAAATATATATACTACTGTGCTTCCATAAAGCGTTACCATTAAATGAAGCAATTTGTTTGTTGGGTGTGAAATAATATTAGGTTAAATATTTGTACTATTAAACATATGATAGTTGGAATCGTTGATGTGATAATTGAATGTTTTGATCTTTTAATTATTGCTGAACATTGCGTAGTAATGGAAAGGACTTATGTTAACTCTTGTATCTGAAAGTGCTTTGAGTTATATTACAAATTAGTAGTTTATTGCCAATCTTTGACAATTTTTAATTATTATTCTGTCAAGAGTAAATATTGAAACATAAGGAAACACCACCAGTTTTGTTTTGATGAGTCAGTATTAGGAGATAGAAAATAGAAAGAGAAAAATATGTAAACTTTCGTTTTCAGAAGCTCACAATCATTTCTTCTCTCGCAGATTTTGTTGTTGTTGTTGTTTGTTTGTTTTGTTGTTGTTATTTTGTTTTTAAGGCCAGAATTTTTTTCCCCCCTCACTTTTCAAAAGAGGAAATGCAATGCATGATTAAAGTGTGTTGTGACTGATTTTATTCAGTGAATCTTTTTAGCATTTTCTTTAGTTGGTGCTATAAAAATAGAATTTTCAGAATAGTTTTACACTACAGAATAAACTCATACAGTCGTATTGTGATTAATTCTTTTAAATTCAATTCATTTTTTAAAATTTTGTTACTTTGAAATAAAGTGTATATGTAGAATGGAAGCAAAATACTTGGAACCAATGAGAATTATTAAAATTGCATTGTGATTTGATACGGTGAATAACTGTATTGCAGAAAATTTAAGATTAATTTGTTCTGTTTTCTTTAAAGGATTCATTTTCACAGGGATTTCAAATTTTTCTAGTTTGCATTTTAAACTTTAGATAACAAATTATATGTGCTTGTTTCATAAGAAATAATTTTAATTATTACCCTAAATTAAGGTAAGAAATTTAAGTACAGGTAAGAGTAAGGTTAAGATAGTTATTTGTCACAAAATTTGTCATGTTTTGTCATAAAATAGGACTTGAAGGTCGACAGTTTCCATTGAAGCCTTGGTTTTCTACTCGCGTCTAGCATCGAGAGTGATTAATGACCTTAGCGGGTGCCTCTCGCGTCCAAAGAACGTGCTTATTAAAAGGTGTTTTCCTTCTAGCGTTAAGCACCGCAGATCTGGTGGACGCACGAAAGACCCCGGGCACTTTTTTGCAGTTGACAAATTCGAGCGCTTGCCGTGGACGCGAGTAGGAAACCCGGGCTTGACCTTGATGGTTCTCCCAGATGCTAAGAGGAGCAGTACACTGCTTGGTATGGATTTTCTTGGGAAAGCTGGTGTTGTACTAGATCTTTGAGATCGAACTTGGTATTTTGGGGATAACCCAAAGAAAGGATTTCAGTTTGTTCAAAATTCAGTAGTCCAGTCCTGTGACTTGAATGAAAATGCTACCCTAGCAAAATGTCACCTACTTCATTCAGACGAAGGTGAACAGTTAACTGAAGACCAGCACAAAAAATTGAATTCCCTCATTTTGCAGTATGAAACTTGCTTTAGTCCAGGGGGAGAGACAACACCTTTCATCGAGCACCGAACTGACACTGGTAATGCTCCTCTAGTAGTTACTACTCCTTATCAACTCTCACCTGCTCAAAAATAAATTTTAAAGAAAGAAATCGACGTACTGCTTGTGCCAGGAGTGACTGAAGAATGAGATTCATCATATGCTTCAGCTGCAGTTTTGATTCCTAAACCTAATGGGGATTTTCGTCTTTGCATTGATTATAGAAAACTAAATGCTGTTACCAAATCAGACAGATATTCTTTACCACGTATGGACGATCTTTCACAAAGAGCTAAACAAACTGCTTTCATGTCCACAATAGACTTAAAAATCAGACTTGTACCATCAAATACAAATGTATCCACCAGATAAAGATAACACAGCCTTAGTTTACCCATTTGGTGTCTTCAGATTTACCAGAATGCCCTTTGGATTGAGGACAGTTCCAGCCACTTTACAGAGACTCATGGACCTTTTCTGTAATGGACAGAAAGTTAACATACTTAATAATTTAAGTTTAACATACTTAAAATGATATTATTGTAATGTCTTCAACCTTTGAAGAACACGTAGAAGATCTGAAATCTATGTTTGAGCAACTAAAAAATTCAAATTACATGCTAACCGTGCAAAATATCATTTTGCAAGTCCAAAAGTAAAGTATCTTGGAGATTGCATCACAAGTTCTGGACTCGAAGTGGGTCCGGCCAAAGTAAAAGCCATTGAAAAAATTTTCTAGCGGAAGAACATTAAGGAAGTACAGAGCTTTCTTCAGACATATAGCTGGTATCATCGTTTCATTCTGAATAACAATGAATCTTTATTTTTGAGGATTGCAAAACCCGATGGGTTGAACTGTTCTCACTTGCTATATAGCAACTGCATCTGAGTGTGCCAAAACACTGATTGAAGAAGTATTCATGAGGCACGGTATACCGCGATGAATTATTAGCAATAGTGGACCACAGTTTAATTAGCTCTGTCCTTCAACAGGTGTGTTGTACCTTAAACATCAGTCAAAATCTCATTCCAGTTTACTGTACTCAAGCCAACCCCGTTGAAAGTAAGAATAGAAATTTAAAACCTTGTCTTGCAATCCTTCTTGGACGACAATTGCCTTTGAAACTACCAATCGTTTTGCGATGAATACTTCAGTTTGTGATACCACAGGCCATACCACCTGCATGTATATGATTTGGAAGAGAGTTACGAACTGTGGACAACATTGTACAGGACTTCAAAGACATAGTCGAAAATGACCATTTTGTTCCTAGATCACACCATATCTCTAACGATTTGCAAGCATCACAAAAATATTACGAGAACGCATCGAGATGAAGCAGGACAAAAGAAAGTTGTACTGTGACAGAAATAGATGACAAGTTCTTTATTATCCTGGTGATCAAATTTGAATAACATCACACTCTATGAGTAACAAGCTGAAGCGTAAAACAGCTAAATTCGCACGTTGTCAAGATAGTCCTTGCGTTATCATTACACAGCGTTCTCCAACTACTTGTGAAATAGCTAGCCCTAATGATAATACTTCTGTTACCTTAGGAACTTATCATACATCAGCGTTATGTCCTTATATTTAAAGCACCAAATCAGCAGCACCACTGAATCTAATTCGTAAGAGGGGTTGTCCCTCAAAACCAAAATCACTTTGAACACCTGACAGAAGACTAGACAACTCCAGTTCTGTTTCCTTGCCGGGATGGCGGCAGAGCCAGAGGTGGAGTCTATAGCGCCCCTAGTGACTAGTGGAAGAGGACAGCGCTGCCTGTCACCCTCTTCAGTAGAGACAGACTTGTTCGTGCACAGCAGCATTCCCCCCCCCCCCCCTGCTCTTTGTAATTCTGTGTTTTTAGTTAAATTGTGTTGTGGCAGGGATCAAGCTGTAGTCGCATTTTTCGCAAAATGCGACGAATTGCACGAAAATGCGAAGAAAAAAATATTGTCCGTCGCGAAAATGCGATTTGTTAATAATGCGAAATTCTTAATAACAGTTTTCTTTTTTGTCATTTTTGCTTGTGATGACTTTGTGTGTCATAAAAATTTTTTCAATATGTTAATATTTCTAAAATAATAATTTTTTTTTTTTTGCATTTGAAGTGTAAGTAGAAGAAAATTTAATATTAATTGGTGTTACATTAATTTATAAGCCGCTAATTTTCTTTAGCATTTTGCTACATTTTAGCACTTTTGCTACAGCATTTTCTGACCCAGCTTAAACCCTGGTTGTGGGTAATTAGAAATAAATAATGTTGTTACCTAATGCTTTTGAACCTATTATTTGCAAGCCGACCCTTACACCCTAGATATTTGGTAGGGGGGAAAAAATCACCAAAAAAATACCTGTACCTACTTGGCAACAACAACAAAAAAAAAAAAAAGCTTCGGTGGCGTTCAGATAATGGAAAAGTACCAATATTTATTTATGAGATAGTGGAGCTTCTTGTCACAGGGCAAATAATCAAAAACGGTTCAATAAAATTGATTTTAATTGTAGTGAAATTATGCAACCAGGTTGTTTAATTAGTAAATGAATGTTAAGCCTAAAGCTGATAATTATTCTAAAGTTGTTCCAGTTACCATGGAAAATGTTACATATTTACCTAAATTAAGAATTAACTTGTCTATAACTTATGGAAAAGGGATATAAACTTATTGCTGATGATGAAAGAATTATTATCTCAAATTGTTCAGGTAAATTATTACAAGTTGTAATTAAGAACAGTAGACATCAGTAATAAGTAAAAAGGTAGATGCAAGAATTAAATTTAATGAATAAATAAATAACTTACCAGAAATGATATTATAAGCCACATTTTTTAATACTTCAGGCATTGGATCAGGAATTTTTTTTCTGAGACCAGGATGTTTTCGGTGTTTCATTTCACCTGACTCCAATTTTTCCTCTATTTCTGGCAACAATGCAAGGGTAAACTTTGCCTTGTGGCATCCCTAAATGAGAAAAATGATTTATATTCACATTAATCAGTGCTAATGTTACTAGGTTAGCAAGATTGATCTATTTCTAATATTCACAGTATTATATCATCAGTTTGGTGGCAGCTGACACAAATATGTTAGCTTGGGCAGCCATGAGCAGTGCTTTTCCTTTAAAAGAAAGCAATGGTTTCCTTTAAGACTATGGAAAAAAGATCCCTTTTTCTTGAAAGGGTAATAGATATCATTCAGTGCTCAAAGTAAGTTGCAGCAACCATGGCAAATGCTGTGCGCTTAGCTTAAATTGCTGCGAGAATCAAAAGGTCTCACAGCAATTTTTGCCATGAGCATTTGAAACCAAATGTTTCATTATTTATTCAATCCAAATACCAATTTTTAAGAAAAAAAGAAGTTTAAAAAAAAATTCAAATATATAATACAGGATTTTTCGTATTATATATTTGATTTTACAAGTGTGTTGTTACAAATATATATTCGTATTATATATTTGATTTTACAAGTGTGTTGTTGAGCATAACTCAAACACACTTTGAGTTATTTATTTCATATACTTTTTAATTTGGCGTAAAATGGGCATAATTCTAACTCATGTTTGACAATTTCACATGATACTACATACTTGGAAACGCTTTGTTGCAAAGGAATGGATGATTTTATGCGAAATCTGGCAACCATTCTGTTTATTTTTTCAGTTTTTTATTAATATCTTCTAAAATAATTCGATTTTTGAAATTTAAGTCAACTTAGCAGGTTCCTCGGAATTTTTCGAATCTGTGGGCACCTTAGTCGAAACTCACATCCCCACGGTTTAGGAGGAGATAGGCCAACAAGCTTTGCCAGCAACAGCAGCCTTTACTTTTTTTTAGAATAGAGAGACACTATATTTAATTATGTAATTAAATATATGCATAATGATTTACTTATGTTCAGCACAAGTTTCAATGTTTTAACACAGAAATAATTTACTGATCTGATTTCTAAAATATTATTGGACTAGATTCATGACTAAATATTAGATATTTATTTCTTATTTACTAAGAAATATTTTAAGAGAGCTAGATATCTCTAAAAATATTTCTTAGTAAATAAGAAATAAATATCTAATATTTAGTCATGATTCTAAAGAAATGAAAATTGCTATAGAAATGAAAGGGCGGATTATTCTATATGAAAGGCGGATTATATAAATGAAAGGACGGATAAAAATTACATTAGTTACTAAATTGTGAAATTTAGCATACTACATTAGATTTTAATAGGTGTTTAAAGTTACTATATTTTGAAAATATAACTGTTAATTAGCATCTTTATTTGAAGTTATAGAAATTAATTATCTGAATTAAAAACCACTTTCTTCATCAATTTGAAGTGGAAAATTTATATAGTATAGCTCCTTAAAAACATCTCTAAAGAATAGATATTATCTCAACTGAATCAGGATAAGAGAGCAAATTGTTGGGGAATCCTTGGGAACTCGTCCGGAGAAGCACAGAATCCCTCCGGAGCAGACAGTCCAGGGACCATCACCCGACCGGACGTCCCCAGCCTTTAACGGAAGTCCCACGCTGAGGTCGGACGGGTGAAATTGGGGTCGCGTGAAGACAGTTGGCCGAGATGAGGAAGGGGATTTCTTGCTGTTTGGGAATTGACTCTTTTGCTCATGTAATGGCAAAGCCGCAGAAAGGAAATCAAAAACATATGGTATGTATCTCTCCTTAAAAGAAGCCTTAATGAGGATAAGTGCAGATGGTCCTTCGATTTCAGATTTTAAGGCTGATCGAGCAGTTCAAAAATGGTTCCATGCATGTGGTTGAAGGCCTTCCTTTTAGCTGTATAATCATGAAACAATGGAAATTTTCTCTAGTATAGATATTGATTGAGGTCTTTGTAAACTTGATAATAAGGAAATTATAAGTGTAGTACTTACATTATTTGAGTGTTTCTTTTTATTTCAGATGGATATTTTATTGTTTCATGTGAAATTGCAGAAAATTTACAAGGTAAGTGAAGCATTTCATTTTTTTTTTTTTTTTTTTCCCTCATCCCATTTTTTGCATTCAACTGTTTCAAAGTTCAGTGAAAACATTGCAACTGAAGTTACAGTTATTAAGGAAATTTTAGGTTTTGCCATGGGCTGAACAGTTTTTGATGCCAGCTTATAAAAGCTCATGGCATTATTTGCTGCTAGTTTCTAAATCTTATTTCGAGCCCTGATGTCATTAAGTGTAAAATTTTAAAATGAGTAAAATAATAAAGGATTTTTAACTTCAAACAGGAGTCACAGCTCAAAAATTTTAAGACCAGATCATTACATAAGACAATTATGTTTTATAGGCAGAAAGCTATGAACAAAGGATGGTGAAAGTGAAATAGCCAGATTTTTTCTTTCTTTCTTTTTTTAATAAATAACAAGGGTATTTTTAAGACTTTGAATTCAACTGAGAATATAACTATGTGATTGGGTGAAAAGAAAACCCCAAAGAAACACGTTGGCGACAGCAAAAGTAAAAACAAAAAAGTCTCCATAATAGATGCTCCCGCTAATGACCCCCCCCCCCCAACATTTAAAATATATATTACCTGATTAATGCAAAATTTCCTTTGCTCTTTAACTCTACACTGAGATCTTATTAAGTTTAATAGCCGAAATAAAGTATATTTTCGTAACGAGTAGGTCATTTTCAAAAGTAAAAATTTTCACAATTTAAACATGGAAAACATCAGAATCATTTAGTCAGAATATGTCGATAGGCTGTAACTGTACCTAGACCGAGAATGTTATACTATACTCCACAATAAGATCTATAATATTTTGTTGAAAATTGAGCCGATTGAATGATATAAAATATTGGTAAATAGGCAAGGTAAATAATGAATGCGTCTGATGCGCCGACATACCAGAACTCCAGCTTTCGTGCTGGAGCGCCAAAATAAGGCGACCGGGGCGTGTTCAGACGTCAACTCCGATATCTATCCGGGTTGACAGTTCAGACCACTCGGGGCCGTCGCTATCAGCAATAGCGAAGGCTCCGGACCACTCCAGTAAAACACGAACTGCTCCGTAAACAAGGGTGCGTTCAGACTAGTGGTGGGTAAAGTCGGTCCTTTTGAGGATCCGGTCCGAACGGATCCGATCCTCTGAAGGACCGACTCCTTCGGACCCGGTCCTATTGGATCCGCTCCCAGGAAAAGGAACGGGTCCGGACCCGTTCGTTTCGGTCCGAAATCGGAACCGGTCCGGACCGAGAGGAACGACTTCGGATCCATTTGGCAGAAAGAAGTGGATCCGGACCGAAAGGAACGACTCCGGATCCATTTGGCGGAAAGAAGTGGATCCGGACAGAGATGAACGACTCCGGATCCATTGGGCAGAAAGAAGTGGATCCGGACAGAGATGAGGATGAGCAAATGGAGAGTATCCGGACAGAGATGATCGAAAGGAAAGATCCCAGCCAGACATAACAGAAATAAGCAATAAGACTGATTTCAGAAAGCATAAACAACGTCGGTGTGCGGTAAAAACGCTCACATGATTAATTTTTACTAAATATTGGACATAAACATTCTTTGTTTTGTAATATACACGAGAAAGGTAACTGGATCTTAAATCCAAAATTCTTTTGTTTTGGGGTAAAGGGGTAAATTTTCAGTTCAGCAGGTCTGGGAATGGTATCTCTTAGAACGCTATTGTTATTAGGTTTCCTAAGCATATAACATATGGACCATAGGAAAAGCGTCGGGAGGGGGGCACAGGGTGTCCCGTGCCCCCCTCCCCCCTTAAAAATAGAAATTTTGATTCGAATTTCAAAATAAAATGTTAAATAAACATTTGCTTGAAATTTTAAAAATAACTTTCCTTTTCTGCTCTTACATTCGATATGTGCCCCCCTCAAATCTTTCTTGTGCCCCTCCAAAATTTCAGTAGGTCCGGGAGCAGTGATAAGCCCTCCTTAGGAAGTTACTGTTATATTATTAGGTATTGTTATAAGCGTATGGTACATATGAACCATAGCATTATAGTCGGGGGGAGGGGCACAGGGTTTACGTGTCCCGCTGCCCCCCCCCCAACTTACTCTCAAAATCTTTTAAACAAACATTTGTTTCAAAATTTAAAAGAAACTTCCATTTTCTGCTCTTAAATTAAATATGTGCCCTCCCCCCCCAAAAAAAAATCTTTCATGTGTTCCCAGGGGCGTAGCCAAGGGGGGGTTAGGGGGGTCATAACCCCCCCCCCATGAGGAATTTTTTGCCATACAAAATGTATATTCTTCACTACATTGTCACACCCACGTATACATATATATGAGTTGTAGTAGTCGTAACCCCCCCCCATGAAAAATTTCTGGCTACGCCCCTGTGTGTTCCTCCAAGATTTCAGTAGGTCTGTGAGCGGTGATAAGCCTTCCGCCTTCCTTAGAAAGCTCTTGTTATTAGGTTTTCCTAAGAATGTAATACATATGAGCCATAGGTGTATATCGGGGGGACAGAGGGGGGGCACGTGTCCCCCTCTCCCCCAACTTCGTCGCAGAATCTTTTCATTTTAAAAATTTGTTTGACGCGTTGTTTTAACCGCTCCACTTAAAAATGCGAAACTCCAGTCTGCGTATTTACAATATATTTTTAAAAAATTGTCCACTGTCAAGGTTGTTTAATTTAAACGTTACTTTTTTAAGCACTGGTTTAAACAACCTTTCTCATTTTCAATCTGTTGTACTGGTTTTAAATACTTCCTGGCTAAAAGGGTTTCTTTAGAACTTTAATTAATTAATTAATTTTAATTTTTTAATGCAATACAAAATACTTTATGCAAAAAAGGTTTTATTTGATGAATAAAGGTGAATAATCTTTTAACTTTTCATAATTACATAACTCTCACGTGTTTACATTAAGTTATATTACTTAAGTTACATTAAGTTATATTATAATAGATTTATTGTTATCCTACTTATTGTCTTTTAATCATATATGAAGTTCAATGTTTGATAATTTACCTTTGAACTTGTATATCGTCATTCTCCCGTGTTTCAGCATCTTTTTTAAATGCTTGCTAGTAAAATAAGTATAATAGCTTAATAATGAAGAGAAAGCTTTATATAGGTTTATCTTATAAAGCTTTAAAAAGCATTTCTTTAATCGTATACCTTTTACGTCATAGTATGATTACTTTTTACTGATTTCATGATAATTTAGTAAACGGTTGAAGTGTGTAAGTCCAGGAATCTGGGCTACCACGCGCCTGTTTTCTCCAGATGTCACGTGAATACGCGTTAGAACCCCTTAGAAAGTCCGCCTACCGAGGCACTCCCATCCTTGGCAGATCGCCCTAGCGTACAGTTGCCGTAATCACACAAGCAAACCCATTTTTTCTTTTTCTATCTTTTTTTTTGGGGGGGGGTGAAGGAAGGAAGAGTTTTTAAGTATGTGAAATCCCGTGCATTTTTAAAGTCCCCCCTTTAAAAAGCAGACCCCACCCCCCGAAAATAAAAATGTGTGGGCACCCATGGTGACATTATTTTATACATAACTATTCGCAAATATCAGATTACTCTAAAATTTAAGTCAATCAAAGGCACATATCTCTCATCTACTGAATGTTTTGATGCTACTTTATTTTACTTTTTTTGTACTGGCATGTATACAATTCATGTCACATTATATATAGATGTCACATAAAACTAGGAAATAAAAATGATTTAAATATTTCAGCGGAAAGAAATCAACTTATTACGTCTTAAAGTTTCATTAAAATTTAAATAATTCACTTGAAATCAATTAAGTTCTATCAGCCCTTGCAAATTTCCTTTCAAATAATTTAGTATGTTTTATTTTAAAAATTCTTAATAAAAGAATTTTATCTTTTATAAACAGAATAATCGGTATAAAATTAATTTTTAAAAAATCTGATAAAACATATTTACTATCACAAAACTTTTGAATGTTTCTGCTGGATATAATATATTCTTAAATGTAAAACAAAAGAAATTTGGTGCGTCTACTTTTGATTGAATGCCATTCTCATATTTTATCCAAAACGAAGCAAGTTTATGTTCAATATTTAAATAAAAATTATTGTTCTTAGCTGGGGGAATTCTTTTATTCTGGTTGGCGACCCTTCGCGTTTTTTCCGGTTAGTAACAAAGAAGCACAGCGTCGTCTGAAGAACTACCCCTCAAATTCCAAGAACGCGCTCCTTCGCTACCTTTTGTAGACGCAAATATCCCCGGGCTATCAGAGAATATCCCGAAAAGAGCGTTTATCTTTGATCACTCTGGAAATTATTTAGAACCTTCCATAAAGGGAAGTCGAAGACGAAAAGAAAACGAGTAAAAGAAATGTCCCTGGTCAATACCTGATTAGAAAATAGAAAACGTAAAGAAATTCCTTGTTGAATATAAGAATGACTAAAAGTAAACTTTAAACTACAACAACAACGGAGAAGACTGATTACAATTAAAGCAATTGAGCTTTAATTGTAAAACTTAGCTTACAAAACACCAAACAATGTTGCATTAACGTAAAGTTGTGTTGTTGAGATTAAAAATTATAAAGTATTGAGACGAGTTCAAGTTAAACTTTCCTATATAAGAAAAAGGTTAATTCTCTAATAATTCCTGTAAAATAGACATTTTTATCTTTCATCTTCTTATTTTTTTTTTTCTAAAAGTACTTTGGCTTAGCTGTAAAATTAAATCTGAAAATTATTTTTAGTGGTTTGTGTCATTTTAAATGTTTTCTTTTAATATCTCGTGCATTTTATTTGATTTCATTTTAAATGCTTGAAGATAAATCATCATACTTTTTATCCGTTTTTGTATAACCAACTCCTACCCTCTCCCCCACACACGCTCACAAAAATAAATAAATAAAGCATGAAAAAAATTCTTCTGAACCATATTTTTGTTCTAATTATTTCTATTGGTATCAATCTACAGAATTTTACAGTGCAGAAGAATTCATACAAATAATACATGTTCTATTGCAGAATTTCTTAATATTATTATTAACAGAATTCTATTATTAACAGAATTATTATTAACAGATATATTCTTATTAACAGAATTTCTTTTTGATTTTTAAGATTAAAAAAAAAAAGACTTTCTCTTGAAAATAATTAATTAAACGGAATAATTAAACTCTATACATAACTTAATTCATTAAATTTACAGTAACTTCTCAATTATTTCATTTGGTTGTGTTGTTGAACAGGAACCAGAATTGATAATTCAATCGGTAGTACATAATCAGCCGTACAGATTTAGCATGCACATTCATCGTGTGTACGTGTTATTGTTAGATCCTTAGTCCAACAAACTATCATGGACTGTTTCTACAAATTAATATTAAGTAAAACCAGTATTATTAAAGCTCATCCAAATAATGCAATAATCTAAATATATAAAATAAGAAGAATTTTCCTGTTTGTCTGTATGTTCATTCGCTATAGGCACCTAGAACTTACGTCGAATCTTAACGAAATTTGGCCCACTGGATCATTGAGCGATTTCCTTCTGTGTTCATCATTGCTTCCCGGCACAGGTCTTGGGCCGCAGTGGGAGAAATGATGTGGGGTAACAATGGGGTAGCTGATCACAGAAGGAAAATCGCTGCGTTCGCGTCTTTGCAACGGTGAGAAGCAACCCAGACAGTAATTTTAGAAAAGTTGTGCCTTAACACTCAATGCACCCGCGCAACGCCCGTCAGTTTGTGTGAGTGCACAAAAGGGGGGGGAGGGGGGAAGGCACTCGATATATACTCACGCACTTTAAACCGAATTACAGAAGAGAAAAATTGTTTAAACCAAGAGCTTAAAAATAACCTTGTTTGAATTAAGCAACCCTGACAAGGAACAATTTTTTTAATTATATTTTGTCAAGACGCAGGCAATAGCTTGCATTTTTAAGTGGAATGGTGAAGTG
Source organism: Cheiracanthium punctorium (assembly GCA_038373885.1). Taxonomy (NCBI): domain Eukaryota; kingdom Metazoa; phylum Arthropoda; class Arachnida; order Araneae; family Cheiracanthiidae; genus Cheiracanthium; species Cheiracanthium punctorium. The sequence continues at coordinate 513,684 of JAWZYV010019925.1, read as the reverse complement.
AACGGTTAAAAACGACCCGCCAAACAAATGTTTAAAATAAAAGGATTTGGAAGCGAAGTGTTTAGGGGGGGGGGCTTCGTGTGGAACTTGGCATAGAAAACTCGACATATAAAATCTGCATTGCACTTTAAATCACACTTCTTTTTGGAAAACCATTCCAGATTACCTTAACAATTATGAAAACAAATTAAACCAGCACATAAGCAATTGGCAAATCAGAGACGCTCCTGGCAAAATGGACATATAGTAATCATTTTATAAACTAAAACCATAATGAATTATGCTATTTGAAACATATTTTGATGATATTTGTGCAACAATATATGAAAATTTATTTTTATTCAGTACGGAAAAAAGTTGTATAAAATATAATCGTGCTTTACATTTAAAATTGGAATAACACAGTGGAATAATACAATGCCAAAAATATCACTCTGAATTACTGTAGATATTTACAGACAATTTTTAAAAATACTCAACATTTTCACTTTACATTAAAATAAGAATACTCAATAATATGAAAAATGGAAAAAAAAATGAATGAAATCTAATTCGAAATCATAGTCTACGCCATATTATTTTTAAAACATATATAAAAACTCCACTGCACTCTAAATCACCCTTCTATTTGGAAAATTGTTCCATATTACCTAAACAATTATCAAAACAAATTAAACTAGCACACTAGCAATTGGTAAGTCAGAGACGCTTTGGCTAAATGGATACATAGTATTCATTTTATAAACTAAAACCATAACGAATTATGTTATTTGAAATTTATTCTGATGATATTTGTGCAACAATATACGAAAATTAATTTTTATTCAGAACGAAAAGAGTTGTATAAAATATGATTGTGATGACTAGGGTACGAAGGGTATTTTATTTATAAGCCTTCTTATGATTACCATAGCCCGTTCGTGTAAACATAGTGCTAAAAGTTCTCCTTATTGAATTTGCAAAATATACATCCATCTAATGCAAGGTATCACTGAAATGTGCACATAAAAATTCAAGCTAAATAGTCAGCTTCAAACTTTCTAGCACATATTCATTCAAATTTCAATTAAGAAGTGTACAATGCCAAAAAGTGTTTCTTGTGTACGAAGTCAATAATGAATCAGAATTATTTTCTCAGTTACATATACATATTCTGTATAAATATTAACGCTAAAATAGCTTTAATAATGTTTAATTATATTTTTTTCCTTCTAAATTTTAACGCAGGCCTCTAAAATGGTAGGAGCCCACAGGTGAAAGCCTACTCAGCCTAATGGGTAATCCGGCCCTGTTTAGGTATAGTCCCTCTTTCCCCATGACAGCCCCCTCCTTCCTCCTCTATAATTTTTATGGTTTTGTAGCAGTTACGCTAGTTTGATATTCCATAAATAATAATTTACAAACATAGGTGCTCCATAGAGTGCTTTTACAGAAGAGGGAGGCTATTTGCAAGTGTGGGGTGGAGGTGGGGGTCGAATACGAGTATATGTATCACACGCCCAATTCACACATTTTTCTAAAACCATTTTTTGATTTTGATCGTTTTCTTTCATTGTGAGTTCGAGGCAACTACCCCATCCTTCCTTACCTTAATCATGCTCGCTGTGACTCCCCTTTCATTTGCCCTCTATGTATGGATGAATATGGATGAATACACATATTTACAAAACTGCTGCATATTTTTCTGCCAAGGAATAACGACTGAGCACATAGTCAGAATATTTTGTGCATACTTTAGTGTTGTTATAAAATAAAGTAAATTAGTCAGAGACTAATGGTTTTCTAAAGAGGAATTCTCTTTCAGCAACACAATATGATATGTATGCACATGATCAAGGCCTCTCTGAATTTTGGGCCTTGTCCAAGCTCGACTTGGGCCCTCGTTTTTTTTTCTTCCTTCTTTCTTGGCGAGATGGTTAAATCTAGGCCCAGGGGGGTCATGACCACTGTGACCCCCTCTGGAACCGCCACTGGCACCACATGCAGCCAAGAGTAGCAAAATAATAAACCGAACAGGAATCTTGCAATTATGAAGCGAAATTCGCCTAAAACAACGAGTCTTCTTAAAGATTTCATGGTTTTCAAATGTTCGTTTCTAAATTTTCGTATTTATGTGCAAACTAACAAAAATTTTTGAAAATCGTAGGGGGGCTGGGAGACAGCTAAGTAGTGCTCAGCCCGCGTAGCCCGCCCCGCCCCCCCCCACCTCTGATTACGCCCTTGATGGGGGATAGAGTTTTATATGTAAAGAGAGAAGATAAGAGCAAGCAATTATAAAATATAATCCAGAAGTTGTGCTGCTCGAAGATTTTTATGAAATCATTTTTTATTTAGCTCTTAACTGTAGCTAAATCAGAAACGTTAAGCGTTCGATATTAGTAAAGTTTTGATAAAGCGTATAAAGAAATGAATACTGTCTATATCCGAAACTGTATTAAACATCAATTTTTCATCTATCTCACAAGGTTCTTCATGATTTAAAATCTTCAAACTTAAATTTGACTATCAATTTTCTGCCTTGAATTGTTTTTAAGTCACATTTAAACGGTTTATTTTCAGCATCGAAACTTAATACTGCTGGGAAATGGGAATGTCACAATCGTTTGTAGTTTTGCACAATGGGAAAATCTCCCTTATGGTCAGACGTCTACAGAAGAGTCTGTATCTCACAATAGAATAAAAGTGAAAGCTTTTGCTGTACTGATTTAAAAAAGAAAGATTATATTACATGAGAACGACCCTCCTAAAAAAAAGCGCAGTCTTCTCCCTACTAGAAAGCAATTCCAACATCAGTTGTGTCACGGTGTAAAATCTGAAGGGTTCTTGGGGGGGGAAAAACCGGTTTCTTTTTGCCTAGCTATTTGTGCTAGGCAAAAGGTTTTGCCTAGCTATTTGTGCTAGGCTAGGTTTCTTTTTGCCTAGCTTGTTTGTGCTTGCGCTCTTGATAAAGAAGGTTGACATCAGTGCCTTACGGCATTACAGGCGCCCAACGTAATTCCTGAATCTCTGTGGAAGAAAAAGCGGAGTGGGAGACAGAAGAAGCTAGCGATACATTCTCTATTTTTAGGATTCTTAAGTTTAACCGATTTGGAGGAAGAAATATGATTTGACACAAATAAGTTGGAGTGAAATTTTTGAAGGGGCTCAGCCCCCTGAATAAAAATATTGGGGGGACTGAAGCCCCTTCAAGCCCCATGAAGTCGGCGCCTATGCTTATAAGTTCTTTAAAATTTTTAAAGTCAATCTTCTAAGAGTTTCTGCCATGTCCGAGTGGATAAGGCACTCAAAATGGTAGACCGCTGATCGCACGGCTGTCGATTTAATGGTCTGGAGTTTTTGTCGGTTTTCTCCAAATGTAACGGAAATACACGTTAGAAACCCCCCCCCCCAAAAAAAAACACACTTTTTAGGCAGATACCGATCGTGCAAGTTTGACTTAATATACGCAATATATACTTCTAAGACAGCTCGTTTGGAGGCCACCTTCTGGATCTACTAATGTCCTATCTCACAAAGCCAAATTTTCCCTTACGCGAGAGGTCTGGGAACGCATTTCTCGTGTAAGTCAAGACTCTAAAGTAATGTGGCTCGGACAGTGAAATATTTTGTTATTTTAATTCGATAATTACACAAAGAACTCGAAGCCATAAATTGGGTTGATAAGGCACTATGACGAAGATATTTTATACTATTTCAAATATAAATTTATACGGAATATTTGGACAGGTGGGTCTATTATAACCTGGGGGTAGTAATGACCATCTGAGATTTTAAAAAGCTTTGAAATTTAAATTTACAAAAATATTAATAACAAACAAAATACACATACTTAAGTACCGTGTTTACTCGCGTAACAGTCGCACTTTTTTGCCAATTTTTCAGAGTGAAAGTCTACGTGCAACTGTTATGCAGGGTAAAATTTACAACATGTTATTCTAACTAAAGCTATTTTTTCTACTTCAAAACGGGGGTGCGACTATTACGCGAGTAAACACGGTATTATGTATTTCAAAAAAGAGATAAAAGAAAACAAATAAAATTTGATTTAGTAGATTAAATTATATTTATGGAAATGAAGCATACAATTTATGTAATTCTAAATACATACGGTGAAGGAAAATCCAGTTTTGTCCCCAAAGCTTGCGACGCCCATGGACCCAGTTGAATGTTTGAATATAAATACTCAGCTAAATCACAACCTAAAAAAATTCAAGTTTTGTCTTTCAGTGAGTTTCAGAATTTATCGTAAATTTAAATATTTTCCATATTATCTAAGTTTTCAGCTTCCATAACTGACACTGCTCCTTAACATTTTCATTTCCATCTACAGATAAAATTTGGAAACATTTTTAACTAAGATTTGCGCAAAAGGTTTCAAAATCATCTAGAATGGAAATTTGATTCACCCCATCCATTACGGGAAGCTGTCGCTCTAATGGTCGGGAATTTAGTGTGTTTCACTCCATATGTAACTCGAATGCGCCTTATAACCCCTTAAAAAGTTCCCCACCCAAGGCATCCCCCACGGCTGACAGCCTTCGTGTATCTTTGTCTCTTAACCACAGTAACCAAGAATCCATTATACTACTGCAGAAATACTGGCAGCCTTATTTTTCTAGAACTTAGGAACACATTTCGAAAATTCCCTTAAAGAATCTAATAAATACTACCTAAAAATGTTTTTACTACTTTTGGTTTCATATACAGTGGGAATCCAGAAACATTTCTAGACAAATATACTGTTTGTGTTTTAAACAGGAGTATGAAAGGCTTTTCTTTCCCTTTCCTGTTTACTTAAATTTAAAGATCACAAGAGATCCTAACACTTCTTCAGTGACACTACTACGTGTAATTCTAGTGCAGCTCATAAATTACATCAAGAGAGGGGGGGGGGGAATGAAATCAACAATTTTATGATTTTCATTTGCACATGCTGTCTGAGCAATCTGTGGTGTTAAGATTAATTTAATGTCAGAATATAAAATGTATTTTTTGTATTTTGAAAATACAAAATACTATGAAAATATTTTTTAAAATACATTCTCAAAATACTTTGTTTTTTGCAAGTGAAAATACAAAATACAAGATACAAATGTATTTTGAAAATACATGTATATTAACGATATTAACGATACTGCCAAACTCTGCAACTCACATACATGTATATCTGGGTGTGATAACGGAGTGAAGAATATACATTTTGTATGGGAAAAAAATCCTCATGGGGGGAGGGGGTTGTGCCCCCCTCTATCCTCCAGGGTTTTAAAAAACTTCCCTAAAAGACCCTCTTTAAATCAAATTTTAGTGTAACATGCAAGGTTTTTGACAAATTTTCATTTCTAAATGCTAAAACAGAAAAAAAAAAAAAAAACTTTTAAAGTAAAGTTTTAAAATTATTTAAAACTCACTTCTAAAAATGTAAAATATTTTTTTTAAATAACTGTGACTAAAATTAATTAGTTAATTAATTAAATAGCTTTGTTCCAATAGTTCTAATAATAATACTTTTACTATTATTGATATTGTATAGCGTATTGCCACTCACCAACTTTGATTAAACATATCTCTGAGTCTTTTTATGGGAAAGGCTGAAGTATTTTTGTAAGAGGGATGTATAAAAAGTAAAATTTTGTAATTAATTACCTCTGATTTCCTGAGAGTTTTATTCGATAATATAAAGTAACTTTGTAATTTATTCTATATGTCTATGATCAATATTGAAAGAAGAAAACCCTAGATCAGTGTTATTAGGATATCTCTACAATAGGGATCGGAAGTGATAATAATTTTTACCCTATATTAAACATTTTACTTCCAATGAAAGTTATCATGAAAGTTGTTTTGGTTTCATGGTTAAGGGATGTTTACACGAGGGCAGTCTGCTTTATTAAGGGATGCCTTGGGCGGGGGACTTCCTGAGGGGTTCTAACGCGTATTCGGGTTACATTTGGAGTAAAAAATTGCTCGGTAGCCCAGAACTCTAAACCTACACACTTCAGCAGTTTAACAAATTGCCATGAATTTAGGAAAAATTAATTATGACGCAAAAGGTTATTAAAAAAATCTTTCTTTTTAAGCTTTATAAGATAAACTTATAAAGCCTTTTCTTTTTATAAAACTAGAAACTTTCAAAATAAACTTTAAAAAGAACTTCCTGAAATACTCAAGAATGACGATAAACAAAAAATTGGAACGATAAATTATCAAATATTGATCTTCATACCTGAATAAAAGACAATTAAAAAAAGGATGCAATAATCTATTTTAACAATCAATGTAACTTTACGTAAAGCTGTGAGAGTTACTTAATTATGAAAAAGGAAAACATTATTCACTTTATTTACCAAATAAAGCCTTTTTTGCATAAAATATTTTGCATTGCTTAAAATAAAGAAACAAAAGTTTTAAAGAAGCCCTATTATTCAAAAGCTTTAACTAGTACAACAGATTTGATATTGAAAATATTGTTTAACCAAGGGCATAAAAAACTAATTTTGTTTGAATTAAACAACCCTGACAGTGGACAATTTTTTTTACAACATTTTGTCAAGGGGAAGAATGGAGTTTCCTTCTACATTTTTAGCTGGATCGGTTAATACGACCCGACGAACAAATTTTTAAAATGAAAAGATTTTGAGACAAAGTTGGGGGACAAGTGCCCCTCTGTGTTCCCCCAATACTACGCCTATGCTTCATATGTATTATATGCTTAAGAAGACTTAATAACATTAGCTTTAAAAGATTGTTTAACAGAGTTTGAAATGAAGTTGGGGGGAGAGCTCCCCCTGCACCCCCCCCCCGAAACTGCTGCTATGATTCATATGTATTACACGCTTAGGAAAATCAAATAATAATAGTAAGGAAGAGTTTATCATTGCTTCCAGACCTACTGAAATTTTGGAGAGGTACAGGAAAGGTTTGCGGGGGGCACATATCGGATTTAAGAGCAGAAAAGGGAAGTTTTTTTTTACATTTTCAAGCAAATTTTTACTTAAAAATTTTTTTGTGATGAATTTTGAGGGGGGGCACAGGGGGGTAGGTGACCCCTTGTGCCCCCTCCCGACGCTTTCCCTATGGTTCATATTATTACGTGCTTAGGAAACTCGGAAACCCTAATAACAATAGCTTTCTCACTCCCAGATCTACTGAACATGAAAGTTTACCCCTTTATGCCAAAACAAAAGAAATTTGGCATAAAACACAATTAAATATATTCCTCATGCATATTACAAAACAAAGAATTTTATGTCCAATTTTTAGTAAAAATTAATCATTTGGGCGTTCTTACCGTTCGCGTTTTTTCAGTCCAAGTTTTTTCCCCACACCTGGCAAATTATAGCTGATCAGCCAACCCCCAAAAACTGTGAGAAAATCTAATCCTAACTATTAAAAACTCCATCCCCACTAACTAAAATGATAAAATAACCTCCCGTAACAACACTGAATTCCACTCACAAATCAATAAATTAAGAGATATCGTATTTTTTCTCCAGTCCTACATCCAATGACGACATTCTCAAAAGCAATTTATCCCCAGATTTCTTCCTATAAGCTCTCATCTCATCTCACTAATAATGAATGACCTTTCAGTCTCCTTTGGAATGTCAACCGTCCCCCGGCATCAACTAGTACAAGACTATCTTTCCACAGGAAGTGAAACAGGTACCTCTTTATATACCCCCACCCCCTGTAATTCTCAGAAAGCCTATGTTCTTCACTCGATCAATGGAAGCGGGTTCGGACAGAGAGGACCGAGACCGACTTCGAAACCGAATGACCGAAATGAATGGATCCGGACAGAAATGACTGATTTCGGAACAAGATGAACGAAAGGACCGGGTCCGGACCCAAATGACTGATTTCAGAGCCAGATGAACGAAACGAACGGGTCCGGATCCAAATGACCGAAAGGAGCGGATCCAGATCCGGATTCGGACCGGGTCCATTTTTAGAGATGGATCCGCTCCGGACCCGGTCCATGCTCGGATCCGTTCCTCCGGACCCGTTCCGGTCGGAACGACACACCACTAGTTCAGACTGCCACGTTTGGGTAATCTGGAGGATATCCCGAGGAGCTACTCGGGGAGATTGACATCGTGGACAGTTCTGGGTAGTTAATACGAATAAAACATGGCACTACTTAATGGGAGATTTCCCAAGGAAAATCTCTGGGGGAGTTGGGAAAAACTTGAGGTACTCAGCTTGGCAGCGCGAACGTTTTGTTTATCTCCTGGAGTAGCTCAAACCCGGCATCGTGAACAACTTGGGTTTTTCCCGAGTAACTCGAGTTATTCAAAAGTGGATATCTGACTGAACCCGCCCAAACACGTCTCCTAGGCGAAGAAACTAAATAAACTGAAGTTGTTCGTAAAGGCAAAAGAAACTGATAGCACTGAAACTGAACTACACTACACTAAACAAAGGCATTCCATTTCTATTAGGAAAACTTGGGCAACGAGTTTATCGTTTACGAACGCATCCAATAATAACTGTGCTACTGCGCTGCTTCCTCTGATTGGTTGGTTAGACAAGTTGGCAAAAATTGAATTGAATTGAATTTTGTTTGAAGTGTGCATTTGTATATGTGTATGATTTTGTGAAATCCAGTGTTTAAAATGGATTTCTTAAGTAGCATAAACTGTCCACAGTATGTTAATTTTAATTCTGTACCTTTAGAAGACAATAGTATGCTAAAAGGTAGGTTTGTTTTTCTTCTTATGTTTATTTTTTTCTGTGTGTTATGAATTGTTTGTTTTGGTTGTTGAATTTTCTATTTTGAATGTATATTGTTTAACTTACAGATTTACTCATAGTATTCAAGCAATGAGTATGATTTTAATGCATCGATCTATTAATAGCATTGTTACGAAAAAGTTTTTGGGTGGAGCTTTAGGCAATATATTTAGGGCTGTCCTATTTCCTCTAGGGTGGAATAAAACTGTTCTGGACAAAATATCAGTTTGTCCACTCGTTGTATATGTAGTTTATTTCATAATTTGGTTATTGATCTAATTTATTATTTTGGTTTATGTTCAGATTTTAAACTTGAGCGAAAATTGTTGTTTTTGCCTTCTTAGTATGGCTATTCAAGCTTGAGAAAAACTGATTGAGTACCTATGTTGCTTGGGTCTGGTTTTCAAATGTAGGTATATAATTCATCTAAAAAGTATAATTGTGAAATCATTAACAATAACTATCATTAGACTGCCATTGAAGTAATAAAAAGTTAAATACCTTCTTTTTTTTACCATTCACATACACTACAATATTATAGTTAATATTGAACAACTAATTACTGTTCATTTTTTTCTTGATTTTAGATCAAAGTACAACCTAAAATAAATTATACCACCGTGTATTTTATCTTTTCTAGATTCGAAACACCGTAGCAGTGTGTTTATTCAAATTTAGTAAATTTTGTCCATTGTTTTTCCAATACCTCAGACTTTTTACAACAGAGTGGACAAAATACTAAACCTGAGTATATTTCTCAGTTCTGAATATTCTCTCACCAATGCATGTAATAGTAATAATGAACAATTACATACAAATTTGTTAAAATAAATATTAATGAATTATTGAAGTAAATTGAACCAATACACATTATTTATAGTGGCATTCCTCATTTATATAGTAATAATATGAAATTTGTATTATTTTCCCTGTACATTTTAATTTTATGAGATACTGTTAACAACTCAAATAGTTTTTCATTGTACGAGCTTCACCATGGAACATTTATGAAGGATTTGCTTTCTTATATTAATATTAATTAAAGGTTAAATCATATGATAAAAAAATACTTAAATCTATTTATGGCATAATTTTTATATTGTCAACTAATGCTGTTACCAAACAAATTGCTAGCAAATAAAATTGTGTTATAACACCACAGTGATCTGCCCCGAAATTTTTGTTAGCTGGGTGGCATAATGAAGCAGCAATGTGTTTTTCTATCAAATTAAAGCATTTGAAATCATATTCTGATTTCTGCAAGGAGTTACTAAAACATGTCAGGCGATGCGCCCTGCCAGAAAGGCCTGGGGAGAACCCTGTCATAACTTACCAAATTCTTTAAAAACTCCTTTATGTCAGATGTTGTTTACTGGTTAATATAGTTAATTAAAATAATTTTCGGTAAAATCATACAAGCCGGTGCGCACCCCATGTAAACATGGCAACAGTCGCTGGAGCTTGGCGGCCGCCAAGCTCCAGCGACTGCCACCAACCAATTTCCACGATCAGCACATTAAAATTGCACATATATTCCACTAAAAATGAGCAACCAGTGGACCGTTTTTAACTAAAAAAACCTCGGTGGATTCAGCAACCTAGTTGTACAGCTATCTAAACTAGGCAACCAGTGGTCCGTTTTTAACTAAAAAAACCTCAGTGGATTCAGCAACCTAGTTGTACAGCTATCTAAACTAGGCAACCAGTGGCCCGTTTTTAACTAAAAAAACCTCAGTGGATTCAGCAACCTAGTTGTACAGCTCTGTAAACTACGCAACCAGTGGACCGTTTTTAACTAAAAAAACATGAGTGGATTCAGCAACCTAGTTGTGCAGCTATGTAAAGTATGCAACCAGTGGACCGTTTTTAACTAAAAAAACAACAGTGAATTAAGCAACCTAGTTGTACAGCTAGTGTAAACTGGGCAAACACTGGCCCGTTTTCAACTCAAAACTTTGGTGGATTAAACAACCTAGTTGTACACCTCTTATAAAGTCAGTATGATTAGAATAGCACGTAAATAGCACTTAAGAAAACATAAAACACATCGAATATCAATTTAAAATTCACATTAAAAACCTTAAACATTGCAAAGATTCGTTAAAAAAGAGCACTTACCTTTATTTTTTTTTAAATAACCGCTCAGAAATGTCCCCAACACCTTCCAGCTTATAACGTAACACCAGCATGCTTTCTTTTATTTAGCTCTATATTCACACCATATTTCTATCAAACACACACAAAAGAACGCTCCTTTTCCTTTCAAAACATAAAAAAACTCCATATTCCACACATAAAAACTGACGACGAAATTCCCCCGATACGCGTACTAACCTACGATAGAGTCCGTAAAACAGAATCAAAACCACAAAGAAAATCAAACATTAACTTAATCCACTCTATCACCAGCCACAAACAAACAACCATCGTCATTCAATAAGCACTGAATGAAAATCCCACCCATACTTCAGAACACCCCGTGTTTCTCTTTGGTTACTAGTCTAAACAATCACCGGCAGGGTACTTCACTCCAGCTGAGCATCGCCCATGACGGCGCCAGAGCCAATGCCAAATCAATTTGTAAACAAAACATCAAAATGTAAACAGCACCGTATACGAAATATAGTCCTAATTTTCTATCTGATTAAAGTTATTATTTTAAGTGAGACAAATGAAGTTGTTCACAGGCCTAGATAAAATGTAAAACTGTCTGCTAACGCGAATAATTTCTTTAAAATTTTCTGTGTAAAAAAAAAAAAAAACAGTTGTGTGCCTTTTGAGTCCTAGATATTGCTGCCAAAAGCTAAACCAGGGATGCAAATATGAACAAAAATTTAGTGGTGCTGGTAAAAATTTGGTGGCACCAAACTTTTCTTACCTTTCAAAATTGCGGAAACAAATTTAATTTTTAGGGCAATTTCTCAAATAACTACTTTACTGACAACTATTACCTTTTACCTCTGATAAGTAGAAGTTAAATGCTACCCAAAATTCCATGTTGCAACTTGCTGCTAGCTCACGTATTGCATAAACTGAGATTTTTGGTTGTGATTACTCACTAAGTTACTTTTAGAGAAGTTTTCATATACTGTCATCTAGTTGCATTTGAATAATAGAGGTAAGTAATGTGTATTTTATTAAAGATTATTAATATAGCTTGTTATTATAACCTACAATTTTGTTAAATTATGGCATATTTTTTAATTTAAGAATATTTTTACAATTTTGCTCATTTGGTCCACAATGACACACCTATTTGTGATCCTAAGCAGAGGAAACTCGTTAAGATCAGGCAACTTGTTGAGATTAATAATTAGTAGAAGTAGACATATATTAATGCAGCGTTTATCAACCTGTGGGGTGCGACCCCCAAGGGGGGCACCGAGCGTTTGCATAGGGGGTACAAGAAAAACCAAAGAGCAAGTAATGATGCATGTTTAAAAAAAAAATCATCTTATTTGTTCTCATTTTTACTCCAAAATATATCCATTTTCGCTTAAAATGTTCATTCAAACTTTACTGATAACATTATTTTATAGAAAATTCGACTAAATGTTCATTGTTAAAAATTAAAAAAGTGAATGTATGCTGAAAAATGTGAGGGGGGGGGGCACCGTAAGTTAGCCTTTGTTGAGGGGGGGGGGGGCACAACATTAAAAGGTTGAGAACCGCTGTATTCATAGGTTCTTTAGAGACCAGGTAAGTGAATTTCGGTCAAAAAATATGTCTTCCTCTAGCATTAAATTCTCTTAAGTTTTATATTTCCAATGATATATTGCATTTGTTTATCGAAAAAACAGAAGAATTAGATTTTTAAAAATTTTATTTACTAAATTCATGGCAACTGCTATTAACCAACTATTTTATGTTAGTTAAATACAAAATTTTAAGATTTTTTTTATCTGTCTCATAGTGGCCTACACATTGGCCACAATGAGACATTTATCTATCTTTTTTTAAACTGCAATAAAGTACATGTTTTCATATGTATGAGGTTAAAAATTGGTATAATGTATAAGTGAAATATTGTATGTGATATATTTTGTGTGACGTACACTTTGATAAAATAGTTATAAAATGTTTTAAGTGTTTTTTGTCTCATTGTGGCCCATCCTCCCCTACTTACGTATTATCCAGGCAGTCATCCCCGCCAAACTATTTTTTCGTCAAATATGCTGGCAAACTATTCCCAATCATATTCCAAACCATAAACAATTTCATGTGCCCAGCATTTATCTTCGCGTGAAAAATCGTTGGTCTTGGCATGCTGCCGGGATAATTTGCAAGTACCCAGAATTCTAGTCAAAATCGTATGTAATTTTTCATTGTTTGAAAGTACCCCTGTACTAGAAATAAAAATTTCATATTTCCTTTAGTTTTAAAAGTTTATCACTGAATGATTCACACTTAGTTGTCAGTATGTTTTAGTAATATAATGAATATTAATTTTTGTTCCTTTTATTAGGATTGGATGTCTCTCCTTCAGTCTCTTCTGCCAAAGAGTTGAGTATAAATTAGTTACATCCTTAGATTTTTTATCTGAATGTATTACTTATGGAACAGCTTTAGTATCACCCACCCGCCATTCTTGTCGCCTTCTGTTTTTCGCCAAGCAAACATCAAGTGCTATGTTTTGTAAAAGGTTTACCTTTCAGACTCTTAATGCAACTCTCAATTTTCAGAATGGCAGACATCTTGTTTCCAGACACAAAAACCGTCGACAAAAAACATCTTACACTTTCATGTACAGTTGCTACGATATTATTAAAGAGCACATAAAACTAAATGCATGTCATTTGCTACAGCTTCCTAATTTTTTTATTTTTCGTTAATTTTAAAATTATCACTTTTTCCCCCTACAAAAGCATTTTTATAACAACAATACAAACAAAAAATGTCACAATCCCTAGGCAATGCAAAACTCCCTAGAGCTTAAAATTAACCCAATTGATATCCCTTATTATGTCATAAAAGTCATTGTACAAAAATATCCTATCGTAAAAGGCATATTAAAAAAACTTAAATTCACAATAAACTGCAGGTTTCCATCAATAAAAGGCAGCCATCTTGTTTCTACACACAATATCGTCGATAATAAAAACATATTTTAACAAAGTTCCTCGTAATCTCATACATGAAATATCTATTTGCAACTCCTCACTTTCCCACTAACTTGAAAACTCAAACATAAAATGCCTAATCAAAAAAATCTTCCTTGTAACTTCTCGATGCAAGTCTCAAAAGTCTGATGTTTTATTTATAAAAAGCTGCATATATTGTATAAGTTTGCACCATCTGTTAGTTTTTTTTTTGTATATTATAGGAACAGTGTTTCTTTCCGTGCAATAAAAAGTAACCCATTTGTTCATACTGGACTTTAACTGTTTTTATTCCAAATTTCATCCAAATCTGTCAAACTGTTTCAGCGTGAAGGAGTAACAAACATTGACATTTATAATATTAACTAGGATTGACATATTTATAATATTAGTAAGCTTTACCATTTTGAAACTGAAAAGATTTTTATCTATATAGAATGCTAAACAGATACTGATAAACTTCCCATAGATTGTTTAACATTAATATAAGAAAATGTATCATACAATAAAAACTTTTCATACTAAGGCTAAAAATGTAAAAAAGCTGTTTATTTTTCAAAATTTATTAATGCAGAATATTCACAAAAAATTGATATACATAATAAGAAACAAGAATTAAAATTAATATAAAAGTATTAAATTTTAATCTAGTCTCAAAAAGTTTGCTTTAACTGACATGTATAAATAAAAAAAGATCATTCTACTACTTCTCCAATATTTACAGAGTTGCTTGAAATTTTATATATTTTTAGACACTATAGCAACAATACAAACAAAAATGTCAGCAATCCATAGTCAATACAAAACTCTCTAAAGCTTAAAATCAAAATTCTCCCAATTTCCCCCCTTATTATCTCAATGTCATTGTACAAATATATCCTATCGTAAAAGACGTATTCAAAAACTTAAATTCATAATGATATGCATAAAAGGTAACCTATAATACACAGGGCCCCACCAGTGACTGAGAGGTTCTGCTCTCGAAACTGGAAAGCGGGAGGTGCCAGGTTCAAACCCCGGTCATTCCTATTGACCTAGCCGTTCGGAGCTTTCCTTGGTTTTCTCCAAAACCTCATGCAAATACAGGCTAGGATTCCTTAGAAAGTCCTGTCCCCCACAGAGGGCATTTCCCATATAGGCCTAGGACACTAGTGCAGTCAATCGGCCTCAATCCACAGACAATAATACTCAGGAATAGCGAAACTTTCAATCAATGAAAAAAGTTCTAGAATCGGTTCAGTAGCAACAAAAAAGAATTATTTATGCTATATGCTTGAAAGGTTGGCTGTATGTTAATCCAGGGTATACTCTATCTTTTATACTCATCCAAATTTTATCCTAATCCGTTCAACCATATTTATGTGATTCAGCCACAAACATTCAAACACACAAACGTACATATTTATATTATTGTTAGGATTTGGAAATTTATGAACCTTAAGGAACACATTTGGACGTTTTCTTCTGATGATTTTTAATATCTCTCTATTCTAAAAAAAAGTAACGGCTGACGCTGTTAAAAGCTTGTTCTGCTATCTTCTCCTAAACTGCGGGGATTTGAGTATACGGTATCTTTTATACTCATCCAAATTCATCAGCCATTTTTGTGCGATTCATTCACAAATGCACAAATGTACACATTTATATTACTAGTAGGATTTGGAAATTTATGAACCTTAAGAAACACATTTGGGCCTTTCTTTCTTATCCTTTCTACTTTCTGTCTATTTTTTAAAAAAGTAATGGCCACCACTGATGCTGTCAAAAGTGTTCTGCTATCTCCTCTGAAACTGTCAGGATTTGAGTTTCGATGAAGGGGTCCACAGATTTGGAAAATTCCGGGGAAGCCAGTAAGCTGACTTAAATTTCAAAATTCCAATTATTTAGAAGATAGTAATAAAAAAACTGAAAAAATAAACATAATGGTTGCAGGGTTGGCAATTTTTGCCTGCATAAAATCATTTATGCCTTTGCAACAAAGCAATTCCTGTGGGAAATTAACAAACATGAAGTAGAATTACAGCATTTTTATGCCAAATTAAAAAGTAAGTGAAATAAATAAGTCAAAGTGTGCCACACAATTTTCAAATAGTAAGTTCTCTTAGAAAACAGTCGGAGTTTAAAATTGATGCCAATTCGTTTTTCTAATAATAATTAGTAACTGATTTAAAAAGCGCCATTTTGGCATCAGGTACGATCCAGAGAAACGCTATCTGAGGCAGGGTGAATCTAAATACTACATGTGTTCCAAAATGTTAGCACACAGTATTTTGAAAATGAAAAATAATTCAAATGCATATTATAGTAATGCTCATTAAGTTCAGCTTGGTTATTTTCCACCCGTAGAAATATTTGGCGGCATTAATTATGCCATTATAGCCATAGGCGGCTGGTTCAGGGGGGCAAGGGGGGCGACTGCCCCCTCACTTTCAAAAGTAAAGCCCCCCCCAATTTTCAAAGTTCAAAAGTAACAATCCATCTAAAAATGATGGCAAGACACCCAATACACAAGAGAAGGGGGAGGGAAAGCGAACTTTCCCAGTGCAAGGTTTTATATTTATACATATACAGTGAAACCCCGGTTTAACGTTATCTGTATTTACCGTTTTCCCGCCTATAACGTCTTTTTTTATTGGTTCCAAATATCTTCCTATACTTGTAAAGTTAAAAAATCCCGTCAATAGCGTTAGATTTCCCGCACTTAAAGTTTTTTCGACGAGAGAAATTCGATGTGTTTTCTCTAAAACAAGTCACAGTAATTGTGATGGGAAGTAAATAGTTCTTGACAATAGCGGCAATGCACACTCCTTTTCCTTTATTTGGATAAAAGGAGGGAAAATTATTCTTTATCTCCTCCAACTGTCCGAGTGCCTTCATTCCCATAAAAACGAAGTGTAGCCTTCTAGAATTGTAGCCTTGAAGAATGAGGCGGACGATTTTTGATGAATTGGGTTTACCTGTAAGTGGGTTTAAGCGCTGGGGGAATTTCCGGTCAAGCGGGAGAGAAGCGTAAGTTACTTTAAAATTTTGTCATTGCTACCTTCCTGTATTCTGGAGTAGATATAATAGGCCGTCTTCGGATTATCTTTTTTTCTACAGTGATACACTGTGACACATTTCAGATCTTGTGATAAAACTCAATTTCTGTTCATAAATTTTTGAGGAAAGGTAAAAATTTGATTAAAAAAATATATATATATATTTAACGGAGCATTTCCCTCTGCGCAGGATAAATCAAATTTAAAATGGTGTATGCTTATAGTTAAACATACTTAAAAGAACTACTTACTTAAAATCACATGTACATGAAGACTTTTCTTTCAAATCTACGGCTTAACTGTTTTGCAGTTTTTAATTTATAACAATTTCACCCGCGGAACTTAATCTCTGAAGAATGTCGTTGGCAGGTATTATCCTCACCGTACAAAAAATTGCTAACAAAGTGTGTTCTACATAACTTTATTAGTAAAAACAAAAGTTTTGAAGAAAAAATATTTAAATTTTATTACTCTGTAATTTGTTGATTTTGAAAAATTAGACTCGGCTATAAATTACGTCGCCAATGAATCAGTTTATAGAAACTATGACATAAATTTGTCAATGAATAATTTTTTAAAGACCTATCATCTGATAAAAGACCTTGCATCACAATTTTTTCATGGGGCCACTCAAAATATAGTAAAGAAATGTGATAAGAGGGTCCTAGGAAAAGGGAGCAGAAACGTTTTTCCATACATGGTAGATTGTGAATTGTGTGTGATTAAGGCAAACCTGCGCGAGGGGTATCTGCCTAAGATGGAGGATGCCATGGTAGGAGGACTTTCTAAGGGGTTCTATCGCGTATTCACGTTACATCTGGAGAAAACCTACCAAAACTCCTAGGCCCCATACTTGAGAAGTAAAAATTCGAAAATTCCAGAAATTTATAAAAATATAAAGACGACCAAATAGACCGATAAATAAATATTTTTCAGACATTTTATTTTAAGATGTTATTAATATTAACTTTTTTACGGGTTGCAGGAAGGCGAATAATTTTTTAAAGACCTAAACACCCAATTAACACTAAACACAAGTCCGGCCCGACCCGTTAACAACAGATTTATAAATCCCGTACCCGGCCCGGCCTGTGCAGGTCTCTACTTTGAATTGGAAGGAGGGAGTCTTCGGTGGGCATCCGTTCTGATTTTTGATCCCTGTTCTCTTAGAGAAGGTCATTTAATCAATAATGACAGTAAAATTCAATTATAATAGGGCGATTTTACACACACACACACACACAAAAAAAAAACAGCTTTAGGGGTGCCCTCTATTACATACTCTCATCTCTTTTGACCCCCCACTTTTTTGGTGCACCAGCCGCCTATGATTATAGCAAGTACAGCTTGGATATTTGCCCACGCTGCTAGATGATATATTTCACCGTGCTAAATAAGCCAACCTGCAAAGGATTATATGTATGAATATATGGATTACGGTTTTCCCGGTAACCTTACATGAACAGTAATTATCAGTTATGACCATAATTACTGCTCTGTGTAAACTGCCAAATAATGAAAAGTCGCCATTAGTAGCAAGATATAATAGCTGTTCCATAGTTTTTATAAAAAAGAAAAACATATGAAACACTGCTTTCTTAGAAATAAGTATTAAGTATATACGTATATGCAGGCGCGTAGCCAGGAAAATTTTTCGGGGGGGGGGGGGATATGAACTTATATGTGCATAAATTGATGGAATTTCATCACTAATCCAAAAATTTTGGGAGGATATATCCCGATACCCCCCCCCCCCCCTGGCTACGCCCCTGCGTATATGTAAGT
This sequence comes from Cheiracanthium punctorium, assembly GCA_038373885.1. NCBI lineage: Eukaryota > Metazoa > Arthropoda > Arachnida > Araneae > Cheiracanthiidae > Cheiracanthium > Cheiracanthium punctorium. Next base: position 495,029 of record JAWZYV010019925.1, on the reverse strand, counting down.
TGCCAAATTAGAAAAAATTGTCATGCATGGCAAATACGCAAGGCGTTCTATAAGTTTTACACAATTAAAAATAGTGTGAAGTTGTTCTAGGGAACATGCAAGAACTGAGGAATGTGTAGGTCGGTAACATTCTATCAGATCCAATCTGGGTTTCGTCAGTTATGCCTTTTTTATGAATAAGCCTTATTAGGTGCTGAATGCTTTATATGAAAAGCAAGTGTAGCGAGTCAAAGGGCTTTGGCTCTTAGTGACGTAAAACAAAACTAACATAATTTCAATGTCATTTCTTGTTTTTCAAATTCAAGCGATTCTGCAAATAGAATTTCTGCTTTGTTTCAAAAGCATAAATCATTTTGTGTGGACGAAACTCGCCAAGCATGACCACCTAAAAACAGTTTTTAATTAATAGTTAAAAAAGTAATAAAAATTTCAAAATTCTGAGCCTCATGTGCGCACCACCAAAGTCATGGGCTTTTATATATTCAAATTTTCAAAGCTCTGCATGCTCTAGATTTGTCTGGAGAACATTCATTTTTATTATTATAGATAGATAGATTTGGCATAAAACTTGTATAATTTCCGTGGTATTTCATGCTTTTCAAATGCACACGATTCTTCATTGAAGTAATAGCATTTCTGTTAGCTTAAAACATGAATCATTTTATACGGGCAAAACTCACCAAGCATTGCAACGTAAAAATGGTTTTTAATTAATAATTAAAAAGTAATTAAAAATCTAAAATTCTAAGTAGCCTGCCGCTGTTTCGAGGGTCCCATCTATCTCTATACCAAAATTCATCATCATTGATTCTAAGCGGTTTAGGCGTGAAATCGTAATAAACAAACAAACTCCCTTTCGCATTTATAATATTAGTTTGGATGTTATTGGAAGTTCTCATTTATAAATAATTCTCAGTTTGCCATATGCCTTGAATGTCCTGAATATGACACAAGCATGTAAAGGGTTAGTGATCTGGCAGTTGTATATATAATACTAATATACATAGTTTGGATAAATTTTTAAGTAAATATTATGTTCAGACAGATAATATCGGGTAGATCTAGATGCAGATGAAAATTGGGTCCGTTTTTTGGCCCCTTCATAAAATTACAATTGATTAAAACAGCCCCTTCCCCCCAAAACAATCAATTAAAACGGCCCCTTCACAAAAATGCAATTAATTAAAACAGCCCTTCATTGACATTTTACCCTGCATTTTAATGTTTTATCAATTATTTTAACAAACAAAAAAAGCAATTTTTATGAAAGATTAGTGTGAAAATTCACAGAAATAAGTGTTGAAATTCACAAAATTAAGTATTGAAATTCACAAAATTAAGCAGTTTTCACAAAAATGGGACCCTGGAAAATATTCCTGGATGGACCCCTGAATATAGATGCACTCTGTGTGTGGATACATTTGTGAAAATTCTGAGGTACTGCAGATAGATTTACAGAGTTCTTTTATTTATTTATTTCTACAAGTTGCCTTTTTTACTGTTGAAAGCCAAAAATTCTCACACCTTCGGACCATAGCTTGTACTGATTTTGTACCATGAAGTTTTTATCATCGACATTAGAATCACATTTATTTGGATTTAAAACACTTAACAATTTCAGTGATTTGATAATTGTTCTTTGTTTTCATCTGAATTTGGTATCATTTTCTTCAAATACATTATCTCCAGTAATGTTTTTGGAAAATGGCAGCAACTTTATCGCTTTAGTTTTTTCTGAATCTGAATGAAATCCAACAAATTCAGTGTCATTTTTCTCACTATCAATACAAAGTAAGCTTAGTCATAAATTATTCCTTGTAGCAGTGGCGTAGCATAAGGGGTCATTATAACCCCCCCCCCCTCCACATGAGGATTTTGTTGCCATACAAAATGTATATTCTTCACTCCCTTATCACGCACATGTATGCATATATGTGAGTTGCAGTAGTCGTAATCCTCCCCCTCCCACCCATGAAAAATTTCTGTGTATGCCACTGCCATGTATTGATCTGTTTTGACTGTACGTGGCTGTAAACAAGCCACGATATTATCAGTTTTAAAACTTCAGGATTTGTGAATGAAAGTCAGTTAATTTACTAACTGGAAGTTTCACTACTTACACCAGAAAAGGTGTTCACATTTTGGAAGTTGGCAGATTTTCAGCACTCGACTGTATCTTTTAACTATAGCATGAGCACATTGCATGCATATTTATGTTATGTATATATCAGGGGTTCCCAAACTTTTTTCCCCCGCGGCACCCTTGTCATGTCCCAAACACTTCGCGGCATCCTTAGTCAGGCTAAAAACATTTCGGGGCACCCTTGTCAGGCTAAGAATCATTTCGGGGCACGCTGAAAACGTTTCGAGGCAGGTTACCATTAAAGCAATATGAATATGAAGGTTAGAATGAAACAGTTTGGATACATTTTTGAACATTTATCTTAGAAAAGTGATTTATAATTTTGCCCCCCCTTCCCATATTTCAGGGAGTTCCTGTAAAATAGAGGCGACTGGACACCGAACTCTCTCGAACTTGACTAAAATATTTTTGTTTCGCCTACTTGATCAAAATCATTGGCTTTGCAAACTTTTTTGTGAAATATCGGTTCAGAGGAATTTTTTTGATTATGCTCCCCAAAACTTAGACTTTTCTTGATTATCTTCACGGCACCCCTGGTAAACGTTCACGTAACCAGGGGGGGGGGGTTATGGGGGTCATAACCGCCCCCCCCCCATGAGGAATTTTTTGCCATACAAAATGTATATTCTTCACTACATTATCACACCCATGTATACATATATATGAGTTGTAGTAGTCGTAACCCCCCCCCCCCCATGAAAAATTTCTGGCTATGCCCCTGCGGGTATATATCGTAAAATACTACAAAAGTGCCCTCTCAATCTTCAAGGAAAATTTAGATATATTTAGGGAGGGGGTAGATAAATGGTAAAAATCAATTAAAATATAGTACAGAATGGAACCTGTTATCCGGAATGGTTGGGACCGGGTGTATTCTGGATAACTGGTTGGGGATTAACATGACATCTACTGATTTGATTGGTAGCATAAATGTTACTCTCTATGTTTGATTAGAATTAAACATTAATTGTTAACATACTAGAAAAATAATTTTAAAAAACTCTAATATGATCAAGATAAAAATAATCATTTAGAGAGGAAGTAGTAAATATATGACAACTTCTTGAAAACTTAAAAAATAAATAAAATAGATTACCAGATTGCTTACTTTATAAATTCTAGCTGTAGTACTCAAAATAAAAAAACTAAAACATAAGAAATATTTAAAAAACCTCATTTTTTGCCTTTCTTTCAGAAAAAATAGGAATTTAATCGATTGAAAAATAATTCTGGATAACTGGTTTTCCGGATAAGAGGTTCCATACTGTAATTGACCAGCATTTTCCTGCTAAAATTAAATAGCATGATTTTAAACGCATGTACTGCATATTTTTTAAGTTGCATTTTTTAATCTGCTTTAAATACAGACATGCTACTTTTCTTCATGTTTGCCGATCTCTGCTTTCTTCACATACTTCTACACACTTTATAACATTTCTTGAGTCTTTCATTTGTTTTGTCTCGATCAAACGTCGCAAAATCAGACATGAAAAAAATGTGCTTCCTAGCAACCCAATTTCAATCCTTTTCCATATCTTCTTCAGAATGAATATTTTTTCTTTACCAGTCTTTTATTAAAACTTCCGAAGACATAGTATTAAAAATTAACAATTATTTTATTTTATTTCTTTATTTTTATAAATAAGGAAATAAAATGCAATAATAATAAATGTTACCATCAATGATGTGTGGTTTGTGCAAAACGTGCTTGCTTACAACATAGTTCTCAAATTTAAAATAACTTATCAACATTGACATACATGTATGTGCGTATTTTGCAAATTATTGCTTAATAGGGTCATTCTACAGAAAACGTAGGTTTTCAAAGTTAAAATTTATATTTTAAAAAATTCTTCATTTTAAAAAAATTAATTTATATTGCTCTTTTTATACTTCTTACTACCCCCATATAGTTGGTCACATTCTTTTTGGTTATTTTTTAACTTTTTTTTTTCTAATTGAAATTTTAAACATAAACAGATGATACGCACTAGTAACAAAGAATATGCTTTGAAAGAAATGCATGATGTTTTATCGGAGCATTCAATACAGAATGTAAAATAAGTTTTAATTTTTGTTTTAAAACTATTGTTTTAATGGACATTTATAGGAAAAAGAGATTTTTCAAGATACAATATTAAAAATAAAGTGATTTATCAAATTAATTTTTTTAAATGATATTTAAAAGCTTTTTAAATAAACCTGTATGTAAACAAAATTTAGACTAACTAAAAATTATATATTAGTCTCATAATTGATTTTTTTAAAAAGTTGTATTCTCCATTACATATATATTTATATTGTAACATAGCATACGTGAACAGAGGGCACAAATTGATATGTTTTGTGTTTTATATCATGTTGATTTAAAGTTAGCACATCATTTTAATTTAGAATTTACTAAAAAAGTGCTTTATTATTACTAACAAAAAAAAATTTTTTTTACTTTATAAAATCAATAACGGAGGATACACAAAGTTAATGTCCTATTTGACTTCAGAGAGAAAAATGTTCAAATTCTTACAAATTAAGCTGTTTAATTTCCCTGTGAAGAACAGATATTGAAAACGGTTATCTGTGATTCTATCCTCTGTAGTGAGGTGACAGGACTGCCATTTATGGGAAATTCTTGCACCTAATTGCATTTTTGAAGAGTATACAAGAAAGACTGTGACAGTAATTCAAAGGATAATTAAAGCTGAAATTTTTATTTCTTTTGTAACAGAATTATTTAAACTGTAAAAAAAAAAAAAAAAAAAAAAAAAAAAAATCTAGTAACTGACATTATTGAATCTATGTCCCTTTTCGTATTTAACGAGTAAGTGAATAAGTAAATGGAGGAAAATATGTTGTGGCATGTAATGGAGGTACAACTATCCCACCGTTCATTGAAAAAAGCAAATCGAATAAAATAAAAACATCATTAGTTTTTATTATGTTTTTATTAGAATATTTTAAAATAATTATTTCTAAAACTACCAACCACGAACTGCAAATAGCATGTTTTTTTGTAAAATGACCCAATATATACTTAGTGTGATCTGTTCAGTGTTTTTTTTTTTTTTTTTTTTTTTTTTTTTTTCAAAATAGCTGTAGCACGTCTGTATATATGATCTCAAAATACTTTTATTTTGATAAGTTGTAGAAATAATTTAAAATATGTTATGTGTCATATATGAATATACCTTGTCAAATTGAAATAATCTTTAAATTATTATCAAGCATACTTTTTGTAGTGTTGTCAGATAAAAATTTTTCAAATATAAAGAAAAAGAGGTGATAAACTTAAAAAAAATCTTGTTAAATGTTTGTTGTTGTTGTTGTTGCTTATCCTCTTTAAAAATTTGACATAAGTCAGATCAACTCCAATAGATTGTTGACCGACAGAAAATCAATAACCAAAAGGGGAGCAGATGCTAAGTCCGACGCAACTCAGTATGTGCTCTGGAGAGGCTGGATGATCACAGCATTTCTTGCAAGTGGGGTGGATTTTCTTGCCAAGTTCATACAAAAGACACTTAAGGTGGCCACTTTTAAGTCTAGCGAGTGCAGTCTGGGAGCCACGATCACATTTAAATTCCAGAAGAGAGCCAGGAGATGTTCCGGTGTACCATTGGTGTGCAGGTGGAATACGCCAAATTGAATTTAATTTAGATTTTTCAATTGAATACAGTTCTTGGTGAGTAAGCCAAACACCAGTGGTCGTTTCGTCCTCACTGCCTTCTTTGGCCAATCTATCTGCAACCTCATTACCACTAATGTTTACATGTGATGGGATCCATTGGAGATGGATGTTGTGGTTCTGAGAAAGTTTCTTTAGTTTGAGCGGGATAGATATACTGGTTTCATCGCCTGCAGAGGACTAGTCACTAAGATGCTAAAGTGCACTGCGGCTGTCCGATAAGATCCAAAGTTCACCAAATTCACAATCAATAGTTAAGATAGCGGCAAGTCCAACATTTATTGCAATTAATTCGCTCCTGAAGACAGAACAAGTATCAGGGTTTCGTTGTTTTAATGAAGTCTCAAGATGAGGAGTTCTAATATAAATACCGCTGTCAGTACGGTTTTCTGTACGGCTACCATCAGTATAGACCTGCACTGCATCTTTAGGAATGCGACTAATGATTTCCAGGGCCAGCTGCCGAAGATGGTCGTCAAGATGAGTTTGCTTGTTTGCAGTGAAATTCAGATCAAAGTGGAAGAAAACTTTTGGCATTCCCTCTGAGGGATCAATACAAGATCTCAAAGATTGAGGTTCAACCTCACGAGAGATCAGGTTTTGAGTTTCCGCCAAACTAAAAGAGCTGAATTTCTTTAGTCTTTGATTATTATGCCAGGTGTGCAGATACAAGGAAGTACGATGTTGGGAGCGATAGCTGTAAATTTTATTAAAGTATTTTTATTTTACCAAGTTAGCTCTTCTTCTAAGATGCAGTGGTTGTAAGTTGGCTTCAAATAGGGCTATACCAGAAGGGCAGCTATTTTTAAGTCCGAGAATGATTCGAGCGGCACTCAGTTGTACACGTTCTAATTTCAGGAGATTGGTTTCAGACGCGCAGGAATAAATAGGGTAGCCATATTCCAGAATAGGTCTTATAAGCGAAATATATGTGGTTCTAAGAGTGAATGCATCAGCTCCCCAATCCCTGCCAGCTAGATATTTAATAATGTTAAGGTGCTTACGAGCCTTTGAAACCAGGTGGTTAATATGCTTGTTGCTGTTGAATTCAGGATCCAAGATGAATCCTAGATACTTGGGATGTTTTTCATAGGTGAGAGGCTGGGTATCAAAATACAGCTTTGGTTTGTAGTTGTATAGATGTTTATTAGTGGTAAAAAAAGTCACAATTGATTTAACTGGGTTGAAAGTCAATTTGTGTTCTGTTGTTAAATGTTTAAGTTTTAAAAGAAACAAAGTAACACTGAAAATGAGTGGAATCTGAAGTCCACAAGATCGTGCAAGATAAAAAGTTGTGTAAAACATGGTAGAAGTCAAGGAAACAGTAGCTTTAAAATCTGTAGCAACCCTGTATTTTTAATATTTAAGAAAATAAACAAACAACTGCACTGAATGTGATCTGTTGTAATTAGTGCACTACATTTACTCTGCTATTCATCAATCTCTGCTCCTTATTTAGCTGTTCTGATATGGAAAGTATGGATGCTGAATGTGAACAGTCTTATTATTCTGAAGACCATTCTGAAAACATGCAGCAGTCAACATTGTCTGAATCTTATTTTGTAAGCAGTGGCTTACAAGACAGTCTCAAGTATATATTTTTATTTTACAATCATTGATATAATATATATATATAGTATTTGCATTTCTCATAAGTGTTTTATTAGTTATGTGATATTTCAAAGTTTTTTTTAGTTTTATAATTTACTTGTTGATTCAAATTGTATAGTATAAACCATTAGTATTTTTTTTAATGAAAGCATGGTATAGTGGAACACCAATTATCCAAGGTGATCAGGACTGAGCATTCTTTGGATAACTGAAATCTCAGATAACATGGGCAATCATATAGCACAACTGGGGTGAGTTTAGTATCTCAGTTAACATGGATCATTGGGCATTTAAGGTCCTTTTGCATGTTATTTTTTCTGTAGAATTGCTTTTAAACATTACACGGTGATTTAAAATATTGATTTACAACCATTAATGCAATCCTGCTTACTTGGTTAGGGACAAAAGTATAATTTGAATATCTTTAACACAATCACTTAATTATGTACAACAATTCATGACCTTTATGTTTAGGTTATAGTTTTTCTTAAAATAAAACTATCCTATTGTTATTTCATTGTGAGTATTGAAAAAATTAAGTGTGCTTACATGCAAATTAATGTTTTATATTAGTGAAATGCAAAGCTATATAAATGTAAAGTAATTATTTATGTATATGTGATTTTTTTTTAAAGCTCTGTGTCTCCATCATCTTATCAGACTGAAGACTTCCCTGTAAATCATTTGAAAAAATTGAATTCTCCAGAAAAAAGGCCTAAACGAAACCTTAAGGTAGTTTTTAAAATTTATGGTTATTAGTTTTTACTGCTTGAAAATGTTTATTCTTTTTTGATGTTACACAAAAAGTCTATGTAAAAGGGTGTGGCATAAACTGTAAAGCTAAATAAATTCTCTCTATTTTATTTTTAATTAATCTGTAATGAAAGCACGTCTGTTGCAAATAAAAATCATGATGAAATTAGTATGCCCATTTTAATGTAACATATGATATATTAATCGGTGTTTTCACTAGAGCTCAAGAATCTCTTTATTTTTTTCTCGCATTAAAAATTTATTACTATGAGAAATTCGCACACCGTAGAAGAAAAATTGTTACCTATCTCGCAATAAGAATTAGATAATAGAATTGCAGAGTTAGATACCAAAATTTGTTAGAAATACATTTTTTTAAATTCAAAATTTTGATGCTTTACAAACATCAACGTAATTTAAATAAAAAAGTAATTTATTCTAGAATGCTTATCACAAAAACTCCTTCTGTTATTGTTTCTTCTATATGTGAATAACACTTAATTGTTTCTGTGATCTAGTGGTGATGTGATTCTGTGTTAAATAATACATAGAATTCTAACAATTTACTTTGATGTTTCCAAATTTCAATATCATTATCAATAACTGATCAATAATTAATAGTGCTGATGCTTGTATAATTTTAATAGATTTTTAAAAGTAAGCACCATAATAGAGCATTTTTATTTTAATTTCAAAGGTTAAATATTCCTTCATGCAAAGAAATATTTTAGCCAGTGCACCAACAGGTTGCATTGGCTTCTTCAATTTTTGGGTCCTAGGGACTCATAAATTTAATTATTCCCTTGCTGAGTTTTTTGGGTTTATTAAAAAAAAAATAATAAAACAGTTGCAAATTTAACACAAGGTGTTAAAGTGGATTCTCAAACTCCTAATGTCTATGGGAGAAAAAAAAATGCTCCCCCTCTATACTTTTAAATTGATGAGATTTTACCTGTAATTTTATAGGTGTCCTGGTGTTTGAATATTGTCCTCTTTTAATGATGATTTTTTTTTTTTTTTTTTTTTTTACTGTGCTTTTAGTGTATTTGTATTTTTTATGTTTATATGAGTGGCCAGATGTTTATGGGTAGAATTCCTTTTTAGCTGTATGTAACAATGCTTAGTTTTTTTTTAAGTATATGACTTCTGAATGTAAACGTTCATACATAATTTTAGAAGGCAAGAAACCTGTAATTTGATTAAATTACATCATTTGTAAATCCTATACTTAAAACATAATCATAGTTTTATAAATTGTATAAATCTGTTCATAATTTTGTATCATATGAAAGATCACACAAAAGTACATATATACCCATTTTTTCCAAAAAGAGCTTTTTTCTTTCAAATCACAAGTCTTTGGTACCTGCTTTTTTAAGACTTTAGGTATACTTGAGACCCAACTTCTACATCCCTGTTTTAAACCTAAACTGTGTTAAAACAGAGATCTGTCCAGACTTTCAGGCAAAGTTCTACTTTTGCAAAATTATGAAAAATTTACTTAAAATTCTGTGGATTTGAAATTAGCATCCAATCAGGTTTTTCTAGCCAAGGTCTTGTTTTTGTGAATGTGTGAAAATAAGGTTCTGTTTTTGTAAATTTGGGTAAAATATAAAATGTCGCACATTTAAATTTAGTATTAAAGTTTAGGGATGTGACGAATATTCGGCCACTATTCTTCGGACTATTTGGTTGTTTTGCCAGGTATTCGGTAAGGTGAATAGTTGTGACTGAATATTGCTACATATTCCGCTAAATAATTTCAGAAAAAAAAGGGGGGGGGGATATTTTTTAACATGTGTTTTTAAATACATTTACAAATGATATTGCTTAGTTATACTTCAATATATTAATTTCAAGCTGAATGAAATAATCTAATGTAACAGTATTATAGAAATGCAGACTTTTCTACTTGGTGACACTACTTGGCTTGTCTTTTTACTTTTCTTTATGGGGTGGGCGTAGGTGAGATCCTTAATTACAAACATAATTTTGAAAAGCTGCTGTAAAACCATGCTGCAGAGACTGTAAAACCTAAAGAATGTTGTGATTACGCATAATTACCATATTAATTGCATTTATCATTGCATATTTATCAAATTATGAATATCTCAAAATGTAATTATGCTGCTATTAGTGTTTATTTACCTTTGTAAAAGATATTGTTTCATGACCAAGATTTTTTTGTTTTATGGATAATATACTGTTGTGTGTTTTTAAGTACCTACAAATAGTATAAAATTAATTTTAATTGTCCTTTATTCAATTTCTACTCTCCCTATATTTATATATTTTGTTCAAATTTTCAATCTTTAATAAAACACTTTTTATTCACCCATTCAAGTTCAAATACATTTTTTAAAACTTGTGGATGACACTTGATGATCCTGTTACGTCGGATTAAAAATGCATGAAAACAATAAACTAAACAAACAAACTGGATTAATGGTATCGACCCTTGCTTCACAAATAGCCCTTCATTAATTGATTACTAAAATAAAATTTTTCTTTGTTGGCCTAAGTAAGAATTGACTCGATTTTTTTTTTTATATTACTTGTTTAGTATTTAAATTACAAATTTGAAAATCAATATTTTATTTACAATTAAAATGAAATAAAAATAATTAATAATGATCTAAACTATTGGCCGAATATTCGATATTCGGCCAAATCATGTTTCGTTACATCTCTAAAATTCCAATTAAAGACATTTTATTGAAAGCTTTGTTTAAAAAAAAAAAAACTATATATGAAACCCAGCTGAATCAACGCTGTCTCTGCAGGCTGTTCAGTGCTACATGCAGAGCGATAGCGATGATCAATGATGCTATCAGCGTGGAAAGAGATGGAGAAAAAAGTAAATCATTGTTGTTAACACATAAGTTTATGTTGGGAAGATTTGTTCCAATTTGCAAATAATTAATTATAGGTATAAACACAGATTTGTGTGTGTGTGGGGGGCTTTTATCAGTGGAAGAATTTTATAAAAGTTCTATTTTTCAAATGAAAATTATTGTGAAGGTTCGTTTTTAAAATAAAATATTTTTAAAGTAAAGGGTCTGTTAATGAACCCAAATTTCTCCTAGACAGACCCCTGTAAAGGATTAAAAAAAGCCAGCAAAGGACTCCTTTTTGTTAATCCTGTGAGTCCCTGAAGCTTACAACTTTATGAAGCCAATGCAATCCCTGCCATGTTATGACTTTACATGTATTTGTAAATATGTGAACAGTAATTATAAAGTTAATTTTAATGATTAGGTGGGTAAAAAATTCTTTATATTATGATTGCTTTCATTTGTTAAAAATATTCAGATTAAGCATTTTAAGGCTGTGTGGCCAATTCATGAACCATCATTTCTTTTCAAAAGAGTTTAAAAATCATGCATTCATTCTAACTATGCAAAATTTCTGTTTCAGTTGAAAATAGCCATTGTAAAAAAGGAGTGGTACAGTTAGCTGTAACCGGTCAAAATCTATGTTGCAATGCTCATCTTACACTTTTATGTGTGTGCATATTTACATAGGGAAGCACTTCAAATGGACAAAAATTTATTTTTAAAAAGATATAGTATTTATGATATGTTGATATAAAACTCATTTTGACAGGCTAAAACAACTAAAGTTGAACCTTTCCATTTTGCTGAATCTAAAAAACGAAAAAGAGAAAATGAAGAAAGTGGACACATCCCTTTGGCTGAACAAGTTGCTGCATTCCACAAGAAAACTCCTCAGCGTTTTCACACAACAGGCCCAAAAGGTAATATTTTGCTATTGCTGTTGTTTTTTAATACATGAAACGAAAGTAATATGCATGTCCAAATTTGCATAGGGGGAGAATTATGAGTAAAAATTTTCTCATCTTACTAACTGAAGAAAATATGATTAGATATTTAAAATCTTGCTAAAGCTACCCATTTCCTATAGATGGATATTGCTAATTCTTCCCTCGTCCCCTAACTTTCCCCTTTTGATTTTATAACCTTATTATTTTTGAAGATTTAAACATTGGTTTTATTAACAGAAAATTTGTTTGCAAAAACCAATTTGATAATTTTCAGATCTTGTTCATTTTACAGTTATAAAGCTCTATATGTTACATTCGCTGTTAAAGTACAATAGACACCGGCATACCTGCCAACTCTTCTGGTTTTGACAGAAGACTTCTGATTTTTTAAGCTATCTTCTGGTCTTCTGTCAGAAGATAAAATCTTCTGTTTTTTTTTTTTAATTTTTAGTTGATATATTAAACTATATTGCAAACTATGCTAAAAAATTAGTAAATAAATAAATTAATTTCAAAATAATTTATTAAGGTAATCATAGCTAACAGCACAATGCTGTTGTATGAGTTAGGTCAAAGCGTTTGTAAGCAAATCTTTTATCGATAGTTTAAAAAAAGAACTTCATTTTGTTCCTCCATCAGTAATTCATCATTAGAAAATTTATTTGTGTTGAAAACTAAAGCTAACATATTTTTATGAAAAATAATTTTTCTGATGAACTGTTAGTAAAAGCTACTTTGAACCAGTTTAAAAAAAAAAAAAAAAAAAAAAAAAAGAAAGATTATTTTTCAACATACTTTGGTTAAAAATAAAGTCAAATTTCCATTTATTTGTTTTTATTTTTGTGAAAATACTCCATCTGTTTTCATTTTGTATAAAAATTTCAGGTAAGTTCTTTTCTATTACTATTTAATTTTGTTTTAATTTCTATACATTACTAATATAAAAAATAATGAGAAATGGTGGTAAACTGTATTTACTTCTTATATTTAAAAATTATCTTCTGATTTTTTGTAAAATCTTCTGTTTTTTCGAACCGAGTCTTCCTGTTTTCGGCTTAAGGAGGTTGGCAGGTATGCGCCGGTAAAATTCAATATTACACAAAAAAAGATAGTGGGCTCATAAATTCATCCTAATATAAATTTTAAACAAGCCTGATTTTTTAAAAAGTTAAATTAAGCAAAGAAAATTCTTTAACTTACAATTTTTATTGAGATAAATAATCTGTAATTTTCTTTTGTTTTAAATGGGCAGATGCTACTTTAAAAATACCGTTTTGGATATCCATAATAGACTTTTGTAGAATCTCTGCATCATTACTGCAGCATTCAAAAAATTGTGATAATGTTTTTGCAGCATTTAATGTGTTGGGTATGCTTGGTATAGGTTCCTTGGTTTCTTCTTCACTATCATCAGAATCATTATAGATAGGGCTTTTCAGCAAGCATTTACATTAATGAATGACAAATAAAAAACATGGTCTTGTTCATAGCCCTACCTAGCAGGCGAAAAAGATAAAAGATAGCTCCCTTCATTCATATACAATTCATCTCGCTAGAGATTCTGAAAAGTGACAACAAGTGTTTTTGAAGGTACTGAAATATTCGAGAACAAGGAAATAAAATTCTTAAGAAAAGCAAAATTTTATTTTTGGCTTTGGTATAAAAAGTACGTTGTAGCCGAAGTACGTACTTTTGCTAAGTACGCTTTAACCAAAGTTAAATAACATTATAAATATAAGACTTCAATCGGGACCTAGCTTCTAGGTACATTATAACCGATAGTATGCTATATACCAGTTAATTTTATAACCAGTGCACACTGTATTCTAAAAACATTATTAGATTATACCGTAATGCGAGCCAGATCTCACAACACCAAATGATGGTCGAAGACTTTAATGTTAATGTCTTACAGGACCGCTTGTTGCCCGACTTCATACTCCGTGAATATAATTTGTCTTACACAGAAACTTCTCCAACTATGCTAGATAATACCTGTATTGATTTAACGTTTGCCTGAAATCTTGGTGTATCCTGTATGACAATTGTTTCGTGATTTTCCTTTCACAGACCTATCATTAATAAAATTAATAACACAGTAATGATGCAGTAATTATTTGTTTACTTGATTTCTTTCCTGAACCAGATGAAACTCAAAGAAAATACTACTCGTTATGTACAATCAGGGTTCCTACACCTCCTGGAAATCCTTAAAAACTCCTGGATTTCGATTTAAAACATTAATGGCCCTAGAAAACTCCTCGATTTTACTAATTTTTCTGTAGACTCCTGAAATTTTAGTATTGACTCCTGGAAATATTGTTTATTTTAGTTTTCTTTCTAGTATTTAAGGTGCAAAAAACTGTTCGTAAGTGCTATCTGCCGAAATTTTTTTTTGACTTGTGTTTCAAGTGTAATAATCCGCTGCTTTGTTTATTGACGTTCCTGCCATGGACTTAGAGACAAGGATTGTAATCACTTCAGTGGGCTGAAAGCTTACGTCACAGTTCTAATAGATGACACAATTCGCTGTAGACATTCGTCCTTGCTCTCCTCATATCCAATAATTTCGTTCCTGAACTAAGCCTGTTGGCATTCTCAAACTCTTTTATTGCTAACTGCTAGCTCTTACATCACTGCTCGTGATTGGTATATGAGCTGTATGCTCTTATCTCTTCTTTGGTATTGGTACTCGGGGGGTACATGTTTACGAAGCTCGCCGTTTGCGGCCATGTGTTGGAAATAATCTGTACGCGTGTGACAGTAGTAAAATTTAAAACCATCCTGAGATTTTCATCCTTTTCAAATTGCCTAAAGATGCCGGGTGGAAAATGAGTTTTCAATGATGCTTGGTTAGAAAAGGAGGAATATAAAATGTGGCTCCGACAGTCATTTATGTATACTCCTGGAAAAATTAAAATTTCTCCTGGAAAACTCCTGGAATTCATACTGCCAAAAAGTGTGGGAACCCTGGTACATGTATTCACCACGGACTAAGAGGCTTTAGGACGATCATCGGGAAGCAGCAGACGGGCGAAACTGCGTCAGCCTCTGAAAGGAAAATATGCAACCACCTTTTAATGATTAACGGCATGGGCGCCCTCTGACGACACACGGCGTAAGCATCTCCCGCGGGGTGCTTCTGTTGATATTTGTTTACGTTTTAGCTACTAGCACACGACGCATGCACCAAAAAATTAATGGGTACGACTCCCAGCGCCACGTTTTAGGCAAATTTCATTTAGTTCTTTTCCAATGCTTGGATGATTGTCCTGTACCCTCTTAGTCCGTGGTATTCACGTAAACCACGGCTGTGTCCACGACACAGCCACACACACACACACACATCCATGGTATTTTTTTCTTTTTTAAATAAGTAAAATTAAAGCATATTGAGGTCCCCCACTAATGATGATTTGTCCGTCTTTTATTTAAACAAATTCAGTTTCTGTGGTTGTAGAAGATTGAAAATCCATCATTTGTGGCTCTTGGACTTCGCAAGTTTGGCCACCTTTGTCATATTTAGTAAGTGGAGGGAAAAGAAAACTTCATAATATTGCCCTCTAGCTTAAAAAAAAAAAAAAAAAAAAATAATAATAATAAGACAGCCTATTTACAGTGGAAATACTTTTATTTTCACCAAGAACACTATTGTATGCATTAAACTACGTTCCATGAAAACTACCACATATCAGTCAGATAACAAACAATTTTATTTAAGCAGAATCAATCAATTGATTATAAATTTGTTTGCTTAAAAGTGTCATGTGGCAGAAATTTATATGCACATAGTTATTTTTAAAGTGTAAATAAATAAAACAATTTTTTATTTAAAAAAAAATGTAGGTCATATTTTATTATCTCGAAAGCTATTTAGAATTATTATTTATTCTACCCATGATGGCTCAAAATTGTTTTAACCATGCTGTTCCTTAAACGCATTCACTCGTTTTATGAATACAGTTAGTGATTACAGAATGCATTTTTAAGCTTGTTAAGCTATAAAATAAGTAATTTTTTGTTTAAAATAATATCTTAAACATTATAATTCTACAACTGTTGCATTTGAAATTCTTGCATTAATCTGTGAGTAACATTTATTTGTTTAATGTTTATATTTCAGCTTATGAGCCCCAGGAACATTGGTCACCTGAAATTGTTATTCCAAAATCTCCAAATTTGCGAGCAAAAAAACGAATGAGACCTATAGATGTACTCAGCCGAGAAGAACAAGAAGAAAGGGAAGCTGAAGAAATGAAAAAGTAGTTTTTTTCCCCACCATCTTTTTTAAGAACAATCAGAACCTTTTTTTTTTTCTTCTAGATTTTTTAAAATTTGGATTGTAAGCATTTCAGTGTTCATCCTAGGCGTTTCTCGAAGGGCGCTGCGCCCTGCCCTCCCTTTAAAGCAAAAAATCCCGCCCTACTTGCCCTTTCAAAAAAAATTGCCGCCCTTTTGCCACCCAAAAACAGCGCCCTGCCTGCCGCTCTTCTAGCCCCGATTTCATTCATGGCGCCATCCTCTCCCCTCTGTTTACATTTATTGCGTTGCAGCATCTCTTTTCTCTTTGTTGACATTAGTTAGCACCTTCACAGAGTGTTGAGTTAGATTGATTTGGCAGGGCGCAGTGCCCGGCGGCTCTTTTATCGTCTTTTTAGTGCCCAGCTACCCAATTTCTCTTCTTTCTGCCCCCTCCTTTTAAATTTTTATTATTCTTAGTCAACAATCACTACTTTTTTTTCCTACATACCATTTGCGTCCCATCACGAAAATATGTTAAATAAAACGGCCCCTTCACAGAAATACGATTGAGTACAATAACCCTATCATAAAAATAGGTTCGAATGAAAGCGGCCCTTTCACAGAAACAGTCTATGAAATCAGATCTTTCCCACAAGTGTAATTTATTAAAATGCCTTTTTCAAATATTCTATTCTTTCAGATCAAAATACTGTTAATGCCTTTTTCATTGTCTGTTTTCATTTGCGCTATAGCGAGTAACCCGAAAAGGCCCCTAGTGTGTTTTGTTTTTGCTGACTCAAGTGAGAAGCCCGATCGCAGGGCAGAACTACGTCTATGTGGGCATTTCAGTTGGGAGTTGGGGGAAGAAAATACGGTTAAAAATTCAAAAATTAAAAAAGTTATCTAAATATTTCTGATTCCATTTGTCAATCCTCAAATATCGGTAGTTACGTTTGATAAATATGTAGTTGCGAGTTATCAAATAATCATTATTCCAGTGTTCGTCGCCAGCTGTTGCTCTTCTCGATGTTTTTAATAGTTTTGCACACTAACAAGTTTATTTCCTCCCCTAAACGATTTCCTCTTTTTAATCGGCTTTCTTAGTGCATATTATTCCTAATGTATAGCAGTTATTTACTAATCATATATAATTACAGATGATACAGAAAGTATGCCTTAGCAAAACGACGTTTTGCGATTCGAAAATTCTGCGGGATTTGTTTGTTATGGCAAGCCTAGACAAGGGATATCTCTTGTCTAGGTTGGCCGGGGGGGGGGCTTGGTTGGATGACTTTTTAAGGAGTTCTAACTTGTATTGACTTTACATCTGGATGAAACCGACCAAAACTCCAGACCGACAGTCGCGCGGCCGGGGCCCCAACGTGGGAACTTCAACACTTCAGCCGTCAACCATGTTCAGTGGCTTTATCCACTCAAATCGGTCTGAAAATCGAGCGATTTGCGAATACAGCAATTGAAACACATTATGCTTTTGCCAAATTAAGAGCATAATAATGATCTTTTGCTATTGCAGTGTAGCGCCAGGGTTATTGGCTCCCGGTGCGGTCCTTCAGTTTGCCGCCCCATTCTTTTTTAAGTTTCAGCATTCTGCCCCCCATTTCGGCCTTTTAGTTTTCCACCATATTATTTTTAGGTGTCCTGCCGGCCACCATCTTTGTTTTTACCTTGCCGCCCGGGCGCCCCCCCCCTTATTACGCAACAGTTTTAATTGTACTAAAGTGGAGTAACTGCAGAATTTAGTAAATCAGACTATTGACAAGATTTGGTATTCTAACTATTCATATTATGTATCTTCCGATTTTTAAAAAGTTCTCAACATTTTAATGAATGAAGCAAAAATAAAATAAAATAAATAAATAAAAGCAATAGAAAGCTAGTTCTGGGAAAGAATGTCTTAAGAAAACAAATTGTGTCTTAAGTTATTCATAAAACTAACTGTCATCAATTTAAGCTTATTTTCAGTTTTTAAAAACTAAAAAACAAAAAAATTCGAAATGATTCTGGAAGTTTTTTTAATATGTAATTTGTTTGAGTACTTTTGACAACAGGATGCTAATTATTTTTATTATTTTAAGCTGATTAAAAACATTTGATAGTTAAAATATTTAATACTTTTTTATTTTAAAAGTATTAAAGCAAGGTTGAAGAACGAAAATTTAGTGTTTTTAAAGAGAACTTTTTAAGTATGCTACAAAAAATTAAAAATAAAGCTATGAAAAAAAATATTTAAAATATAAACTTTATTTCACCCATTTGGACAATTCTGTGAGTTAAAAAAAATATTTATTTTATACCTGCTAAAAACTTACATGTAGTAATTATTTTTATTTATTTTAAAGAATAGTGCTTTTTAAAAAACTTATATTCACTTTTCATGAATGAGCAAACATTAAATTAGAAGTGAAAGAGAAGAACAAATATATTTCAGTAATTTGATTTCATATGGTGTACATTCCAACCATTGGATGCAATACAAAATTTGCATGAATGTCATTTATTCTAGCAATCTTCTGTGTTCAGATTTCAATTTTCCCAATTTCTATAGTTATCAATTGATGGATGAGTTAAATTGTTTGATCCAATTTTAAATGTCTAATAGTAATAAGGGTAACTTTGAAAATCTTTACTTGGTACTCATTCAATAATTATTGTGAACAAAAGAATTTGAATTCTGATTTATATTATTAAATTTTATTATTTTTATTATATGCTGAACACATCTATCCTAATCCACTTACACTGACAGTCCTTTTCTGTTTAAAAGTTTGTACCAATATAGGTAAAACATCCTATATGAATGTGATCCAGTAATTGTGGTCCAGTAGTGATAGTGTCATAAAATTGATGAACATAAATTAGCAGTCCCTCTGACTTCCCATACTGCCTAACAAATCATGTCTGGCTAAAAATTTCTGAAACCTTCTTCAATAAATGTACTATTCTTATAAATAATAAACATGTAAGTTATGTAATTTCGAGCAAAAAAAAAAAAAGCAGAAAATTCAAAATTACTTTTATTAAAACTTCTTTTTTTTTTTAAATCAAAAACTTCTAGTTATCTACAGATTTAATTCACATATTTATGTCATGCTTAGAGCAAAATATTATCAACAAATCCTTTTTCCTATTTCGCTTACACTTACTTCTACAGGATATTTTCTCCAAAAGATCAGGGGTAAAAACTAAGACAAATTGGAAAAAATCTAACTATGCATTGTAGTCAGAACACATATTACAACTCTACATGTTAAAGTTTCGGGGATCAGATAGTTTCAAACCAGTGTCTATATATGTTAGCTACCTGTACATTCTCGTGGAACCCCAAAGTGCCTTTTTTAAGAACAGGGTGCCCTTTTTGAAATTTCCCCCCTGTCGACCCTTTTTTCTAGAGTCAACACTATTCTAATCACCTCCTCTTGTAAGTTAACCATTTTTTTATGCCTATATAGCTATACATGAAAAATTTTAAGTGCCAATTATTTTATATGTAGACTCCTCACCCCCCCCCCTCAAAAAAAAACAAAAAAAAAAACAAACACCTTTAGATACGATAAATGCATATTTAATATGAAAAAGCATTGTATTGTTGGCTGACCTTTTTCTAAAAAAGTAAATGGCAATATTCGCTTAGTATATACAGGCACGTATCCAGAAAACAGTTTGGAGGGGGGGGGGGGTCCAAACAGTAAAAAAGGTTGAATTTTTCACAAAAAGACTATCATTTTCATTTTAGTAACAAAAATTAAAATTCTTTGGGGGGGGCTGGACCCCCCTAAATACTTTCTTGAGTATATATATATATATATATATATATATATATATTCATATAGTGCCTCTTTATATTCTGACGTGCCCTTGAAAGCTTAAATTGCCCTTTTTTAAGGACTAGCACCCTGCCCCTTTTTCATCCTAGTATGATCTCTGAGCATTTCCTTATTTTGAGAAGAATCAGCACTAATTGCTGCTGTTCAAAAAATGAAGTGTGAGATACAGTCAAATTTTCGAAGTATTGACTTTTGGTTCATCAAGTCTTCTATTCTTTTAACACTGTTGTGATACTTAATATTTTATTTTGGTACATATCCCAAATATGATATTTAATCGTAGCACGTATGTATTCTACATTTTATTGTTTTTTTTATGTTCTAGGTATAAATTCCGTGCACGTCCATTGAATAAAAATATCTTGAATCGCCCCCATGATCCTCACATTAGGAAAAAAACACCAACAAAACCTCAAAGTCTGAAACTTAGAACTGCACAAAGAGCAGCGGAAATACATGGAAAGAAGAAAACCGAAGAAAAACCATTTGAGTTCCATGCCCGCCCTGTTCCTAAAGCAATTCTCAGTGGTACAGTGGTATGTATTTAGAAAACTTACGTAGAACAAACACTAGTATTTAAAAATTTAGTTACATGTTGTAGTTTGTAATTTTTTTTTTTTTTTTAAAGCTGTAGGTGTTATAAGAAGCATTTAATTCGAGATGTCTGAGATTAAGAATAAATAAAGAGCTTTACCTTTTTTTAAAAAAGTTTATCAAAATTTTATATTGTTACATTTTTGACAACAATGGGCTTGTAGCAAAATAATTTAAATAAAGGTCAAATATTTCATCAAAAGCTAGAATTTTTTGAGCACACATACACAATTTTTTACAAATGTGTTACATCTACAATATTGCTGAAAAACTTCACCTTAGGTCAAATCAGAAGTAGTATTTTATTACTAGTATAGTTGGCACAGACCTCCTGAAAAAACTTAATCACGTACAGTAACGCACTTCATGAAAAATACTCAGTAGTGTAATCAAGTAGTATTCACACATCTTCTTCATTTAATTACAAAATAAAATAAAAATAAAACCACATGCTTGTGATGATAAGTTGTATTTTGTTATGGCTCCCAATTTTCATAGGTTGCTTACTAAATTTTATAGTTTAATCAAAATACAACGTGATGTTCTGAAAAAAATATTTATTCATAAATTAAAACCATAGGTTATGTTTGTAAATTCTTTTTAAGGTTATCCGTATCACTTTATACATGAACAAATCTACAAAATGTGTGTTACAATGTAAAAGTGGTACTTTGAGTTTGTAAATTCTTATCAGCATTAATGTAGTGCCTCACATCGCTATTCGGCAAAATTTTCAAACTTAAGAAACAAAAAGATTGAATGACCATAAAGCATTCCCAGCAGTTTTTTCATGCTGTAACTGAAGTAAATGAATCTTAAGTAATATAATTTGAAGAATATATTAATTTTTATATAAATTTGAACTGCTTTTCTGACATTTTACTAGGGAATTACAGGGTTTTCATTACAGAAAAAAAGTCAGTGAAAATTTGTCACCCTTTCTTCAAAACTGAGATGATTTTGAAAGAAAGAAAATAAATGGGTGAGAATTTCTCACTATGGGTGTGGTTTGGGTAAATACCAGTGGGAAAGGTAGTTGCCTCCAAGTCTGTAAATCAGGCCCAGTTGCATGTAATAAAATAACCCAGTTGAGGAACAATTGTGGCCCCAGGACTCTTTTTACTTCCATAGACTCTAGGAGTTCTTAAAAATCCACTTTTACACCCTGTGTTAAACTTATAATTGAAAAAATGGGAGCATGTGCGACTTTTTTTTTTTTAATGCCCAAATTTTTTGAATTGCAAAAACTTTGTGCAGAATAAAACCAATTTGTAGGTTGCATAAATTTCTTTCTGTAATAATTTTTTATAATGTGGGCAGGGTTTCTACTGACCTGGAAAGTCAGGGAAATGAGTTTTGGTCAGGGATTTGGGAAAAAAGTCAGCGAAATTTGAAGAAAGGTCAAGAAAATACTTCCTATTTGAACCTAATTGTAGAAATTGCTTTATTTCATTTTCTTATTTAACCTTATAAATAATTTTAAAATGTGTCCTTTATTAACATATCTTGCTCAATTGAAATATTCTTAATTTTATCCTAAATTATTATCAAACATGGTTTTTGTTAGAATCCAGTGATGCCAAATAATATTTTTGTGTATATTGATTTTATTATTATTATTATTATTATTATTTGTAAAAAAGGGGCAAAATATATAAAAAGTTATTAATTAAAGGATGTAATATTAAAAATAGAAACACAAAATTCAGGAAAGCAGGCTAGATAAAAAGTCAGGGAAGAGCATGATAGATGTCAGGGAAGCAAAAGCTGTGAAATCTGTAGAAACTCTGGTGGGAAAAAGAAAGACAAAAAAAAGTGAGATTCTCAGGTTCTTGCGCTCTAGTGAAAACAGAGGAATTATTTACTTTTAAGAGATGATTCAAAACCTTCAATAATTAATAACCTTGAAAAATTTTACTCTGGCATATAAATAAAATTGACAACTTTAAGATTTCATAAAATATATACTTGTCTTTTTTTTAAAAATCATATAGTTGCATAATTGCATTTAAAAATTATTTATTAGGGCTTGAAAGAAAAAGTTTCACTCCCAGTAACAGAAGCAAAAACCCCAAAATTTGCTTTAAAAAGTCGAGCTGAAAAATGGAAAAGCGAGAGCAAATTGGTAAGTTTGAAAATTCGTACCTAGTCTTACACCTTAGTAGTAAGTATAGACCTTAGTAAGTATTGCTATCATTATATATGGCTCTTTACCCCAAAGTGGTGATGAAGACTAAAAAAGTCAATATTAATGAGCATTTTGCTGACATATATTAAAAATTTGTCAAATCAGAATAAAAGTGAATGCAGTATATTTTAGATGTTAATAATTTTTTTATTTATGTTTGGTGTATTGAAACTATGCCCAAAAGCTGATTAGATTATTTTATCAAGTTTAGCACACTCAGCTGACTAAAAATGTTCTGCAAAAATTTGATGTGTCTAGTAAATTTTCTTATTGGCACACTACATTTCAATATAATTTTTTATTGAAAGTAAGAAAGTATTTTTGTACAGATTTGTGTGATTATTCTCTCTCAGATATAAACTAAAGTCACATGATATACTGCACCTATATATTTTTTCTTCTGTTACGCGTTTCTTGAATAATGTATTGTAATGTGCTTATGTGAAATGCTTTAACTAAATACATTTTGTGTTTGAAAGTGTCTCTGCTTTATTTAGGGGATTATAGTTGTTCTTCATTAGATCCCCAAACTTCATTTATAAATATAGATGTTGTTAGATAAGCCATAGCATTTTCAAATAGTTTACAGTTATGCCTGTATTTTTAGGTATTTAGACACATCACATGTGCTAGAATCAGTTTGAACTGTGTGTTGATATATAAATGCCATTTAACAATTTCCTACTTTTTTTAAATTACTGATTATTATTTGTAGCAATGATCTTTCTGATTTTTAATATCATATTCACTCAATCCTGTCTGTTCTTGAAACCTCAACCATGATTTGTTTTGTGGTGCACATCACCAGTTTTGAAGCATTCTGCTTTGGAGAAAGTGCAATTCATCCATTTTAAAGTGAATAAATAAATAACAGATTGAATAAAGCAAAGGAATATTTCTCTCAAATCATGTAGATGTTCTTAAATAAACAGAATAAAAATAGAAAATTATCTTTCTAGGACAGTTGGTCGATACCTCGACCTTCTAAAGGGCAAGGCTTGATTTACACGTCAAACAGCCAATTCACTTCCCACCAGTCTATTCTGTTTACTATAATTGTTCACATAGAGGTTTGGCTTTAATAATTTTGTTAAAAATAATAAAAGATTTCAATCTAGTGCCCTCTTGACATGGACAAAAGTTTATTTTATGTTTCTTCCATTTTTTTTCATTTTTTTTTTTTTTGCTTATTTTTCATATGCCCCCATTTCAGAATGAAACTGTTCAAGGAACTCAGTTATTCAAGGCAAATCCGATTAGAGCACCTTCATCACCTTTTGTTGTGAAGCATGAAAAGAAACGTACAGAGATTCAGCCATTTAGTTTTGATTCTAAGGATAAAGAAAGAATGGAAAAGAAAGAGAAGAAAATTCAAGAAGAAATTGAAAAGGAAAATGCAGTGAGTAAATATTGCATACACACAATTATTCTTTGTTTCAGTCCTTGCAGTCATGACACCCCTTTTCCATTGTTTCCAAACTTAACCTGCAGACCACTTTTGGAATAAAAAATTAACTCATATTTGATACAAAAAATTAATATCGAATTGATAGATACTGTCTATTAAATCCTACATTCTACGAGTACCTACAAACTGAATATTATCAAGATAGGTCTTGCCATTTTTTTTTACATCAGAGCACAACTCTGAAAATTCAGCATTAAATTTGATAACTTGCATAAAAAGAAATATAGTACCATTTTTTATATTGGTGTGCTATTCTCAAAGTCCAATTTTTATTTTTTCTAGAAAAATCAGAGTCATTGAAACTTTGCAAGTTTTCATCTTACAAATTTCAGATCTCATTTCAACATTCATAAAAAATCAGGAAGTCTCTTGCACTATTTTGAGACAACTCATACTTTTTGAGGAAATCATGTTGGTGGTAATTGCTACATCAAAGAGAAGTTCAGTACAGAATATATAGCACTGCTCACTTGCTGCTTTATTGCCTTCTGACTTTGAGGTTACTTTGGACTCGGTTGGTTTTTCCATTTGTTTACAGAAAAGGCTGACACAGTGATCGCTATGCTAGGCTAAAGTGACAGATCTCTATTTTTTAGAGGTTTTCACATTTATTTCTACACCTTTAGGGTGGGCTTTAGCCTTTATAGCCCCCTCAAAAACATAAGAATCATCACATAATTGTTTAACTTTGAAGGTAATCATTAAATCTAGTTAATAACTTTGAAATATTTTAATTACTTGTTTTCTTGAAAATCTTACATTTTTTTATCTTCACCTTTTAAAATTATCAGCTACCATATTGGCCTGGATATAATGCGATGTTTCTTGACTGATCATTCCCTGTTAAAAGCCTGACTCGTGCTACATTTGAGGTCTAAATATAGGATTTTTCTAATTATCTTGATGAAAAATTTCGTAGTCGCGTTATATTTGGGCTAATGCGGTAATTAAAATCCTTAACATTCTAGCTCAAAAAGTATTGAAACCTTTTACATAAATGTTATTCTAAAATGTAATTTTAAAAGTAAAATGCCCATTTTTATTAGTACTTTTAATGAGTGCAAAAAATTCTTTATTATGTATTTACACATAACGAAGAAGTAAAAATAAAATACAGCATTTCACTTGAATTTCATCTGTTTCAGGTATTTGTGTTCAAAGCGCAATTACTGCCAAGCCCAACACCCTCTGCATTGCCGCCAGTTCCCAAGAAACTTCCCACTCGACCACAACCATTCAATTTTCATTCAGAAGAGAGGAGCTCTAGACATAACAGTGTAAGTATTTTTTCAGCCAGCGTTAATATAAATGAAGAAATAAACATGGTGGTGGCACTTGTTGGGTTGTCATTGTAACAACAGACATAAGTCAGTTAATAAAGTCAGGGTTTGTGTATGTTGCTTAATGCTTCAATGGATGAGCATACATATTTTATAGTCACTATCTAGTGTTATGTAGAAGCAAATGATTACTTTCCATAATTTTTAAATTTTTGCAACAGAAATGCAGTCAAAAGAACCATTGCTCTTGTCTGAAAGAGATTTCTCTTCAAGGGTTTAAAATAATAGATAAAGTATTTATTTTCTTTTAAAGTGTGTGTGAGTTTTTTTGTTTTTTTTTTTAAGTCAACGAAAGTTTGTAAAGAAAATTAGTAATTAAGCTGCATATGAATCTGAAGATAAACAAAAAAGTGGGGATTTAAAATGCCTAAAAAAAGTACTATTTAATTAATGTTCATATAATCCAAGTCTTGATAGTAAAATTGAAGAAGAAAACACTTCAGCTTCATTTAAATAGGCATAACATGTAAATTTTTTTCTGCATTAAATCTTAGTACATTTCAAGCATTGATACTTTCAGGGTTCGTACGGTCCTTAAAAACACCTTAAATTTATGCAGATTAAAATTTTGTCCTTATTTTTGCATAAAACAGCCAAAAGTTTTTTCTTTTCCTTAAACCATGTGTTTTTGCATATCTCTCATTTTCTAGTTTTGTTTTTAACCCAGACTTTGGTGGGTTGGTTTTTGGTCCCAGCCT
Source organism: Cheiracanthium punctorium (assembly GCA_038373885.1). Taxonomy (NCBI): domain Eukaryota; kingdom Metazoa; phylum Arthropoda; class Arachnida; order Araneae; family Cheiracanthiidae; genus Cheiracanthium; species Cheiracanthium punctorium. The sequence continues at coordinate 468,681 of JAWZYV010019925.1, read as the reverse complement.
GTCTGTAATCACAAGGACCAATCAGATTTTAGTGATAACAAAGAGCATGGGGAGCTCACTCCTACTCACCTATGATAACAAAAGAGGGGGGGGGGGGAAGCTGAACAGAATTTACTTAGCTGTGCTGTGCTGTGGAGTGATGGATGGTTATTATTATTATTTGCTTCTGTTTCCATAAATATTCAAGAAGTAGATCATTTTCATATGAGGCATACATGCCAACTTTAATGCTTTTGGTGTAAAACTTATACTATTTTATCAATTTTATGCAAAATCACCATTTTTAATTCTTTTCAATGAATTTTAAGTTTTATTTTTTTTAAATAATCTCTTAAAATTAGTAAGGAAAAAATTTCATTGAAGAGAGCAGGTTCAAATATCAATGAAAATAACACACAATTGTAATAATGAAATTAAAACAAAGGATGTTTTGATTAGAAAAAAAAATATGATAGCAAACAAAGAATAAGCTTGTACGCTTTAGGAGTTTTACATGAACGTAAGTGAACACAAAAAAAAAAAACTGCATTTAAGAAATATGTAATAAGTGTATGTATTGTGTTAATACGTTGTTCATATTTTGCCATGTAAAATGATAAAGTGCCTCATTTTTTTATGAAAAGCATTAGAATGCTGTTTTTGTGCTAGTAAAAAATCATCAAAATTGTCATTCGTGCATTATTTTACACCTTGGGAATTTCAAAAGTTGGTAAGTTTGGGTGTAAATAAAGTACTCCAGACATATTTCGATAAATGGAAATTGCTTATTACTTTCACGGTTTTACTTGACTGCATTCAACATTACTATTCTTTTTATCATTTTATATTTACTAAAGTAAGAATTAGATGAACTGAAGTGTGGTGGATCCAATTTGCAATTTTAATTGTCAGATTTGTGCCCTTTTTTTCACCAATATTTCAGTTCCTAAAGTCTTGTTAATATTTAAAAATCTCTCCAAAGTGCTATTTCTTTAATTTCTTTTATTCCACCCCATCCAATGCATTTCTACATTTACACCTGATTCTTAAGCTTTTATATCAAAATTATATTGTTCACATAGTTATAAATTTGCTATATTGCTTTATGATTTAAGTGTATTGTATGTATAAATTCATTTATAATCAATTTTCTAATGGTCCTTATTTTACTTGAGCTCAGTCCTTAAAAGTTCATGCACTTGCAATGAGTACAAACCCTGAAGCCAATTTCTGTATTGTTTTATAAGTAATCTGAAATAAGAAGACTGATTGGATTAGCTAGTAATTTTATGTGACATTTCATAATGTTTTATTGTTTAACATGCAGTTCAATTGTTCTTTGGATCAAGCATGCCCAACATTTAAAGCTCAGCCAGCCACTGTTCTTGAGAAACCTCCATTTGTTCCCGAAAAACTTCCTAAACAGCCTCTTGGTAAGATTTTCAAAACATTTAGTTTATTTATAAATACTATTATTTTTTATTTGTTTTAAGTGCTTGGCAAAAAAATTATTAAGCTTCAATTTTTCTGTATAATTTTGACTACTTTATCCAATTTTAGCATTGTTTATTTTAAACTATGGTGTTGAAATAATTAAATATTCATACAATTATTTTTGGATTCAGATGCATTAATTATGTGTTTTCAATTGGGTCAAAATATTATCTGTGTTTTTTTTTTTTTCCACTTTCTTCAATTAATATTATCGTCTGCAGGTTGCAATAATTTTATTGAACTTTTGATAAGTTATAGTTTGATTCAAATTTAGTAATCGAAATATTATTCAGAATGTTTGATAAAGTATTGGTAAGTCAAAACATTTTTCAGATTTTGAAAAGTGCCAAATCTATGCTTGAAATACCGAAGCTGTTAGTTTCGCAGTAATGGAATGTTTAGATGGATAACAGATCTGCTGTATCTTACTTTATAGAGGGAAAATATTCTATCAGAGGAGAAAAGAATTAGTGAATGCAAGCAAAAATTACCAATAAAAAACCTTTTTATTTGCAGACTTACTATGAAATTTTTTTCTCCAAAAGCAGGGATCTGTTTAGGAGAAATTTGGCTTTGTTAAAGGACCTTTCACAATATTTTTCATTTTGAAAACAGACCTTTCACAAAATTCTTCCATTGGTCAATGGCCCTTTCACAAATGTAATTGTTCAATTTGGTAGAGTTGTTAAACACATTGCTAGTTTTATAAAATCAGTAATTAATTATAAAGTGTTTAAAATAATGATGTTGTGCATGTAATGTTTTTTTTTTTTTTTTTTTTAATGTAAAATCAAATAATGTTTGCTGATACTTAATTTATAATGTTGAGCCTAAGAAAACGAACTTTAAAAAAATGGCATACAAATGTCACACATGAGATACAGTGGAATTGCCCTTCATATTAAACTAGATGATTATTGAAAAAAATCTCTATTATCCAAAAATTTTGATTATCTGGTGTAGGTTTGGTTCCAATTACATCATATAATCAAGGAACTGATATAAATCAATATACTTGAATAAATTTGATGTGTTTAAAAATTTGTGTTTGTTAATACATATGTAGGTTTTCTTTTAGGTCTTTCGTATAAAATGTCTTGAAATGGAACTTTAATACTAAATTTAAATTTGTAAAATTGTATATTTTTCACAAAAACAGGACTCTGGCTAGAAAAAACTGATTGAACGGGTAAAGAACCAAAGTACATTTTTAAATGTTCTTCCAGAGGAGTGCCATTAATAATTTGGGAAGGAATTAGCTCATTTTGATATACAAGTTTAGAAATTATTCCAAATAAAGAATTCAGAAACATACTAGAAATTAATTTAAAACTATTACTTCATAAACTATACTAATTTTAAACTATAAAGATTATTCATAGCATCACATATACTTTTTCAATAAGGCAATGCTGTATCATCCTTGGAAAATCCTGAGTTATAATAGTAACAAGGATCTTCACAGAAACATTACGAACAAAAAGTCAATGTAATTACAGTTACATTATCTGTACAAAACCAGTAATATTTTATATTAGTCACTTTACCCCCAGAACAATTCTAAAAAAATTTTTTTTTTCCCATCATAGAAGTGAAAGCGTTTCATCTACATACTGATGTAAGAGCAGTTGAGCGACAAAAATTGAAGGAAATCAATGACATCAAAGAGCAGGAGAAAGAGCTTGCACTACAGAGACTGAGAGAGCAGCAAGAACGAGAGGAGTTGAGAGAGATACAAAAACTCCGAAAAGAAATTGTCCATAAAGCAAACCCCATTCGACACTATAAACCTGTTGAAATACAACCAAGCAGTAAACCTCCAACAACACCAGTGAGTCCAAAATTCAAGACAGATGAGCGCTTACAATCAAGAAACTCTCTACTCAGTTAAACTGTTTTCTTTGGATGACTTTTAAATGCTGTTTTAGATGCTTCACAAGCAAGATATTATGAACTCATTTATATATTTACTTTTGTAAAAATGTTTTGTACAGCTATTTACTGTTTCATTTTATATCAGTTAGTCAATTTATCCGATAGCATATCTGTATCATTTCATAATTGTTTTAAGCGATCATATTTTTATATAAGGATAAAATTTATCTGCATTTCATGTAACTCTTTGGCTGAATAAACTTTTAATAATCTGCCTGTGCTCAAGCTTTAAAGTAATTTATTGAAAAAAGGGTACACCAGAGTGAATTTTACAACAGAAATTAGCAACAAAGTTGCATCTTCCAAAAAAATATGTTTTTTCAGGTAGCCTCTTCTGTTGAAACTACTGCAGTATACATATTAAAAAAGTAGCCTAACATATTTAATTAGTTGCAAGGCAACCATTTAAAAATTATGAATACAACAAACATTTAATTTCACAAAATATTTATTAACAGGGTTATAATGTGATTTCATTCATACATATCAAACTACTAATACTATCTATTACTTACAATAATACTCAGTGGTGGCTCATATACTGTGACTATGGAACTGCAGCACTCTATGAATACATTTTTTTTTTTCTTTTATCCTTTATTAATACATAAATTTCACACAATCATTAAGCTTGAAGTCAGTAATGTGACCAGCAGGAAGAAAGTTGGAGCCCAAAATGTCTTATTTTTACATTGGTGGTGGGAATATTTGTGCCAAGTATTTACTTCTGCCTACAAAGAGTGGTAATGCTGTTACTCCTCACAACAATACGAATAGGATGAAAGGTATATACAGTGAAAAACGTTTAACGCGAAACCAAAATATTTTTTCGTGTTAAAAGATTCGTAAAAAAAAAAACAAAACTCAACATATTTTATGTTCTTATATTTTATATCGATTTCCTGTTAAACAACAAGTAAGTTGCATTCATTGGGATGCAAAGCAATTACAAAAAATATTATTTTGGAGAGAGTATTTGCAGATTTCTGTTTTTGTCTTCCGTTTCTCATGAACTGCATTTAGAAACTATCTTCTTTCTAAGAGAAATAGCCCTTTGTTTTCATGCCGATTTCTCTGACATTGTGCTCATAAAACATAAGCTAATTTACAAGAAACATTGAAATTCACTGATTTTTACCAAAAATTCAACGGTTATAACACAAAATTCACCACGTTCAACGCAAACCAACTGACTCTGGAAACGACTAAAGAACAAGAATGCGTTTTCCTGAAATTCGTGGTAATTTCTTGTCACCAGACTCCTTTTCACCCCTTCTTCACGGAAAAAAGAACAGAACAACTAAAGTGCAATCCCACCAATTGCCAAAAACCATTTCCCAGAATTTAAATAAAATTTATTTTCCACAAAAACATTCAAGTGACTTGTCGCAAACATGCCACTGAAGATTAAAAAAGGAACTTTTTTTAGTGTTAAACGATTTTTATTTCGTGTTAAAAGAACAAAAATGCATTAAACTGCATATTTTGCATTCCGGACTATCGTTGTGTCATTTCGTGTTAAGATTTTTCATGTTAAGCATTTTCGTGTTAAACGTATTTCACTGTATATAAAACAGTGTTCAACTATCTGTTTCATCCCTGAACTAAAAGACTGCTAGACTGATTTAAACATTCATTTATTCTCTCCCCCCCCCCAAAAAAAAAAATAAAAAAAATTTAACCCTATTGTCCTTAGAAGGTTTAAAGCTATTAAAATCCACAACTTGACAGTTTAAAAAAAAGTTAAGAACCCAAACATCCTTCACTTTTGGGCCAAACATTTCCTTCACGAAGCTTGAGCAATTATCCATTCATATCTTGCAGTTATGCAATGATATGAATAGATTAAAAGGTATTATCTATATGTATACACAGGCTGTCCGAAAAACACTGACCTAGGCTTTTATTCATTAAATACTGGTCATCAATCTATACAATAAATTATAAAGTTATGTAAAAAAAAGATGCAGAATTTTATGGCATTAAAATTTTCAGGAGATTAGATCTAAATAAATACAAAATTTTAGTTTTTATATGTCCTCATTCAAAAATTCCCAATTGGTAAAAATGTTAAGGTGATGCAAAAAACTTGATTATTTTATCTTAAAAAGTGTCAGAGATACGAAAATAAATACAGTGAAACCTCTCTGAGCGGTCATCCCTCTAAACGGCCAATTTTTCATGGCACGGATTTTTTGGCTCATAGACTTTTAGCAGTGGCCACCAAGACCCCCCCTCTGAACGGACACCGAGTGGGATCGCCCATCTCATTTTTCTGGAAATTCTACTCACTCCATGCTGTAATTTTGAGCGGAAAAACTCAAGTCAGGTTTATGGTCGAATATAAGTCCCAGGAATAGCTGGAATTGAATCTGTCATCTCTTTTGTATTCTCCCCGCACCCTTAAGATGGGGGAATTCCTTGGACAATCAGGTGTTGAAGTTGTCCTACAAATGAATTTTTGTCCCTTTCAGGCTCTAATTCCATCCCTGAAGAGGAATTTCCCGATATTTGTAATGGCGAGCAACCTAAACTTTCAACACAAGCGACTTTAGGGAAAATCGATGAAATTGCCGAAAATTCTGAAACTGTTTCAAACTAATCGGTTAGCGATCCTCGTTTTAAAGTAAAAGAACAAACTAGAAAAAATGGCTGTTTCAGAGAAAAGTAAAAACTTGCACACAGACACAAATTGTATCATTTTTAAAAAAAAAATGCAAGAAAGTTATATAAAGTACTATTTTCTCTTTAGATAAGTTTATGTTTCACTTTAAATAAGGAATATGTGCCAGACTTGTTTATATTATGCATTGCAGGCAGCTATTATCTTATAATAGTAAATAAAACCCTTGAGAGCGGCCAAATATTCTGGGTACAGTGGGGTGGCCGCTCAAGAGAGGTTTCACTGTATATGCTGACTTGAACCACTTTTCAATGGCTCTTGAAGGAAAAAAGTCATGTCAAATGATTACCTAATTAATGTATGGGGCACACTTTGCTAACTGGGAATTGTTTTGTGCAGGAGGCCGTATAAAAATTTTATTACAGTGAAACCCCAATTTTGCATTTCTCAAGTTAAAAAAAAAAAAAAAAACGTAAAGAACAGGATACATAGAAAACAAAAAATCAAATAGAAAAAACTAAAGGTAGTAAAGATGACCATTACCATTTTAACACATTTACGTACGAATCCTAGAGTTTGGGTTGAAAATAGTCCATAATAGTGGATTGCTTTTCAGTTATTGAGTTCAAAGTGAATGCAGCATCTTTTAGGATTCAAATACTTTGCAAGTTTTTTTCCAGGTCTTTGTGAGAAAGAAAATAAGTCTTTCACTATTTGTAAGCTCTTCAATGCAATATTGAAAGAAGGGATGGGCTGTGCTTTTGATTCTTGTTCATCTTCATCAGCGGACGATAAGTCCATAAGGTCATCTACAGATGGAGCAATAGCTCTTACAGCTTCACGTGTTGAGATGCATTTTGTTCGCTAGCACACTTCAGTGAATTTCTTGGTGTCATTTTGCAGCAATCGATTTATTTCAAATTGTAACAGTAAAAATGAGTAACCACCAACATTTAGATGATGGAGTGGGGAGGCTAGAAGCAGGCCAAGCTCAAGTCCAGATTTGTAGAGTTCAGTTTAATGCCCAGCGTCGTGTGTAACTTATGGAAACAGTTCCAGGATACCGGATCCATCGAGAGAAAGCCTGGGCAAGGTCGTCCAAGAGCCACGATGGCCAGAGATCGCCATTTGTCCATTACAGCGAGGTGTAACAGGAGTGCTACAGCTTCTCAGCTCTCTCGTGACTTTTATGAAGTCACAGGAACCCCTGTATCAAGGGTGACTGTTTCCAAGACTTCATGAGAGAGGGTTGTTTGCAAGAAGTCCTGCTCAATTCTACAAACAGGAGAATCTGTTTAGCATGGCGCAGAGAGCATACATATTGGAGCATGGATCAATGGGCAACCATTATCTTCACTGGTTCAGCCTAAACACTGATTCTCGATGTACATTCATATGGAGAGTACCAGGGACTTGCTACCTACCCTCCAATGTCTGTGAAATCGACCATTATGGCAGAGAGGAGGTTATGAAAACAATGTAGCTGAACGAGTGGGACCAATTGCCACAGGAAATGATAAACTGCCTTATTTCAAGTATGAAATCATGGCTGCGAGACCTGTATAAGAGTGTGTCTAAGAGTGGACCATACCCCTATTAACCCTTTTTTTTTTTTTTTTTTTTTTTATTCTGCAATCGCTGTTTCATGCCTTCCGACTTCAACGTGTGTTATGCACAATCATCCATTTATATTACAATTATTGAATGGTCATTTGTTTTGTATTGTATCAATGTATGTACGTATCAAATTTCATTACAATTGGTCCAGTAGTTCTAGAGATAATCGATCAAGTCTGCAAATTCACTTAATTTCTTACACCGGTGTAGAACCTCATACAGGATGGCAACAGAACTAATGGGAAATATATGGAATTTTACAAATTTGAGAAAATCCTCCTTAAATCAGGGAAATTAACAAAGCTTGAAAGTTTTGGGTCATCTTGCTCTTGGTTTCTCTAGAATGGCCAGTGATCGAAAATGAAGGTAAAATTTTAGAATCAAGTAAAAAAATTTGGGAATTTTGAATCTATTTACCAAATTTTCCATGTGATATCTATGCTTGTGCTATTAATTTCTAATGCTATCTTTTTGAATCCTTATTATGAATAATTATATTTCATTCATTGCATGTCACTGAATTAGCTATTACAACAAGAATTAAATTAACTAAGTGTTCTTCATAAACACAATAATTTTGCCAAGATATTAATTGTTAATTTATTTAACTGTATTTTTAATTTTCCTGCAAATTTTTCATTGCATTAAAAGATTATTTATTTATGAATGTGTTTAACTCTCATTAACGAAGAAGTTTTTCCAAGGCAGGCTGTGTTTTACAAAGTCATTTTTAGTCCTTTTTTTTAAGAATTTGATCCCTTTTTCCTCTAGAGATGTCAGTAAAAACAATTGTGAGCACTGTATTAAGCATAATACCAAACACAATTAAAACAAATCAAAAATTATATGTTTATTACGAATGAGTCATAAGACATACACATATTGAACACAATCACTATGGATAACATATCCAACATTTAATTGTAATATTTACATTTTAATGAGCATGGCGAAAAATACAGCAAAATGAAGATGAAATGGTAATGGAGTTGTTTTTTCTTCTAACATAACAGTTTCCTTCTAATCATAACAGTACACAAAAAACAATTACGAATCTAGGCAATTTTTTAGCCAATGTAATAAAAAAGCTTGTACAAATTGCATTAAAGGAAACAGATAACTAATTTTGTACATTATACATGTAAATATAACAGTATTTTTGTAAGTATGCATAATGCATTTTAAATAATTGTTATTAGGTGTGTAACAAATACAAATATTAATTACATTAATACACAAGTCTATAACAAGTTTACAGTTATCTAACTGAAGAACAGCATCATGTAAGTTAATCTTTTACTTTGTAAAATTTGTATAAAAAATAGATTATAATAAAATTGGCACCATTAAAAAATTAAATCTATAATTTAAAACTTACGATAGCTAAATATTAATAGCTTTTTGATATTAATAGCTTTAGCACAAAATTTTATTAAAACACCCAAAGAAAATATTAAACAACAACAAAATTTAAGCCCAAGACTTGGCCAATGTTGAACACTTCCGCCTTGAATGTATATTTCTAAAAGAAAAAGATAGTGCATGTGGCAAAATTTAATGCCTCTTTTTAAAATTATGGTGTTTTATTTTGTTTACGTAGCTAAGTGAAGAAGAAATACAGTTTTTATGAAAAGGACTACAGAAATTTGGTAACTTCTTTCATACGAACATTTACAAGTAACAAAAACTTGTCATTTAAAATTTGAGCTGAAAATAACAATAACAAATGTTTATTTATTTTTCAGTATAAAGAGGAATGACTTCTTTGTGTTAATTCAATAAATTCTCTCAAAATAATAGAAGACTGAATAACTTCAAACTAAAACAGATTAGTCAAACTCAAATTCTAAGATATTAATAGTATTAGAAAGGGAAAAAAAAAAAAAACTTCATTGAAAAATAAGCAATAATTAGAATAAAAGGAAATTATCTTTCTGATTGATAATAAAAAAATTAATGTTGGTATTTTCAATTTTTACCTTACTGCTATATATCAATTTTACAAAGGGTGCCAATCTGATATATTTCTAAAAACATCAACATATTTTTATTCTAGCTTTAAAAATATTTTAATGCTAACTTTTATTGTTATTATTTTTTCAATTTATTAGACGTATACCATATCAATAGAGCAGAAATCCATGTTTCAAAGCAAGCATAACACATCTGTAATAGTTTTGTCCCTGAAAATATAAGGTTGTCATACCTGCTTTGAAACGAATACATTTACTTAAATAAAATATATATTTGATTGCTAACAAAACATTTCAAACAGCAACTGCATCTTAAATGAGAGGAATAAATAACACAATATTTAAAATAATGGCCATTACCTCAATACTTTAGATAAAATTTTCTATCTACTGTGTAAACACATAAGTTATGTTGGATAGACTCAAAATATAACAAAAATTAAAATGTTGTGTTGAAGATTTCCAAACCAAAAATTTTTAAATAGCATTTTACGAACATATTAATGCATGCAATCTGAGGGAGAAAAATGAATGTATAGGTATATATTTAAGGAAAAGTCCCTTGCCACCTTAATTTGGTAATGATATACGTTATATTCATATAAGTGGTGTCTAGTTATAGTAAAGTAGCCATGCGCTACTGAATGAAAGCTCCTATGGTGTTACCTGCTGGAAAACTGGAGTTAGCATTCTTATCTCGAAAACCGAATGAGATTGAGAGAAAACAAGTGATTTACAAAGTTGTGGAGCATCATCGATTTAGCACAAAAAGACACCTTGGGGGGCATTAATGCAAAGAATAGAACAGTTAAAATGCACATTTGATTTTTCGTGATTTCTAGTGTAACATCACAAAACTTAAACAGAGGGAAAACTGATTATCTTTCGGGCAAAGCAAAACCCTGCAACTGTGAAGCAGCTGCGTGTTTTCATGCAGGGACTGTAGAAGCAGTATTTTTCAACTGCATTATGTTACAGCGAACAACCCAGAGAAAACTCTGTCCAAATGGTTAAACTAGAGTCTATTGCAGACCTGTAAATTCTTACAAAGCCACTGGATAGCAAGGGGGCGAGGAAGAACTGTGAAATTTTACAGCCTTTTAGTTGTTCAACCGGAGACAAAGAGATCTCCCCCGAGAGCGAAACAATTAGATGTGCAAACTAGCCTACAAACATGGCTATGCAGCACTAATAAAAAATAAGCCAACAATCACTTAAGATAAGCACACACATCCGGAGTGGTTAAGAATAAATCAGTGCATTAATTTCATAAATCCAAACAATTAGGTGCAGAAATTTGAAAAGGTTATCAAAACATGTCAATGAAGAATATCGTCAAGAGACATCTGTGTGAGTAACTGCTGGCATTAGCAAAAATTGATAGCCTCTCCGAAAGAGTTAGAAGCTGCAAAAAAGAAATGCATTCAAACATATTGAAAAAAGGGCTATTCTGCAGTCAGAAACCACAAGAGCTGAACTTCTTTGAGCAGTTGTGGGGGGCTGTATATAACATGCACCACACAAAATATAGGACAGGGGTTATATACAAATGGCGAAAAACAATATGTGATGATGTCATCACAGCAATGTTGTACAGTGGTATTAATTGTGATCCCCAATAAAAAAGACCGCATTTCACATCCCGAGGGTTGCATCCTTGTACTGATTAGTTTCGTAGACTGTCCTCCACATTTGCCTGATCTGACTCCATTGGACTTTTTCCTGTGGGAATACCTAAAACGGCAGATGTATGAGACTCCTCCACAAACATGACATTATAGGAGGATCCAAATGTGCATTGCAGTTCATGGTGAGAAGTTTGAACATCTCAAATATAGTATTGTTATAATTAGTCGTTTTTTCCTTTCTCAGTTCATTTTGTCCCGTCACAGTGTAGGAAATCATAGGGGGGGGGGGGGGGAAGCACATTTTAATCTTTTATTGATTTATGATTTTTTTTGATTAATGTATGTCCACAAGGTGAATTTTTGTAATAAATTGATGATGCTCTACAACTTTGTAAACCCTTTTTTACCCTATCTTGTTCCATTTTCGAGACAGGAATGCTAACTCTGCAGCTTTTCACCAGTTAGTGCCATAGGCAGTTTCATTCAGTAAGGCATGGCTACTGTATTATACCTAGATGCAGAATATAGCAACAGCCATTCCAAAGTTAAGAGAGTGGCAAGGGACTTTAGTGGGCATACGTGATTAATTTATTTGATTGATTGATATCCCGAGAATTGCATATTTTCACTTCTAATTTACAGATAATAAATTGATTTCAATGTAATGTGGCCAGTGAAACATTATATGATTAAAGGAAATATACATAACTATTTATTCATTTATTATATTAATTCAATTTAAAAAAAAGGGGGGGGGGGATTCCCACAGTATTGCTGTTGCCTATTCAGGATTTCTGATTATGTTAAACTGACACCAATGGGATACAATTTCATAAAATAGACCCTTCATAATAATAATTTGAAAATCCAAGAATATGAATGCACATTTACATTAAATGCAAATACAGTAAGTTTGGTTTCATTCAAGAGCCCATGTGATTTTATCAGAGTAGGAGCTTAGCTTTAGCCTGAAATCCAAGATAACTAGAATTGTCAACTTTACTAGCTTAATGGACACGTTAATTCTTTAATTCTCCCCCCCCCCTTTTTTTTAAAAAAAGGGGGAGGGGGCTTTACACTACTGGGTGCATCAGTGTGTGTTGATATTTAAATGTAAAGTCCTGAGGGCCTTTTGCATATGCTTTGATGTCTTGAAATACGCATTTTTCTTTTTAAACTTAACTGCTTAACAAAAGAGTATAATAACTTTAATACAGATTCTTATATTTTGCTAGGAAAAATTTTGTTATAAGTATTGAGATAACGGCTTGATTTATCTAAAACATAATAACAAATGTATGTACAAAATTAACATAATGAAAAGTAAGAATAAACATCTGATAACGATTTCTTTCATGTATTTATACAAAATACACATTTATTTTCTTTTTTAACCTTTTGAAAGGCAACCATTTTCACATTAATACAGAAGAACAACTGCATATACTGCCCAATACTGAAAAGCGGCAGCCATTGCCACCACTCAATTTAAGTACCAGCAGCATGATAATTTGATCGATCACCATGTTACCGGTAGTTAAACTGAGTGATGGCAGTGGCTGCATTTTTTCACCACTGAAGCTATTTGGGCAGTCTATCTAGTTTTTCTACATTGATGCATTTTCACCACATTCTTAGTTTTGTCAGAGTTTAGTGCCCTCACAACGAGGTCACCGAACGTTAAAGGATTAAGGGGATGAGAAATTTTAGTGAGGAACTTTTATATGGTTCTTGCTTGATATGCTGATGAAATGAACAATCATAATTAACAAAAAAAGAAAATCTGCCATGTTCAATAGGAAATTCAGGATTCAACTATTTACTTTGTCCTGGAATTACTGCAGACATAACACAAACTGTACAAGATCATAAATAATATATATAATAAGATATATACATGTCACAAAACACACGCTGTACAAGGTTTTCAACAGTTAAAACAAGATAACATGCAAAAGTATGTGTCAGATTTGTCCAACCTATTGTCAAATGCTAATTAAAAAAAATTAAAAAAAAAAAGTGGCACAGTACATTTTAATTATTTTTCATAGGAAATATTTAAAAGGAGAAAGCATGAAATTAAAAGTTATAAACAACTTGCAAAAGTGCAAAATGAGTTTCAATGAAATAACTTAAAAACAGAACATTAAAATGTCAGATACCCATGTCCTTTTTTTAAAACAACAGTTAGTGTTGAACATAAGATCTCCCAACTTTTACTCATGGTGATGATCTCATGAAATTCAAGACTGCACTTTAAAACATCTTCACCTCACTTTGTAAACAATGTACATAAATAAATAACTATTATAAAACCTACACTGTACACACTTATCTTCTGTATGAGCAGAGGGTTGTTTTTTGGGGAAAAAGAAATGAACAAACAAACAAAAATGGCAGTCCCACCCCCCTTCAAGTAGTTTGAACTATTTTGTTTATAATACAACAGCGCTCGGCAAAACAGCACCACATGGCTATAAAACAACATCCAACTGTACAGGTGAGTGTCACTTAGCACTTGATGAAAATTAAAAATCAACACACAGTAGTTCGTCCAGGGGCAAAAGTCACATGTCCATTGGCTATGCTTCCGTTCGAAGCACTACTTATCTTACTCCCCTTACTGTCATCGGACGAGGTCACTGACATGCCTTTGCTGTTGTCATTGGAATGGACAGCTTTTGCCCCTTGATCATGGTAGTTGCCTCTCGTGTAGCAATTGCGAGTAGGGGGAAAGAAAGTCACCTCCGACTCATTGTCAGACTCGTCACGAGAGTTCTGGCCCTCCATCCACTGTGTGTGCATGGGTGTGGATGCAGTGGCAGCCTCACACAGTTCGTTTTCTTTGGTGCAAGTTTCTTGTCGTTGAGTGAAATAAAAGGACACTTCACGAAATTTAGCTTCGTTGATGTCTGGAAGCAGCATGTCAATCAGTTCTATGAAAGTGGGTCGCGCTTTCGGGTTTTTGTCCCAGCACAAATCCATTATGGCATACCTAGGTAAAAAAATAAACAAAAACGCTCATTAAATAAGTTTTGCATGACAAATAAATGCAGTCAACTCCCTTTAATCCGCAGACCTATAATCCACAATTGATTTTTTAATATAAACAAACGAATCAATTTTGAAAACATACAATTTCAATGTGTTCGGTGATTCTTACGTAGTATTCAAATAATAATATTTTTTTTTTTAAATACATGCAGAAACACACAAAAATAATAAATAACAATGCTAAAAGAGCATAACTATATATATATAATGTCAAATTTAATACCATAATTGGACATTAATAATCGGGTTTCTCCCACTGAAATACATTACAAGAGTAATTAGCTTGTTATGCAGGAGGAAAGTAGCCCGATTGCTAGGCACTTCGAAATGCTCTATTACCTGGCAATTCTCGCAATTCATAGTTTTTTAGGATTAGCTCAACTCATCTTTGCATATGTTTATTTTCCTTTTGCATGCTTTTAATGCACTTAATCGTGATAGGGATTCTGATTCAGAATCGATCAAGAAAAAAAAAAAAAAAATCTCGACAAAAGGTTTAAAATTGTAGAGAATTCCATTAGTTTTCTTTCAAAATAAAATACATTTTCTTGTTCAGAAATAAGTTTTACAAAACTATTTGCGAGCTAAAGTTTCGGAAAACGCATGTAAAAATTTAAAACAAACCATTATTATATCAGTTTAAAAAATTACGAGTAATCAATTATGAATTTTCATTTCTGCACTTGAAATATGAAAATAAATATATATATTTTATTGCTATGAGTATACTTAAATTATTTACCTATTGATAAGTGTTACTACTGAAAGAATACTTGATCTTAAAAATTTACTAGATATCATCTTTTCTTTTTAATCTCATTGCATGATTCAATTAATCAACTCGCACTAGATCTGCATCTGCAAAATCCTATAATCCGCACAACCTTTGAGCAAAACTTTTGCAGATTAGAGGGAGTCGACTGTATTTCAGTAACAAATAACAATTTAATAAAAAGTTGTATTAAATGATAAACTTTTATCCTCAATTCCATTTAAATTAAATTAATTTTTTTTAACTGTAAATTTATTAAACTCTTGTAGAAGAGTAAACAGATTTTTCTGTTCAATTTTTAAGATTGTTTTTACAGATTAAGAGTGCATAAAAACTTTTTATACTTTTGTTTATATAAAAGAACTATAAAAAAATTTAGTAATCATGTTATTATAAAAATTGGGGCAAATAATTTTTACTTTACTACATCAATTTTTTAAAAAATTATACCAATGCAGCAGACCCAACATTTGATTTTATTCTGCATAACATATTTATGATATATATATGAAGTCAACATATTTATGTTATATATATGAAATCAAAGTATAACATAGAAATGGACTTCAGAATACCATTTTAACCTACTCCTTGAAATTGCGGTTCTGATTTCAAGGAAACAACTGCACAAAAGCTCACGGTAACTAAAGATTCACAATCTTCAAACTTTTTAAAACATTGATTATTTCTTAAAAGTTGATGATAGTTCTGTTAAAACATTCACAGCAATAATGCATAATTTACTACTAAGTTATAAATGTGTATTATAACTTGTTTTTCTAAGTCATTTATAACTTAAAAAATTAATCAAAATCAGACCAGAAATGCTTCAGGCAGTATGTACTTACTTTTATTTTTACATCACAATACTATTTTTAATTGAATACATTTTAGTGAAGTTTATCACTTTATTTATTGATACTTAAAGAGAGTTCACAGGATTAAAAAAAAAAAAAAAAAAAAAAAAAGACAAGTATACTAAATTTTTTTCAACTGCTTTCACTTCAGAGATTAAAGGTGTTCGCATTTAAGGGTTATACGAAACACTGTTGGTACACAAATTAAATTAACTGCACCAGGGATTTGAAAACATTCAGGATGACTCTTTTATTGATTCCACACTACAGACTAAAATAAGTGAAATAAACTTGCAGAAAAAATTCTTAATCGTGAAACTGCATAGCAAAATTTTTGATTTGTAAGATATTTTTTGCAAGTTTCACAACTGATACAGGTTTGTTGTTCATTTCAGTTTATAGAGCAGCTTGCAAAGAGACACTGTAAAAATTTTGAAATGCACAGTTAATTTTCTTCATCATGGGGTAAAAAAGCTTTTTTGTCATCATCATTCTTTCATTTCACTTTGGATAGAATGTCGTTATCGGTCACAGAAAAAAAAAAAAAAAAAGTATGAACTCGACTTTATTGGCTAAGAAATTTCCTTCCAATAGAATTCCCAGTCATTTTTGATATTTTTGGAAATGAGAAAGTGGACTCTTTAGCCTGACTTGGCTGTAGCCTCAGCGTTTTAGCCAGAGTTTTTCTGCTATTATGAATTCAACTGGGAGACATATACACAGAGTTTTGGAGATTCATGCCAAGAATAACGCCCGAGAGTGCCTATTCTGCAACTCAGTCCTTATGCAACTAGCCAGATAAATTTCTGCAGCCAACTTCAGAATACTGAATGGAAATGACTATTTACAGGGGACAATCCGAACTGGTGTGAAGGCAACTCCTGATTGCCCTCTTTGCTCTACTGGAGAGACAAGGAACTTTAAATATTTGGCTGGCTTGTGCTGTTTTGGCCAGCATAATTTTTTAATGTTTTACCCCATGACAACTATTTCAAAGGCTAATTTGTATTGGGCTGCATAAAGGGAGATGGTCAATGTGATCATGTTTAACATAATTTAAATATATATATAATCAGTCAGAATATCCAAATTGCACACCTAATTATCAAACAATTCAAAGTATCCAGCAGTGGCTTAGTTGCTAAATTTTGTTCCCAGAAGAACATGGAAAGTGAAATGGTACCAATTGTAGTCAGCACTTGGGAGGGTGAAAACCTCCCTTGGCTGGACAGCTGTATAACCGTGTCAGCTAATGAGGGTGTACATAAAATCTGTTTGTGGCTCCAATGTCCTCCATGTTTAAACAATACCTATGAGGGTGCTGATCCAAGTGCTAGTTTCTCATCTGAATTTGGATCAAAATTACGAGACTCCAAAATAAGTGAGTCTTTGTTTTACTGGGTCTCATTAAAATAGAAGTCACTCCCTTTCATCCTTTGCTGTCCTATACTGAGGATCTAACACCACTTTGTAGTTGCCAGAGGACGTTATGACCAATAACAACTCAAAGCATTCAATTTTACTTCTAGTAAAAATATTTATACCATGCTGTTCCCTGCTATATAGTAATCAATAGATTGTTAACATTGGGGGAATTCTGTACTTCCGAAAGAAAAGAAAAAAATCTGAAGTCCATTTTCAGATTTGTCTATAGTTGAGATGAGTTGTCTCTAAAAAGAGGGAGCAAAGTTCCTTCAGCAATGTCTGCCTATGCTCATGGAGATATCAGAACATAAATCATGCAGATCTTAAATTCTGTTGAAGGACAATTTTTCTTGGTTCCATGAAAGTCATTAAACAGAGATTGAATTGTACTTGCTTTAATATTAATAAAAATTTATAAAAGAAAATGAGCGCTTACAATTTTTCAGGGCAGTTTTCTGGTTTTGACATTTTACCACCGGATATAACATACTGAAGAACTTGTTCATTCGAAAGACCTTGATATGGCTGTGATGCTAGAGTTGCCATCTCCCACAAAACAACACCGTAAGACCTAAGGGGGGAAAGTCAAGAATAAGCCTAACACAATGAAATATGTATAACAAAGATTAATATTTGTACGATATTAAAGGACAACATATGACACACACATAAAAAATAAATAAATAAAAGTACCAAACATCAGACTGTGAACTAAAAATTCCATCCGCAAGACATTCTGGAGCCATCCAACGAACTGGCAACAATCCTTTTCCACCCTTCCGATAATAATCTGTTTCATATATGTCTCTAGTCATGCCAAAGTCTCCAATTTTAACTGTCAGATCATCAGAAACCATGCAATTACGAGCAGCAAGATCTCGATGAACAAACTTCTTTGCAGCTAAATATGACATGCCATCAGCTATCTCAACTGCCATCTGTAGTATTTCTCTTAATGTAGGTGGATATGCATCTGGATTGTCAATGTTTTCCTATGGGAAAGACAGGGAAATAAGTAATTAGAAAATTTTATAAGCTTGTTTTGCACAATAGCATTATTGACCCCCTCCCCACCACCACCTTTTTTTCTTTTTTAAATTTAATTAAAGGTTGATTTTTAAAGGTTAACATAACACTGTCATTTAATTTATCTATATATACATAGAACTAAAAAACAATGCATTTTACAAGCACACATATATGAAATTTTCATTACATAACAAAACCTTAAAATAAAAAATACATAAATGTTTTTTCTTACTTCATTGTCTGGACGACGAGACCTTAAATAAGCTTTAAGATCACCCTTTCCCATCAATTCCATAACTACCAAAGTAGGATGACCTTTTGAAACAACACCAAGCAGTCTTACTACATGATGACAGTTAAAAGCTCTGAAATGAAACATTAAGCATGATATTCAAATATAAGGAATAGTATTTTTAAAAACTTTAATTTTCTATAAAACTTTTTGTAAGTAGAATTTTATGAGTTCCGAAACTGAACATGCAAATACAGTACCCGCCACATAATGCAATCACATGTGTTATAAGCTTAACCAGTAGTGCACCACACTAACTTAAGCATTAAAGATTAAAAAATTCGATACATTTTGTTAAATTGACATTACTAACCCACAATTTTCAAGCATAGCGTAATAACTAAGCAAGAATTACATTAAATGTACTAAAGCAGACCAATATTGCTTTGGGTTAAGAGAATTTCATGATATAATACACATGTGCACGCATGGTGCACAAAGGGTTAATTGATTTTTAATGCAGTGAGAATTCTATGAACCTAGGGGTGTCACTGGCTGCCACCCTCCAGACTTGGAGAGAAATTGAAAAATAAGACAATTAATGGAATAAATTGTAGGAATAAACACTGCTTATTATTATCCTTGGACATCACGTGACGTTTTCTCCTCGTTATTATCTCAGCTAAATGTGTAGTAGAACTGCTTTTATAACGGTGCATATAAGAATAGAAAATGGCGAGCGTTAAGTTGCATGTATATTGATGACTTTTTATGTAAATGTAAGTTATGTTAATTAAATGTTTGTTTCATCACTTAAGTCTCATTACTGAGTGACTCTACTAACCACATAAATAATACAAACTAATAAATAATTTACATATAAAATTATCTTTTACATTATATAATTTCCTTTTTGAGAAACTTATCAGTGATGAATTGTTTGGACAAAGCAATTAAATGTTCTATGTTTCTTGCAAGAGTGCATTTCTTCTTTTCCAGTATCCTTCTGCATGTCCAAAGAGTTTTGCATGCATTGGAAATGATAGGTAGAATAAATCATCACACTTTATAAAAATTTCACGCTTTTATTTAAAATTTTGATTCTTCTATCAGGATATGTTATTCATGAGCGATTTCAAACAGTAGTAGAGATTCTCCTAAAAAACACAAAGAAATATCCCACATGGTCATCACCATAATCAAAAACACCACCAATTTATCTAGACTTCAACAGAAAAAGAAAGGATCTGATCCACGAAAACATATGCCTTAATTATCACATGGGCACTACAAGCAGAGACAGTCCAAAATATGAAGTTAAACTAAATATAGAGGCACTGGCAGATCTAGAAAAAAATCTAGAGCGGGTTCAAAACCTTTCTTCCCTCCTTTTTTTTGTAAATTTATTTGAATTCACCAGAAAAGTTAATCTTCTACCAACAACAGAAAATGCTCAAAGTAACTGGTTAAAACATAAAACAATTAAAAGCTTTGTAAAATAATGCCATAAAAATTACTCGTCAAGTTGTAAAGCTGTTTCGATCAAAGCAGCTGTATAGCCTGACAAGTAACTTGTAAGGTCTTATTTTAAAATTTTTAATTATCTTATTCTTCTGCATTAACACCCTATAGAGATAACTTAGGTCGTCTGGAAGGGAGGCAAGTGGCCCTGTGCACTCTCCCTGGATCTGCCAATTTATAGGAGCATAAAACTGTTACAGTCAGGCCCCATTAAAAGTGGAAGTCATGTGGACATTTTCAAAGAACGAGAGAAATTTTATCGTCTTTAAATAAACAAAAATGGGCTTTTAAGACCAGTACTGAGGAAACACAACCTTCTCCCCATTTTCTCTCTCAGACATGACAGATCAAAGATTAGGGTATCAAACACTGAGCAATAATGCTGTTAATTTCAGCATTATTGCTCAGCTCGACATTTTTATTATTTTGGCGCATCCAAACCATTGACTACAGTGTACATGTTAAACCTAGTTTTTTGTTTAGTCACCTGTCTCATAGAAATGAAGTGGATAACAGATGTACAATACTCTGGTAGTAATATCTTGCTAAACAAAAGTTGCTAAGACAGATCATGAATAAAATCGAATTTTGTGTGGAACAAGATATTACAAATAACTGAATTTTCAATCAACAACTGGATGTGAGGTATTAAAACTTTGAAATTGGATAGCAGGAGGTCTGTACACTTTTCAAGAAAAAAATTTTGAGTACTTTGAAATTCCTTATTTTTTTTGTGATGCTGCAGAGCTTGAAAACAGACTATACTTATAATTTATAAATAGCTGCTTGCATTGACCAGTTAATAAAGTACTTAAAACATTTACTGATATTTGAATATTTGTATAATACTAATAGCAAAACTTTCTGTAACAATCTGCCACACGATTAGAAACAAAAATTTATTTGAAACTATAATCTAAATTTGGCAAGATTATTCTGCAGGCTATAAAGCAGCAGTGTTTGCTACCATGCTGCTATCTGGTGAATAATCATATATATTTTAAGGCAAACTTACTTCATACAAGATGCTTCTTGAAGAAATTCTATTCTATCTCTCAAGGAAGCAGTTTCATTAACAGTCTATTGAGAAAAAAATACATAGTAATTAATCAAACATTTGAAAAGAAAAAAAAAATTATTATAAAATAATAATTTTATGATAATTTTAGATATTACTAGCTGAAGTACCCGTCGTTGACGGGTTAGTACTGAATGCAAATTTCCAAAAAGCAAGAACTTTCGTCAGCATTGTAGGAGTACGCAGAATGGATGCAGTATGTTGCCAAAGTAAAGAAAGCGAAGTTATAATTTTTATGTATTGTTAAAATATTACAGGTTAGAGAGTAACTAAGTAATATCATTTCATTCGCTTTATTCGTAATTATGTGATGCGCGAACGAATATTTATGCATATTGAAATAATCTTCTCAAAATCTAATCAACATCTTTGAAAAATTGGAAGCCTAGAATTTAAGTTGAGTGACAACCTATCATGTCCCCAATTTCGTTTCATTCCCTGCAGTCTTTATTTCGTGATGCTGGAACAAAAATTTCAGCATTTTAAAATGATTTTCACAAAATCTCAAAATGTAATGAAAATATTTTTAAAATTCAACACCTATAAATTAAGATTAGCAACTACCTATCATATCACCAAATTTCGTATTAGTCGTTATTACGCGAGGCTTGAAGAAATATAACCGCATTTTGAGAGAATTTTCACAAAATCTCAAAATGTAATAAAAATGTTTAAAAAATTGGACACCTATACTTTATGTTGAGCAACAACCTATCATGTGACCAAATTTCATATCATTCGCTTTAGTCGTTATTACGTAATGCGCAAACAAAAATTCAGTCAGTTTGAAACAATTTTCGCAAAATCCCAAAATCTGATTGATTTTTTTTTTAGATGCTTATAGTTTAAGGTGACCAACTGTCATTTCACCAAATACCATTTTTTTTCACCTTTGCAGTTATTATGTGATGTGCAAACACAAATGTACGCAGTTTGAAACAATTTTCGCAAAATCTCAAAATCTAATCAAGATTTTTTAAAAATTCAACGACAATGTTTTAAGTTGAGTGACCACCTATCATGATACCAAATTTCATTACATTCACTTCAGTCATTTTTACGTGATGCTGGAACACAATTTTAAGGAGTTTGGAATGATTTTTGCAAAATCTGAAAATCTTATCAAGATTTTTTAAAATTACGGTGCCTAATGTTTAAGTTGAGTGACCACCAATGATGATACCAAATTTCATATCATTCGCTTCAGTCGTTTTTACGTGATACTCGAACACGAATTTACGCAGTTTGAAACGGTTTTAGCAAAATCTGAAAATCTAATCAAGATTTTTTAAAAATCCGACACCTATGTTTTAAGTTGAGTGACCACCTATCATGACACCCAATTTCATATCATTCGCTTTAGTCGTTTTTACGTGATGCTTAAACAAAAAAAGCGTCATGGACAGAATGACAGACAGACAAACTTTTTTTTGAGGGTCGCATCGGATTCCCGGGTGCTTGAAATGGATAGAAATCGCAAAATTTTTGAATTCCAAGAAATGTACAGACAAAAGTCTAATTTTATTTATATAGATAGAGAATCTTTGAATAACTTTATAAACTTATTTAGGCTATAAAGTATTTATCCTTGTGTTGCTCACTTCCATCCTCAATTTTCTTGAGGGACATCTTTAAATAAGATACCTATTTCATGAAACAAATGTACATTCTTTTTATTTAAATATTTTGTTTCCTTGCATATGCAAGAATAACTAAGCAAAATTTTTAAAATCTTATAAATTAAAAGTATACATAAATACAATTATTTATTGATCTCATAAGTTAGTCAATGGTTGTTCTCCCATATAAATACTTCTTTCAAATGGCGGACACTAGCCGCTTATAGGCAGGCATTGGCCACTACTAAGGCCGAAATTGCCTCCTAAGGGATGAACGAATTTACACCTAAGCCGGTGCAGGGAATTGAACCTGGACCCATATTGTGGTAGAATGGCTTTCTAACCACTACACAGCCCGGGCGGTCCATATATAGACTTTTAAGAAGTGAGTGTACAAAAAAAAAAAAGAAAGAAAAAGAAAAGAAAAATTAACCGTTTAAAAAATATATGTATGTTTTCAAAGAGAAAGACAATATGAAATTTTTACTGAGTAATTATAAAAATGTACAAGTTTTATTAAAACCTCCTAATCTTCAAAACTTATTTCATCAAACAACAATCAAAATCTTTTAAAACAAATAATATCTTTTTTTCTTTTTATTCTCAAATAATTATAAAAAGAATGTTAATTTTTGTAGCTGAAACTTTGATAGTTAAATACAAAATAATATGATTGTAAAACACAGTGTCAAATATAACAGAAAAATATATGGGATCCAAAACAGTATTAACAGATATTCCTCACTTTAAAATACATACTTTTACAGCACATTTCATAGGCTTCCCTTCATCATTAGTATACTCTCCTTTATACACCATGCCAAAGGATCCTTGTCCCAATTCTTGCAGAAGCTTAATATTTTCCCGAGGAACTTCCCACTCATCAGGTTCGTATACTACAGACAAAAGAAAAGGAAAGCTTTGTATTTCACATGCAAAGGATTAATAAAACCATAAAAAAAGCAAAGAAAATACAATATAGAAATTTTGAATGAAGGAAGCACATACTTAAAAAGAGCCTTTATGACCAATGAAGGCAAGACTCATCAATACATTACTCAAAATGGAATTGACAGAATCTAGAAAACAGCTGCGAGGATCTCTTGTTTTAATGTACCCAATAACCTTAATTATTACAGAAAAGTACACCTTTTTTTTTCTTGAGAGGAAAAACAATATCAACACTAACATATCACCTTTGAAATATAGAGGTGACTTTAGAAGTATTCATAGCCACGCTTAAAAAATTTGCAGTTAGTAGAGCTATGCTTGAGGAAATATTCTCAGATAGTGACAGGGGCAAATAAAGAATTGAAACGTTAACATAATTTAAATGTCTCATCCTAGTGAAATGCTAGCAGGATATTTAACAAGTGGACAAAATTCACACTATCAAAGCATAGTGTCTGAAAGTGTGTTAGCTTACATCAGAATATTGTTGTGCGTATAATGTAATATGCATTTATTTAGATCAGCGATTCCTAAACTTTTAAGGTAACAGAACACTCACCAAAGCCCTTTTATTTTATGGAATCCCACACCAAAAGATTACAAATCAGACACTCCAATTTAAATAAGAACATAAACGTTTATTAAAAATATTTTAATAGTAAAACACTTTTACTCTTTATTTTAACTTTTAATGTGAAGAATGAAATTGTTCTACCGTTTTATTAATAATTACTTTATAGTTCAGTACTATATCAGACAGTTGTATGTGCATGTCTGGGGTAGTATCCAATCACAACCTGAATTTGTGTTTTTGTAAGTGTTAAGTGTAAAAATTTGAGAGCAAAGTTCAAATAATCTTTTTGGCTACTTCAGGGTGTTTTAATTCTAGCACCAACCCAAAACTGATTCAAAGACTGAGACACCGACTCAAATATGTGTTTTAATGTGGCTCAGTGGCGGTTTCTCTGGGTATGCACGTCATGTGCCAATGCCCAATCAAAAATGGAAAATAAAAATCTAATTGAATCGATTATAAGAATTTTAATGTTTTTCCTATCTTTTCCAAAATGAGAGAAGTGCTGTCATCCGACAATTGATGGAAACTAGGCACAAACAGGCAATTGCTTGCTATGGATAGGTCTGTAAAATGATAAGGGCGTCTTCATTTATACCTAGCTGTGGAATAATTTAACAGCCAAAGATAAATAATTTAGCAAAACCCTGGTGACTTTTCCACAGAACCCACTTTAGGAATTGCAGATTTAGATGAATCAACTTAAAAATTTCATTCAAAAAAAAAAAAAAAAAAAAAGACTATCTTGCATATATAACCATTGGCACACATATTTATCACAAAATTAATGTAAATTGAAAGTTATGAAAAATGATGCAAATACATACAAACATAAACAATAATAACAACTTAAGCCACAGCTTAGCTACAAACAAAATGGTAGCTAATCTACAATAATATAATTTTAAAATAAAAACTTACCGGAACACATATATTCTGGATTCACAGAGGCATACAGCATTGTAGGCATTTGATTTCTATATCTAGATGAAAAAACATACACACACACATAAATATATATATATGATACTAATATGCATAGACATGCTAATGTTAGTTTATTTTATGTAAGTTACAATGAAAAAGTTTAGACAAGCTGAGAATGAGGTCTAGAGACACGAAAAATAGACAGTTACACATCAACAGTTAAAATGTTCACAGAAGTCTTGAGAAGAGAGGATATAATGCTATTCTTCCTGCAGATTAGTGTTGGGTAACTCGCGCCAGAAAAATGAATAGTGAGGGAGGCACTTCAATCAGTTTTGAATAGGTTCAAAGAGGCAACTTCAAATAACAAGGCTACTCACTCGTTCGAAGAGGGACTTCGAATGAGTGAGTAGCGAAGGAAATGAACATGTTCAAATGGTGTTTTGTGGTGAGGAAAAGAGGCAATCAAATGAATAGGTTCAAATCAGGCAGCCATACAAAACTTCGAATGAGTGAGGTAGCATGGGAAATAAAGAGGTTCAAATTGTGTGTGGTGGAGAGGGAAAGAGGCCATCGTACAAAAACTTTGAATGTGTGAGGTATGAAGGAATGATGGTTTGTTTGTCATGTCCGAATCGTTTCCTGGAAGAGCAGCGGATGGCAGAGGGAGGCATAAATCTTTTCAAGAGTTCGTTTATTGGGGGAATTAAGGAATTGTTGAATGCTGTTGGTGTTTCTGTTACATTCTTCAACAGACTAATAGCCATGACATCAGGATGGGGATTGATGAGTGAAAATAAATATATCCAGAATGTGCTGCATCACACATTAAACATTAGATAAATTTAATGAACATTGTGTAAAAAATATATCTGTAAGTAATAGTTGGACGCGGAAATGTAGGCATTTGGAAGGGGGGAAAATGACGCTTGTGCAGGCCCATAGTTAAACCGTTTTTATTAAAAAAAAAAAAAAAAGAGGCCACAAATTCAAATACAGTAGAGAGCCAGAAATCTGCACAGCTTGGGACCAAGGCTTGTGTGGATTTTAGGATTTTGCAGATTTCAGGTCATAAAAGATAAATCCTATTACATTTCAGAATTAAGAAAAGGAGAATATAATCACAATGAAATAAAAACACAGTCAAAAGTATTTCATTTATATTTTCACTTTAAATACAAAAGCACAGGAGAAAAAAGAAATTACATGAAGACTAGCAAAGCAAATGGTTTCAAAATTTCCTTTCTCTAATTTTGAAAACATGTTTTATGGTGATTTGTTTTAAAATATTTTTTTCTACTTTTTTTCTTTATTTAATTTTGCAAATTGTATAACTGTTTAAATATGCAGTTTAAACAATAACTGTTTAAACTGCATATTTTCATCAGAATATTTAAACAGAATTATGATTAATTTTTGTTTTGTTATAGAACTTAGCTGTTGTAAACATTTAGGGTATTCTTTTCTTAACTTTAACTTTTATCAAATGGATTTTATTATTACCAAGTTTTAGATCATCATCAGAATCATATTTATCTGGATTCAAGAAACTTTTCAACAATTTCTTTATTGGTGAAATACTGTGAATTTCATTATTTATATCAGAGAAGGTGTGCGGATTTTGGACGTTTGCGGATTTTAGGTCGGCGGATTTCTGGCGTTCAACTGTATACCTATGCACATCTACACAAAAGAAATAAAATTGAAAATAGCAAGAATATCATTAACAAGAAAGATCCATTATACTAAGCGTATCGATCGTGAAACCCTTTTCAACACAATATTTTTGCATTTAAATCTGACGAAATTTTAATTTAGTGGCTAAGGCGAAGTTGCAGGAAGATTATCGGCCGTGGAGGAAGCCTTGGGCAGAGGACTTTTTTGAGGGTTTCTAAGGCGTATTCATGTTACACCTGGAGAAAACCAACTGAAATTCCGTTTGATTGGCCAGACAGTGATGGCACCAGTTCGAATGGGGGGTTCATCACCACTGACGTACTAAAGGGGGGGGGGTAAAGGTGAAGAACAGACGTGTTTTTATTGAATTTTAATGGCTTTAAAAAGAGCAGTAGAAGGGAGTCACTATTGAGAAATGCTTCTGACAAAAGAAATGGCCTTCGAGATAAGAGAAGCTCTGACTTGACTTTAGCTCATCACAGTAATTTGATAGAATGGAAATGTTCTGTATTTTTTATTTCCTCAATAACGAAAATGCAAGTGTGTTCCGAACATACATGCCACACTCCTCCCCCAATCTTCTATAACCATACCACCTAATTTCTTTGATAGGAATGCAAACATATTGCTTTCATTTCATGTGTGTTTTAAAAATAAAAGTACAGCAATACCCCGGACTTACGCGATAGGTACGACTGAGCAACAATCGCGTAAGTCGGGTTATAATTTCGCTTATTAATATGCAATTACAAATTATTCTTAATTGAGGCAGGAGAAAATGAAACTAAAATGCTTAGGAAACGAGACTTAGGAAAACAATGATTTAGGAACAAAAATTTAATAAAATCTTAGAAATAACACATATGTATGACGTTATATTATTAAAATCGTAAACCGAAGTTATTTTGGAAATGAACAAAAGTCGAATCGATAAGATTTCAAAATCGGCTAACTCCTCGTCTAAATTTAATAGATTCCAAATTAAAGCTGGTCTAAAATTTAGATTGTTACATCTTAAAAATTCCCACGACCAGCGGCATAGCCAGAAATTTTTCATGGGGGGGGGGGGGGGGGGGGGGTTTACGACTACTACAACTCATATATATGTATACGTGTGTGTGATAATGTGGTGAAGAATATACATTTAGTATGGCAAAAAATTCCTCAATGGGGGGGGGGGGGGGGTGTTATGACCCCCCTATGCTTCGCCCCTGCCCACGACGAATTAATCAGAAGTTCCCTAGTCACAGCTTCTCCGACAGGCAGCATGTACCCCCCCCCCCCCTCCTCCAACCTCGAAAACAATATTCGCTACAGTAGAAAACATCCCCTTCCAAATGCTATATGCCAATTTATGCCATTGCGCAAAATCATGCCAAACATATCAATTATAAATCATTTTCCAACAACACAATAAATTTCATTATGTATTATTCTTATATCTGATGGGATTTTAGTTTACTGGTTAAGGCTAAGCTACTTGAGGGCTATCTGCCTAAGGATGGATGCCTTGAGCGGAGGATTCTTAAAGGTGCTCTGGAAAAACCGCCCAAAACTCTAGACCGTTAGATTGACAGCCTCGGTTTACGCGAGAGCCCAGGACCTAAACATACAGAGAGATTTTAGAGGGACTTTGGAGAAAAAAGCTCCATATCATTATTAATTAAATTTTACTAGATCCTGTAAAAGGCTTTAACTTATTTCCATTTTATAACTGAACAGTAAGCTTTTATAGATGAAATAGCTGAAGTAACCGTCGTTGACGGGCTAGTACTGAATGCAAATTTCTAAAAAGCAAGAAGTTTCATCAGCATTGTAGGAGTACACAGAATGGATGTAGTATGTTGCCAAAGTATAGAAAGCGACGTTATAATTTTTATGTATTGTTAAAATATTACAGGTTAGAGAGTAACTAAGTAATATCATTTCATTCGCTTTATTCGTAATTATGTGATGCACGTACGAATATTTACGCATACTGAAACAATTTTCGCAAAATCTCAAAATATAATCAGCATTTTTGAAAAATTGGAAGCCTAGAATTTAAGTTGAGTGACAACCTATCATGTTCCCAATTTCGTTTCATTCCCTGCAGTCTTTATTTCGTGATGCTGGAACAAAAATTTCAGCATTTTAAAACGATTTCACAAAATCTCAAAATGTAATGAAAATATTTTAAAAATTCAACACCTGTAAATTAAGATTAGCAACTACCTATCATATCACCAAATTTCATATTAGTCGTTATTACGCGATGCTTGAAGAAATATAACCGCATTTTGGAAGAATTTTCACAAAATCTCAAAATGTAATAAAAATGTTTAAAAAATTGGACACCTATACTTTATGTTGAGCAACAACCTATCAAATGACCAAATTTCATATCATTTGCTTTAGTCGTTATTACGTAATGCGTGAACAAAAACTCACTCAGTTTGAAATGATTTTCGCAAAATCCCAAAATCTGATCGATTTTTTTTTTAGATGCTTATAGTTTAAGGTGACCACCTATCATTTCACGAAATACCATTTTTTTTACCTTTGCAGTTATTACGTGATGTGCGAAAACGAATTTAAGCAGTGAAACAATTTTCACAAAATCTGAAAATCTAATCAATATTTTTTAAAAATTTGACGCCTATGTTTTAAGTTGAGTGACCAGCTATCATGACACCCAATTTCATATCATTCGCTTTAGTCGTTTTTACGTGATGCTCAAACAAAAAAAGCGTCATGGACAGAATGACAGACAGACAAACTTTTTTTTGAGGGTCGCATCGGATTCCCGGGTGCTCAAAACTAATAGAAATCCCAAAATTTTTGAATTCTAACAAATGTACAGACAAAAGTCTAATTTTATTTATATAGATACTTATTGCACTGTGCTTGAAATGAATGAATACCTAAAGTGTCACATAGACCGTATACAAGGCCGTACCCGGGGGGGGCAGGGGATCCGGTAATCCGAATTTAAAATTCTGTTAACAAAACAATAATGATGAGGCCTTTTTGTGAAAAATTTACCCTTTTTCACCGTTTGTCCCCCCCCCCCCCTCCCGAGATTTTTTTCTGGGTACGGCCCTGACCGTATGTTTTAAAATTCTGAGTACTTTTGTAGAAAAGTTATAAGTGTTACAGCAACTTTTTTCAATGGAGAACATTATTTTCTTATCCTTAACAACATATATGAAATTTGCTTCGTTTGAGATAGCCGAATAACTCTAAAATCCTTTTGTTTTTAAATGATCACCTGTAGAGCGTAATGTATTGGAATCCTTTCGAATGCGGTGCAACAATTCAAGGTATTTGGAGGGGGCTCAGAATGCTTCCATCAACAATTTATGAGAAAATGACAAAATTTCTTTTAAGAAAAATGAGAAAGTATTCTATATCTGTCATCGCCCCTTTCATAAAGATTTCGTGCATTTAACAAACAAAGAAAAATGAATACATAAAATAAAAAGAAAGAAGTCTTATGTGTATTTTTTAACTGAACACATTTAAAGAGGACTTTGAATTTATCAGCTTGAATTTAAATACAGTTGACATTTCTAGGTAATGTAGCGTCTGTGGAAGACGGGAGAGCAGCAGCGCCCTTTCTATGAAAAAGACAAAAGCAATCTCACATCACGCAGCACAGCTCCCTCTGCCTATCCCAAATCGTAAATCAATCTTCATTCTTGCTTCCGTAACCTAACGTGTCATCCATGATACGATCCTCCGCCTTTTTCTTCTCCCCCCTCTTGAAGCAGACCGCCACAGTACAAAATTTTCAGCCGCTTCAAAACCCGTTTCCTCTCCTTTACCTCACGAAGCTGAAATTTCGAGGCACTTCAAAAAGTTGAACTGCGACAAAACTTCGAGGTTCCTCAGAATTTTCGAACAACTTCAGAATTTGAACCACTTCAAATCTTTGAGGTACCTCAAAAAGTTGAACCGCGAAACTTTGAGGTGCCTCGGAATTTTTGAACCACTTCAGAATTTGAACCACTTCAAATCGGGAAAACGAGGTACTCCCTCTTTTGCCCAATTGAATAGGTCATTTGAACCGCCTCGTGAGTGAGTAGCACAACACTACTGCAGATAGTCTACAGTCTATGAGTGATTATGGGTTTACAGAAAACAATGAATCGAAAGAATGCAATCTTTTACCAAACTAGAGTGGAATCGATATGTTTAATAAGAATGATGAAATGGAGAATTATATTTAACTTAAAAATAGATTTACAGAGTTTTTTAATTGTAAATTTATTATACATATATATAAATGATAAAAAAGTAAATTACTTATTATATAGTTTTGAATTTGGTATTCCAAAAGGATTATTTAAGGATTAAGGTTAATTTAATAACCAAGTTATACAGTATTCCAGATGTAAAAGACTACAGCAAATGATAACATTTATTGTGTTCTAGGGAATCACATAATTTAGCTTTTTAGACATTTTAAGAGTAATTTTTAATTTTAAGAAGAGTTGTTTTGTACTTAACTACGAAACAAACTTGAAATTGTTTTATGTCTGTTATCCTTAATGTGTATACATTACAAATTAAAAGTAAAAAAATTACTTTTTTCGGTACCACATGAAAGTTGGCACACCAAAAGCTACAGCTATAACGAAAAGAATGCCCAAAATTAAGCCTACGACAACTTCAAACTTCCATCCTCCTGAAACAGAAATATATATATAAATATAAATAAGTAAATAAATAAAATACATATCAACAAATGCATTCTTTTATCAATAGTTAAAATTATTCATTAGTACATTTCCCTACCAATTAAATAATTTTAAAAATAGACTTTATGAAGTTAAAAATTTCAGACACCATTGATTTAAATAATACTAAATACAACAGATCATACCACATTTATTTTATCTGATTTTAAGCTATCAAAAGCAAGCAGAAAGGAAAAGGGTCATTCCATGGCGACTGATGTTACAATTGACTACATTTGCAACCTTTGAAATTCCCCAGTGGCTTGAAATATATATATTTATTTATTTAAATTGATTAAGAGTATCATAAATAAGTACTATACTGTTATCCATCTTCAATATAAGAAGTCTTGTTTTTCTTTTTTTAAATTAAGGGAAATCAAAAGACGTGACTGATGTTACACAGAAGAGACATTGAGTAAAATGAATTTTATATAAATTCAAATCCTCTTCGAACTAATAGTGTGAGAAGTAAAATAATATTTTTCTAGTTAAGTACAGATTTCAATCTTTATGAAAACATTTTCTTTCATTTAAAAAATTAAAAAACTTTTTATGTAGAAAATATTTTATTCCTGTGACTGATGTTACATATATTTTGTGACTGATGTTACATTCACATAAACATGCTATAATTATATATTATTTCTTCTTAAAAACAAAACTACCAAATCAGGGTGTCTACCATATAAAGTAAGCTTGATTTCTTGACCATAACAAATACGAAACACTAATATCAAAAATACATTCGTGCCAGGGATGCACAATATGTACGATCCGGCAATCTAGGATAGGGGGAAATTCTGCAGAAAATATACAACTGATTTCGATTTTAACAATGAATTACAAAATTCTTCGAGTTATTCTTTCCCATTCCTATTTTTAAAGCGATTTTTTTTTCAACTTTTTCACCGATCAGCAGTTTGCTTTCTCTTAACTTGGACCAATTGCTATTTAGTAAACATGTATGTAGCTTGTACATTGCAAATATTTTTACACTTATGGTAATACAGAACTTATGCAAGTCTATAAACATATCATAAAATTTTGGGGAAAATTGCATATGGATTGAGGGAAATGTTGAGAGTAAAAACAGTTTCTGCACCCCTGCATCATACTGATAGAATGAAGAAAAATTATACTTTTAAATTTAACACTATTAATATACAGGGTGATCAACGAATAAGCCCCGATTTCAAAATTAAATATCTCTACAACAAAGATCGACAGAATTATGTGGTAAACTGTACGTTTATTAGCAAAACTGTAAAAATGGTGCACAAAAGTTTAGAAAATTTAGTTACGAAAATCGTCAACTAAGAATTTGAATGAAACGGAAAAAGGGAGTTGAGTCGCTAATCGTGACCTAGTGCTTCATTTCTTGACCTTTTCTTGACTTTCGTGACCATTTTTCTAATTCTTGACTTTTCCGTGACTTTCGTGACCTTTGCATGATGGTAGACACCCTGCAAATTTACTTTTTGAAATAGAATTACTCTAGTTTAATCATAATAAATAAATCATAGTACTGCTTGTTGTTCATTAATAAAATTTAAAAAATAATGTTGTTAGTGTATTTTACTAAAGGGTGATTCCATGGAACTAGAAACATTAGTGAAAAAAAAAAACAATTCTTTTAAAGAATAATAGTTTTTTCCTCTATGAAGTAAACATTTGTGGATTTCTATAAAATTATGCTAAAAAGTTGGCAAAACATTTTTGCATATATTTTATTTTTGTCTTTGGAGGTGTAGAAAGTTCATCTTGTTTTCTAAAAGAAATCAACGGGTATGTATAAAATCTTATTTTTTATTGAAATTTCGTTCATTTATGAGAAGATTAAACAATCGCAGAAACTTTTAACTGCAACATTTGCCTTGAGAACAATTTTCATAAATTAGCCCTAACATTAATGTAACATCACTCCTAATAACATGAAAAGTTGTAGTTTCATTTGTGAATTTTAAAGTTATAAAAATGTGTAAATGTGTGTTAGAAAACATGTGTAACATTAGGTACATTTCTGTTTTTCAATTAGAAAGCTACTTAAAAATATTGGGTAAATAGCACTGACTGCTGCTGAAAGACAGGAAAAGTGATGGGATAAATTCAAGAATGAAGGGAAATATGAAGATCATAAAAACAAAGCAGAAACAATAAACAGCTAAAATATAAAAAAAATTATCCACCTAAATTACCTCAGTCATTTCAGAAGAAGGTAAAAAGATTAATTTATCTTGAAATTAGAGAAAATGTTTGAAAAAGATTTTCTGAATTGATTGAGGTAATTTAGCTAGGTCATTTCCTTTTTATTTTGGCTCTTTATTCGTTCTGCTTTGATTTTCTTTTATAATCTTCATATTTCCCTTCATTCTTTAACTTATCTCACCTCTTTTTCTGTCTTTTTGCAGTAGTCAATGCAATTTTCCCAATATTTTTATGTAGGTATCTAATTAAAAAACAGAAATGTGACTGATGTTACATATTTTTTATAAGTTTAAAATTCATAAATTGAACCAATATTAGATATCCAAAAGACATATATTAAAGATATCTTCATAAAGGAAGAGAAAATGACTTTTTATATTTTTGGGACTAATTTTATTTAAGCAAGAAAAACTTTTATAGAATTTCGTGACTGATGTTACATTAAATATTTGCCTAATTTACAAAAATTGTTTTTAAGATAAATACTGCAGTTAAGGGTTTCTGCATTGGTCTAATCTTTTCATATATAAATGAAATTTCAATAAAAAAATAAGATTTCATTCACATTTGTGGATTTCTTTTATAAAACGAGATGAACTTCCTACACCTCTTTCAGACAAGAACTCATGTAAAACAGTAATGTTGCCAAAGATTCTGTATAAAACTTTTAAAAAGGTGTTGTCAACTTTTTTAGCATCATTTCACAGAAATTCACATATTTTTACTTCATAGGGGGACTAAAGTATTATTTTTTTATTAGACATTTTTTTTTTTTTTTTTTTTTTTTGCCATTGGTGTCCCTAGTTTCATGGAATCACCCAAAATGTGTTTTTCCCTATAAAAATTCAAAAATTCCAATGATTTTTTTTTTTTTTTAATGATAAAACAAAATTCTATACAGAAAAGAATTTAGATTTTTGATCTGCACCTCCCACTTAAAATGAACGAATTTTGCTAGTAGTTTTATTCATAAAATAATTCACAATGCAAATCCCTGAATATTATGGACTATATTACCTTTCGAATCTGGAATTGTAAAATATATTGGTGAAGTCCAATTTCCGGACCCTGCAAGTGATGTCGCTTTTAGTCTCAAAGAATAATTTCCAGGCATTAAATCATAAATGGTGTAACCTGAGAGCTTTTGATATTCCAGCTGAGTCAAACATACAGGGATTGATTTGTACTGTAATGAAATAAAACACAATATTAAAACATAAAATAGGAAAGGAGAGAGAGAGTAAGACAATAACATAAAAAAGAGAGGCAAGGATTGTTTTAACTGATTGAAAAAAGAAATGCACTATATCAGTGTTATTTGAGCTATGAAATCGCACTGGCAAATGGGGTTGTGAAAGATGTCTTGGGATTGCAAGGTGGATTAGAAAACTTTTTTTTTAATAGTTTTATTTACTTTACTATTTAAATTCATTAATTTCATTTTCAATTTACTATTCTGTTTTTTCTCTCCCCTCCCCCATTCATCTTTTATTCTCCCTGTTCTCATTTGTTTGTTGTTCACTTGCAGTTCTAATTTCTCTGCCTGTGACGATGGAAGAGCTTTTTTGCTTCCAAAGGGTGGATCTTTTATAGTGCCAAAATCATGATTTTTGCTAAATATCTTATGTGTATTATTACAAAGTTTTTAATTAAGCTTATCTTTTAACATCAGTTTTTTGTTCAGTGTTTAATTTAGTTGCTATTTGGCTAATGTGGTGTGTGGAAGTCTGCTTGTAGCAGACGTATTTAAAACTGAACAATAAATAGATCACGTGATGTATTTGTAAATGAGTCAGCTATGAAATTTCACAATGTTTAATATTTATTGTAGTAGAAATCTGATGGAGGAATTAAGGGGTTCAGCCCTGCTCAAAAAAAAAAAAAACTTAAACGCAAGAGTTTGCTTTATTGTACATTTTGTTTAGTTCAAATAAGATTGTTTAAATTAACTATACACCAGAAAAGAATTTGCTTAAGGGATCTTATTTGATCCAAACAAGTTCTTGGTTAAATCAACTCCTGAACCGAAAATTTCTGCATTTGCCACTGATAGTTTATCCTACTATACAGCTATGCTGATCCCTGACTGTAACAATTCTGGTTCAGCCACTCAAAGATAAAACTATTACTATCAATACTCAAAAAAAGATTTAAAAAAAAGTTAAGCACAAAAAACATAAAATCTATACAGTTTGGGCGATCTGCTTGAAAGTTTTCATAATTATGTATAAAAATATAGAAAACAATCTGTGCTACTTCAAAAATCTGAAAATCCACAAGTTCCCAAATTTTTAAGTGATTTTTTTCTAATTTCAGGTCTATTTTATTTCCGAGAATGAAAAAAGTTGATCATTTACATGACAAAATTAGCTGTCACAAACGAAATTAACGTCATATTGAAGTCACAGTTATCAGGGTTTGAAAGGAAAATTGCTACTCTAATTTGTTGAAAATAGTTTTTCCAGATTACACAGTTTAATTTCTTTTTTACAAATAAAATAATTTCCTCTGCATGAAGCATTGATATAAGAGGGGCTGTTTCCACAAAACGAAATCGTTCGAATGCAAAAAGTTTCACACGTTTTCAGAAGAACATGATATTTGATTCTGGCATATAATAAAAATTGAATATGAAGTTATCTATTTTAAGTGGACGAAGATTAAATATATTGAGTGTAGACATATTTTTGTCAAATGTTTTTTCTGGCACCGCTTGTAATTGCCTCCACAATGGGCTTTATCTTCTAGTAAAAGCATAATTATCAAAAGCATGCATACACATGTTATATAAAATTGTGAGTACTTACTTCAGATGACTTAATTTCAACAAAATAATTTACTATCAAGCCATTATAATCTTTTGGTTCATCCCATTTTACATTAAGAATTCCATAAGTCAAGTTTTCATGCATTATTCGTATACTATTAACATCTATATCATCAGCACCACCTAATAATAAAAATGCAAAATATTTAATTCATTCGACATTTTACTGAAAGTATTGGGGGGAAAAAAGAAACTTTATTACGGAGAAAAAATTATCTACCAACCTTACAATAATTTTGCAAACATTTTATAGCAATATTACTTTTTAAAAATTTAAATACTAAACAGGTGGTATATGTCAACATATATTGGACCCCTGTTTGGGATTAAAACAGTGTCACATACTTAATTCTTAATAATGAAAATTTGTAGGTTTTAAACTGACTTAGCTGAACTGGGTTTTTCAAAGAATGATTATTATTGAATGAATCTAAAACATACCACGAGGTCGAGTACGAATAGTCGTAATAGCTTGTGAACTGCATGGCTCATTTTCTGTAGTATCAGCATCCTGGCAAGCTTTAACCTATAAACAAACAAAAGAATTACATAATAACACTTTATACAATTATAAGAAATAGAGAATATACAATGTTAAAAATGTGTATGGCATTAAAATGGGAAAGATCAAACATTTAAGGACTCTATGAAGTTAATTTTGCTTAGTGAAATTAATTTTCTTTTTATTTTAAAATGATTCTTTGCAAATAAACGTTTTACAGTTACATCGGAGCAAAAACATATGCACTTTCTAATTATTTGCAATACTACAGATTATGAGTTTGTATATTCCATCAGTGAAAAGGACATAATAAAAATGCAAGTATATTCAGACGACATACCTAATTTATTAATGAAAAAGGAAATTAACACAAGAACTTCACGATCAGAAAACAATTTAATAAATTTCTAAAAATCATATAGGTAGGTCCGTAATGGTCTATTCCTTTTCTGTTGTTGTTTTTATTGCCCTCTGGCAACGGCAGAGCGGTGCCAGATACTCCATATAAGACGGCAATGGGTGAAAGGAAGTGGCTTTCATTTTAAAGAGCCCCAGTGGGAGGAAGACCAACTAAGCTCGGGGGGTCTCCTAATTTTGAACCAATTCTAGATGAGACCTATTGTTAGAGTTGATGAGAGACTCTTATGCTTGCAAATGAGTGAGAGAAATACGACACCATTTCAGAATTTCACTGTACAAATTATAATCAAGATTGAAAGAGCTAGTGCAAGTGGAATCCAATCATAGCCCAGCAAAACATCAAAATCTTCCAGAAAAATAATAAGAAGAATTCAACAGGCAAATAAAATAAAACCTGCCATAATGAAACGTTACAAGATTCAAACTTGGTAAACACTGGTCAGTTTCATTTTTATTATAGTAAGTTTGATTTTTTTTGTTCTGCGAGGTTCCTCTGTAATTCAAATTTCTTTTATTCTAGTTTAAGATAATTATTCTTTTTAAATAAAATGATGCAGGGTAAAATATTATGATTACTTATATTTTGTTCGAGAAACTAATTTGTTATTTACAAAAGTAGAATAGACTTGCACTTGTTGGTGCAAGTCTATTTGGCTTGCACTCAAGTACTTTTTAGAGGGGTAGGTTTAAAAAAACTCTATTTTTCATAATTTGCATTTTGTATTTTTTTAACACATGACACAAAACAACTGAAATTGAGAAATGAACTCTTGATTTCGGAAAGAAGTCTTGTAGAGCAGTGGGAAAATTTGTGAATAGATTGAATATATTGAAATGTTTTTATTTGTACTATTTGTAACATTTATATAGTATTTTTAACATTATTATTATTTCTCTAAAAGTATTAACAATATAACCCCAAAAGTCTTAATTTTGTTATTGAGCTGCTCAGTCAAACTAAAATTATAGAGTTTTAATGAAAACACATAGAGACAGGAATAATATATTGATATAAATGAGCTTAGGTGAATTTCATTTCAATTTTTCATAAATATTACTCCATGAGGGATTTTTTTCTTTGTAAACTACACATTTATGTAACAAATATGCAAAACTGATTCTTGAGAAAGATGAAAAGAATTTCTTTTTGTTTTTATATTAATAATCATAATATGAAGTAACCTCTCTCTCTCATATTGCATATTCTTACAGACAACCATTTGAGATTTCATCTAGTAAAACTGATGCTGATGGAGCAATAGACATTAAACAACTGAAGCTAATATGACCCCTGATTTTGTTTTATGTCTGTGTGTCTGTGACTGAAATACAGTAAGAAAAAGCAGTACAGTTAAACTAGTTTCAGTAAGACTTGAAAAAATTAGACCATATTTTTCTTAAGTGTTGAGTAATATTTTTTTATTTTTTATTTTGCATGTGTATATATGAGCATTTCTACTTAACAGCATTTTAATGTAGTTAATATGTGATTGACTTAAAATCAAACTAAATTTTATTCTTTTATTATTACAGTGAACTCTCACTTATGCGCCGGCCCAAGGGACCAACAGAAAAAAGCGCATAACTGAGAGAGGCGTATAAGTCAAAAAATCCATTCAAAATTCTAAAATTCAATATAAATTGCCGTGGGAACATGAATAAGAATGTTTCTAAGGATTACAATGCTTATACAATAACGGTTTGGGGAAATTACTGTGATTTATACAATGAAAAAAAAATTGTAACATACCTTAACATTTATTTTCTTTCAAAATAATCCATAATAGATGATTGTTTATGTTTTTGCCGATGTATTACAGAAACAATTTTTTCAATTTCATGCAAATGAGTAAACGGAGTTTCAACAGCTGAATTAAATTGCAAATAGTCCCGAATAATATCTAAAGCTTCTAACGCTTTCTTATGACTTGGAGGAACTTTTGCATAATCATCTTCATTATCATCATCTTCATCACCATCAGCCATTTCATTAGCGATGTCTTCAATTTCTCTTAATTCTGTTGTTACTAAATTTTCATCTATATCAACAAATTCATTAAAACAAACGAGTCCATCAGATATACTT
The DNA here is from genome assembly GCA_038373885.1 of Cheiracanthium punctorium. Classification (NCBI taxonomy): domain Eukaryota; kingdom Metazoa; phylum Arthropoda; class Arachnida; order Araneae; family Cheiracanthiidae; genus Cheiracanthium; species Cheiracanthium punctorium. The sequence continues at coordinate 428,952 of JAWZYV010019925.1, read as the reverse complement.
TGCCATTCGTCATCACTAAGATCTATATTCCAATCTTCTTCATTTTCGTTAATTTGGTCATTAGATTCATATTCATCAGGAAATTGAAATCCAGCTTTTTTAAAGCAATTCTTTATGGTGTAGTCACCAATACTTCTCCATGCAGCGCATACCATATTCATAGCATCAAGGATTGAAATTTTTACATCAGCTGCAGCTGACTTGCCCGTTTCTAATTCCGCAAGATATCGACGAATCAAAGTTTTTCTATAATGCACTTTTAGACAACGTATTATACTTAAGTCCAGAGGCTGTAACTTACTCGTACAGTTTGCAGGAAAAAACAGCACTTTTACATGATTAAATTTTGGCAGATCTCGAGGGTGAGCAGGGCATTGATCCATGAATAGGAGAACTTTTCTTCCTTGTTTCTCCATTTTCTTGTCAAATTTACGAAAGTTTAAGAAAATTTCCAACGTCATCCATGATGCACTGTTAAAGTACTCACACGGAAACCGCTTTATGTTTTTTAAACACCGAGGTTTTTTTTGATTTCCCGATTATTAAAGGGGTAAGTTTTTCTAATCCATCAGAGTTACAACATAACAAAACAGTTAATCTTTCTTTACTGTTTTTGCCACCGTGACAGGGTTCCCCCTTAAATGCCAATGTTTTTTTAGGCATCATCTTGAAAAACAAACCAGTTTCATCGCAATTAAAAATGTCCTTAGGTTTGTATCCTTCTATTAAAGATGATAAGTCCTCTTTCCATTGCTCTACAGTTTTTTCGTCGACACTTGCACTTTCTCCAGATAGGGTTCGAGTTTCTAAGCCGTGCCGGATCTTAAATTTCTCCACCCATCCATGCGATGCAGAGAAGTTTTCAATTTCCAAAGTCTCTGACAGATGAACAGCTTTCTGTCTGAGTAACTCAATGTTAACCGGAATGTTCGAAGCACGAGCTTCTTTAAACCATTGTAACAAAACACTTTCTAATTTTTGAAACTTTCCTCCTTGAATTCGGCTTCTCTTTGAGGATTGAATTCCGCATTCTCGTTCAGCAGCTAGAATTGCTTCCCTTTTTTTTAAAATTCCTTTCAAAGTTGACTCCGGAATTTTAAAATGATCAGCTAAAGCTTTTTTAGTAGTTGATGGATTTTCTTCAAATTTCTTAATAACATTCACTTTGAAAGACAAGGACAATTTCGTTCGTTTAGCCATTTCGAGACCATTCACCAGACAAATCAAGCAAGTTACAAGCACAAGTTAAAAATTGCTGACTCAACAGCGAAATAGAAATTTCTTAGAACCCAAAGAAAGAAAATTTTTGACGTCATCTGCATGCTGCACGATAGGTTGTTGATCACAATAGTCACACAAACCACCCCCTTTTTTCCGAGATAAGAGAAGAATGACCACTTTCAAAAGACCATTACAATGGGGGTAGAACTAGGCTCCGGGCAAGAAGCAATGATACGTGTTCTTTCCTTCAAGATGAATGAGTTTTCAAAGTGGGTGGTGAAACATCCCACTCGAGAGATTCATGTTCATTCTGAAAGAATGTCTTCCTAGAAACAGCAAAGGTGAAAAGGCACACGTGGAAACAGGAAAAATAAACCACTAGATCGAGCAACACGTTTCATTCCATAAATGGTTTATTTTTTAATTTCTATTTAAGAGAAAAAAAAATTTGGTAGTCTAAGAAAAAAAATTCGTCGCATAAGTGAAATATAGCGATGCATAAACGAATAATTATATCATTATTTTCCTATATAATGAGCCGGGACCACTAAAAATCGTCATATAAATGAGAAAGGCGTATAAAAGAGGCGGTGTATAAGTGAGAGTTCACTGTAAATACTAGAACTTAAGGGTGTAGTTTGAAGGGGGGGGGGGACCTGTTTTTGGTCTTGGAAAAAAAACTGAAAGAAACTAATAGCACCAGGATCTAGAAAAAATTAAAGATGGTTCTTCACAAGCTGTATTACACACTGTAATAAGTGAAAAAACGGTGCCTTTTGTGAAACTTTCAGAAAAAAAATTCTTAAACATGGAGCTGCACAGCAAAATTTTTTTAAGTGACACTTTTCGCAAAATTTTTTATTTTTAAGAATTTTTTCTTTAAGTTTTGTAAATGATACAGGTTTATAATTTATTTCAGTATGTAGTACAGCTTGTATAGATACAGTCTCACAATTTTGAATGACATAATTAATTTATTTGTGCTGATGTACCAAAATAACAGGATTTTTTTTAGCTACAACGTTAAAAGGAAAGTTCATCATCTAGGAATTTATGAAGTTATATGCACATAAAAAAATATTCACTGAATGCTTGCTTACTTCAAGAGTGTATTCAGTAAAATGATGCAAGTTTTTAACTACAAGGTAATAAGCATCATACACTTCATAGTGAAAGTGATTCTCATCTTGTTCTGTTGAGGGAGTACTGGAGGGTTCAGAATCATCATCTACATCGGGTGGAGAGGAAGACAGTGTAGCAGGTGTTCTAGTGAAAGTCTCATTGAGATATTCAGTAGTGTAGGATACATTTCTATGGCCAGAAGAAGGTGATGGTGTTGATTTTAAAATTTTGGTTATGTTTATACTATACTTCATTTTTCCAGCATAAGGACTGAAACATAAAATAAGGCAGCCATTCATTACAAATTCAAACGAGTTTTATTAATAAGAAATATATATATATATATATAAATTATTAAATGACAAAGTATGAATGATCTTTTTATTTTTATTTAAGAAGTTACAAAAACATAGAAATAAAATTTTAAACACAGAATTTTGAATACAGAATAAGCATCATACACGATGTCTGGGGATTCAAAAAATTAATATTGCTGTAGGTGTAAGATTTTTTTGGTGTCATTTTTATTGCTTTGTCTGTGGACAATCTTTTAACAGTACTTTTCTGCTGCTTTATTGCATCATGAAATAAAATAGCGGTATGGATATGAAGCTGTTTGGACATTTTTCTACATGCTAGTGGTCTACATCAGCTGGAGAGGAAGACAGGTAAGTAACAGGTACTAGGACTTTCCAATTCCATAAATTTATGTAAAATGGATCTTTTGATACAACAGTATCATATGGTGTGAAGTAGAATGGCAAGCCATTTTCTTATAAGATGGAAGAAGTTTCAGATAAATATTCCGTTAGTGGAGTAGATTCAGATCTTCAATAACATAGGAGGACCAAGCCAGATAACTATTAGAAAAATTTATTTTGGGATTATAGAAATTAATAGCAGTATCAAGGTTCTCCCAAGGCCTTTCTGGCCAGGCACATCACCCAACAAGTTTAACTCACCGCCCAGCTGAAAAATCAGAATATCATTTCGAATGCTTTAATTTGATAGAATTACATACTGCAGCTTCATAATGCAACCGGCTGACCAAAATTTTTCGAGGACATCATTGAGTATTAATAAAAGGTAGTGATATAGTGGCTGGAAAAAAAAGAAAAGAAAAGGTCTTTTCAGACCACTAGCACGTAGAAAAATGTCCAAACAGCTTCATATCCATACCGCTAAGTTGGCATGATGCAATAAAACAGCAGTAAAGTACTGTTAAAAGATTGTCCACAGACAAAGCAATAAAAATGACACCAGAAAAATCTTACGCCTACAGCAATATTAATTTTTTGAATCCCCAGACACACCAAGATAACCTTGCAATCCTAGCGGTCTGGCTGGGACACATGGCGTGATTCTGTTCAAGCAATTTACCCATATACAGCTGCAAAAATGCATTGCCCAGGATAAGTAAATTTAGCAGAATTAATAAACAAAGAGTACGAGAAAAAGAAGTTTTGATGAAACCCGTGCAAGTAAAAGCCCTTACAGGCAGAGTAGCAAATTCAGAAAATACAAATTTTGAATAAGCTTTACAATTTATATTTAGGAGTAGAAAAAAAAAAAAAAAAAAACAACATGTATGTGATGAAAGTATCATGTATGTTGGACTAGAACTGTTACTATCAGTAGTTCTAAAAAAGGGTGTTTTTAAAATGAGGTCATTTAGAAAGATAATTTACTGCACATATAACAGAGGTCAAATTTTAGAAATTTATATGCCAATAAAAACTGAAACTACCAATCATAGAAATGTTTCAGTCTATTAGTAGTATCCAGTGGCATACTGCAAAACCCCTCCAACTGCCAAGGTTTTTTTTCCCCTTCTTCCAAGAAAAAGTTCTAACTTTCATTTTTTTTTTTAAAATGCAACAGTAACCCTTTCAGAGATCCTTCAGCTTGAGGGCCCCCCAACACACACACAGTGGGGGCTTATGGTATACCTCTGGGTGAATCTGCTAATAAATCGATTTGAAAATGAAATGTTAAAAAAATAATCTATAATATGGTTAAAATAAAATAAGTAAGCATACTTTTTATAAAAGACGTTATTTTGCAAGTAATCTTCAAACTTTATTTGGAACTGAGCATCATCATCATCTTCAGGAATATTTTTTGTTTTTTTACAAGGACAGCAATCTTCTGACTTAGAGTTTTTAGCTTTTTTGGCATCAACAGAATATATGTGAAGAGGATCAATAGGTTTTTCTTGGGGAGGTTTTTTGATTTCTGTCATGGCTGTTAAAGCTAAAATCGAGAAAAAATTTACATAAATAAAATATCATTTGAATATTCATGTTTAATATAACAGCTAGCCATGTTTCATATGTAATCATTAATCAACTCTGAACAAATAAACTTAAATTAAGTAAAGAAGTAAGGCAAAATTTAGTGAAAAATCTAGTACCTTTGATGTGCAGAAAGAACCAAAAGATATTTTAGTAGTACAAAGATTAAACTACTGTAGACCGAGGACCCCCTTCTTGGTACAAGATTTTTTTTAGAACCTGTCCCAACCCTAGATTATTTATGGTCACAAAAACCTTTTAATAACTATGTTTTAAAGATTGGTAAAAATGTTAAGTGCACAGTTTTGCTACCAAGTCAGTGTCAGTGGAAATATAGAAATAAGAAACAATAAGTTTACACGTGACAACAATTTAAATAACAATGCAAATATTAGATAATTTTTAAGCAATATGATAATATATATAAATGACGGAGCATAATAATATGCTTCAGGTTTAATGAATTGCCTTAAAAATATTTTTTTGTTGCTCCATTCTTTTTGGCTTTTCATCATCTTTATGAATGGTTTGCAACTAATTTTTATAACTCTGCAGATCCCAATAATGGCTATGAGGACTAACAGGAGTCTGCAGACCACAGTTAATGAACCTAAGCCCTAGAATATTAGAGCAGATATTTTACATTTTTTTCTTGTTTTCTCTAATTTAGTAAGATTACATTGAGAGGCTACCATGACCTATGAACTGATTTTAAATAATAGTTAATTTAACTGATGTTAAAATCATTGCATTTTATTTTAAGAGGCTTATCCAGTTATCATCATTCACAGATAGTACTTACGTTCACTGCAATAATTTCTCTGACTAATAAATTCTGATGAATCCTTTTCTCGAAAACCATCTATTACATAGTGTGTAACATCTCCATTGGGTTTCTTGGGACTACTCCACTGAATAACAATTTCATGATGAGATTCTGCTCGAGCTTGCACATTCACTGGAGGCGATGGAGCTAAGAGTAGAAAAGTTCAAAAGTATTGAAATCCTGATGCAACTTTAGTTCCATAAAATTAAAAATTGGCAAAGTCAGAAGAAATGGATATCAATAAATGATAGATTCAGATATTTGAAAGGAGGCTGACACCCCCACTCCTCCCAGAAATTGCTTAAGAGAAACATTTTGCTTCATTTCATTGTGCACTTTGTTTAGGTCAAATGAGTTTTTTTTTTTTTTTTTTTTTTTTTTTTTTGCGGGGGGGGGGGTGGGGGGGGGGTCTTCATTTAACATCCTTCACTTCAGTTGACTCTAGATATGCTTAATGACAATGTATAATTTTCTTGAATTATTAAAAGTGAGCCCATTATTAGTGCTTTTACCTTAATGAACTACTTGTACAAATCATCATATGTAAATAAATGCACATTTTTCTGAAAAGGAGGGGTAGAGAACTTACAGATTTGCATATTTTAATTGTAACTTTAAAAATTTATAACCGCCATGAATGCATTTAAATCAATAATATTAAAATTATTACAGCTAGTTCTGCTACATTATATATTGCTAATATAACATATCTATGTTTTAAAAAATAGCATGCTATAATTTTCTTTAGCTATTGTCAGCAAATCTTTCACTAACATGTGCATATCGTTTAGGTAGATTTGACCTTAAAAATCAGCTCTAACTTGCAAAAATCGAAAGCATTTTAAAACTGTGAATTACAAAAATATACATAAATATAAATGTAAAATAAGAGTCCATTTTAAATCCTACAGTACTTTAGATTTAAATTAAGGAGTGTTGAAGGAAAAACCGTCAGTCATAAGAAGGACAGAATACTCATATGTAATTTTTTTGGTATGATGCAATGTTGATATTAATAAACGAACTTTGGCATAAGTCTTCCACTTTTTATTGAAATACCAAATTGATAAATAATTTTTCCCTTACAAAAATGAAAATATAAATTAATTTCACAAATTTTATTTTCTCAGTTTTCATGAAAATTTTGCATTTTCCCAGAGTTTCTCTGCAATTTCTAAATTACCTTAAATTTTCCAATTTTTAAAAAAATCTGAAAATCCAATAAATTCCTACACACAAATACCCCTGTTAAAAATCTATATAAATAAAATTAGACTTTTGTCTGTACATTTCTTGGAATTCAAAAATTTTGCGATTTCTATCCGTTTCAAGCACCCGGGAATCCGATGCGACCCTCAAACAAAAGTTTGTCTTTCTGTCATTCTGTCAGTGACGCTTTTTTTGTTTAAGCATCACGTAAAAACGACTGAAGCGAATGATATGAAATTTGGTGTCATGATAGGTCGTCACTCAACTTAAAACATAAGCATCGAATTTTTTAAAAAACTTCATTAGATTTTCAGATTTTGCGAAAATCGTTTCAAACTGCGTAAATTTGTGTTCAAGCATCACGCAAAAACGAATGAAGCGAATGATATGAAATTGGGTGTCATGATAGGTGGACACTCAACTTAAAACATAGGCGTCGAATTAAAAAAAAATCTTGATTAGAATTTGAAATTTTGCGAAAATCATTTCAAACTGCGTAAATTTGTGTTCGCACATCACGTAATAACTGCAAAGGTGGAAAAATGATATTTGGTGAAATGATAGGTGGTCACTCACCTTAAACTATAAGCATCTAATTAAAAAAAAATCCATCAGATTTCGAGATTTTGTGAAAATCGTTTAAAACTGAGTGAATCTTTGTTCCCGTATTACGTAATAATGACTAAAGCGAATGATATGAAATTTGGTCACACGACAGATGGTTGCTCAACATAAACTATAAGAGTCCAATTTTTTAAACATTTTTATTAGATTTTGTGAAAATTCTCTCAAAATACGTTTATATTTCTTCAAACATCACGTAATAACGACTAATACGAATGATACGAAATTGAGTGATATGATAGGTAGTTGCTAATCTTAATTTATCGGCGTTGAATTTTAAAAATATTTTGCTTACTTTTGAGATTTTTCGAAAATCGTTTTAAAATGCTGAAAATTTGTTCCAGCATCACGAAATAAAGACTGCAGGGAATGAAACGAATTTGGGTGACATGATAGGTTGTCACTCAACTTAAAATTCTAGGCTTCCAATTATTCAAAAATGTTGATTAAATTTTGAGATTTTGCGAAAATTATTTCAATATGCGTAAATATTCGTTCGCTTATCACATAATTACGACTAAAGCGAATGAAATGATATTACTTAGTTACTCTCTAACCTGTAATAGTTTAACAATACATGAAAATTATAACTTCGCTTTCTTTACTTTGGCAACATACTACATCCATTTTGTGTACTCCTACAATGCTGACGAAAGTTCTTGCTTTTTGGAAATTTTCATTCACTAACCCGTCGAGGACGGGTACTTCAGCTAGTAATACATAAAACTGTTATAATGGCTTTTAGGAGGTTATCTTTCTTTGTACAGCCATTGTTTTTCTTGAACTTCAGCAGGTATTGTATGATATTTCTTGAGTCATAAAATAATCTTTTTCAAAATTCATTTTATCTAAATTTCAAGTGTATGTGAAATAAGTTTCATTAAATAGTTGATTCAACTTTGGACAGCTGTCTATAGGTCCAAATTTAAAGAAATCTCTGCAGTATGAAATTTTAAAAAGCAATGTTTATTTTGTTATATAGAAAATGTAAAAAAGCAGAATCAAGCCATAGCCTCGCAGGATAAAATTTATATGTCAAAGGTGATAAAATTCATACATTTTAAAAGCTGCAGCTCTTACTATGTCCATATGCTATAGTTATCTTATACTCATGTTAAACTAAAAACTGAAACAAAACATTTGAACAATAATTACTTACTATCAGGTGTTGTATTGAAATAAACTATGTTACTCTGAGCTCCAACTAAAGCAGATGCTACTGTGTAAGTACGCATGTAAACAGCATATCTTGTATGTGGTTTCAAGTGAGTAAGCAAAGTAATCACTTCTTCAGAATCACTATCAGCTTCTACATCATCAACTTTCCACCTGAACAAAATGAGCATGAATACTTATTATTAAATATCAACTTCAAATGGTTTAAAAATCACATATCTGTGTACTTACTCATCAGCACCACAAGCATCTCTTCCATCGAAAATTGTCACATTGTGCTCATTCCTGCAGATAAAAATATTTGTTTTTAGTTAATAATTTTAAGTAAACAACAACAAAAAAAAAAATGTATTGTCTCAAGCTTAAAAATTTAGGTTTATACTTAAAAAACTAAGTTGCAGAAGAGAATAAAAGTTTTGACTGCTTGAATATAAAATAAATTTCATGTATTTAATATGCAAAATTTTTACAACATGCCATTTTTAATTCTAAGGAAATAAAACATTTAACTATGCAATTTGTCCCAACAACATTGACTTCATTTTTAATTCTCCAAATATTGATCAAAGGCATAATAAATTATTTAAAAAAAAGAGGTACATAATTTAATGAAATTGACTAAAATTTTCAAGAAATTTTTTATATGTCCCCCAAACAAGGAAAAAGAAAATCGCAGTTAGTAAAATGTGTCCCATAATTAGGCGATGCACAAAATTTGAGCATTTTATCCTTAGTTTCACAGATATGGAAATAAAAATATTCTGACTTGCACCACTTTCCAATAGCTCTCAATGGGAAAAATCACATCGGAACATACACAAATTATGAAAGAAAACACAGATTGTTTTATACATTCACACTGAATGTATAAAACAATCTCCTCAACAACTTGGTTTAAACAAATCTAAGACTTTCTATATAAAAGGCTAAAATTTTGCACACCACCTAAATAATGTTTCAGGCACATTTTACAAATAACGAGTATTTTTTTTTATGGGGACCAAATACATAAACTTTTTTTTTTAAAACCTTGAACAGGAATGCAATAAAAATTATAAATATGCATCAAGTGTTTCATTATTCCATACTTAATTTAAAAACATATTCAAATGATTAGAATAGGATTTATTTGCTGAATTGGGAAGTGTATAATCTTTTTATAAATTTCTCTAGATATCTCTACATGTAAAATTCTAGAATTTTCCTAGTCTTATAGTGCATTGATACACAGAAGCAGAAACAAGACAGGAACATATGCTCCTATCTTATCAGCTGAAAACTGCAAGTAAATAAAACAAAGGAACTTTTTTAATGAAAGAAAATTTAAAAAATCAAATTTGTTTTGCAGTAAAAAAAAAAAAAAAAAAAACCTATCCATTTGCATAAAGAGAAATATAGATGCAGCCATCTTCTCCTATATTTAAAATTGTGCAAGGAAAAAAAAAATAAACCCATAGATCATTAAATATGCTATGAGGAAAATACTTTGCTATTTAGTTGAATAAACACAAAAATGTCAATTTAATTTTTTAAAATTTAAAAGTAGCATTTATTTTTACTTAATATAAAAAGGAGATCTTTTTCATTCAGACAATCTAATGCAAATCCATATACTTTTTAAATCACAGAATTAGTGTGAGGATTTCTTAGGTTTGATAACAAACATAGATGTATTTAAAATTTGATAAACTCATAAAAATATACCTAAAGAAAAATACTGATTTATCAAACGTATGCAAAAAAAAAAAAAAAAAAAAAAAATAGAATTTGAGTTGTCAGGTATGAAACACAGAAATTGGAGTGATTATAAAATCTACATATTGTTTTTTTTTTTTTTTTTTTTTTAAGTGGAAAATAACTAAGATGCAGAAGATTCTCATATCTGTTTTACATAAATTTGTAATTTATTATCTACGATCAAAAGGAACAAAAGCTCAGATCAATGTTTTGGGGCATATATGTAAATATATATTTTAAAATTTAAAAAAATCTCATTAAACGAATGCACTTATAAAATATAAATGGCTAAGAAGATGAAACATACGCTTCTCTGTAATACACAACATATCCAAGTAGAGACCGAAAGTCAATGTCACTGCGATATTTACGGAAATTCCTCCACTGTAATCCAGCTACAGCAGATTTTACACCCCAAACAGTAATTTCCAAGTCCACAACATCACCTATTCAAAAAGAAAAAAAGTCATCAATGAAAAAATTTAGTAAACATTTCAAAGAAGTAAAGCATTCTGAAAACTTCCTAAAGGGAATTCATTAAACACAAATCAATTATCAATTTAATCAATTTATAAGAGGTTTCCTGTGTATTTTGAGTATTGCATGGAGCATCATGTGTACCCATGAGCATCACAAAAGCAACTCACCAATCTGTAATGACCAATAATTTGATTTAACATATTATCAGTTATTCCCTTCTCACCTAATATTTCTAATTAATTATTTTTTGAACTTAATGGGACAGTGGTGAACACAAGGCAGGGGTCCAGGGGGTCTGGCCTCCTCCCAAAAGAATTATCAATTTTGCATCATAAAATCATTATATAATTATTGACATTTTAATACTTTAAACGACTTATTTTTAGCAGTTAACTATATAAAAACAAAATTCAGAAACATACTGAAGTGTGAGGTGTCTTTGTAAAAGGTGGTCATGGCACAAGAAAAATTTTGTTCTGAATTTTTTTCAGTGGTTGGTTGGTGTCACAACTTTATGAGCTGGACCTCCACCAAGAGAAAAAATTTTGTTCCACATTTTTTTCAGTTGGTTGGTAGGCAGTTGCAAATCCAGAAAAAAAATTCTGGAAGGGGCATAAAAAATTTTTGTCTCTTTTTTTCTTGTAAATACTTTAGAATTAAAAAAAAAATTAAACTACTATAGTATAAATTTAGTTGAAGGGGATACATGACCTTTACATCTCCCCCTCCTCTGGATCCACCAATGTTGGTTGGTGTGACAAAAGAATGAACTTTATGAGTAGGACCCCATTCAAAGAGGGAATCCTGTGTGTGCTACTGTACTGGGTATGCAGGAATATATGCATCTCTAAAGGATTTTCTGATTATGTGAATCTAAGAGACAACATGCCAATATTAATAATTTTGCTTTTTATTTTAATAAAAATAAAAGACAGGTTTGAAGTTTTCTAAATATTAAAGCCCTTTACATGAAAATAATTTTAAGATGTTCGAAACATACTATTAAATTAAGAGTAAATAAATTTATTTGAAACTGATGAACTGACACCACTTAGCAATATTATGCTTAAAACAAGATATTTCTATCTACAGTTTTAATTTTAATTTAATTTATTTTTTGGGGGGTGGGGTGGGTGATGAAATTACAGTCAAATGTAAGTTTAAGATTTCCTACTTCTCAAAAGATCCTTTTCACTGAAGTCAATTAGAAAACTCTAATTGACTTCAAGTTTTCAAGGACCTCTCCTGATACAGATTTCATACATACATAAAAAAAATTATGTTCAGTATGAATAATTTATAAATTCAGATAATTTCACAAATACGGTAATTTCCTACTATACTAAATCTTATATTTTAATTGATTTTATGAATGAAGACGAAATCAACATGCCATACTACTTCAAGTCCCATGCAAGTATGTTATATGCAAATACCATACATATTAATGTCTACTGTATATATGCTCCTAAATTATAAGTGTTTATGTCAGAATATGACATATGTCTGGAGCATTAAACAAATGAAGCAAAAATTGATAAACTGACTCAAAGATTATCATACCAACACTGGGAAAAAAAAATTAAGACACTTAAAAAATTTTGAGACTTATTCCTTTATTGCAAACTTATAGAATAAAAATAAAAATTCAAAATTATAATACTTACATGCTACTCTATCACCATTAGAACTAGGAGATACATCTCTTTCATCCCAATTCATAACATAGGAGTAATTCCGAAGTTCGTTAATTTTACTTAAACACAATTTTGAATTAAAGTGAAAAAAGACTTTGCCACCTGAGATTCTAAGTTTAGTTTTACGGTTACTCCAGTCCCACAATTCTTGTAAATTTTGATTGTCCAATACAAGGAAAGCATACCTGGTGAAGAAAAAAAATTAACATTACAGAGGTTCAGAATCAAATTAAAAGACTTTAATCAAAAATTTAAAATACATACAAAACTGAAAGTTTAAAATTACAAATTAAATAAATAAGAGAAAAAATAAACTTAATAAATATATGTACTTTTTCTTGCTTTATACATCAAGATTTCTTCAGTTTTTAAAATGGAAGAATAGAAAAAATATCATTAATGATTTTTTTAAATTTATCATACAAAAATGAATTATTTCAAGATGGAAAATAATCAGTAGATTAGAAAACAATATAATGGAATTGAATTTTACAAGCAAATCACACAATTAAGTAACAGTAAAAATAGAAAGCTTTAAATAAGTAATACTAGACTTAGCTTAGTGTTATTTTCTAATACGAAAAGTTCTCATTATAATTTGAAAAAAGCAATTAATATTAAGTTAAATAATAAAATATCCCCATTTATAGACTATTTCCTTATATAAATGGTCAATATGTTTCAAAAAATAACAAAGTACATAAAAGAAAAGAAATAAACATACTCTTTTTTGTCCAATTGTTCACCTCGTATATGCCATAAATCTCTCAGAAAATTTAAAGAAATTAAAGGATAAGATCTAGCAATTTTTAGATAGCCCCGGATTTCTTGTATATGACTAAGACTTGATTCTAGTTCCTTGATGATATTATCTAGAATTGAAAAAAAAAATTTCATATAAATACAGATTTAAGGTGGAAAGACAGAAATTTTAATCAGTTGCCAGCAGTGATTAAAATCAAAACTGAAACACATAGCAGTATGCAATATTATTGACACAATGAATGTGAGTGCATTGTGTTAGGTTATAGAGGTCGTTCTCTTATCTTACTATGCTATTACTGTAAAAGCCGTACTTTCGTAAGCCGCAATTTTCGAGAATATGAAGATATTGGTGATTTTGCAAGCTGAAAATTTCACGAATTTTATTTGAATAGAACTGAAAGCTGAAAAATCCCCAAAGTACCTAAATATAGAACTCCCTTCTGCATAAGGTATTTTCAGAAACTTCTTTTTGTCCCAAAAGTTCTCTCCCCCCCCCCCTTCCCATTTCAAATGGCTTCAAAGAAGCTGGTATAAATATTGTAAGTGAATGAGCTGCATTCAATTAGTTGTATTACTGTTTTATATTCAAGAAACAGTTGTACAGTATTCAAGAAATAGATGTAAGAAAGAGTTTGTAACTGTGCAATAAATCATTAAATTTTGGTAAAAGAAAAATTTCTGATTTTTTTGTTATTATTTGGGGGAGGGGGGGGGAGAGAGAGAGAGAGAGAAGAGTATTTTGTGAGGGTTTAATTTTTGCGATTATGATGGCCTCATACAAATAAGTGCTTTTACAGAATGATTTGAATGCTAATATTGTAATTTTCTATTTTAAAAAATGTTTTGGCAGCTGGACAGGAATTTTCGTTTTAGTATCAGTTTTTCATAGCTTCACAGACAAAAAAGTTATTTTATGTATAGTTGATGCCACTACTCGTGAAAAAGGGTAATGCCAACATAGAATTTTAATATACAAGGTGATTATAATTAAAGTTTCAAAACACTATAAAAAAAGAACCACTGATCAGAATGATGTCAAATTTGAACGGAATATTATTGAAGATGGGGAGAAAACGTATGGCATAAGAAAAAAAATTGGTTCCAAAATTTAGCAACAGATGGTGCTGTAAGTATCAGAATATGCAAATTAAAATAAGTCAGAATATGTAAATTAAAATAAGGCACATACTGCACAACACATTCTGAACATGACCCCGGAGACACTACGATCATTTATGGAACATGCTGTTCCTCGATTTCAACTTGTTGCAGAAAATGGTGGACACCATATTGAACATGTTTTGCACCAGTCTCGCAAAATTTAAAAACCAATTTGCTATATGCTTTTTATGCAGTTTTTGATCTCAGGACATTTAAAAACTGATATGATGGGTACTTTTTATGCGGTTTTTGGCCTCGGGATAATTAAAAACCGATTTTTCCCATCGTTGTGATATGACCTTGCCATGGTGGATGGGCTTATGTAACTAACAGTATCACACATGTACAGTCATGCACACTGAACAGTATAGTCAGTTCATCGTGTAACTTACACCTTAGCTGTTATTTTAGGAATTCATTTGTCACTTGTAGTCGAACCCTTTTAAATTAGGATGATGCGTACAGCGCCATCTGTTGCTAAAATTTGGAATTCTTTTTTTTTATGCCATACGCTTTCCCCCTTCTTCAATAATACTGCGTTCAAATTTGCCATCATTCTGATCAGTGGTTCTTTTTTTTATACCGTTTTGAAAGTTTAATTATAATCACCATGTATATATAAACATAGTTTTTAAAGTCATAAACAATAAAAAATTGCAGTACAAAAAATAGATAATTCACAAATAAAGGAAATTACCTCCACCCTGAATCTGAATTTCCAGAGATCCATTTACAAATGTACAGCCTTTAAGTTTTTGAGCAGATCCAACACTATCTATTACAGCACCACTACAAACTGAAACAAAGAATAATTATCAGAAAATCTCAATAAAAAACTCCTATAAAGGTTATCAACAAACAGAGCATTACTTAGCTAACCTTTTCTTTGAATATGCTTATTTAGCAATTACAGTGACTTTTGGGTACTTATGCATGAGCATACTACCTAGATTATTGATACCTTACAGATTACAACCTACAATACAGATTACTACTACAAACTTTACAGATTACTACCTACAGACAAAATATGTTCTTTTTTCTCCCTATCTTTATTAACAATTAAGCTTATTAACACCTTCACTGCCAGCCACGTATAGTTAATCAAAAACATCACACACTGGTCAGCAACAAGTGTGTTAAGACAAAAAATATTATTTTATTACATATATATACATAATTTTTTTATTGAGGAGGTGGGGAGGGAGGACTCTTAGTTCTTAGTTTTCATAGGTATTATGTCCTTAGTTTTCATTGGTTGTGACGTCTGTGTACTTATGTATTAGTTTGCCAAGTGCACCAAATTGACATTAATCCTTTTAGAGAGAAATAAAACTAACAAACAAGAAACTACATAAGAGTTTTCCCATTTATCAGGAATCAATACAGGAATTTTTTCTAGGGTCCCATTTTTTGTGAAAACTGTATTAATTTTGCGAATTTCAAAATTTATTTTTGTAGATTTCAACATTTTTTTTGTGTGTGTGTGAATTTTCACACCCATTTATAATTTCTTAGAATATTTATACTTTCTTATAATGTAAAACTAATTTCTTAGTTAAAATGACTGACAAAACATATTAATATGTAATTACCTTATATGTCAATCAAGGGTTGTTTTAATTAATTAGATTTTTGTGAAGGGGGTGCAAAATGGACTCAAATTTTGTCTGCATCAATCTTTGCTTATGCTAAATTGATTGTTTGTGTGAGTGAGCTTGTGGGGGATGAGGGAGGTTTTAACAAAAATGGTCTATGGGCTAATATGTAAGTACTGAATTTTGTAAGGCAGTATATTTATGATATGTTACAACGATCCAATTGGACTAATTACTATCAAGAAAAATAACATAGTTTCCTTTCTCCTTTCTTTTGTGCACATTTTCACTTACTTTTTGGGCAGAGTCCTTCACATTTGACACACTGATGTTTATCACTGTCATTCACAGAATATCCAGTAGGGCAGTGAGGTAGACACTCTCCTTTAAATGGTTTCCAAAAGATTTGCTGATCAACAGGACTAATGGATAAACGGTTTGATATTTTCTTGCATGTTTCTTCTTCTATGCACCTTCTATTTAGATACTATAATGGGAGATAAAAGTATTCAGAAGCACATTTGGAATTATACTCATATTTTCTGAAATGTGACAATTAAAAAACTGGACTGCATTTGCCCTAGCCCTTTGGTTTGGTGTGGAGTAGTAGAAATGGAATGGTGTGGACATAATGCTTCTCGTGCAGGTGGCATGATATTCTATCCCTCTATCTAGTATAGATGGTTTTTTTGTCCTTGTTTGTTGAGTAGTTGTGTCAAAGTGCCGCGATTCTGATAAGCTTAAAAATCAAGCAGCAATTTGAAACTCCTCATGAAATTTAAATCTCCAACTGAATGTTTTAAATTATTAAAGGAATTGTTTGGAGATAAGTGCATGTCACATAGTCAAATTTTTGAATAACAGAAACAATTTTCAGAAGGTCAGGAGGTACTTGAAGATTATGAACGTTTTAGTTGACCTGAAAAGTGCATTGAAATTACACATTTTAGGTCTCTAGAAGAGGTGAAGGCAAAAATGGCAGACTTAGTGTAGAAGGTGACACATAATGGCTTGCAGCACTGCTTTGAGTAATGGAAAATTCCTATGCAGCAATGTATTGAAAAAGAAGGGGACTAAAAGATATTTGATTAATTTTTTCAATAAAGTTAATTTTTAAGATTAGTCTGGTTATTTAATTTTCGTAGTGGTATATCTCTCAAATGTAAATTTCAAATTTCTAAACCAGTAAATGAGGTTGTATTTAAACCAATGACAAAATATGGAAAATAGCAATAGATTTTGATTTACGGGAACAGGGATGTTTATAAAGAAAAAAATTAAACAAAAATTACAGCAAGACAAAGAATTATTACTTATGCTGATACAGTAAATATTCATTTTTATAATCCTCTCTTTCATGAACACTTGTGATTTTTTGAACTAGTAAGTGGTCCCAAATACACTTTAATATATAATTTCACAACTCGATTTTACAAACTTTTGCTTTTAGGAATGATTAGATACAAGTTCATAAAAACGAGAGTCGACTATATATATCATAATTTAGTTAAATAAGAATAAATAAATGCACACTAAACTTCATAACTAAAATTAATCAGAAACGGGAAATATTATTACCTTATAAGTACCTGGTGGACAATGCAGCTGACATTTACCTTGAAACACAACATGTCGACAAGCAATACATTCAGATGATAAGCTACCACTGCATCCTCCAAGACATTCCTTATGGCAACATTTATTATAGGATGAGCACGTTAAATTAACCAATTCACACTGCTGATGACAAACTAATTAAAAATATACACATTGTAAGTATTTTCCAATATTCTTAAATGTAGAAGAAATTAAAAAAAAAAAACATTATGGTGATTGGTGATACAACACATTAACCCTTTCAGACCCTGCATCAGTTTTAAAAAAGATTAAAAAACTGAGCCCTGTTTGGTGATATATTTCCAGTATAGTATCCACAGTATAAAAGCATACAAATGTTACAAGGACACAGTAACTACCTACCTACACTACCATACGGGATGAGTGATCTAATTTGCACACATAAAGGTAAAATCAATTTTCCTGAAAAATTTAACAATCAGGGTCTTCAGTTTGAATTTTTTAATTACAAATTTAATCTCTATTATCAAAAGAAAAATTATTTAATCAGGTCTCAAAGAATTAATGTAATAAAATGCACAGATTTGAAAAAGCTAATAATAAATTATTTCCATTAGTAAAACAGTCACTAAAATCTGAAAGATTCATTCAAGTAATGTTCCAATGAAAATCTGGTCTTCTCCATCACACAAATTTTTAATGTAGATATAGAGGAAAACAAATAAAATACTAGGTTTTAAAGTATATTTCTTCTATAAATGCCATGCTAAGTACAAATGAATTGCTTCCTTTTTTTTTTTTTTTTTTTTAACTTCCTTGTACAAAGAAAAAAAAAATACTGTAATCATAAAATTTTCAGTTTTCAGGTTTTGACACAAATATCTATTTTGAGCATCCCTGAATCTATTTTGACTATTTCTAACATGACATTTTTACATATGTATCACATACATTAAAAACAATCAGCAATAAAAGGTTGAAACTTTGTATTTAATACTGTCGTAACATCTAGTTGTGCACATTCTTTATGACTGCAATTAACTAAGTAGTTTGTTTACAAGGGAACACACACACACACACACAAAAAAAAAAAAAAAAAAAAATTAAAGTTTACAGACAGCAATTGATTGGGCTGTGTCTGAAATTGTGGTATAACCAAAATTTGTAAAATATTGCCAAGTTTGGTGGGGGAAAAAAAGTGTTTCCAAAACTGAACCCTGCTTGGTGATGTATATATCTAGTCCTAGAGTATCCACAGTATAAAAGTATACAAATGTTACACTTGAGAAACTAGTAGTTCAAGATAAACATTTACAGTGGACTCTCACTTACACACGGCCATTTTTATGTCTTTTTCACTTAAATGGCATTTTCAGTGGTCCTGGCTCATTATATAAGAAAATAATGATATTATCATTCGCTTATGCATCACTCTGAAATAAATATTTTACTTATGCACCTAAATTATTTTTTTAAAAAGCAAAAATTTTAATTCTTTTTCCTTAAGTAGAAATAAAAAAATTTAATTTTTCAAATTATTTGAAATTTAATTGAGCTACTGATTATTATACTGAATACCGTATACTGAAATTTAATAGAGTATGAACTTTTGTTTATGCAAATGAGACTGCACTGTAATTGAAAAAACTGTTTTCAAAGTTCATTGGAAAAAACAAAAGCAAACATCTATCATGTGTTAATTTGGAAGGAAACAAATTAAGGTAGTTACACTTTCTGTTTTCTTATATAGCTACAGTAATTAACAAATCATTATAAATATTAATATATAATCTTCAAAAACTTTCCTATTCATGCTCTCACCGCAATTAATGCTGCGTTTTAGAATTTGAATGGACTTTTTCACTTATGTGCTTTTTCTGTTGGTCCCTTGGGCCGGAGCATAAGAGATAATTCACTGTATGTGCATTATATAAAATTGCTTGGATTTGGGAGACCTCTGATAACTAAGATTTGGCTGATAAATATCCATTTTTATTCTTGGTGTGTGCATTTCCTACATCCCCTTCTGAAATTTTGTAAATTCATGCTCCTAGATACAATCAGAAAGAAATTTAAATGATATATTATGCTTCACAGCAAAATAAAAAAAAAAAACTTTAAAAGTTACCTTTTTGGCATGTATGAGAATTCCAACAAAGCTTCTGATCTTCGGAAAACTTGGCGTTTCGACTGGAAGGGCAGTCTGCTTCAGGACATGTTTTTGGACACTGTGAATTCGGCTTGTTTTCTTTGATGAAGTGGCCATTGCGACCGGCTTTTGCAATGATGTCCCAGTCAATGGTATCTACATAACACAAATGAGGATTTTTTTCGATACGTACAGACCCGCGCAAAATGGTTGTCAGACTGATGAGCCCAACGTCCTGTATGGCACGCATTTCATAGATGACCAGGGCATAATTATGGAACAGCACATCACCGCGTATGACTGCCAGGTTAGGAAACAGCCTGGAAAGGGATTGGAGTCCTTGTACCCGGTATAAAAGAAGATAACCCGTAATTTCGCGCAGTTTCGGAAAAGTCATGTTTTCAAAGTCTTTTTTCTGGGCCTTGTCGATCAGAAGAATCTGAACAGAGCCCTCTACCACAGAACAGTTCTCCAGCTTGCGGAAGGATGCTACCGAATTCCGGATGTCCAAATCTGAACACACTGCAAAAAGAGAGAGAGAAAAAAGTGAATAATATATTAAGCAACAACAATAAACATGTCACGATAAAACTAAGAAAAACACATTAATTTAACAAAGCAGCTCATTATTTATGATTTAGCAACAAATGTAGGACTAAGGAGTGATAGAGTTGTCAGTTGGCCAACATTTTAATTTGAAAATTAGTACAATTCAACTGTAGTAGTAGCATTGTTTATAGGTTTAAATTTTCCTTTGTGGAATTGCATAGCAAAATAAAATCTTGCAAAGCATCATAATTTTTATTCAAATAGCTCAAAACAAGTATGGCTTTATTATATCATAGAATGAAATTTTTTTTTCTCCGCTATTTAAATTGTCAACCACTCCGAACTATTTTAAGTAGCTATATTGAGAAGTACTGAGATCAGTGCCCATAAGTGTATATTACACTTAAATATTCCTTAGTAGAATACATTAACTTTAAATATATTTTTTTAACAAGAAAACTTTTCTTCATAAAGTTAATACTGATTAATTAATAACTTATATTAAAGTTTAATTTAGTAACTTTTATGCAAGAAAACATACATATATATATATATATATATATATATAATATTTAAAGTGAAGAGTAAAGCAATTAAAAAAAAATTAGACATGTCAAGTTTACTTCTTGTTTGTTTTCACAAACATTTTAAACCTAGTCAGAAACTTCTTTGTTTCAAATCTTCTAATAAATTTTTCTGTATTATATTCTATCATTCCAAACCTGCTTTCTTTAATGACATTTTTTACCCCTATTTTCTTGGTGTGAAAATAATAATAATAATAATAATTTATACTTAAAATACGGTCAATTTTTACTCTCATGGCATTGGAGGTTACACTGTTTCTAAGGGAAAAAATACAGAACTTACGCTATAGTAAAAATGCACATATCAGGGGTGTGCGATTTTTGTAGAAATGGTATATTTCAGAAGTATCATTAAAAATTAGAACAATTTCATCACCATTAGTACGTATAACCAATATAAAATTCTTATATTGTCCGAAAAAAATCGTGCAAGTTGGCATCTAGGCCGGAGTAAGCTGGGGGAAATAAAACAATATATGCCACAAAATTAATTTTAAAAAACCAATAAATCTCTACGATTTATGGAACTTATGGGGAAAATTCTTCAACACAACACTTAAATCTGATAGCAATAATTGACTCAATAGTGGAATATTTGACAAATATATACCAGGTTTAAGAATATATTTTGAATGCTTTATAATTCTCAATTTACTGTAACGGCAAATAATACAGCTTTTCAAATAAATAAATGAATAAAATAAATTAACAAAATGAGCCTTTAACATAATTCATTCAAGCTGTTAAAAAATTGTTTTCTCCCCTTTAAAAAACAAAAAGCTATTTATGAAGCTGAGAGAGAGGAGAGAGAGAGAGAGAGAGAAATATGCAAATTAATCCAACAGCATGATTTAATACAAAGTGATGTTGAAGGTAATTGCCTCATTACAAGGACGTAGCGAGATATAAAAATAATAAATAAAATAAATCGGGAAGGGCCTAAAAGGTGGAAAAGAGAAAAAAAGTTGATTATTGACACACATAAACAAAAATCCAAATTTCGGGAGAGGGTAGGGGGATAGGCAGCAGAACCCCGTAGCTTACCTTATTGCTACGTCTCATGATATTATTTCAAAATTAACATTTTATTGACACCCAAGTAAAGCCAATAAATATATATTCAGAGCATTATCGTAAAAAGAGGTCAATTATTCTGATTTCCTTTAGCGCTATCGTAAACAAGTGGAATCCCCTCCAAAGTAAAAACTGGATTGTCAGATTTCGTTTTGAAATCGTTTTAAGTTCTGTAACCTCAGTATGTAATACGGAAGTTTTGTTTGCAAATCAATTTTCAAAAAAAGTGATTTAAAGCAAAATTTCACGCGAACTTAATAAATACAACGCAAGGCCACTGAACTTAAACATGAAAAGGTCTACATCTCATGTAAACAATTCTTTTGTCCGGAATTTCGGAAAACACACTTCACTCACTGTATATATGATCCTGACTCACATTTTCCACAGGAAATTCGAGCTTTTCTGCAAAGCAAAACCGTTGCTGCGTCTGAACACCTGCACAATGAATATAAGTTACGACGGTCAAATGCAAATAAAAACGAAGCCACCATTTTCTTCTATTATTTATTTATATACTTTTTTCTTTATGGGCATATGCACACTCACGCGCAAGCTACGTACAGTCTCATGTAGTGCGTGTAACCATCTGCTTAGTTGTTTACAGCTTAAATGCAAATGCAGTGAAAGAGAACCCTTTACGTAGGCAGACAGCGATAATCCTTCCACAAACGTATTCTAATTATGAGAAATTTCCAGGGATAATATAACCTGAATTCAGTAACCAGACAGTTGTACGGATTATTTCATAGTGTTATATAAAAGGAATATTTTAAACCCTGGTTTATCAAAAATAGCGCATCTTGTCAAAGGGGGAGTTATTTCAACCAGACGGGTTTGAACCTCCAAATTTTTGATAACGTTATCAGCAACTCCAATTACCTTTATATCCAGGGCCTGATTATGGCCTAGGCACAGTAGGCCCATGCCTAGGGTCCCAGATTTTTTATGGGGCCCCAAAAACCAAAAAAGTTATAATTTTTTTTTTTACAAATTTAGAAAAAAACAATTGCTAACAAAATAAGCTGAGGGTCCCAGACCCAAATGCGGGTCTACGATAACTATGGTGTTTTAAGGCGCGATAAAAATGATCTCACAATCCTTACTTTTGATTATGCTTACGTTTGCTATATGCTATATTATTTAACAAAACAAAATGCTGCCAAATCAGGATGTATAACTTGAAATATTCCATCATATTGTTGGAAATATGGCAGTTTATTGCTTACATGTAATTACAAAAAGTATTTTAATAACAGAAAAAAATTTAAATGTATACAGTCCCTTAAGAATTTAGATTTGAATTCATAATAATTCTTCAATTTGCATAAATTTTGTACATACTAAAAATTTCACGGGGGGCGGCAGGGATAGACATTGTTGCAGTTGGGGGGGGGGCGAAATAATGCTGTGCCTAGGGCCCCGAAGTACCTTAATCGGGCCCTGTTTATATCAATATGCAGTTTGAAGCCTAGCCCCCTTACAAAACTACATTGAATTTAGCTTATGCCTCTTCTTAGGAATGTAGCCATAAAACAATTTTCAAGGGTATCCAAAAAGCGGAAAAGCACACACACACACACAAAAAACCCTTGAATTATTTTATTATTATTCCGCTGCCCAAAATCCCAGTTTTGGAGGAGGAGGGCGGTCCAGCAACCAGTCACGGACTGTAATGAGAAGTCATAATAATGTTATTTATAAAAAAAAATTAATTACCCTAAAAACTTTGCGAAAATTGTCAGAAGTGTTCAACAATGCAGGAATGCTTTGAGACATTTGTCGTATTGTTTACCGAGGGAATGGGAATAGCTTCTTCACTTTCACAGAATCTATTGCGTTCCAGGTAATGAAATATATTTTTCAGAAAATATTCTTTAAAATTATCTGAAGTGCATAGAGATCAAGAGATTCTAGGATTTTGAATAGCGTTTATTGTTTAACAAAAACTAAAGCAAAAAGAAGTCAAATTTTAGATGCTGTATTTTTGTAATTATTTTCCTTTTTTTTTATAAGTTAAATGTATGAAAATATAAACAAAAGTAAAATAATACGTCCCTATACAAAGATTCAACTTTTTTTGATTGCTTATTGGTTTGAGGTGGTTTTCTCCAGATGTAACGTGTTACACGTTAGAACACCTTAAAAAGTCTTTCACTCAAGGCATCTCCCCTCCCCTTAGGCAGACAGTCTTTGTAAAAACCTTCCTTAATCACGAAAAAAAAAAAAAAAACTGATAGCTTATTGCTCTGAAATGCGTGTATGAATTCAGAAACTAAGAACTTGAAAAGCTACAATGTTAAATTGATCAAAATTAATTAATTAGGAATATGTAAATATATATAAAACATCAAGCGACATGCCATTAAAATCACACGGGAATGGGCTGCCCCAGGTTACGTTAACTCCTGAATTGCGGTATTGAGCAAGACCGCAATATTTACTATTGCAACAAGTAAATTCGTTAAGAATCTTCCTCTTCAAGCAAGTAGTTTTTCTTAATGTATATTATAAGCTTTCTTCATTTAAATTCTTTACAATCTGGATACAGATTTAGTATAAACACAAACTAATCAAAACTTCACTCGTCCTACTCCGTGGGTATTTATAGAACGCTATTGAAAATTATCCAACACTCAGAACAAAACAAAACAACGGATACACACATCTTTTCTTTTTTTCTTTTCTTTTTAAGCAGAATGTGAAGCAAGTTAAAAATACTTTCTTGAATAATTGTTCATACATACAGTTCAACAAATAAATAAATGAAAGACTTTCGTATTTTAAACATTTTCGTCTTTAAAAAATTCGTAATCTAATTGCAACTCTTCGCATCATTTGACGCATCAAAATTTATACTATTTTCGCAAAATCTATTCAAAATTTTATGAATTTTTAATGTATGTTGTTTGTTACAGGTAATGTCACGAAACCAAATTTTATTTGCTTTCACCAGAATGGGAATTTTCATTTGCAAGCCAGGATTTGAACCAAACTAAAATAATTAAGCTGAATTTATTAATAACCCTTCTGGGCTATTCCCAGCAAATCAGAATTTTTCTGATGCGAAAAATTCCCCAAAACGCACTCCAGAAGAAATTCCGCACATTTTCAAAATACAGTGGAACTTCTATGAGCGACCACTTCTATTAAACGAATCCCTCTTCCAACGACCAGATTTTTAAGGCACCGATTTTTTATCCTATCTACTTAATATTAAAAAGTCTTCTAAAAGAGACCACACAACCCTCTATAAGCGACCGGTCCCGGTTCCCTGCCCGAAAAGTTTCTTGCATTTTTTTGGATATAAAGTAATCGAAAACCACATTTCATATCAGTCACTCACTGCAAATCGACAGCAGGTGCAAGTACACATACACATCGCGTACAAATCTTGCAGGCTAGACAAGAGATATGTATGTGAAACGAGTGATTTTACCGTTAGAACAGCGCATTGATGTGATCCAGTCACACAAAAAAGGAAATGCAGAAAGGAAGTTGGAGATTACTTTTGGTTGTGAGGGGGAAAAAAAAAAAAAAAAAAAAAAAGCAAATAGATTTGCGCGATGATTCCGTATTCTCAACAGAAATGCGGAATTCCTCGGTGAACTCTTATGAATAATAAATTTTAAGCAATTATTTTTCTTTTAAATATGGGCTATGATTTTATTAAAATAAAAAACCTCCAAATTCATTCATATTAAAGGTGTTTATCAGAAAAGCTATCATTATCATTTTAACAGAAATTTAAACTATTTTAGCAAAATAAAAGAGACATAACATTTTTTTTAAAGACGCGTGCCATTTTTTAGTACAGTATAGAATAAATATTGGAAAGACATCAGTGGTGGTGGTAATTTGTTTAGGGGCAAAGGGGTAACTTAAAAATAGGATTGGGGAGGGGGTGGCTGAAACAAAATGTACAATGAAGGAAAATGTTACTCTTAAATCTTTCTTCTTCTTTTTGAGGAAAGGGTAAAACCCCAAGACCCTCCCTTGGATCCCCCGCTGAGAGTCACAAAAAGGAAAAAGCCGCCCAAACTATTCATATCTCATGGCAATTAAAAATGCTAGCAATATTTCAGGTTTATTTTCTGCCATGTTGTTAGAAATTACAACTGACATTCCCATCGTGATAAAGATAACCTATTTTCAATATCAGATTGCAGTGCTAATTTTTTTAAAAATGTAACACATTCATGGAGACTATTCAATTTTCCAGAATAATGCATCATTAGCACTAGATACGGAAGCATAGTTTAATGTGTTATTTAATTAGCGTTTATTATTTCCTGCTGTTACCTGGCAACACGGGTAAATGGCCACTATTAGACAGCCGGCTTCATAATATTTTATCTGTTAAATTCCAGTCTCATCAGGAAGAATTACAGTATATTTTGACAAAAATAATTACTTTCAGTCATTCTATGGACAAAAATAATTAACATTGTTAGACTGAAAGAAATGAGTATGATGAATGAACCATTACTAATAGTAGACTCAACAATATTTCTCAATTTACGGTTGATAAAACAAAATAAAAAATTTCAGCACTTCCCTAACTGTGGGTCCCGCAGTGGCGTATCTTAGATAGGGCACTTGCCTTGGGCAGCACATGAAAGGGGGAGGGAGGCATGTTACCATTGGGGGTTTGACGCAATTAAAGAAGCCTTTTAAACGCTGCCCCGCAATCTTGAGCATTCAAAGACACATCCAGGAAGCAAACGATGGGTATAGAAGGATCGCGATGAGACCGTGAATGTATGTCCACAATTTGCACAAATAAGAGGAAACATTTGTTTAACTGTCCATTTCTTGCAAGTAGAGTATGGTATCTTAGAGATAGGAGTTTATACTGTTTCTCGATCAAGCTCGTTCCTCACAATACTCGTACCTCCAATGAATTTTCCTCACTGAAATCACTGAGGCGTGATTCATCTTCACCAGGTCCAAATAATTCCTTTTCCAATTTTTATATAAAAACTTTAATTTTTATAAACACATATTTAATTGATACAAATTTTAAAATATATTTATACATACTGTGACTACTTTATACTGAATGCGGTAGTCAATTTTCCTTTCCTTTTACGCTTCATTAATAATTTAACGTCACGTGTTCACTTATAGACAGCTAGTACTAACATGTCCAATTCGTATCTCAAGTTAAAATTGCCACCCAATAATGGCTCGTATCTCATACTCGTACGTTTGAGAGTGTGTTTGAAGATGCCAATTTTTCGAGGGAAAATAATAATAATAATAATTGATGCGCTTAAGAGGGTAGTGTAAGATTCGGTTTCTGAAAACTGGGACGTGATATTCAAAAGTTCGGAAAGCATACGCTATTTAAAAAAAATAATAATAAAATAAAATAAAATAACAGCAAATGCTGTTTCTCAAAATTCTGACCTTGATACTTTTAAAGTTAATTATTATTTTCGAGTTGAGATCTGTTGCTAACCACTGAAGGGCAAAATTGAACAATATATGACAGGCGCAAGAACGTAAACATAAATATTGGAACATTACAAAAAAAAAAACAAAATGTGCGACATACGATGTTATGCACATTTTCAATCAAAATTGCGTTCAGCTTGATCTGCATCTGCACTTTTGCGTTTCAAATAAACGAGCTCAAAACAGTTTGTAGCAGAGCAAAACAGGACAGAAAACAAATTTCCGATACTCATCCGGTCACGCATCTGATAACAGGCGCAATAAAGCGCGTCATTCTTTGTGGAAGGCGGCGGCAAGAAACGAATTATTGTGATAATGCGCGGTAACAGCAAAAAAAAAAAAAAAAGAAAGAAAGAAAGAAAAGTGTTACTTATTTTAATTGTAGTATTTACGAGGAAGCAAAAACAAAACTATGTAAAAAATATGCCATTTAAATCTTATTAAACAAAAGGCCTTCAATAAGTGAAGCAATATTTCAAAAATTAAATTATGAAAGATAAATCATATTAAACGCATCTATAGTAACATACTTATTCAACACGATGATGTTTGTGCTTTCACTACTGTTTAACAAATAATTTACCAGCTCACTCGTATCGTTGGTCAGACGAGACGGAAGCCATAACTCTGAATCGTAGCATAATCTCTTGGACAGAGAGGTCTCCAAGCTCAGAAGAAACGATGGGCACAGCAGGGAGTCTTTGCAGCGATGGGAAAGAATATATTAAAAAAAATAAAACAATAAGGCAGGGGTTCCAAAGTCTGTGCCGCACAGAGAGGCAAGGGGTGCCACGAAGCGACAGTGATTTCATTAAAGTACTTGCTTGACTTTTAAATTAGAATTGTAGTATATGTTTATGCTTTCACTATATTACCCATTTAATTTGTCCCAATCGTACAATATAAATTGCATAAAACAACAACATACCACTGGTATAGTACGACGAGGGTGCTGCGAGAAAATTCGTCTCGCTGAATAAACTTCACCTCCAGCCAATAGCGATAACCACGAGTACGGTGAAGATAGCGTGCAATTCAAAACAAACGTAGAGGAATGCTCAGTAAAGGAATTGTGTTACTCCATGACATGCTCGGCCTCATACTGCTGGTGACACTCAAAAAGATGATTCGACAGTTTCGTTTAGGGATGGACGCGAGACGAAAAATAGGCGTATCGCAAAATAGCCTAAAAGCTTTGTCTTGTCTCGCAAAATCCCCATATCGTAATGTTAAAAAAGCGGTAAATTTCTGTCTCGTCTCGCATTCATCCCTAGTTTCGTTCGGAGGGAACAGTTCGATCACCCACCGTACAGCCTAGACTTGGTGCTGTCCGACTATCACTAGCTCCTGGACACGAAGCGCGAGCTAGGCGGCAAGCTCTTTGAATCCGACGATGAAATGAAAAATAATGTGGAGTCATGGTTATCGTCATTGGCGGGAAGTTTCTATGAAGAAGGTATGGAAAAGCTGTTGACCTGCTACGACATGTGTTTGAACATTGGCGGAAAGTAGTTTAAGAATGTAGAAAATAAGTTAAGAATAAAAGTTAAGAATGTAGAAAAATAGTTTAAAGTATGCTCTTTCATGTAAAAATAAAATTGGCTCGAAAAATAATTTTTTTTTTTTACAATTTTTTTTTTTTTTTTTTCAAAACTGAACTTACTTTCCGAACACTCCTCGTATCTCACGGGTGCGGCGAGTTGGGCCAAGTTTGAGAACGCTTGGAAAAAGGAATTTAATTTTAACCACTGTTCATAGACTTAGTTCATAGACTACGAGAGTTCCTCTGTTTGCCCTGTAAATGAGACAGTGTTACGCATCTCTTTTCGACGGCGGACATTCCTTCACAAACTTCACTAATATACATTGATTTTGTTCCGCTTGATACAGAAGAATGCCTCCGAAAAATGGTGGTGGACTTATTAAGTTCTCAATTTGCGCTCAAAGTTTGTTCCTGGGAGGGGGGGGGGCTTGTAGTTAAATAGACAAAATATTCAATACGGCTCGATCCTTCTCTTAAGGAATTAAAAGACTCTGATGCATTAAATACTTTCTTTTTAAATCTTATACTGTTTTGGGTGAATCATCTATAGTAATTGGCTAAGGCTCTTTAGTTAATTATAAAATTAAGCTTAAAATGAACAATTTCTCGGGAAGGGGGAATACGCCCTTGATAAGGCCTAATTAGTAAAGTTAACTCAAATTTTTAAACTTACAAAAGTTTGCATTTAGTTTAGTTAAAATTTCTTCATTATTTTTCTTAATTAACTAGCAAAATTCAAACGCTTATATAGTGGAAAATGGAGCTTAGAATTTTAGACACATAAATTATGAGATTCGCTAATTTTAAGATGGGGCCTAGATGCCAGAGTTTAAGGCGCCGAACCAGTGGCGTAGCGAGAAATGTTTCATGGGGGGGGGGGTTACGACACTACTGAAACTCTCATACAGTCAACTCCGGATGTAGTGAACTTTCGGCTATAGTGAACGCAAACCATTAGTCGCGATTCACATACAGTATATCTGTTCAACATGGGGACACTTCGGTTTTAGTGAACTTCGAATAGTGGATTTAGCGGACGATATTTGACGGTCCCCAGAAGTTCACTTTAACCGGAGTTGACAGTAAATGAAATGTAGACGTGTGTGTGATTAGAGTGAAGAAAATACATTTTGCAAGACAAAAAAAATTCCTCATGTGGGGGTTGTAAGCCCCTCCCCCCTGGGGCTATGCCACTGTGTCGAACCAAAGGTCGGAGCTCGATTGCGGACGAACCATTGAAGATAATTGTATATGCACTGTACGGTACGTGCACATTAAATCCGTCGTTCGGAAAAGTAAAATAAATAAATAAACATGGGAATTCTCGGGAAGGAAGTAACAAGTATTTCTAAGCGGCACACTCAGTAACGTGAGCTGCCCTTTCCTGACATGCACTGCTAAGAATGAATGCGAGATGAGACGTGGCAGAAATCTGCAGTTGCTATGCGAGACAAGGCAGCCCCATTTCCCTACAATAGATGGATTTCGTGAAAAGAGGTAACGCTTTGCAGCTGTATTGCGAGTCCAGTTGGGATGGATGCGAGACGCGACAGAGATTAACAGCTTTCATGCGAGACGAGACAAACGTTTTTATCATTACTACTCAACAAATAATGACAAAAATGTTTTGTTGAATCAGTAAAATTATCCGCTTGAAATAGCGCCAGCGAAATTTCCCTTAACTTAAAGAAACAACCTGGTTAAATTAACAAAATGTTTTAGTTGACTGGTGTGTTTATAGCTGATGAAGCAAAATCATTTTGCTCAAGTAAAAAAATTATTTTCTTTAATTTTACTATGCTATTTTCTTGAACCAACCAAACAGTTGGTTAAAAGCTTAAGAGGTAAATCTAATTATTTATCTATATTCATCCATATTTACATTTTTATTTAGTGTTCTTATATATCTACAAGTTTAATTTTATCAATTTCAAAGCCAGGATATTTTTCCTTCCCCATAAGACAAACTTAGCAAGGCAATCAAATTATTCAAGACTCATGAGTATGTTTTTCTATCATGTTTTCACATTCAAAATAATTCAATGCCAAAACTTGGGTCAATATTTATCAAATTTTCGCTTTTCTACTAAGAGAATTTTTCCTCTAGCTTATATCCCGATACGGGCGAATAATCACACAATATCTATAACCATATGTTTTGTTCAACTAAGAATACAGAATAAACGACTAGCACTGTTAGTTTTCTCTTGCCGAAAAAAGCAGATCTATTCATCAAACATAATCAATCCCCGTGGACATCGCACGTTCTTCAGTCGCAGAGATTTTGTTTTTGTTGCGTGTGTGTTTCGCTAGCAAAACTAGATGAAACCAGTTCCGAGTGATTTCGACCGAACGATACAGCATTTTTTTGGCAGTAACTATAGAACTAACATCACTCAATATTTCATACGCCAAATCTATTGTCCTCAGCTCCAAAGAACAAAAGCTAGCTGGCCTTAACGCTGTCTCTACATCCCACTCTACATATTTCATAAATGCATTCAACAAGAAAATAGTTTAAACGCTAATTTAGAGATTCTGTTTACGGTACTGAAGTTACAACACTATAAAAGCTTGGCAGACGGTAGATAATATTATTTTTAAGTACAGATAAAAATTTCAGGAAAATACCAAGAAGGCAGTGGCGTAGCCAGACATTTTTCATGGGGGGGGGGTTCCCTACTTCTGCAACTCACATATATGTATACGGGTGTGTGATAAGGAAGTGAAGAATATACATTTTGCACGCCAAAAAATTCTCCATGGGAAAAATTCTCCTCAGAAATTTATAAGAGTTTAATAAACGGGAGGAGAGATCAGCCTGCGCCACTGAATTCGTTTAATCTACTTTCTCCAATTCTTAAGAGTATAAAAAATCTTATAAATTTAAATAAACAGTTTCTTAACATACTAACAATTAACAATTTTAAAAGCTATTTAATTTAAAAAAAAATATGCATAAAATTAAAAGAGATGTTAAATAAAAAAGCACCTCTCAAAAAGCAAGGGAAAAAAACGCTTTTTGATCTACACATAATGTTACCCTAAAGCTGGGCTCGAAATTAAAGGTGGTCCTCTCTCCGAGACCACAAAAATAAATAACGGCCCAGTAGAATGCAAATTTTGATGTTCCTTCAGACTAGCTATATATATATATACATAATTTGATCGATTTAATATATTAATAATAGGTATTTGCACTTTTTAATCCAGATCTTAACGGAAATCAAAATATATAGCTATGTTATTTCTTATCATGTATACGGACCAGCGTAGAGAGAAATTTTTCATGGGGTGGGGTGGGGGCTGTAACCCCCTATCCCCCTCCTCCGTGATTACGACACTGCGGACCAGTGATAATAGTTACGGAAGTCGGAATTTATAAAGTCACTGGTCCTTTGCACCACAAACTAAATATTCTCATTCCTACCCCTGTCCTGAAGCATTTTCTTTAGAGAACTGAAGCTCTCTAGATCCGGCATCGATATCAAATGTGTGGCGTTTCCAGATACAAACTCATGAAGCCTGAAAATATAAGCCATACATTAAAAATAAGGACACACCCTACTACAGGCTCAGCATAGTTAATTTTAGCAGAAGTAATAATAATAATAATAAAGACATATTGGGGCAGTAGCTGTTGATCCAAGGGGATGGATATCGGTAATGGAGATATATCGCCTCCCCCGAATTTTCGGATTTGTTAGCAGAAGCTTTTATCCCGTGCAGAAATGCCGTTTATTTATTCACAATTTATTCTATATTCCCTCCGCCGCCGCCGAAAAATTTTCATGGATACGCTTCCAGCCAGCGAATACAGATTTTTTTTTTTTTTTTTTTTTTTTTTGAGAGGGACTATTATCAAGAAAAGATTGTTTTACATACATAATACGTACAAAAAGAGAAAGGGTTACGATATATATATATATATATAGATAGATAGATAGATAGATAGATTTTTTTCCCTTCTTCTTTTAAAGAAAAGAGGGGTGGGGGGGGTGTTCTGTTTTTCTTTAAAAAAAAATAAAATAAAGTTAAATATACAGAGGTTCCAAAACTTGTATAGCAAAAGTTTAGAATGTTTCTTCAGAAATAAATTCAAATATGTATACATTTAAATCAATTACTTTTGATATCTACGATAAATCTAAGGTAATGTTATTCCGACACGAATATCCACGCCCACTGCTTCAATCAATGACCTGTTTGTTTTTCTCCGGACTTCCACAAGGACGAGGGACAAAGCATTCGGCGATCTTGGCAGGATGCCAGGAACTGAGACCTCTCTCTTCACAGATGCCAGCAGTGAAATAATATTGATACACACCGCAGCTTCACCTATGCTGTTGTAGTTCTCGTTCTCTTTCCTCCTTTTTTGAATTGTTTCCACAGTAGAAAACAATTTCAGAACTGGAGTGAGTGACTAGGTGTAATTATTTGCTGCGTAATCGCCATATACCGTAAAATAAAGTTGATAAAATCACCTTGAGAGAGAGGAGTGGGAAATAATGGGATGCTTTCTAAGTTTTATCTTTTCAAGCAGTTTTTTTTTTTTTTTTTTTTTTTTTTTTGCGAGACATTTAGAGTATTGACCATACTGAAAGAGAAGAGAGCGGGAAAGAAAGGGCGCCAAATCATTTTATGAATGAAAGGCAGTGAAGTAGAAAATGAAAGACGCATACACTGAAAAAATACTGTGAGACAACCAAGCAGGATTTGTACACTATCTCTTTCGTCAATGAATAATATTTTTTTTTTCTAATATGGAAAATAATTATAGTAAACTCTGACTGAAAGGGATCCTTTATTAAATAGACTTTTTTAAACGGAAATATTTTCTGGTCCCCGATTCCCCCAAGCAGGGGCGTAGCCAAGGGAGGGGGTATAGGCGGAGTCACAAAACCGACACACCAGTGAGGAATTTTTCGGCATACAAAATGTATATTCTTCACTCCCTTATCACATACACGTATACATATATGTGAGCTGCAGTAGTTGTAACCCCCCCCCCCCATAAAAAATTTCTGGCTACGCCACTGCCCCCAAGATTCCGGTTCAGTAAGGTTTTTACTGTACTTAAAATTTCTTTGAAATCATGTTCAGTTAATAATACTAATCTCACTAGACAAAATCGACTCTTGGCTTCCTGCCAGAAAACAGCCACTAGAGAGAGGAGTTGCAGAGAGAAATATTAGTTCACATATTTCTACTTTCATAGTACTGAATTGATACAAATCACCGGGGAGACCGCATCCATTCGCATCATCAAAAATAGTTTGTATTATTGATTTTTGTCCGGTCAGGGACACGCGATTTTCTTGGGTAAAGGGACGAGTAGTCCAAATCGCGCAAAATAGAATTAAGTTAACTTACTTCAAATTATCGTTAAACCAGTAAGAATTAAAATGTAAATCATTACTTAATCAAATTTATTTTTTACTCAAACTAGGAATGTAACGAATAGTCAGCTTTTGGCCGAATAGCTGAATATCAAATATTTTAAAATTTCATTTTAATTGCAAATAAAAAGTTTAAAACTAATTAAAATAATTTCTTTATTTGTATGCTTAAAAACAGCAGTTAAGTGTATTTCCAGTAACATTTTTTACTTCCTGAGAGCAAGCATAGTTTCCGAAAACATCAATACTTAAAATAATTAATACTAATAACTAAACTAATATATTATAATTTAAACAAATTTTCTTTAAGAATGTTATCTGGAATACCCATTATAATGATTCGTATATTATAAAAATGTGTATGTGTGATATATATCAGAATTTCTAAATACTAATTTTGTTAACAATATGCTTAACTAAATGGAATAAATAAAATTAATAAAACCATACATACATCAGCAATTAAAAAAAATTATTCTTAATACAGGTGGCGCGCTTAAAAATTAAATAATAATTTTAAAAAGTTATTAAAAGTCCTCCTAAAAAAATTACAAACCTTGTCAATAATAAAATATAAATTCATTTCATTAAAAAGAAAAAAAAACAGTAGAACAATTTTTGGTTTTAAATTCGCAATTAACCACTGACCAAAAATTAAACGATAACAACTAATAACGATACATTGAAAAAAAAATATTATGCCGTATTGTAAGCTACATAAACGTAAATATTATTGAAAGGAATAATAAAAATTTTTAAGTCGTTTTAATATATTTGAATATATGATGCAAGCACTATCTACTTAAAAATGCTATTGGATTGGTCAATACTTTTTTTTTCTTTTTGTGTGCATGCGTGTTTGTATGTGTCGTGAGACAGAAATTAAAACAAGTAGACAATTGTAAGATTTGGGGATTTTTTTATTTTTTTCCTGTTAGTAGCAGGTTAATGAGTAGTTCTAAGTAAATTTTAAGAAAATCCATTGCTGCCACTTCAGTTGTTAAATTCAACACTTCAACGAAAACTGAAATCATTTCTAGCGTTCTTAAAGCCGCAAAATAAAAATACAACTGCGAAATACACAGAACATTAAATTAATGACGCTTTAAAATGACTAATTTCAAATGAAATTCTATTTTGTATTTTATTTCCTTCGCACGAGCGACGCCATTTCCACACCCCTAGCAGAAGCAGCGACCTGTTTTCGAAAAAATAGGAACCATTCGAAATATGATGTGTGATTTAAAGAGTACTTTCGACACTTTTAAAAAATAGGCGAGACGGAATCAAAATACACGTCCAAAAGAAAAATGATAAAAACAGCAAGAAAACAAAGAACTTCGTGAATAATGGTCACCCCTTCACATTAGTGAAATTAATATCGGTAATGGCTTTATTTTCGACACCCTGAGGGAGAGGGGGAGGCATGCGTTACTTTCCTTTCTCCACACTAACGTCGCGTGTCAAGAAACAATCGGTTGGATTTCCTTTACAAACAAGTGTCCACTGTCACGAAGAATCAATCATCAAGATGCAAATCAAATGATGCCACGGTTCATACTCATTTTTCAAAATGAAATTTACGGAGAATTTAAGGACCAACATTTTTTTTAACCCTTTGAGGCGCAACCCTTTCCCAATGCTGAAAAAAGGGCAGCCGTTGCCATCGCTCGACTTAACTACCAGCAAGATGGCGGACGATCGAAACGTTCATCGCGTGCCACACAGATCTAGAGACCCTTTTTATGACGACATCTGGCTGTGCGCGCACAGCCAGCTGATATAATAATAAAAATGAGCTACATACTTTACTTTTCCACATAAAAATTTTACTAGATCACTGCAGAACAAAACATGGTATTAGCAATCTTCCAAACAAAACAAAAAACACATGTAGCTACAATTGAAAAATTACATGTATCTTATCCATAAACAGCACTAGTGCTGCAATCTATGTGTTGAAAATTGATTTAATGACATTTTCAGTGTGCATTTTATTGACAAGATTAGGCATTAGAGCTTCAATATTATTCTACTAGTATTGTAAAAGGCCAAATTGGGTATGTTGCCAAAAGGCAAAACACGGCTTTTAAGGGTTAAAATTTAATTACCTTAACGCAAAGATTTTTTTTTTTCTTTCTATTACCAATAAACCCTGGTATTATAATTTACAAATGCATTAACATATACTATTCATAGTGCATTGAAATACATTTTTTGTCATAATTGAAACAGTAATTAAAATGTCTCCAGTTTTTGTTAAGCTGTAGGTAATTATTGCTTTAAAATTTGGCGACTTTAATGAATAGTTTTTGTAATTGTTGTTGTTGTGTGTGTGTTTGAAAGACGAATAATAAAAACTACGCTACAAGTAGCCCTGGGCCGGCATATGGCGTGTATGACGCCAAAATTAGAAAAAAAAATGCTATAAAAGTAAAAATCTAATATAATTTTGATAGAAAATTTGCTATCTGATAAGGTTAATAACTTTCCAGTCAGTTGAAAAAATAAGAACTAGAAGTTATTTTAAGTTATTAAAGGGGACTAAGTGCTTTATTTTAATATATACAATTTTTTACTACCTTTTAGTGTACTTTGTTTTTTGATCCGTTTAAAAGGTCATCTTCAGATTAAAGTCCTCCAAAATTTTCACATTTAAAGCCCCCCCCCCCCCCAAACATAATTTTTTTTTTTGAGGGGGGGGTGTCACCTTTTTTACTTTAAAATTTGATTTGTAAATTTTACTATAAATATTTTGTAAAAAACAATTCAGTTACATTACAAATTTTGATTCTTTATAGTAATTTCTTAATTACCCATTAAAATATAGAGTTTAAAGGTGGATATTTGGCCAAAATTAACATTTTTCGTAGACTAAAGACCCTTCTCCATTTAAATTAAACTAGTAAAGTCTAAATGTCGAAATATTTCTAGCGATTGAGTAACGGTTAACATGGGATGGGAAGCATCAGTGGTCGCACATAGTAAATTTCCGAATGCATGAACAACGCCGGGACGGGGGCTATCGTTTTCATTTATGGCGAGTATCAAATAGAACTTCCTTTAGTAAACGATAAAATCATTCGGAAACGAGGGGCCCTAACATAGGGAGTAACCCAATTTTGAACCCGGATGCTGAAGATTCCCACAAGACCCTATCACTGAAGTGACTCAATGTAACTGAAGAGCTGCTACTTCCGTAAAGAAAAAAGTTTAAAGGATTTTTTTAATTTGTCTGGATAAAGAATTAACCCTTCCGTACACAATGGCTAAATCAGTGTTCCCAAACCACTAGTTAGCGAGGCTTTACTGCAGGGGTGCAGAAAATGTTTTTACTCCCATTTCCTCTCAATCCAAATGAAAAACTCCCCAAATTTTTAGGATATGTTATAGACTTGCGTAACTTCTGTATTACAGAGATTTGAAATGTACAAGTTGCATCTTAAAAACCTATAACTGAACTTGTATCATGCCCAGGTATTTAAAAAGTAAACTAAGTTAATGAGCTAAGTTTTTATCTAATTCCTATGCGTAATATTTGTTAACAGGTGCACAGTTTTAACTAACAAATAAAGATTTTGATTATCTTTTCTGATAAATAGTCAATTGTTGAGAAAATGCAATTGTCCACTGTCTACGGATGTTGTCAATAACTTTTGATGTTTTGTAGATCCTTTGGTCTGGTTTTTTAAGAAACTCTAGTAAAATGGTTATTTCCTCATGGAAATGTCTGTTTACGGATGCTTTTAATAATTCTGTATCTTTATGCACTGTGTTCCATTCCAAGAAATAAATACTTCATGAAATTAGATTTTATGGATCTGTTATAAATGTGACTTCTACTAAACGAACCAACAGATTCCCAAACACACTCACTGCAAATTTTCAAGCAGTTTTCAAGGAGATAAACTATTTCTGGTACATCAGAATATGCACCAGGGAAAAAAAAAAGAAAAGCGAGAAAGGGAAAGAAAAATTCGTAGAATTTTGTAAGTCATTGTTAATATCGAAATCAGCTGTATATTTTTCTGCAAAATTTCCCCCAGATGTCTAAAATTTCTACTATTTTTATGGTAAATTATCCACAAAATCGGTCGGTAATAATTGTTTTATGGTTAGAGTGTCCGTTTAGCGCGAAAAGCTGAAACGTGAGCTAATTAGGATTTTTAGCTTTGCGAGAGAATATTCCGAAGGAATTTCTCTTTCATATGGTTTTTCCGTTTTTTTTTTTCTTTTATCCCCCCCTATAAAAAAAA
Organism: Cheiracanthium punctorium; assembly: GCA_038373885.1. NCBI lineage: Eukaryota > Metazoa > Arthropoda > Arachnida > Araneae > Cheiracanthiidae > Cheiracanthium > Cheiracanthium punctorium. The sequence continues at coordinate 390,447 of JAWZYV010019925.1, read as the reverse complement.
TACAAAAGTTAATTTAAACATGAGTTAATTTAAAGATGAGTTGTCATTTTGACATGAAAATCAGTCAAAATTCCAATTTTTGGCGGGATTTGAGAACTTACATATGCGTACAAATCAAGCTTTACCTTCCTTTGGTCTGGCACATTTTATTTCCCCTCTACGTTCTGACCCTAATAAAGGAGCTATGAAGGTTTCAGACCCCTTCCCATCCCTATTCAGCCACAGTAAATTTTTGAATCTACTAATAGGCTGCCGCCCGAGACTCATTCTCTCTGTCAGGAACACGGCCGGTTTGGCACTCGCGTTTTGGGCAAAAGGGGCAGGTCATTCATTCAACATTGTTCTATTTGAACTGAGTAAGCGCAGGGGTGTAGCCAGGGGGGTGGGGTGTTAGGGGGGTCATAACCCTCCATGAGAAATTTTTGCCATACAAAATGTATATTCTTCACCAAATTATCACACACGTATACATATATGAGTTGTAGTAGTCGTAACCCCCCCCCCCCCCACACACACACACACACGAAAAATTTCTGGCTACGCCTCTGAGTAAGTGTATAATGTCATTCGGATTGACCGTAATAAAAATGCCAGGAGAGAAAATCGAAAAACAATTTTTTAAGAATTTCGCTTTCTTTTTTAAACTGCTAGTCTATTCAAAAAAATATTTGATATTTATTTGAACTGCTTATTTATTCCGAGTTTTTTGAACTGCTGGTCGATTCTGAAATTTTTTAGATGTTATGATTATTCTGAGATTTATTCCTAAAATTTTCAATCATTTATCCGAAATTTTCTTTTCTGTTTATTTATTTTGAGACGAGAGGAGGCAGGCCTTCCTCACCCTGAAAATTTATTTTTCCAATCAGGTTTTACCAATATCTGTGTTCCTTTTAAAATGATATGTGCCAGATAAATCTTTTTTTTTTTTTTTAAATAGTTTCCGGTATACCAACAATTATTTTAATAAAATTATCGAGTGTTGCTTAGTAGGATGCAGTTACTATTTCATAAAAAAACGGTGCTGCTTAAGGTAAGAGTCGTATTTTTTGGAAAAACCTCTTGTTTTGGCAGGTCTGTAGCTGTAGGTATCTCTGGAACTGCTACGGTTTTCTCTAACACCACTCAGCCTGAAGCAAATTCTGTCGCCTTTTAAAAAGGTACTAGTTTCTTTTTTAGGCCAAGAACTCTAAAAGTCATTTTTAGCTAAAAAAGGAGAAAAATGAAAAAGTTCAACAATTCACAGGGTTTTTTGATGTTCTTCGCTCGTAAGACTCTTTCAGGGCTGAGAAGATAGGTTTCTACAGTGAAACTCTGCGAAAAATGTTATAACTTAGACGATTAGGTTTTTTCCCCCCCGAAATCGGGGATTTCACCCCCACTGTGTGCCTGTCCACGTTAGTATTATGTTTAAAAAAATATAAAGCAACAACTGCCGTCCTAATCAAAAATTATGTTTGTGTAACACTTGGTTTAGTTATAACTAAAATATAGGTTTATATATTATGTATTGTTTTTGGCTGACTCTGATCATAGAAGTATTTTTTTCCGGTCAGCAAATGTAAAAAGATTGTTAAACACCAGACTATTCCTGCGAATTTCCACCCACACGTAACAGATATTTTACAGAAAAGTTAGCCATGTTTCATGAAACTGATATCAGAAATTTAACTGTTACTATCCAGGCATCTGCAAAAAGTGACAAATATGATTAAAATGCTTGAGCCCGAAAGTATTAATCCACAAAAAGAGATTAACAATAAACAAATATCACTTCTTTTTTTTTTTAAACTGAATTGGAAGATGATGATTTTGTGTTTTTTACAGTACATCTGGCTTGCCGCGCTAATAAATCTGGTGTCTTGGGCCATAGGTTGCGTATCACTAATATATATATTAATTTTGATTTCTTTGAAATAGATGGCTGTCACTTTAAAGTGAGCACATTGACTTAATATGTATTGGAAACAAAACATCTTACAGTAATGGAAATTCATTTGTGCACTCTCGTAAAAGCATATAATATGCATTATTAGAAGCAGAAGGTACATGCCTTAGCAAGTATTAAGAATATAAACGGTATCCCGTAACTATTGGTACAAAATTTAAGGGGAGGTAGGGCACACATATAAAGAATAAGAATCGCATAGCAATGTGTGGTCGAAAACGTCGTCTTCATGTAGCTGTTAATAATCACTTCGAAACAAGTGCAGAAATATTGGTAAGCTTTCCGACAATTGTTCGTCATAAACTAACGCTTCTTTAACAGGAAACATATGACCAAAATTGATAGCTTAAAAACGCTATTTAATTTCATGGATGGAATTTATGGACACAATTCTATTGTTTATGAAACTTTGTTCAGAAATTAGACGAACACTCTTCACAAAGTGATTACTAACAGGGAAGTGAAATGGCATTTTTGACCCCATATTGCTATATGATTCCGATTCCTTATTGTGTGCCTACTTCCTCTTTAATTTTGTACCAATAGTTATAAGACACCCTGTATACAAATCTTGTGGCTATCAAATATATTTATGGCAGTTTGAGTACTAACGTACAGAGAGACAGGAAAGACTGAAATAACAAAATGTTGTCAAAATACTTTTGGCGATGTTCTACAAGAAAATGGCCCCGAGTTAATCCACCCAGTTCTTTCACGCTTGTAGATGGAATTTGTAAGTTTTAAGCAAGCAAACGCATTTTACTACCGTGGAAACGATTAAAAGTGGATCAAAATTTGATTGAAGCACTGCTAAAAATTTTGAGATCGCCATAAAGAACAACAGGAAGCTCGCGACAGTGTCGGCAGCACACAATATTGAGGCCAAGGTTATATTATTTCTATTCCCAATCCTACGCACACAGGCTAATACAAATGCGCAGATTTCAGGTGATAAGAAGTTAGTTATGCTAGAACTGAAAGAAAAAAAAAACAAACCACATACGGACATAGTTCATTTGCATATGCAAAAGCAGAATCAAAAATTTTAAAGGGGAGTCAATGCAGCACAATGCTCTCTATTAATTGATATATTTCAGCATCGTTGAAAAATGTTTATGCTATTAGCATTTTCAGTATATCTGACAGTGCGATAACACTTGTTGAATTCCGCAAATCATTTGCGAGTGTACTTCTATGTGAGCGTAATTCATTTTTAACGTCAATCCTTTCGTACGAGAAAGGCTTTTTAAAGAATTCAAAAAGCAGAGATCTTGTTTGGGTGCTTTTACGAGATGCACTGCATTAATCTATGGCATCACATACACAGTTCCAATGAATATTGAAATGTGTCTCAAATCCTTCTCATGTCGACAGATTGAGGAAGGTGCAATCTTACAAAACCGTTCTTTAAAGAATAAATCGCTCTCGTCATTCATCAAGCTTGATGGCTAGCACTCGAATGGTGAATTTTAAATTTATATTTTCTGTATATCCTCCAAAAAAAAATTACGTATATAGTAGTTTGGTGAGTTCTTTTAAGTCGTCTCTATACTTGTGTATTTAATTCTTTTTCCAAAATACTAGTATTTCATTAATTTTTGACTTGTGATATTGTTCCACATGGTTCTTTTCCACTTTTGATATTATTATCGAAGTTCCTTCAATCTTTTTCTCAAGTCTTTGAAAAGTGGTACATCAGGATTTATTTCTACCTCGCACATTTTGCTTTCAAATAACACTTTGCAAAACTAGCTCATATATGAATGACGGCATAGAAAATAAAACATTTTTCTTCGCCTTTTTTTTTTAAAAAGATCGGTGCACCATTTAAGCAGACGGTGTTTGAAACTGATGTGTCTCAGTTTAAAATCTGAACATTAGTTTCCAGACACCAATGTGTTAAAACAGTCCAAAAACTATGTGCTCGCTGTTTCCCAGTAGAATTTTTAAATATGGAAAACCAATTAGCTATCCCGTCACTGAATGAAACATCAATTGGTAGTCTTTCACCTTTTTTATCGGGCATTTAATGCTGATAATAGCTTGCCATCCCATTGAACAGTAAGGATTTGAAAAATGGGCATTTTGAAATACTCTTTTTACGGAGTGAGTAGATTTTTCTTTTAATTTGTAGGATTGTATGAATTGATCACTTATTAATCATTAACTCTAAACTGGTACAGTACTCCGAATACATGAAGACAAACAGGCGAGCAACAAACAGAAACGTATCACAATCAAAACGTTTGATAATGACTTTCATCTTTCACATACTCTCTCAAAGTCGGCACATGTCTAAAGAGGTTTATGGACACAAAAATTTGTATGGGTTATTCTTGAAGCAAATGGAACCAAACAAACAGGCGGACATTTGAAAATTTAAAAGTTGGAAAAGAAGGACCATAAAGACATCCATAAGATACCTATTTAAGGACATAAGCCGGAAAGTCCCAAAAATATCCATAAATGGTCCATAACTTGATATAAAATATCCAGAGCGAGTCTTTTCATAGACTCATTCCAGACGATTTATGTTATGGATAAATTCTGATCTTTTTATTGATATCTATATAGACATTGGTGTCCACAAAAGATCCATTATACAGATGTAGACTTACAAAACTGGGTCATAAATTTATCTAGGTTCGCGTAGATCGAAATATTACTGTACAGCTAAATATGGTAAACGACGGATGTTTTCAAACGCTAATTTCGACGGACCACCGTACGTCGAGGCTCACCAGTGCTGGAGCTTTTGGCAATAACGTATTAAAACTTTTAAACCATGGACTCGTTGAGGCACAGGACAGTGGACTGGAAGGCTATATCGCATGTACATTAGTGGGAGATCCAAAGGGAAAGGGGGAGCGATAGCCTCTTCCTTGAGCACACTTGAACCTAAAGCCGGGAGGCGCATAGTGGTTATCGCTTCGACCTCTAAAACCAAGAATTCAGGGTTCGAGTCCCATGGCAGGCAAGTCAGAAAAAATAATTTTTTCCGGAGAGACCTCAAACTTACAACACTACGGAAAAACATACTCAAGCAGTCCAGACGTTTTTACGCCACAAACCACCACATTTCTAACGAATCCGTGGCTGGCCTGCCAGACTATGACCCAACCCTACCTGCAAACAGAAAACGGCCCATGGCCGTCCTCGCCGTCCTCTAATACGACCAACTCAAAAAATCTAATTTTCTGACTCGACTTGACTCAACGCCCGACATGCTAGGGCTCTTTACCTAATACAAGTGAACACAAGATCATAGATTACACTACATCATACTGGAGATAAGCTCCTAGAGAGCAGGTGCTCCAATAAATTTCCCTCAGTCAGTCAGTCAGCACACTTGAACCTAAAAACTTATCGTTTCAGGGAGTTCAGCCCACATCTGAACTATGGTCTAACCTGTTCGTTCTCAACACTGAAAAGGCGCAGCTGCGAAATGACTCACTTTATGGTCACTGCTGCGTCCTAGACTATGTATTGGAATTTGTCATTAAATGGAGTAAAAATATTGTAAGGGCATATAATAATGATTCTGAAGCACTCACCTTCGCCCTCTGACGCGCTGGCAAATATTGGGCCATCCGCCATCTGCAGGTCCCGTATGTCATTGAGCGAAGACCAGCTATTGGTGTCCGGGTGGCACTGTATGACACAGCACCACAGCCAGATGCAAGCGAACGTCAGCCAAGGGACTCTGGCCATGGCCGTTGTCCTCACGTCGCTAGACTAGATAATACCGAGAATATGCGACCTGTGTGTTGAGGATGACACCGCAGTGGATGCTTCCATAACTGCCGGCAGGGCGACCCTGGAAGAATGAAGAATAATTAAAACTCAGTAAATAAACAATTGTTGCTAGTTATGTGGAGATTGAAATCATTAAATTTTAACATTTTATTTAGAGATATTATTTTAAAAATTTAGTATATAACATAATACAATAGTAGTTTACTACATAATACACGGAATATTGCTCTTAGATATATCAGCAGGGTCGTGCTTAGGGTTTTAGCGACGCTGGGCGGAACATATTTAGCGACCCTGCACAAAAAAAAAAAAAAAAATAACTACAGATCTTGATCTACACCCCCCCCCCAAAAAAAAACCCAGTAAAAACTCGCTGCTGTTACTGACTCTACATACGTAAATTCGATTAATTAATTAAGATTTCAATGCAATACGTTTCCATAATGTAAAAGCTACATTCTTGCTACTTACGATGCTGTAAATTTGAAAAAGAAAGCTACACACGAAATTACAAATTCTGTATTTTTTCTAGGCTATGCTTACTGATGTGCAGTTTTAAATTCTAGGTCAGGCAGTTTATTTGACTCCATGATTTCCATGAATTCAAAAGTTTTTTAGGGGCCCTGGGCGGTTGCGCAGTCTGCCACCCCCTAAGCACGGCTCTGTTCATGGATGGTGATTAGTTGTCCAAAATGATATTTTTAAGGTTTAGAAATAAATTGTTACAACACAAAATCTCTATATATTAATTGTTACAAGACAAAGCCTATTACAGCTGGCCGTGCAGCGCCTAGGGTTGCCAGGTCGCCAAACCAAATAGCCCTACAGACCAGCCAGTTTGGCCGGACATTTGGGTAAAAAGGCCGGACAGTATTGACAATATTGAGGATTTTGTCTCAGTATTAATAGGTACAACAAAAAAATTGTATGTAAAATCAAGCTTTTTTGATTATTACCATGAATCTTGTTAAATTCTAATGAAATATAAATAACATCGAATGCCAAATCAGTTCAGTACTTTATGACTAATCAGCCAAAGTCACCAGTAAAAACCCTAACAAAAGCCGGACACCGTTAAGTTTGGCCGGACACGCAATCAAAAAGCCTAACTATGTCCGGCTTTATCCGGACGCCTGGCAACGCTGCCAGCGCCGCACAGCCAGCTGTGAGAAAAATGTTCTTATTTACTCTGTGGCACGCGATGGCAGATTCGATTGGCAGCCATGTTGCTGGTGGTTAAATCGAGCGATGGCAACGGCTGCACTTTTACGGCATTGGGAAATGGTTGCGTTTCACACGGTTAACAGAGAATATGCTACAGTAAGCATTAGACAAATAACATATAAATATTCTTCAACTACATTGCAGTAGGCTTAAGAAAGATTGTTGTATTACAATAACAGAAATGACTGAAAACGGTTTCATTACGATAGTTGTTCGCTTTCCGATTTTAAACGAAGTGGATTATTAGATAGAGTAGATTTTGTTATTACTTGTGTTTTCAAAATCATGTATGCTGTAGGTATGTAAATAGCTATATTAACTATTCTAGCTACAATGACGTTGGAATTAAAATTTTACACTAGAACATTAAATTTTAAATGTTTAGTTATTATAAAATATTTTTTAAAGTATTCAAATGACTCTTAATTACAGCTTTCAAAATTCATAACGAATAATTAAAAAGTGAAAACAATGTTTACTCGATTCAATAAAAGATAATTTCATGGAGTACAGAAACGGAGAAAAAAACGTACGACTCCGAAACGTAAATACATATATTATTTCATAGACTTAATTAGTTTTCTATAATTAAAAACAAGGAAATGTAAAATGGATATTTTCATCGTAAACAAAGCAAGCGCAGTTTGAAACACAAAACCATCCGCACAGATCAAAGAAAAATCAGATTCATTTTAATTAAAACATGCATTCAGCGCAAATACCGCGCGGATAAAGAATAATGAATAATGAATTCACTGTGCGTTAAGAAGGTTCAAGTAAAGGAAGTAAACAACAAACAAAACTATCCAATAACGAAAGGCTTTCATATTATTGTGTATTTTTCTTACTGGAGATCAAACGATGCATCTTCAAGCATTAAGACCAATTACTGCTTTAGAAATTTCAGGAAAAATCGAATGTTGTTGTTTTGAGCTTGCTGATATTATAACAAAATCGTTTGCACTTTGGAGCTGATCAATGAAGTTAAATTATATTCCATCAAAATAAGCTCAAAATAGTAATATTAGACAGAAAGGGATCTAAAGATTGCGTCACGTTAAGGAACAAAATCAAGAAAATTATTCATTGAAAACTTTCAGCCGAAAACTGTTCGGCAATGAAGAACAACAGCTCATGTCACTTAACCCTTTAACGCGCAGAGTTCCCGTTCTGGGAGCACCGAACTCTGACGTTTTGACTGTTGCCAGTCACGAAGAATAGATTTGATTTCTATAAAAATTGTAGCGGGTGACATAGCTCCACGAGAATTCTTTACTTTTTAGCACGTCTTTTCTCGTAAAAAAATTGCCACGATTATTTTTAACAGCACTGACATCTGCTGAAAAATGGAAGAACGCGAGAACAGCTGGATAGATTGTCCGATGCTGAAAAAGGGGCAGCCGTTGCCATAGCTCGACTTAACTATCAGCAAGATGGCGGACGATCGAAACGTTCATCGCGGGCCACAGATCTAGAGACCCTTTATTGACGCAGCTGGCTGTGCCACAGCCAGCGGACCAATTCGGAACTTCATCAGTTGGGTTTGGCGGATTTCTGATAATAGGCACTTTTCGCGAAAGGGTAGCGACCGCCGAGGGTACTTTCGGAGATAGGCGTCACTTAGTAAGGGCAAATAAAATAAAATTCAGGTATAACCTATTTGGAAATAGTATTTTCTACAACAGGTAATATTTTGCCACTCCTGTGTTACATCCTACTTTACGCCAATGCTTTAACGTGCACGTACACAGTATGCGGAAGGTGGCTTCCAGTGGAACCTGCAATCTTCCGGTAACAAGTCCATTGCTTAAACCACTGGGCTACCACGGCCCTAACCAATAGTAAATTATCAGATGCTTTTAAATAATTTACTATGATAAAAAAAAAAAATAGTACATTAGCAAAAATGAGTAAACAAATTAAATTGCTGCTTGTTCTTCGTTGATAAACCAGTGTAGCTTTAAAATGTCTGTGACAGGATTTTCATTTATTTAAAAGGAGTGCAACATAAGAGTGTAAGATATCAATAACGCAGAGGGGCGCACAAACAATAAACAAAATTGATGCATTTTTTTAATTCAATGTATGTAGTTTCTTTCTTTCTTTTTCCTTTTTCTTCCGAAAGTATCCAGTCAATTTATTTGGCCTTTACATTTTTACCCTATTTCTCAACGTATTTATGAAGTTTCAATGAATTTGTAAGTACAGACCAAAGTAAGTACCAATTTGCATGCACATCAGCATTCTTAAAAATAAATAAATAAATAAATAAAATAAAATAAAATAGGTAGTCACTTTTGTTTAAACTTCCGCAGGGCATATTAACGTAGGATTACTCATTATATAGTTAGTTGTAAGGCAGTTAAATGATGAATATAGATAATTTTTAAAATTAAAATACACAGAATATCTATTAACACGGTATATTGTGGTGCTTTAATCCATGTTATCGTAACAATAAACCGTTTCTAATTTTAGAATTCACCGCCCAGGTGGTGTAGTGGCTTCAGAACGATTCTAATACGACTTGAGTCCGGGTTCGAATCCAGGCTTGGGCATGGATGTTATATGTTGTCCGTCCCTTCATAGGGGTAACGCTGGCCACCCTCTGGGTGCCCCCCATAATGAAATGGAGAAAATAACTTCTGGCAGTTGTAGTGGATAATGTCTAACCGGCAAGTGCCCGCCCGTTAAAAAAAAAAAAAATAATAATAATAAAAAAAAAAAAAAAATCACATTCATAATCTTGTGTTGGAGTTAAAAGAACTAAAAGATCATGTTCCTGGCTAAAAATAAACACTATTCACGTATCATGCGAAATTTGCATTTTAAATTATCCTCCATGGTTCAACAGAAGAAAATACGCTTTATTTATTTTAATCTCGTGAAAAGAAAATTAAAAATTCCGAATGAAATTTTGATTTGACGTTTATTTTGTATCAGAGTTTATCAATCTTAAAAAAATGTTTAATTTATAGTGTCACGTTTTTGAATTCCGTAAAAGAAATCCCAGTCACTTAGTTCCTCCTGGTTAGTTCATTCAGTTGTTTATCGAACTAAGTAATATTGAATAAAATTTACGAAGACGTTTTAAAAAAAAAAAAAAAAAAAAAAAAACCTTTACATTACTCATATATACGTAAACCAAATTTAGCGACTTTTCAGTCCATTTTGGCATCTGTCACCTAATGTAGACTCTTTTAGTTGCACCTGAAGCTCACACAATGCATTACATACATAAAAAGTTTTGGTGACTTTTGCTTAAGAACGTTAGAATACCGCTTTGCGGGGAATATTTCCCAGCAAATCGGTGTGCCTTGGTCGGAGGACCATTTAAGGGATTTTAACACGTATTCACGCTATATCTGGAGAAAACCGACCAAAACTCCACACCGTTAGCAGTGGACGTGCGTTAGCAGACAGCCGCGTGGTACGCCCTAACGCAGGACCTTCACAATTCAGCTGTCTCGCATGTTCGATGCCTTATCCACATTCGGCCATAATTCGGCCCAAGCCTAAATAAAAACCAAAATTAGACAACTGAACTTATAATTTAACTTCATTATGCGAGTATTTAACAAGTTATCATAATCTCAAGCGTATTTACGTTAGATCTGGGGAGACCTTTAGATCTATATATTTATAGCTGGGCGATAAACCAGAACCCTGGACATTTTCACACCAGACATTTACCAATCTTCATCCACTCGGCCATTGGTCGGCAATTTAATTTCAAAAGGGCTTGGCTAAATAATTTTCCGGCACTCGGGTACGTTAAATACATTTAAAAAAAAAAAATACTCCAAGACATTTTAATTTTGCATTACTGATGACCGAATCAGCAGTAAAAAATCCAAGAATAATTAATTATCTTTTATACTGACATTTTAACTATAACATAAATATGTTTAAAATTATAAATTAATGTTCAAAAAATTTCAGTTACAGTAAAAAAAAAAAAAAGACATAAATTTGAAAGTTGCAATTTACATTCTACATATCCTACAAAAAAAATAAATACAACGGGCATTCAAAAAGTAAGTTACACTTGTTCCTCCACGGATGGCAACATTGCGAAACAAGACCGAAGCTTAATCAGACGATAGTTCAGTTCCAGGGCTTCCAACGGTAGCAATTTCATTCGAATAGTGACAATCGTTGGTGCGTACTACGAGAAGGAAATGCCGCGTAAACTGGAAGCTTACTCCAAAAGGTGCCAGTTCGGGACTGTACGGTGGATGCTGCCAGACCTCCCATCCAAAGCTGCGAGCCAAATCCTGTGTTGTGCGTGCCTTGCGAGGTCTTGAATTGTCATGCAAGAGGAGAATGCCTTTGCTTGCCCACAAAAACGTAGTGTATAAATAGACGGAATTTCATAACTAATTCAAAAATTTCGGGGGAGGGGGAATATATCCCGATATCCCCCCCCCCCTGGCTACGCCCCTGAAACAATCATTGCACGCGGACAACAGTATGCACGAACGGGACATGAGAGAGATCACCAGATGTAATATAAATCCCGAAACAATGTAAAGACTGCGTTATACAGACTGAGAAATCGAAATGAGAAAAAAAAAAAAAATATATTAACAATTGCGGATTAAACAAGAAAGATCCATCATGTAGAATACATGGATTATTATATAGTGACTATCTTTCGTAAGTTCAAATACGGGACACTCACGTAAGCCGAGGGAGGGGGTTGAAATTTATGAAAATAACAGTGTTTATTAAACTTCGAATGAATTTTTAATGCAAATCTATTTTTAGTAGATTATAACTTTGCCAATCACACAGACGTATGCATATTTACGTGCACAGGTTTAATTTTTCGCTGTTCTTTGCCCCCCCCCCCCCTTAAAAAAAAGGTGGCCCCAAACTTTGTGATTTTAAACGAAGAACAGCTATTTTCAGGCTCTGATCACATGGATGAAAATACGGGACTGCATTTTAAATACGGAACACAACGTGGGGCAACTTATATGTTCATATACTATTGCTTAACGAATAATTAACCTGTTCGATCCGACCACATTACAGACATCAACTCATATTTCCTGCAATTAGAACATGGCCGCACAGACAAATCAAAATCAAACTTTTCAGCTCTCTCGGAAACTGGTTTTTTTTTTTAAAAGGGGGGGGGGGGAGGAGGGGAGGACTTTTAAAAATTCCTTGCCTTTTAATTCAAGTTGTACTCATATCCATTACAAAAACTGCTCAACTTGTATCGTACTAAAATTTCTTCTTTACCAGAATCGAATAAATTAAAAATAAATTGTATTTGAAACACTTCATTTGAATGATTTTTTCGAGGTAATTACTGAAGCAGGCGTGCATAAGATAGGAAAAAGAAAGGGAAAAAATGTTTAAGTAAAACACAATGTAGCAAAGTAATGTGAAAGTCTGCAGGTTTTTTTCTTTCTTTTCTTTTGTTCCCAGTTCAAATAATTTCGAACGGAAATAAAAACGAAAGGCTAAAAGTAGCAGTAAAAGGATGGGGGCACGAGAGGAGCGGGAAACAAAACAGCGATTTGATTGGTTGAAACCGAAGTTTTACAGTAAACAAAACACTTCATCATTTTACTGGGACATATTGAAAGTGAACGTACAGGAGAAAATTGGCTGCCGATGTTTGTTGACAGTGCAAAATTAATACGAAAAGTTAGGTGATACTAGTAATATGGTTTTATTTAAATAACAGAAAACATACTTCTCTCTCGCTTTCTTTTCTTTTCTTTTTTTTTTTTTTTTTTTAAGTGCCTTTGTGCAATTTCATCTGTATTATTTAAAATACATACATATACAGAATGTTTCACAAGCAGAATCATTTAATTTTTTGCAAAATTAAATAATAGACTTAAATCCTTTAAATTACTATTTTAATATACCACGTTTTTAAAAAGAATTGCAAAGTATACAAATAATTTTTCTACTCCCATACAGATTGTCCTAGTCCTAAAACTTTGGGATTGAATTTTTGTGAATTTATAATACAGAAAATGTGGATCGCATGCAACACCCTAAATCATAAGGAATTTAAACAATAGCTACCGTTACGAAAACTGTCACAAAACATTAGAAATCATTTGCAGTGTAGTTTATTTTTAGGTCTTACAAGGATAGAGTTTAGACACTAAACTGTAAAACTTACCAAATTAACAGAAGAGGATTTTAATACTAGTTAGTCATCTTGAGGGAAAGGGGACAAAATTGATAAATAACATATTTTCCAAATACTAGGGGCACAGAAAGTCTTAAAGCACGAACTGAGTAAGTTTTTCTAGAATGAAAAGTGAAAGAAGGGGTATTTTAAAATATAAATATAACTGATTTGCATCAGTACATTCAATAAAGAGCATTCGACAGTGAGCGTGAAAAATCTGCAAACAATTCGTGGCAATTGACGCATATTTACCAGTGGATGGATGGACAGACAAGCCGAAATCAGAAAAAAAGATTGTTAGAAAGTGTTAAAACAACTTTGAATCAACCATATTCTTGTATCTGCTCCAATGTGCATTTAATTTTGTTTTACTAAAACTATAAGCAGCATTTTTATAATTATTATTATTGGGAGGGGGGTACTTAAAAAAACATAGTACAAATTTTAATAAAGATCATTTTACACTACATACAGATATGATTAATTATTTGAATTCTCGAAATTGAAACTATTCAAATAATTAAATTCAAGGTTATAAGTAAATCCAAGTTTTGAACCAGCCACCCAACTATTATATTACGAGATGTCAAATTTCTGTTTGCGCCTTTTGGATACTGTTATAAAAAGAAAATAATTCATATCTCAAGCACAAAAAAAAAAAAAAAAAAAAAAAAAAAAAAAAGTTATCTGAAAGTTGGATACAGCGACGAGAGAACGAACATACGAGGGGAGAGTGAGTAGGGGAAATTTTTTTCGCCACAACTGCTCCTTTGATTTTGAAAATCAAGCATGACAAAGTTCAACGGAATCACAGTTTACTTTAAGTGTTTACTTTCATGCGATTTATGACATTATTTACTTAACAGGCATTTTTTAGAATCCCAAAAGGCGTTTAGTCTTGGAAAGCGCTTTGAGAAGAAGAAGCACTTTTTTCTTCGTTTTCATGCCATAGCAAATGGTTTTAATTCTATTTTTCTTACTGCCTACAGAAAATGTTCCTGTAACTTGCATATCAATGTCTGAACTAGAAGTTACAACTTCCACATTTTACGCATTTTAAAAGAAATAATACAACTTTTGAATAAATTTTTAAGTCAAGGACCAGAGACTGGTGCCAAAGTTTTTTTAGGTAAGGCTAATTTTTAATAAAAGCTTGTGCATAAAGAACGTTCACAACAAAGCAAAATACTACAATAAAGCAATGTTTTTTTTTTTTTTTGTTGGGGGTGGGGGGGTATTAATTTATATTTTTAAAAAGTTCATTTGAACCGCAAAGTGTACAGGAAACAAATTAGTCTTAAGCCAGGCCTCAGAAGGAAAGGGGAAAAAAAAAGAAAAGAAGAAAAAAAAACCCAGATGCCTCTTCACAAGTGGTGTTTAAACACCTTCACAAACCGTAAACCTATAAAATTACCGAACATATAATATTTTCATCAATGTATGGTACCTCAACCAATTTTTTAAAAGATTAACCCCCCTCCCCCTTAACGTTTCATACGAAATTTGTAAAGAAACTTTCTTTTTCCCCCGAGGGAAAGGGGTGGTGGTGATGTTACTCCACCCCCCCCTCCAAAAAACAAAACAAAACAGCTTTATGATCCCCCACTGTGGACATCGGTATGTTTTTACGAAAACAGTATGTTCGTAAAATTACAGTGCTAAGAGTAAAACTGTAATAGCATACAATAATTTGTAAGAATTCCTTTTCGTAAAACTATTGAAAAGCTTTTCGATATAACTCTGAGCGATTTCAATTAGTAAAAACTGATATTGGCGTTCCGTATATATGCATTAATGTCAACGTACACAAACGCTGACATATACCCTCCCCATAATAAATAAACAAAAATAATAATACTAGCTAACAATTGCTAAAAGTAAATATTAAGTTGTTATCTTAACAAGTCAGGTAGGCTGATAGGCAGAAGTGCACCTTTATTATTCATTTGCCGATCAAAGATAAAACATTCGCTGAGTTTAAAAAATCAACCGCTAACTACATAATCTCTTTTATCTATGTTCATATGATACATATTTACATGCATTGCATTTTTCAGTGCCATTATTAACTAACATACCTTTAGAGATGCCAGAGAAAATAAATAAATAAGCAATCAAAATTAGACTTCATCGTCGTTTGATGATTTTATGTTGTTATTTTTCATCGGATGTCTACAAACTTGGTACATGGATCAGTGGCGTATTTAAGGGTGGTGCCAAGGGGGCCCGGACCCCTCCGGAAAATGCAAAACAATTATTAAAAACTGCTTTTTCAAACATTTATATTAACTCCAATAACAATAAGATTCAAAATTAACCAACTTTAGAGCGTAAGCAGTATTAATTATTATTATTATTTAGTTAGGATGCTTTATCCAGTTTTGAATGACTCCAGTAAAAATAATTGAGCTTCTCCAAAACAGTCGAAAGGTCAAATAGTTTTCGAACAAATTTCGTCCAGATAATGCCCTCTACCCCTGCCCCCCCATATATTAGCAATACAGTAACAAAGTTGACTTTATTGGAGAAAGAAATGCTACGAGTTTTATTTCACAAGTGTAGTCCAATATGTGAACCTTTCGGACAGCGACCGATTAATGCAATTTTGTCTGGTGGGGGGTGAAGGGAGGTCAGTTAGCTTGTCGTGGGGAGAGGGGGGGGGTGTTAGTTAGAAGATTGACATATACATCCATTTTATGGAAGAAAAATATGATCTTTTAGAATAATTTCTTTTTTCTAAATGGGGGCGGTAGCCCCTCCACCCCTATAATCAGTCTTTGTTTCGTGATGCGGCAGATATCAAGTCTAAAGTCAAATTTTTCCCACACTCACACACTCGTTTTAACATGGTAACAAATGCAGTTGTGATCCTTTGGCTTAAAATTCGTCTTTGGCAGGGACACACTATCTTTTATGTAACCCCATAAAAAAAATCGCCTGGAATTAGGTCCGGAGAACGAGGTGGCCACGGAAGATGGCAATCGTTGTTGGCAGAACCTCGACCAATCCGACGAGAAAGCCCATTATTTTTGAAAAAAAAAAATGCAATGTTTCTTTCCTGAAGAAGACTTTACTGGTGAAAGAAACATTGCAAGTTTTGGAGGACTAAGAGAACAAACTAACTGTCTCTCCAAACCCCCCACCCCCGACAAAATTGCATGAATCCGTCACTGTCACGAAAGGTTCACATATTGGGATTTTTGTAAAATAAAACGTGTAACATTTCTTTCTCTAATAAAGTCAACTTTGTTGCTGTATTGGTAGTATACAGGCGCGTAGCCAGGAAAATTTTTCGGGAGAGGGGGGGATATGAACTTATATGTGTATAAATAGACGGAATTTCATCACTAATCCAAAAATTTCGGGGTAGGGGATATATCCCGACCCCGGATACGCCCCTGGTAGTATATATATATTTTATAAGCCTTCCAAACCAGGGAGGGAATTGTGACACACCCTGTATTTTAAAGAAGAAACAAGAGGGTTTTTTAACATGAAAAGCATGATATGGATGACAAAAGAAAAGAAATAAAAAAGAATTCCACCAAATCATCCATATATATAAAGACCAGACATACATCTGTATTCTGTAAACTTTAAGAGAGAAAGTGCTTGATAAAACGATCATGCATTTGATTTCCTAAAGCAGATTATAAGGAGGAAGGAGGGAGTGGGGAGGAGAAAAACCTTTACATTTGACGTGCATCATAACCTAAACAAGATGAGTCTGGAACATAGCAGCTAAATATTTTGAATAGCTCAACTCGAATGTTTATCTGATGGGAAAGATAAAAGTGGAGAAAATGCGTGATAAAAATAATCATGTCCAAGATAACATAATGTTGGGATTCTATTACAAAATTAACAGTTTCTTGTTTTGCCGTAGTTTACTGTTTTACAGTGGGCTTGCATATTATATGTCAACTCGCATCAGAAATGTTTCAAGAAGGGGGAAAAAAAAAAAAAAAAAAGACAAATTGATTTATAAAAGTAAAGCTACATTCAGCCAGGTTTTTGGAAATGGAAGCACATATTTTAAGTATGTTTAACATGTATTCATTAATTTTTAGAGCCGACTATTGAAATTGGCGTATATATTATTTCGCCGCGAAAGAAAGGGAAAGAAATGACCCCTTGTTGGTTATCTATTTCTTGTGTTTGAAATAAACCAGCCGATACGGGAGACCGCCATTTTCACCCACACACGAAAAGGACTTAGGGAAAAGATTCTTTGCCTCCTTTCCCCGCTTTTTTGCATGTGGTTTCAAGTAAAATAGAAATAAATAATACATTGCAATAATGTGAAAAATGATCATGCACCTCAAAATTTGTCATGCCACTTTTCAGTGTTTTGTAACTTCAATTTTTGAAACTTAAGAAAAATTTATTTGGCGTGAACTATATTGTGCATATTAAATATGTATCGAGTTTCAGAGGCGTACACCGGACATGGATGGGAGAGCTGTACGTGTTTTTAAAGTGTAAAATTCCATGTAGAATTTTTCATTTACGAAAAAGCTGCCTTTTCTTCGTTTATAACTAAAATAATTTATGAATTAATTTACATGAGGTATAGTTTTATATATATATATATATATATATATATAGTACAATTTAAAAAAAGGAATAAAAATGGAAACAATAGGCGACACAGACACACACACGCACGCACACATATATACAGTCGACTCTCAATATCTCGAAGTCAGCTGGACCGGCAAAAATATTCGATATAACAGAAATTTGAGATATCGAAAATCACACATAATATCTTATTCAGGGGCATGTTTTTACAGTGTTTAACACACGGTAAAAATGTACTCCTGAATATATCATCAAATCAAACTCTTTGAAGCAAAATGTTTCTACTTTTCTGATAAGTCGGTAATTTGTGCGATTTTCGATATCTCGAATTTCTGTTATATCGAATATTTTTTCCGGTCCAGCCGACTTCGAGATATTGAGAGTCGACTGTACATATGTGTGCGTGCGTGTGTGTGTCGCCTATTGTTTCCGTTTTTATTCCTTTTTTTAAATGTACTATATATATATAACTATACCTAATGTAAATTAATTCATAAATTATTTTAGTTATAAACGAAGAAAATAAAGGCAGCTTTTTCGTAAATGAAAAATTCTACATGGAATTTGACACTTTAAAAACACGTACAGTTCTCCCGTCCATGTCCGGTGTACGCCTCTGAAACACGATACATATTGTGCATATTAATTATGGTTCACGCCAAATAAATTTTTCTTAAGTTTCAAAAATTGAAGTTACAAAACACTGAAAAGCGGCCTAATAATAAAAGAAATCTGATATTTTAAAGGAACAGTTCTCTTAACTAATCGACTTATTCTGTTAAAATTAAATAAATAGCTTATAAAAGCCCCTGCATGACAAATTTTGAGGTGCACGATCCTTTTTCACATTATTGCAATGTATTATTTCCATTTCACTCGAAACCACATGGAAAAAGTGGGGAAAGGGAGGAAGAATCTTTTCCCTAAGTCCGTCGAGTGTGGGTGAAAATGGCGGTCTCCCATATCGGCTGGTTTATTTCGAACACAGGAAATAGATAACCAACAAGGGACATTTCTTTCCCCTTCTTTCGCGGCGAGATGATACCTTGAAATTAAGCCACCCTGGACTACACCGACCCCTCACTACCTCGTTTCCGATAAGGCAGGAAGGGGGGGGATGCGGCAGAGCCTGATTATCACACAGGCATGCGGGGCAATAGCCCGGGGCCCCGAAAAATACGGGCCCTCAAATCTCCCGATTTATTTTTATCATGATTTATTAAATTTCATACATGCTGCAATGATAAATTTTTTGCAACTAAATTTCCTTTGCAATATCTATAGCATAATTTTTAACAATAAATAGACTTGAAGATTTATTTTCTGTTCTAATTCAATGGTCTTTAAGACTCATGGATCAATAAACAAGAAGTTAGGAGTTTTTGAAAACGTATGGTATGGCCATATATATGCTTATCACAAAATATCCATGAGTTAAAATTTTTTATTTCGTGATGAAGGAAAGAAAATTTCGAACTTTTTGGCGTATCCAGAAAATTTTTTGGAGTGACAAATTTTGCTCCCATGCCTCGTAATTGCCATTCCTGGAATTTGCGCACCCATGCGCTAATAATACAAAAGGACTAAAAATATATTAAAATCACTTTTAAATACATAGTCTTGTTCTAAATAAGTATAAATAAATAGGTAATTTTTAATTCAATTTTAGTATTCTTTAAAAATGTTTTATTTTTATGTCGGGAAAATGCAACAGCAAACAAAGCTAAAATGCTTGTGATAGTATAGGGGCCCCAAAATATCCTATTGCCCCGGGGCCCCGACCACCTATGATCAGGCTCTGGAAGGCGGAGTAATTTGTGAGTCAAAAGCAAGTTCAAATAGCCGGTGCCGAAAAATTCTTGGTAAATAAAGGTCCTAGTCAGAATGAAATGAGTTTTGGAATTAAAGCCAGAAGAGGGACCCAACACACCAAACCCCTGTCCGGGGCACCACATTTTAAGTGCGGGATTGTAACTTAAATATGCAAAATAATTTTTTAAAAATAAAGAAAATGGGCGGCATTTTACATTTTTTGCCGGGGAGGCGCAACTGCTAAAGATGAACCTAGCCACTCAAAAAAAGTTACGTATTTCCCTGTATCCATATCGAGTAATAATAGTACGATCAGTGATTACTACATTCTTGGTCATCGTTTTAGCCCTTTAACGCGCAGTGTTCACGCTCTGGGATCACCAAACTCTGACGTTTTGACTGTTGCCAATCACGAAGAATAGATTTGATTTCTATAAAAATAGTTGCAGGTGACATAGCTCTACGAGAATCCTTTACTTTTTAGCACGTCATTTCCCGTAAAAAATGCTCACGATTAATTTTTAACAGCACTGACATCTGCTGAAAAATGGAAGAACGCAAGAACAGCTGGATAGATTGCCCAATGCTGAAAAAAGGGCAGCCGTTGCCATCGCACGACTTAACTACCAGGAAGATGGCGGACGACCGAAACTTTCATCACGTGCCACAGATCTAGAGACCCTTTTTTGACGACAGCTGGCTGTGCCCGCGTTTCGATCGTCCGCCATCTTGCTGGCAGTGGCGGATCCAGAAAGTCTGTTTTGGGAGGGGCTACACTTTGAAAAATGCTTATTTCACCCAAACAAAATGTACAACAAAGCAAAATTTTAGTCTAAACCAATGTAAAAACTTTTGGGAGGGTCTAAGTGATTAAAAAAGATCACTTTACATACTCAAAGTGCATAACGAAGCAGAATGTTACTCTTTAGCAATCTCTTTTGGGGGGGCTGAAGCCCCCTAGCCCCTCCTCTAAATCCGCTACTGCTTGCTGGTAGTTAAGTCGCGCGATGGCAACGGCTGCCCTTTTTTCAGCATTGGGAAAGGGTTGCGCCTCATACGGTTAGACAGAATAAAACTAAAAACTATTTGAAAGAGAAATTAAATGCGTAAGAGAAATTAAATGCGTAAAGTGGATAGAATTATTCGGGAAGTTTCACACTCCGACATGCATAAAGCGTATACTTGCATCAGCAGGGTATAGAGAGACACAAGCACCGCATGTCCATTTATTCCAAACATGTCAAAATGGATAGATTGTTTCGTTTCAATAGAATAATATTGTAAATTATATCTCTAACTTATTGGCATGTGACAAAGTGGGGAGGGGTATATGGTGAAGCCTGAAATTATGTGACAAAGTGGAAGGAAGGGAAAATATTGAAGAAAAAAGGTGTGACATTATTTATGGACAGCCCCGTAACTCCTATTTGAAAAATAACATAAAAATGTCTCGGTAACGAAAAAATCTGGAAAGCAAATGGAGTAAGTAGTTTCAATTTTTAATAAAAGAAAAATTCATTTTTAGTGAACTGTATTTATAACTATTTTTTAAAATGATGTGTTTCATACAAACACTGTGAATACAATATTTATAGGAATGGCCGCGAGACGACTTTTTTGCGAGACGAGACAGAGATTTACTATTTTTTTGCGAGACGAGACACACATTTTTAACATTACGATATAGGGATTTTTGCGAGACGAGACAAAGCTTTTAGGCTATTTTGCGAGACGCGAGACGCTTATTTTTCGTCTCGCGTCCATCCCTAAATATTTATAAGAGGATTCCCAGTTAAAAGAGCCTTAAGGGGATTTCAGCTTCTCGGGAAAGATTAAACAATTGAATGTACAATTTATATGCATATAATCGTGCAAAGCGCAAATTTCAGGTCTAGCATTTTGACCAAGATTGTTCTTTGTTGCATATTTGTCGTAAATTATTGCGTTGCAGAGACTAAATAAATAAACCGTACATGAAAGAATCCCCCCCCCCTCTTCTTCCAGACGCATACTAGTGTTTTTGTTTCTGAGGAATCTGATGAAAACTTAGTAGCAGACACAAAAGGCTGAAGTGACCACCGGAGTTGGCACAAAAACCAGTTCCCATGCGAGCAGTTTTCAACTGGAAACAAGAAAACAAAAGGAATTCGAAAACAGATCAAGAGCTAGTTCTGGTGCAGAAGGTTTCGTAAACTCGACTTCAAAAGAAGGTCCGACAGTGAAATAACAATCTACTTCACCATGAAAATAAACGTGGACATTCTTTATCCGGGAAGACTTTTATAATATGCATTCCTGTGAAATTTAACCCTTTGAGGCGCAACCCTTTCCCAATGCTGAAAAAAGGGCAGGCGTTGCCATCGCTCGATTTAACTACCAGCAAGATGGCGGACGATCGAAACGTTCATCGCGTGCCACAGATCTAGACCCTTTTTTGACGACAGCTGGCTGTGGGCAATCTTGCTGATAGTTAAGTCGAGCGATGGCAACGGCTGCTCTTTTTTCAGCATTGGGCAATCGATCCAGCTGTTCTCGTGTTCTTCCATTTTTCAGCAGATGTCAGTGATGTTAAAAATAATCGTGACCATTTTTTTACGGGAAATGACGTGCTAAAAAGTAAAGGATGCTCGTGGAGCTATGTCAACCGCAACTATTTTTATAGAAATCATATCTACTCTTCGTGACTGGCAACAGTCGAAACGTCAGAGGATGACAGCGAGAGAATATGTCCATTAAGAACATGGGGCAAAATTGGCTAAGTTAAATTAGGCGTCTGTTTTATCAAAAGATAGATAAATCATGACGAAAACATCGATTAATGAAACACTTTCAACAAATATGATCTTAACGAGGGCACTATAGAAAACGTGTTGATACCGCATCTTTACAACGATGGTGGCGAACAAGTTAGCGCTAGTAAGATACTAAAATATTCGGCTTTGATAGGCTCCGAGGGCAATAATTTAATACAAAAGGAATTGTTTTGATTGACCTTGTAAAAGAGCCAGAAACGCAATACGCCAATGTTTCCTAATCTTTTGCATCTGCGAACTAGCGAAAATAGGAGAAAGATTTTGGGGAATCGGTGTCAACAAAAAACAATAACTTATACGGGTATTTTATTCATTGAATTCACGTGTTAAACAGGTACAATTTTTTGTTAGTGCGACATTTGCTGGTGCTTACTTTTTAAACAAATTTTTCGCAAGACTGGCGACCCGGTCCTCGAACTTGTGGTAGAAGAACACTGATATATGCAATATTTCGACGGAAAGCATTCTTTTATAATAATATCTATTGCATTAGAATTCTTTTTAATGGTCCTGGGAATTTTTTTTTAATTAGTTACTTTGCAAATACCATTTCAATACGGCATATTCCATAATACACAGCAGTAACTTAAGTAAGATTTCGTAGCAGTTAACCCATATTAACGGCAGTTTAAATAGACAGACAAACCAAATTCATAAAAACTCTTCAACTTTATCGGAAGATGTTGTTAATAAAAAAACAAAACTGAAAGCACGCTACCAGGCTGTAATTGGTAATGCGCGTGAATTTTTAAGGCACGATGATGTCACTTCAACTCTCAATAGAATACAAAAGAGTTAAATTTTCACATTGTTTCACTTGCTTCGGCAATTTTATTAATTTAATGTCACTCAGCGTAAAAAATCTTTACACAAAATGCACACATACACAAAACAACAACAACCAAAAAAAAAAAAAAAGCTAAAAATGCATGACTGGATTTTCGCGTATGTTCCAACTCTTTTAAATATGCCTGAAATTACGAAGTGCCTAGTGATTAGTTACTAGTTTAGTGAAAGTTACTAGTGATTACGAAAAACTAAACTTTATACAATGTGCCCCCCCCCCTTCTTTATTCGTAGCAATTACAGGTCTTTCTGACAAAGTACACAAAAGAATCCCAATAGATGAGCCTATATGAAGCAACTGCGTGATGTGCATATTGATGATATTGAAATGGTGCCTGCATCATTCCTATTTCTCTGTTTGATTATACAAAGCAATTTCAGTACATCAAGATCTACGCGCTCGAGAAGAATTTCTGTAGACTATGTTCTATTGACAATAACGTAATGAAATGATGAAGTAGTTTCATCTACTTTCACTTTTACTGTAACAAGCTGCCCAGCATACGCTCATGAGAGTTAAAAAACCTATGAAATCATTAAAAATAGTTGCCGCATTTTATTACCAGAACCCCCGTATGACCCATTTGTTGACATTATCTGTTTATAATCCTGATCATCAGAAATCGTAAAGCCATAAGAATTATCTCCAATAATAAATGAATTGTATGAGATCGAATTATCAACTACATTGCTGCACATTCGCCCAAATGTTAGAAAACAAGTGCAGGAAATCGAGTGCAGACTCGAGATTCTTCCACCTACTAACGGAGCTACATCGAAGGTACAATAACCTCTCCTTACATTGCGCCTCGATATATCGCGCTTTTTCTGACTCCCAATTTTTTTCGGTACGCTTTTGCTTTGTTACTTTACATGAGAAGCACACAGTACATCTGAAAAATACATCTCCTATCACATGAGTTAGGCACAGTTAATTTTCGCTCCTTCATCTTTGCTGAAAAGCAAGAGATATGAAAGAAAAATCAAATAAAATGACTCTGGATCATTTTTTTAGCAGGAAATGAAATGTGTATTTATACATAAAATTAAAAATTAAACTTCTATTTTTATAGTTTAAGAGCATATGTTTTATTACAGTGAATATACAATTAATTTTATTATATTTTAAAAGCATATGTTCATAAAAGTAAAGTTTTATCTACCTCTCTGTCCATTATATCATGCAAATTTTTTGCCTCCCGACAAGCGCGATATAACGAGGGGTTACTGTACTATAAAAAAAAATCTCAGATTTATTCATTCTTTTGCTGCAAACTGCACTTCATTTCACCTGTTAATATTATGTTTAGAATAATAAAGATTTTCCCCGTACAGACTGTAGGGTTATTAGTATGCACATACAACAGTACAGGGGAAAAACTATCATCGTCACTTAAAAAGCTACCTAGCATTCTTATTCCGTTAAACAACTGTTGCACTGTTTCTTTGTCCGTATTTTCAGAATAGAGTAAATTTTTAAAATCTAAGGTTTTCCTCTGCAAATAAGAACTGTTTTAACGTCCACTGAGGGGGGAGGGAATCATTTTTTCCCAATTCAATAAAATTTCTCTCCGGGATTTTTTTTTAAACCGAGGTACTTCATATTAATTTCTATGCATGATCAAGATAATAAATTGGAGCCGTTCCGGATAATCGGATTCCGGTTAATCGAGTCTACTGTTCTTAAAAATACCATATCTAAATATCGATGCGAGAGTCTCGTTATTTTCCCCCCCTTTCTTTCACATTAAAATATTATTACTGCGAGAAATTCGAGCATCCTACAAAATATTTCCATTCTGCACAAAATGCTCGCATTTCGAAAGGTTCAGGGAAGGGGGAGGGTTCCTGGGGATACGATTGTTCTACAATTGGGATATTTTTTATTGCATGTAACTGGGCCTGACTTACAGACCGGGAGTCCCAGTTGCATGGAATAAAAATAACTAAAAAATCATAATTACCCTGATTTTTGGGAGTTTACTCGAGGCAGGGGTAAATACCCATTTATAAATACCAGGGTTGGGTTTTTGACGTCAAAAACTGGTTTAAACCGTCAAAAACTAATCCATGAAAGAAAGAAACAATATGTAAACTAACTGTGCAGTATATTTTCATTTTGCATTAAACTAAATACATAATTAAAGTTAATTATATTGAATAATAATTATTATATTAAAAAATGAGATATTTCTCAACAAATGACAATTATTGGGATCATTAATAATTGCCAATAGTGTACATTTCTTTGTATAAATAAATAAATACCATTTATAGGATAAAAAAATTTTAATTTAATTTATTCAGTAGTATATATACATATAATTTGGAGGGAGAGTTAATATATAAGTAATGTTCAGCAGCCTTTCAAAATTTTCAAACTGAAGTATGGCTAAACATTTCCTGTAGAAGCAAATATTAAACTTATTTTGATTTAATCTAAATACCTAAATTGAAAGGGTTTTAAGCAAAAACAAATAACATAATAATTTCAGTCATTTAAATAAAATGAAATAAACACCTTTAATTATCAGTATACTAAAAGTTTCCCATTCAATATAGATTACCAATTTATTGAATGTAACCAACGTATTAAATGTAATGCAGCATTGAAATTTATCACAAAATGGTATTGGTATTTTACATGTGGGGAAACTTACAAGCCATGGAAGATTTTAAGGACAGTCCTAATTTTTGATGCAGATAGATAATTTAGAATTTTAATGTTACAACAGCAAGAATAATGTTTTGAACATATTAGGTATGTAATAAAATTACTTTTCCACTCTCTTTTCTGTTTGTTGACAACATGCTTGATAAAAAAAAAAAATCTGATGTGTCCAACACATGACTTCCTTGCACGTCCATTAGATCAAAAATATTTTCGACGCACTTCCTCTAAATTTATTTGTTTGAAAGAGATAAAATATCAATAATAGTAAGGTTTAGCGATTTCTAGCCAAATATTTCGATATCGCCAAGCTGAGTTCAATTTGAAAGATTTCCTTCTGACACTTTATTTGGCGATATTTCACCAAAAGCCGACAAACTTGAGATAGTCAGCGAGATTTTGGGGATAGCCAAAGTAGTCATTGACCACAGACTTTCAATGAATTGAATGCATCTATACACCTCAATGTATTCAAAGTCATTTGGCTCACCCTGTAAATAAATTCTCAGTCGATTGCTGTCAAAAAAGATATTGAAAACAGTTAGATATTACAATAGTTCTAAATACAAAGTTAAAAAATCTACGGGCTAAAGTTTTAGAGTTATACAAAATAGGAAATAATTTTTGGCGCCAAATTTGGCGATATTTCTGCGAAACTCGTCAATGTCGACGACATTTGGCGAGATTTTAAGCATAAACCGAACAATGAGAGATTATCGCCAAATTTGGCGATATTTCGCCAAAACTCGCCAAGAACGATGAGAAATGGCGATACTTTGGGCATCGACCAAATGACTGACTATCGCCAAATTTGGCGATATTTCGCCAAAACTCGCCAAGGTCGAGGACAGACGGCGAGATTTTGGGCATGTACCAAACAATGACTGTCTACAGTTGTATTATAATGAAGATGTCCATAGACTTTAAGGTACTGAAATTCTTTTCGGTGGTCCTGTAAATAAACTCTCCAGTAGATTGGAACCAAAAATCGAGATGCACAACTAGATGTTACAGCATTCTTATATATGAAATTTCATAATAGTTTTTGAGATTTGAGAGTTAAATATGCACACACGTACACCAAAGGCATAGTTCTTGAGGGAGGCACGTGACCGTGGTCGGACCATTACCTAACTTATGTGGTAGGACGGTATTGTGCTTGAAATGGATGAATGCCCCTAAAATTGCTATTGACCGTAATGTATTGGAAATCTTTTGAGTGTTCCTGTAGCAGAACTATAAATGATAAAGACACTTTTTTAATGGAGAAATTCATTTTCTAACTCTTTACAGCATATATCACTTCTGAGTCGTTTGAAATAACCCAATACCTCTAAAAAACGCTTTGATGAATTTCGGTCCATAGAGCGTAATGTATTTCAAATCTTTTGGGCGGTCCTGTAGATAAACTATTCAGTCGAATGGAACCGAAAGGGGAGGTGCACAACTAGATGTTACAACAATCCTAAATATAAAGTTTCAACATTCAACGCCTAACAGTTTTTGAGATATGCGAGTTTAACGAATTTCGGCCCATTGAGTGTAATGTATTTCGAATGTTTTGGGCAGTCCTGTAGATAAACTATCCAGTCGAATGGAACCAAAAGGGGAGGTGCACAACTAGATGTTACAACTATCCAAAATATGAAGTTTCGACATTCTACGCCTAATAGCTTTTGAGTTAGGCGAGTTTAATGAATTTCGGCCCATAGAGCGTAATGTATTTCGAATCTTTTGGGCGGTCCTGTACATAAACTATCCATTCGATTGCTACCAAAAGGGGAGGTGCACAACTAGATCATAGAACAATCCTAAATATCAAATCTCAACATTCTACGACCAATAGTTTTTGAGATATGCGAGTTACATACATACGTACGTACGTACGTACAGACGGCATGGAAAAACTGGCCACAGTAGACTCGCCACTGGTCAAAATGAGTTGCAGACGCGTTAATATGATCGTGCATGCTAGCCTACGATGAGATGCATCGAAAAAAATTTTTAAATTAAATTTAGAGGTAGTCAAAATCGGTTTTTATGTCGAAATTTGGCCCCCAAAATTTTTCGGGATCACATTACTTCCTTATACTACGTACAAGGAAGTAAAAATGTATAAAAGATGTTTACAATATTTCTTAAAAGTTAATATAATATCTCACAATGTGTGCAACTTTGAAGAAATCAATTAGTATTTTTACAACAGTCAATATTTGTAGTAGATTAATATTAATAATCAATAACAATCGATCAATATTTGTAATTGTATTAAAATTAAAATATATGCAAATTACATATATTAATTTAAGTGCAATATTTAAGGTTTTTGACGTGACAGTTTAAACCGTCAAAAACTGTCATGCGTCAAAAACTTGCCAACCCTGATAAATACCTTACCCACTGGGTATTTAATCAACCCACATCTATAGCGAGAAATTCTCATCCATTTTTTAAATATTTCACTCAGTTTTTGGGAAAGGGTGAGAAATCCACACCTATTTTTTTCCCGTAATGAAAACCCTGCTGCTTGCCATAAATAAAGACTCAAGAAATGGATTGAGCAAATGCAATACCGACAGTAAACAGCTTGTTTTATCAACCCGGGATTTAACAGCGTCGGATCAAGCACTCAATTCCATAGATGTGTTTGTTCTGTTTTCACGAATCGATTTTTTGACTACAAGACAAGCCCGGACTGAGAAAATCCTGGGAAGAAGAACCGGAGGAAGAGAGGAGGGGGTGGGAATAAAGAAATAGACGGTCAACGACTTAAAAGTTCTCGACCTTCAAACACAAAGAACGCCGAAATTGGAGGCCGGAAAAACTTCGAAGCGGATATATAGCGATAAGAATTTAAAAAAAGAATATCACTTTACTTTTAATAACTACTGGAATGACTGCTGAAGAAACGTCGTGATCGGGAGAAATAAGGGCGTCAGACTTATAATTTAAATTTCTCAACGTCGGCTATACTCGAACACCAGCACCAGTTCAAATTTTCAAATTCTACCCTTTCGATGGGTCTGCCTCAGTTGTCGGTTATTAATGGCGCTTTTGTAGCGGCAGCAAGGCTACTGCCGAAGAGCAATTTTAAAAGCGTTTTATTTATTTAGCTCATTAGATTCGCCTGTGATTGGAGAATCTGGAATCATTTTTAAGCAGAGTGCAAAGACCTTAATAACACGTGGAAGGTAGAAAAACCAATAACAACCGAAAAATATTTAACCCCCCCCTCCTTCCTCCCAGTAGTGTAGCTAGGAAAAAATTTTCGAGGGAAGGGGGCCCCATGAAATAAATCTTGAATAAATAAGCGTAGTTCCTCTGCACGACATAAAGATTATGCTAATCCAAAAATTTTCGGGACTCTCATAGCAACGATTTTTTTTTGCCCCAATCTTTCGGAGGGTATTTAACCCTTTGAGGCGCAACCCTTTCCCAATGCTGAAAAAAAAGGCAGCCGTTGCCATCGCTCGACTGAACTACCAGCAAGATGGCGGACGATCGAATCGTTCATCGCGTACCACAGATCTAGAGACCCTTTTTTGAAGCAGCTGGCGCAAGAGCTAGTGTCATCGAAACTTTTTCTCATTTTATATACGTACCTCCATAAATTAACCTTGTTATTTACTGCTGCATGTGTTATAAACTAGTAAGATTAAATTTAATAACATAATAGCGTAGAGAACTCTTTCAGGCATTACTATTCCTCTCAAAGACACATATCAGCCATATCAGATATAATTTTTTCAATTTTTCAAACTTAAATAAATATTACAGCGGGTTGGGGAGAAGTACGTTAAAGAGAGTGTACGAAATATAACACATTAGGAACTACTTTGACTATTCTCTTTAATAGTTTGCGAAACCTCAGCAGTACCGAACGTCTTCCGGTAAGTGCGAAAAAATATTCTTTTAATCGTTCATTTTCTAGATTTTATTCACTAGACAGATAAAAAACAGTCTACTTCTTATTATCTCCGAATGACTGTCGAAAACTTTCAGAACTACAGAAACTTTCGTACTCCGCTCCCATGTGGTTTAGATGATTTTTTTTTTTTTTTTTTTTTTTTTTTTAATGCACTCAAAAATTATCAGTTTACGATTAAGTAACAGGAAACTGTAGGACGATGTTGAATGAATTAAGCACACAAATTGTAACAAACTTTGAACCAAAAATTCGTTAATTTTTAGTGATTCTTAAACAGGGCTACTCCCAGCAAATATGAGTATTTCCGATGTGATAAATTTCGGTGAACGCATTCGCAGAAAGGTCCCGCATGTTTTCGAAAGCGCATTCTCATCAACGGAATCGGGAACAATGCGATGGCAATGCACTTTCTTCAAAACATGCATGGCACCTGTGGGAAGACGAGAAATAAGGCTGTCTCGTCTCGCAGATTCTCGATAGAGCGATGAGATAATGAACCGTCTCGTCTCGCCAGCAGCAACTACAAATGTCGCGTTTTGTCTTCCATTTATCCTTATTAGCGAATGCGTTTGCGGAAACTTTTTTTAGAGCAATGGTTTTATGGATGCTGTTCTGTTAAGGCAATGCAAACTAGGGCCGTCTGTCAAAGGGGGAAAAGCCTCAGGCGGAGGCCTTTTTCTTTAAGAGCAAGCATTTTCACATCAATATTGAAGACCAACTGGATACACTGCCCAATGCTGAAAAAGTGCAGTCGTTGCCATCGATCCATTTAACTACCAACAACTTGGCAACCGAATCCCCTATCTGGCGCCACGGAGTTGAAGAAGTTTTCTGACACAGACGGCTGCGCGACGAGCAGACAGCTGGACGATTCGATCGACCACCATGTTGTTGGTAGCTAAATGGACCGATGGCAACGGCTGCACTTTTTTCAGAATTGGGACATTTAACGGTATTTTTTTCCGACTAGCAGTGAAAGCGCTGAAATAAGGTGATTTCACGGAGCAATCACCGCGTATCAAAGGGTTAAGGGGGTTCTAACGTGTATTTCACGTTACTTCCGGAGAAAACCGTCCAAAACTCCAGACCAGTGAATAGACAGTCGCGCCGCTGGGCCTGTACCTTGGACCTTCACACCTAAGCTATCTACCAATGTTCAATGTTTAACCCAATCGGTCGAGGGTCGGGCGGTGGTTTCATTGTATGAAAACTGTTTGCATTAATGAAAGTATATCATTAAAGAGTAGCTGGAGAAATGAAAGAAACGATGGATGTTAATACTGCATTTCATTCCCAACATGTCAGCAAAACTTGTAACATTTCAGCAATAAATGTATTTGTCCTCCATTTATCAACTTAAATTTAAGGATATTGCTAGAACTTTTACTTAAATATTTCTCGGCAGGGTCCAATTTCAAGTCTCAATGCTCGGGCTTTAAAAAATGAGCCAAAACTCAAGCACATAAGAAGAAAATCGCTGTTATCGCGTTTTTGTAACAATGAGAACGAACACCTTAAAGCCAGGGTTGTATCGATTTGAGGTTTCAACCGTCCGGTCGATATCAGTTTTGGCCACTGAAATTCACTATTCAATATCAATAATAATCCAAGGGCGGATTAAAGGGAAAAAGAAATTAATGCAAAAGATCCTATTTTACTTCCATAAAATGGATGTATATGTCAATCTTCTAACAAACCGTCCCCCACCGACAAATTTGCATCAATCCGCCACTGTACTAATCAAATATATTTTACCAGCATATGTTAATTAACATTAACATATGCTGGTTAACACTTAAGTTAACATTTGTTTTAAAAATGTCATAACATAACACCAGCCACCAGCAAACAGAACCAAATAGTAATAATAATAATAATAAAAAATGCCATCACAGAAATAATAATATAACACCAAGATACAACACATGTTTTAATTATCCTTTAGTACACGAGCTCTTTTATGCAATTTTTTTAATAATAATAATTAAAAAAAGATTACAAGCAACAAGTTGTCTCTAAATTTAGGTTTCGTAATTAATTTTGGTTTATTCTAAATTTAGAAAATAATCTTTCTATTGAAGGCATTTATGTTTTTAACTACGACTCACGTTTTATGTTTTTAACAGCAACTGGTTTAAATTTTTACAACTGCACGTGCACAGTCCATGTTTAAATTTTTATCATTCTTATTGCATTGTATAAGCATATTTTATTAATGAGCCCACATAAACTTATAAATGTATCATTTTTTTCAGCTGCACTTTTATTAAGTTACATGCATTTGTAGAAAAAAAGTTAATAAAATTAAAACCATTTAAAACAGTTCTGATTCTTTCTGATCACTTCAGACAAGTTTTGGCTGTTAAAACCACTTTTATCCAGCATTCTGGTCAAAATCAATATTGACCTGTCAAAATTAAAACCCTAGTACTAATTAAAGCCAAACAGTATTTATTTTAATCACTGTAGCAGAAACTTTAAATGTTACCCAAACTACTCATAATCACTTTCGTAGGAACATCAGACGGTCAATTCTCTCATACACAGTTTAGAAAGAAAACAGGGCAAGTAATATTGGACTGAATAATGAAACGTCCGATGGAATGAAATACATACGCAATAAATTAGATAAACACAGTAAAACTTATTTTCGTGTTCAAGAAACCCGTTCAGCTACATAGGGATGGACGCGAGACGAAAAATTGGTGTCTCGCGTCTCGAAAACATCCGAAAAGCTTGTCTCGTCTCGCAAAAATCCCTATATCATAATGTTAAAAATGTTTGTCTCGTCTCGCAAAAAAGCTGTAAATCTCTGTCTCGTCTCGCAAAAAGTCGTCTCGCGTCCATCCCTACAGCTACATGTCCAATTTTTTCTGCTGGAGAAAATTGGGTAATACTATCCGAAAGTCATAGAATTAACATTTCTTAAAAATAAGTAGCCTATCTAATATTATTTGAAGATTTTTACTGCAATATACTTAACACAAAGAATTCTGAATGTTCACGTTGTATCCGTCTTTTCTCTTATAAGTCAGAGAGTACACAAGCAACTATAATTGTAAATTAATACCTCAATATTATTACACATAATGTATGCAACATTGTTTTCTAAACTTTTTAAACAATTCTGTATAATAAATGTAAACGTTTAAGTACCCTTTAGGTACTACACTCACAAATTGCATTTTCTCACAATTACAAAATAGGCTGTCTGCGCTGTGAAACTACATTAAAATGGCCGAATAATAACAATAAATCTATAAACTTTGGCATTTTATTCTTTTTTACACAGAAAGTATATCTACAACCATTATTATTAAAAGCTATTTGGCTTTATTTATTCATTTGCTTTTACTTTTTCTTTTGGTTGGAGAGGGTGAGGGGTGGCGTAGACAATCCTGCCTTTGACTAGAAATAAAAAATAAATAAATTCGTTACAAACATAAGCACACAGCTTATAATCGTGAGTTTACACTAAGACTGTATTTCTGTTTTAAAATAAAACAACGACCTTATTATTAATTCATTAATTATTATTATTTTATTTATTTTCGTGTGTGTGTGTGTGTGTGTGCTCCTGCTGATAAACGCACACTACTCAGGCAACTTTTAATAGCTTCAGTAATCGCTAAAAACATACTAGTTAAATTCATCGACAATCTGCATGCTTGTGGAAGTTAGAGAACAGACACATACTAAAACTAGCTCTTTTGAGAACTATTTGAAAAAAAAAGTTAAATTACGCAAACGAATAGGTACTAAATAAGCATGTGAATTCTTACACCAACATGCTTCACGCCTCCTCATATGTTCAGTGCTCGATTTTTAAACAGCAGGGTGGAAAAAAGTGAAGAACTTCTTTGTGGTAAAAATCATAACAACATGTGTGGAAAAACACGCATATATTTCGTTCGAGTTACTTCCGATAACGTTTCCACAGGGAATATTTTTCCTAGGTAAATTTACCAACCCTTTTACATGTCTCTCTTGCAATTAAGATCTGTCTAAATTTTATTTCCAGATTTTATCTAACAATGGTCTGTACTTTAAGCCTTATCGACTGGTAAGCTTGAAGTTAAAATGTATCGTTAAAAACGAAACGATAAAGGAGAGGCACTTATCTGAAGTGAAATGTATAAAGCTGAAATAAAGGTATATACATGTTCAAAATGGAAAGTTGTTATTTCAGCGTTTAAGAGATAATAAAAAGAAAATGGATAAGTATGCATACACTGTGAATTTCCCTGAATAGAAAAAAACATAAGATTTAAAAGAGAAAGTTGAGAAGATGTTAGAGTGTTATTTTTACCAAACAAAATAATTAAGATATATATTTTCCCCTCTCTTTTGAGCATGTGTAGGGTGGGGACTGGAGAATTATTAATTAAAGTGTGCAATCTAAATTTCAACAATACTAGGATAATGTACAACAAATAATAAAAATTTATCTTTAATGCGGAAAGTATACTAAAATTTATGGGCATTTAACCCTTTAACGCGCAGTGTTCCCGCTCTGGGAACACCAAACTCTGACGTTTTGACTGTTGCCAGTCACGAAGAATAGATTTGATTTCTATAAAAATAGTTGCGGGTGACATAGCTCCAGGAGAATCCTTTACTTTTTAGCACGTCATTTCCCGTAAAAAAATTGTCACGCTTATTCTTAACAGCACCGGCATCTGCTGAAAAATGGAAGAATGCGAGAACAGCTGGATAGATTGCCCAATGCTGAAAAAAGGGCTGCCGTTGCCACCGCTCGACTTAACGACCAGCAAGATGGCGGACGATCGAAACGTTCATCGCGTGCCACAGGTCGAGAGACCCTTTTTTGACGACAGCTGGCTGTGCCGCACAGCCAGCTGTCGTCAAAAAAGGGTCTCTCGCCATCTTGCTGGTCGTTAAGTCGAGCGGTGGCAACGGCTGTCCTTTTTTCCAGTCCTATTTTATTGTCTCGCGTTCATCCCTAAGTAAAAGCACAAGCCTCAATCTTCAACTACATCGTTACTAGGTCTGACATAATTAAATAGCTGTATTTTATCACAAAAATAAAAATTAAACAGCATGTACACGCCCTGTCTCTTCGTCAGGAGTTAAGTCGATAGACACGAAGGCAGGGAAAAATACGTACAAAACATAAACGAAGAAAAA
Source organism: Cheiracanthium punctorium (assembly GCA_038373885.1). NCBI lineage: Eukaryota > Metazoa > Arthropoda > Arachnida > Araneae > Cheiracanthiidae > Cheiracanthium > Cheiracanthium punctorium. Next base: position 355,551 of record JAWZYV010019925.1, on the reverse strand, counting down.
GTTTAAGGAAATGGAGTGTGGCCAGAATGGCAACAAAGAGAGGATTCTTGTGCCTCGTGAAAAAGGTTCATTACACTGCTGAGTGTACAAAGTTATACACAGTTACAATACAAAGTTATTTAATTTTATTCAAATAAAACAGTCGCTGTTTGAGTACATTTTAGCGCCATAGTGACTGTTGGTTGTCACCGATGATCAGCTGAAATAAACTATGACTCATCGTGCGATAGTAGTGGTTCAGCTTTCCGAACGAACAGCCATTTATTGGGTACTCGAAAAAAAAAAGGTACAGGGATTCTCAAACTGTGCTCCGCAAAACAAGACATTTACACAAGGTGCTCCGTGAAATTGTACAAGGCGCCCCGTCAAATTTCAAAGAAACTCCTCTCCATCTGAGAAGAAGTTTGAGAAACCCTGTGACATCCATGAATCTGACGATAATCACGTTCATTCGTCACACGCGGCCTCCATCTGCGTTTTGCTCTGTTTGTACAACTTCATACAACTCGATAAATGGATTTCCTTTATCTTCGAAATTTCCGGAACGATATTACCTCCAGCTTTCAACTGCCAATTTTTTTTTTAACCTCACACGCTTTCTTTTTTTTAGCTCGTGGCATCTCGACTACGAAGTGTGTTTGTAGACCCTAAGAAAGTACTCAAAGTCTATGACGTCATTTTTCTAAATTTTCATACATGAACAAAAATGCATAGAATTTATCAGTGTATACACTTTTACAACAAGTAAATTTCTGCTTTTATCCAAAAAATCGGTGTTGTAGTAAGCCAAAGAATAGTGTTTTGACTGTAGCATTTAAAGAGTTTCTTAATATAACGGACTTTTGTAATCCTACTTTGTTGTAATATTGTAAATTTTAAAGCTGAATGAAGTCAAATCTGAGCTTTCACGTCGCAGTCTATGAGATTTACTTGTATAAAGGTTTCTGCGCGCAACCCTAAAATAAAATTTAAAATACACAACTCTTAAAAAAAACCGCCCGTGGAGGCAGGTGCGTAGCCAGAAATTTTTTTCGGGGGGGGGGGGATATGAACTTATATGTGTATAAATAGACGCAATTTCATCACTAATCCAAAAATTTCGGGGGGGGGGGAATATATCCCGATATCCCCCCTCCCTGGCTACGTCCCTGCGTGGAGGTATGGTGGGGGCAACAAACATAATTTCTCCGAAAAAGAAATGTTTTTAAAGGTCAGAGTTCTCGGCAATAAACAAAAGTCGTTCAAACACAGAAAATAAATAAACCAAAGCAATAACAGTATTTAGCTTTTTCCTTGTTTATTGCCACTTCTACAGACATACAACAATCGAATCGGCAGTCCACCCAGTTTCGGTATCCCGAGATCTTAGAACGAGAGTCATCAATGCTTCCCCGGGTTAGGGGGCAACGAGTTATACAGCAAAGCATTCATAAAGGCTTGGAAAAAGAAGCCAAGACCTTCACAAAGAGCTGCTGTGGCAGCATGAGTTAGTTCACTAGATGCACGATAACAACGAGAAAATACAGTTCTCTGAAAGAGGGAAGCAAAATGAAGCACAAATACGAAAAGACAAATCATGACGAAAGCACTGATTACAAAAGACTTTCCTACACGATCTAATTTGCACTTAAAGTACTGTTTAACGAAAGGTTAACCTGTTCATCCTTATTGTTGTGTTCGAAGATCCGTGGCCCAGAAATACCAGGTTAAAATTAATGAGATGTTTAAGTATTTAATTTAACACTACATTTATGAAAATTAAACATTTTATGTACACTATTTTAGATAGACAGCATTCTTTTATAAAATTTACTACTGTACATTAATTCTGTTTTGATTGAAATTAAAGAAGTATTCAAAATGTACTTTTAGAAACAAGGACCGCCCACAGACCTTAGTGAAGTCAAACTTTCCGGACTTTTCTAAAAAAATTTAATTTAATTTTAAAATATCATGCTATTGCACACCCTTTTCAAAATAGGGTACAGTCCACAGGAATAACATACATAAATTTCTTGGGAAAACACGGTTTTTTACGGGCGTTGGAAAGTTAAAAATGGACTACATAGCAATGCGTCCATGCAAATACGATCACCACCCAACTACTAATAAATATGCCGTAAATTAAAAATAAATAAAATAATAAATAAAAATAACAGTGCTCTGGAAAACATAATACCGACGGCAAAGCAACTGTATCATTACGTCAGGCAGCACTACAAAAAGATGTACAATTATTTATTGGGAAGAATACAGAATGGAGAAGATGCGGAAATCATGGCCGTGATTACCGATAAGTGCAGCTGGAAGGAAAGGAAAAAAAAAATAACCAGCTGCATTCGGAAAGTAATTCAGAAAACACGAAAAGTTACGTCATTAATGTTACCTTTAATGAAAAACAGTTACCAGATATAAGAAGAGCATACGGTCTCGAACACATTATTTATGGAGAACGTGTGTACCAGGAGGGGGAAATAAATAAAATCGCGCAATTATAAGTAAAATGTTCGCTTTTTTTTTTTTTTTCAAGTGGTAACTTGTAAACAAATGATGAAGTACATTAGTTTAAGGGACAAAATAAAATTTGCTACAAATACATAGCCATTTGTGGGGGGGATTAAAATTCCAAAAATGCGAGAGAGAAAAAACAGATTATTTTGTTACATTTATGTTTTGTTTGCAGCAACTGGACATTTCATGCTTTTTGTTTGTTTGTTAGCTTTGAAAATCCCTGATGAATGATTCTTATTTCTCCAGATTACAGAAGTAAATAAAGAAATAAAAACATAATGCCTGGTAGAATTATCAATACTTTCCTGAAATTAAATTTCTCCACAGTAGAAAGATAGATAATTGAAAAAAAAAACATAAAAGAAATAAATTCTCCTTTTCCTTGTTGCAAAAATGCATCATGCTTGCTTTGACGCTTCTGCAGTGCAGCTGGAATAGTAGAAATTTCAGAATGTTCCCTTTTTCACTTTGAGAGTTTAAAATTCGATTACGTTCACCGAACTTTCTTCAGCAAAATACATCCTCCTAATTGAAAGCTGCGATTAATCATTAATAATTACGGCAACAAAAACCTGATCTCTGGCATGATATATTTCATCCAAAACAAAAATGATGAAAATCAGGCAGTAATTTCTGCTCACGGATTGACGAAAATACCCACTTAGCATTTTAATTATACCGTCGGAACGGAAGTACGAATTCTGTATTAACTTGATGTGTCCTCTCCTGGATTTTCTTAAAGCACAAAAAAAGGACCATATACATTTAACAAATTAAAACAGGAAATATTTTTTTTAAGCCAGGGTTGCATATATGAATCTTCATACTGCTAATTGGGAAGCAAGCAACCTTCATGAATGCATTTTTAGTTTTAAATTCCGTTTACGGACTATGAGCATCCATCTCAAAAGATAGAAAGTAACCCAGGCGTTTCTTGGCACAGGGCCAAGCGTTCAGCGGCTGGGGCTCCGGATGTCTTGGATATAAATAAATAGTGGTATTGAATCATTTGTTGTTTAGGTCGGTGATTCGGCAAGAATTGTTAAAAATAATTTTATTTTTGTTATTTCACTGAGGAAGTACGCATTGAATCATAATTATACGCAATTACACAATTAAGTGGGATTAGTAATGTAAGAAACGGAATACATAATGAAGCAAACGTGCAACAATTAAAAAGTTTTTAAAATGTTATATTTGCCTGTTATCATATTAATCACGGGCTTATTTTAAGATTAAAATTAACAGCAAACTGAATATAGTTCGCGAAAATATGAACAATTACGCTATTAAATAAATTTTATTCGAACAGGACATTAAAAAGAAGTTTAAACTTTCTTTATAATTAAAAATACTACAGATAAATTTTCATAAAAGTTTTAAAGGCATAACCATGAAAACTGTTAACCAATTAACTCACAAACTGATCTTTACTTAAAAATCTACTTATATAATACGCTAACGTATGCGGTACCAAAATCGACGGTATTTCCACGCTGCGAAGGTCAAAAGCTAGATGTAAACATTAGTGCAATAACAATAACGCAAGTGAAAAATCAAAATCAACGGATCAATGACGTCAAATGGAGCAAGCCTATGTCACGCAGTAGCAAGATTACAAAATAAAAATAATGGTTACTCTAAATTCAAGATCCTTCAGACTTTTTCACAGCTTTAATTGAATTTACAATACTTGGCACGTTTATCGCACATAACAAAGTCCCCATGATGTGGACTAAAGCACATTTTAGCCCCATTTCCTGTTTCTTTCAAATTATTGCAAACGAAGATACGTATTAAATAATGCAACCATACTGCTAACTTTGGCACATTAACAGTGGTGTTATTAAAATAGAAAAGTACCCATAAGCAGAATACAATATTTTCATAATCATTTTATGAATGATAATGTCACCAATAATATCTCTTCATACATTTTGCAATGTTAGAACTTGGCACCGCTACCATGGCCAACATCGGCTTTTTATGATACCCAAAATTTTTAGGGTATTTGCGTATTATACAGGCGGTCCGTCGCGACGAGCGATTTTTTACTACGATAAATGCCGGACAAACTGGTAGTTCCGAATACGATTGGCAATTATTTGCCGTCACATTTCATGAAAAAATTATTTGGCGGGAATGAAAGCCGGGATAATACGTAAGTACCATTTGTAGCAACCCTAACCTAAACAAATTTAATGAGAAATACTGTTAAACAAAGAAACATGATTTTCGTTGAAATGAGTCCAATAATTTGGCCAACACTGAACTGAATATAAAGAACAGTAAGGTGTGGGGCGACGAAGCTGGCCGCCTTGGCGGCTAGCAGGGGCGGGGTTAGAGAGGCCATAACCCCCCCCCTCCCATGAGTATTTTTTTGCCATACAAAATGTATAATCTTCACTCCCTTACCACACACATGTATGCATATATGTGAGTTGCAGTAGTCGTAACCCCCCCCCCCAATGAAAAATTTCTGGCTACGCCACTGGCGGCTAGTATAATTGAATTTAACGAACTTGCCGTTAGCACAAAATAAATAAAAGAATAACTACCTTAACACAAAATATCGTTTAGAAAATTATCCTAAAATCGCTAAATGCGTTTACTGAATAACTTTCTGCAGTAGTCATCAGTAACTTCAGAAGCTGCTAAACTTTGTTGAAAATGTTCTAAGTATTAAAATGAAGTTTACTTTTGCAGTTTAATGGTATTGCGCTGTGCCAGAAAAAATTGACTCAGATTTTCATCCGTTGAGTGGGCCCATAAAATGAGGACCCAGCTTGCTTGAAGAACTAAATACTGAGGGCGCCGCGGCAGGCAGACCATCTGGATGGAAAGCACATATGTTTCTACATCACCGGGCCGTTAGTTGCAAAAGCGTGGCCAAGCATCGCAAGAATTGGTCCTTATTTGTTCTGTTGTGTTAGAGCCTAAACTGGTCTATGTTACGCACGATGCGAGTTTAACCATTTTACGACCCCCCCCTCTCTACTACAACAACAACAACAACAAAAAGCTCAAAAGAAATGTATTGCATATTTATATTGCTGTGCTGCAGTTGTGCCCTGTGCGGGGCGCTGACAGCACTGTTTCTTACTTAAAATGATGATAGTTCCTTTAAAGCGATCTTTTGTTTTCTTTAAAACAAAATTATTAAATTAAGTATTTCAACTATTATTTACAGAGTCTAAAAAGTCTGCTGGTTTGCTGTTTGAAACAATAAACAAGAACCCAGCGTTTGGCATTAGGCTGACTAAAGCGATTTGTTGGCTTCACAGCAACACAATAGTTGTAGTAGAAAAAAAACATGTACAGGCAAAGAAAACTGCAACAATGGGCATGCAACAGAAACCATCGTACTTTTCAGCAGTATATCAAAACTAATATATAATTTTTATATTTTTAACTATGATGAATACGATATAAATAAATACGGTAAATAAGTATGATTTCGAATGCCAATATTGGAGGAGAAAACGTTCGGTAATCTCTCCTGTTAAAACTACCGAGGAGGGAAAAAAAAAAAAAAAAAAAAAAAAAAAAAAACTTTTGTTATCGTCCCCCCCCCCCCCAAACCTATTTTTATTTTAGCATTATTATTTCTAAAACTTCATGACACATTATCCGTCAAGAGTCTGCTTGGGTTGAAATCGGGTCCGAAAACAAACTCTTTACGAAATTCCATATTGGAAAATTGGATCCATCACAAATTCAGTGTTACAAGGACGGCCTTTTCACAAAATAACTATTGCCGTTTTCACTATGTCTGCCCATTTTTTCTTTTTCTTTATATTTTATTTTTTATTATGATTCTTTGAATTGCTTTTTGATTAAAAAAAGAAACAAAGAAAATGAAAATAGGAAAAAATCACAAAAATAAGAAAGAATTCACAAAATAGGAGCCTGGGAAAAGAACTTGGAGTGATCTCAGTCTGCGTACAATTATGTGAAAAGTTTATTTATTTACTTTTAGATCTCAAAGTAAATTATCTGTTCGTGCCCCTTTTTGATTGACATAGTATTAGTCTGAAAACTTTTTTCAAGTCTTTTAAATATCAATATAATTTTCCTTTTAAGAATAAACGGCACAAAAAATAATATAAGAAGAATAAGTTCGATGTACTATATGTCAAATGATCGATGTACTCTATATGTTCGATGTCAAATATTTTACTCAAAGGAAAAGCATAAAACATTCATAGGCTAATATAATAACGAACCTTTAAAGGAGGGGTTTGAAATAATAATAATTTGCTTTGAAACATTCAGTAAATGTGACAAAATATTTTACGAATTTTGAATCTTGTCAATAATCTTTCTGACTTAGATGTTTACTCTCTCAATTATTTCTTCATTTTTATTTTTCAATTAAAAAGAATTTGAAGATAAAACTCGAGGCTGCGTTTTATTTTTCCACAGTCCAGAAATGTTATGCTAAGATGTTTGATACCATCATTTTCTTAATTGAAAATTAACTTTAATAAATATGCAAGAGAGTAACGTCCCGTTGTACACATGGAACAAACAGGAACACATGCTGCGATTCCTTATTTTAAAACAAACAGCTACCTTAAAGGCAATTACCATAATGGATTCAGCCGTTCACCCATTTTACGTCTCCACGCATGCTTTTAGCTGGAAATTTCGCAGGAGAATGACTCCATAAACATAGAAAATAATGGTGAACATACTGTTTACCGAGAGAAATGAGAGTCTTTGACCTGCGGATGACCTCCTACACTGACTGGGCCTCACCTATTTTACAATTTACAGGCTACTTGCCGTGTCAGATGATTTAGCTTAACGAGGATGACAGAGAATGAAAACAAAAATAAGGTTGAAAACACCACAAAGCACTAATAACAATATACGAGTCCGTTTAATAAATACAATATTTAGGGTCTCACTGGTCTAAGCAAAAGTATTATTAAATTGATTTACAGCTATATTTGATAGGCTCCATTTAAATTTTTCACTATAGATGTGGGTTGGGTAAATACCTAGTAGGTAAGGTTTTATTTCTAAATGGATTTTTACCCTCGCCTTGGGTAAACACTCAAAATCAGGGTATTGATGATTTTAAGTTATTTTTATTGCATGTAACTGGGACTAAAAGTCTGTAAGTCAGGCTCTGTTATGAGAGTATTTTGTGCAGGATGAAAACGTTTTCTAGGGTATACGAATTTCTCGCAGTAATATTTTTTTCAATGCGAGAAATAGTGGGGGAAAAAAAAAAAACGAGATTCTCGCGCTCAAATGAAAAAACTGATTCTTCTGTTGTACCTCACAGCTGACCATAAGAAAGAATTAACCCTTTGAGGCGCAACTCTTTCCCAATGCTGAAAAAAGGGCAGCCGTTGCCATCGCGCTGTGCACAGCCAGCTGCCTCAAAAAAGGGTCTCTGGACCTGTGGCACGCGATGAACGTTTCGATCGTCCGCCATCTTGCTGGTAGTTAAGTCGAGCGATGGCAACGGCTGCCCTTTTTTCAGCATTGGGCAACCTATCCAGCTGTTCTTCGCATTCTTCCATTTTTCAGCAGATGTCAGTGCTGTTAAAAAGAATCGTGACCATTTTTTTACGGGAAATGACGTGCTAAAAAGTAAAGGATTCTCGTGGAGCTATGTCACCCGCAACTATTTTTATAGAAATCAAATCTATTCTTCGTGACTGGCAACAGTCAAAACGTCAGAGTTCGGTGTTCCCACAGCGAGATCACTGCCCCTTAAAGGGTTAAACCTTCGAAGCGTACGCATTTTCGCGTCAATACAGAAGGCCTGCAAGATGAAATGGCCAAAACGGAAAAGGTACAGCCGTTGCCATCGATCCAGTGAACTACTAACAGCGCATGACCAACAACATCGGCCGCCATGATGTTGGTAGTCATATGGATCGATGGCAGAAGCTGCCTCTTTTCAGTTTTGGGTCCATTTAAATATATTTTTTTGCGACCAGTAGTAAAAGCACTGAAATAAGTTGGTCTCACCGCGCCTCAAAGGAAGTAAATAACGATTTCTGAACGAACGCGTAATTTTCTTTTTTTTTTTTTTTTAAGGGGGGGGGGAGACTTTTGTGTGTGGGGGGGGTGGCGTGAAGAAAAGAAACACTACCCACACAAACTTTTTTACGAGAGTTATCAAATCTGTAGAAATGAATAGCACGTGAACAGATAAGCAATTTTGTTTTGTTTGATATATGTACCTCTACATCCTATATCTTCGATCATCGAGATAGCCAGCCAGGATTTTTATCAATGATTAATATTAAAAACTTCGAAAATTCGTAGTTGAGCTAAATTTTGATGGGCTTCGATTTGAAATTACACATATTCACGCCAAACGTGGTGTTTGTTAATTTTCTATCAGGTTTGCCTGCCTGTCTGTGGTCAACTACCATAAACAAGCTTACTGGTATGTAACATGATAGTAGGTATAGAATTGTGAAAGTGGTGTTTGTAGCATGAATACTTTCTTCCAGGGCACAAACACACACGCACACTAGAGATGAGTTCGGGCTCATTTTTTGAAGCCCGAGCCCGCCCGAGCCCGAAGACTTTTAGCCCGAGCAATATTATTAAAGTTGGAGCCCGAGTCCGAGCAATAATATTAAAGTTGGAGCCCGAGCCCGAAATTTCAGCTAAAGACAAATAAAATTAACTACTTCATTAATAGGATACAATAAATTTTGGAGCTTCACACACCTTCTAGTCCCCCGTGCCGCTATTTTTTGAAATAAGTACGCCTATTTATCCCATGAATCACTTTTTAAAATCTGTTTCAAAGAGTATGTTCAACAAAGGAGAAATTTTTCACGAGCCCGAGCCCGCCCGAGCCCGAACGCAATCGTGAATTACAGAGCCCGAGCCCGAGTCGGGCCCGGGCTCGGGCTGAGCCCGTCTCATCTCTAACGCACACGAGGGGGAGGGGGGGGGAATCCAAATGGATCAAAATTTATGGGCAGTCACTGTTTAAAGTGTCTCTGAAAGTTAGCATTTAATAGCATAAACAGACGCGGCAGATGACCAAATAAAACATTAAACAAGAAAGCTAGTTATATCCGGAAGATTATTGTTTATCAGATTTATTCATTTAGAAAAAAAAAAAATTAAACAATTGAGGTTAGTCACATTTATAAGGCTACTTCCCTTAAAAATACTGATTCTGATAATAAAAATGCAAATGAATCAATAATATCTTTACGCTTTTCGGAAAGTTTGAAAACTCCCTTGGAAAATCGGGTTTTGTTACTTAAAAGTTCTAGTTATAAACATTTATCTATTAAAATACACTTATCTTTCGAAGTCAATGAATTTAAAATTTAACAAATATATTTTTAACTATATTATTTCATTTGAAAACTAACTTAAATTTTGAATGATCACAGAGAAACCATAGTTAAAGATCACGAAACAAAATTATAATGTAACGTGTAAGTATAATAAGCTTTAAATAATGAAACCCTTATAATCTAATAAACAATTAAGAATTTTTTTTATGAAATTTTATTATTTAAGTATCATAAAAACTATCCTCTCCCCCTCCCCCCCCCCAAAAAAAAAAGGTAATTTACAAATAATTTATGAACAGTTTTCCGAGAGGTTTACTAAATTTCAATATTAAAAAAGTCACATACGCCTTCAAATAGAAGCAGCACCTAATATTAATCAATGGCCAAGACAATGGCAATTGGCATTTTACCAATTTTTTTGTAAAAAGTCCGGAGCACTTGACAAGATTTTACTGCCACAATGTCACAAAACTATTCCACATTTCACTGGACCAGCGTCTGTGGGCATCCCCCCCAACTTTGTTTAAGAAAATCATTCATTTTAAATGGGTTTTTTTCAAAACCTTAAAAAACAACTTAATGTTATTCTTGAATATACACACCCTCCTTAAAATAAATAAATTATAAATAAAATAAAATAAATAAATAGGCCAAGCTATGCTTATGAGAATTGTACTAAATGAAAAGGTAGAAAAATTGAGAGAGCAGCTTTCAATTGTGGCACATCTGCATTTTTGCCTACATGACGGTTTTTTTTTTTTTTTTTTTTTTTTTTCTCAGAGTCTGGGGAAAAGCACCAGGTCTTTAGCTTAAATGACGTAACAGCGACGCAGATTCTGTTTGGGTACGGTATTTTAAAAGATTTGTTGCAAGCTTCTCCAAGCAGAAAAAGTGATAAAAAAAAGGGGAGGTAGAAGGGCAGATGCGGCAAGAAAATCAAGAGAAAAAAGTAACAAAGAATTCGAAGCAATCTTGCTTCCTGAGTAAAAAACTGAAATAATGTTAAAACAGTTTCTAGTAAGACAATCTTTTTAAACACACATTTAATTTGTCAATTAATTAATTATCAATTGAACATTAGAATAGTATAATTGAATATAAATTTATTATTAAACAAAGTCGTCAAACCATTGGTGACAATTTTGTTTCAGTTAAAATGTCTTCTGAAGAAGGCGTCATAAAAATGCATACGCAGATTTTTGGATTAAATATATACATGCAAAATCAAAGTTTGAAAAAAAGAAACTCTCAATATTGGAATAATTTAAACCGAATATTTTGTTACCTTTAAAAATTAATAAATAAATAATAATTTTAAAATGTATTTATATTAGATTTTTTTTCAAATATTTTGATGTCGTAACGAACTTCTACCCTTAACTGAAGAACTCAACTATAGTAATAACTCAATTCTAAAAGGATTCAAAAGAAAAGAAAACCATGTTAATACACACACACAATATATATATTATATATATATAATATATATATATATATATATATATATATATATATATATATATTGTGTGTTCCCCCCCCCCCCCAAAAAAAAAAAAAAAAAAAAAAACTTGTGTTATGGATTTGGAATATAAATACTTCCAACTTTAAAAACGATTGTAGTATGAAAGTGATGAAAGGTATTTTAGAGATGTGGTGAGGTGAGATTAGAGGAGTGGTGAAAAGTATTTTAGAAGGCACAGAAAGATGGGGCGAGACCTTGCAATCGCCGATTTAAACGAAATTTTGTGGAAATGTAGCTTATAAGACATGCAATGACTGATGCAAAATGTAGGATCCAATAGACTGGCATTCTCAAGAAATCACGTACAAAACATTTGAAAATCACGTATAGAGTTTAAGTACTGTATTTAGCCTAGTATTTAAGACTGCGCATTCGGGCTCCACGAGAGGAACAAGTAATTTTTATTCTTCTTTCATTTATGGAATACTTAGTTAAATAATAAGTTTTTTAACATAAAAATTTATTTGAAATTTATTCAGTAATGCAAGCTGGGGTGTTAAAATTCTCTTACTATTTAACTGTGCAATTAAATGAAGGAAAGACGGATAAAAATTACTTTGTCCCTCGTGGGACTCGAAGCTTTCAATTCGACAATTTTATAGGTCTGAATAACCATTTTTATAAGCTTTACAATAGTGGCTGTTAATTAATCACTGAAAGGGGAGGGGGGACCTGATTAATAAAATTACTGCATTTATCAATTTTGAAAACATGTATAGATATTACTTCTATTGTAAAGCATGCTGAAATAGCTTGTAGTTACACACTATCACTTCTACATAAAGTGGAAACAAAAACAGTTTCAGAAAAGGGTCAAATTTTATTAAATTGGATAAAAACGAAAAATGGAAAAAGAGAGCCCAAATAAGATTCAATATTCAAAATTAAAGGACCGTCTCTATTAAAATGCCATGCCATATTTATCCAACCTTCTCCCCGGGAACTTCTACGGATCTTGCCAATGTCCAGTAAACAGTGTTGATGCTGTTTGCCAGTGTTAAGCCTTGCGACTACCAATGTTCTTGACTAGCACAACAACAATTTTAGTATTTTATAAAAGCAGCTTTTTTTTTTTTTGTGGTAAACAACTAAGGAATAGCTTGTGAGGGTGAACAGACATTCTGAATTTCTCGCGTCAGTGAAATGACTTATTTGCACTAGAGATCGTGAAGATCGAGAACTAGGTAGTTTCTTCAATTAGACTGCATTTTAGAAACCTAAAAAGAAACGACTTTCACATTTTACATTAAATTAGTTTGAAAAAAAAAAAAAAAGTTAAGTTTCAGCTTTTGAATAACAGACCCTTCTCATGGAGCGTACACGCGGTGTGATGTGACGCAGAGAGAAAAGCATGTCGCCGAATACAAAATATCCACAGAATAAAATTTTGCTGCGTTGCCACATAAATTACGATTTTTCTGACCTTCTAATAGTAAAACATCTGCCTTGAAAAGCAAAACTGACAGTTTGGTCTTCGAAGCCGACTGTCATACACGGAGAGTGAGAAAAAATAATAATAATAAGTCAATAAGGAAGAAACAACCCGCAGATGTAACAAAGAGAAGAGGTAAAGAAACTCCGCATCTTCACCTGCGTAGAATGGCAAGTACCAATTTCACCACGAATAATTAAGTACAGAAAAACACTGTAATCTTATGAAAATGCTTTTTCGTCCCTTCTCCACACTTATACACTTGTTTAAATACCTGCGCACATTAAGCAACGGAAGTATCGACAGTTCCAATAAGTAAGCGCATCCGAAGGCGCGATCGTTGCGAGACGGGACACAACCCCGGTTCTTCTCGTCTTTTTGACGCAGCTGGCTGTGCCGCACAGCCAGCTGTCGTCAAAAAAGGGTCTCTAGATCTGTGGCACGCGATGAACGTTTCGATCGTCCGCCATCTTGCTGGTGTTTAAGTCGAGCGATGGCAATGGCTGCCCTTTTTTCAGCATTGGGAAAGCGTTGCGCCTCAAAGGGTTAAGTAAAGATGATCAAAGATTTGAAATTAAAAGCTAACGTGGAGCTACCGTTGGATGATTCTTTTACGCCCTTCTGCTATATTGCTGTTCAGTTTCTAAAAACGGGACGTATGGTCATTTTACGCATACTCGGGTCACGCGCCCTGTGATGATTTCTTTCTTCACTAAGTCCTATAATTACAGACGTCAGTACAGGGTTGCTATGATTTTGCCCAACCCGAAAAAATCCGTGTGATTTTTTTCAAAAAAGACTTTAATTACGTAGATAATACATCTATTAATATCAGTATACCACTTGTAAAGTTTATAAACAGCTACACCCCCCCCCCCTTCTCCCACACCACTACTACCTAAGAAAAAAATAATCAGAAAGACTTCACATAGGCATAAAAACTTTCTAGAGAACAATTTTTGTTCCTATCTCAATTAAAATGAATAAGGATTTTTTAACCATAAAAAATCATTAGTTTAAACGTTCTAATTAAGCACTATATATCACTGTTAAAATTATAACTAATAGTCAATTTATCTAAGAGCAAACTATGATTGGGGTTGTTATTGTTATTGATTTATACGCTTTTTCATGTATGATTAATATAATTGTAATTAGTCATTACTATTAATTTAACCATTTTTTATTTATAATTGACTTTTGTAATCAATTAGTTGCTTAAGTTGTATTTAGTAATTAACAAGTTTTTTTCAAATATTCAGAAACCCCATCCCTTTCTCTGAAAAAAAAAAAAAACCAATAAAACCCCTGAAAAAACCCAGTGGGTTAGGGGTTTTCTGAAAAAAAAAAAAAAACGGGTTTTTAACAACCTTAGCTCAGAACAATCAAGTAAACTGGAAAGTATATCCCAATACAGTAGGAAATTTTCTTATTAATTTTCCTGAACCTTCCACTCCAGATAATTCATGAAAGAACACGACACTCCTGTGGAAAATGCTACATTCACCAGGCAAGAAAAATAAGTGCAATATATATATATATATCTAAATTCTATTGGTATAGCAACATTCTGTTAACTGCCATGTCCTCCTCAAGCAGGTGATAATTTTACCTTTGAAGAAAGGCGTTCAATCCCTTATCTCCCGAAATCTACGTTTAGTTTTACTGGCATGTGATTTCAATGAAAATAATGATTTTAACTAATTTTCAAACCAGTTTTTTTTTTGGTTATGGGCATTATTGAAGTATGCTCATATCAGACTATATTGTAATACCAATAATAATTGATAACATAGCAAAACGCCTTAAAAAGAAATATCTTCTGGACCCTGGTTTGAATCCACACTTTAACACATCCTGTTATTCAAGGGATATCTGGCTTTACTATCAGACTTTTTGACCCCTTTTGATGCTTGAACTGTAGTTATTGAATAATTTTAAGCAGTTAGTGGAGGGTAAGGGAGACAATAGTAACCGAGGAATAAAAAACAAATTTGTTAAAAAGTAAAATATTTTGAGCAGGATGTTGCGCCGCAAAGTTTAGTGATGTTTTCTTGAATAACAGGAAATGATTTAGCAGCCCAAGGCTTCTCCGCGTTTCGCTCATCGTGTAAATCCTGAATGACGCTAATCAACAAATCGTCCCCACTGTTTTCATTTAATTGGTGGCAAGTGCGTGACATAATTTTTGTATCTGATATACATTGATCACATGATATCTAATGCCCCTGCGGTTTCTGTAAAAGTAATACTTACCCATTTCGCATTCGAATGCATATATTTTTCTTTTTTTTTTCCTTTCTTTTTTGTTAAATACCGGTAACAAGCTAATGTTAGATACTACTAGCCGCCTTCAGCGACCAGTTGGTTAGCGATCTTAATAAATATTATTCGTAGAGAATCCTGTTTCTCACACGCTTCCATGGCACTGAAATCTCTCAGATTCTGAAGGAATTAAGATACCCCTTTTATGCTCTACTAAGTTTTTGAGTGCGAAAAGACACCCCTTTGAAGCCGGTGCCCAGATGCGATGCTTACCGTGTCGTCCCGCCCCTGTTACAGAAATAAGATGGTTAAATGATAAAAACCTACAAAAAAGTACAAATTATTTTCGTCATCGTCCTATATTAATTCTGAAGAGCTTCTGGATATATTGGCCGTTATAAAAAAAAAAAAAAAAAAAAAAAAAAAAAAAATACGGAAAGGGAAAAAAAAAAGGAAGAAAATCTGAAACACCTCCAGATTTTCTTCCTTTTAGGCATTTAAGTGCTACACACGGTGTCCAGTGGCTATTTCCTAAACCGTTAGTTAGAGACAAATAGTTCGAATTGCAAAAATTCTTTAAATTGTATAATCTATTATATCAGAAACAATCGAAGTCAATAAATCAATTCCTATAAAAACAACGAAATTTAAAATTTTATTCGGTCCCCCCGTCCCATCTGTTATATTTAGAAAAATTTTCCGTATACAATTTCACGCACAATAACAAAAAATTCGTTCTTCTACGACCAAAATTCACCGAGTTACAGCTGCTTAAAGTTAGAGCACGTTTTGAGATGCGAAATAGGGGTTGTAGGAAAAAGGAATTTGAGGAAAATTAATGCATATGGTTTTGGGCCTTGTACCTAATATTTATTAGCAATTTCATCAACTATTTTACGATTGTAGACTGCAATTCAGAAGATTAACGTTTAACTGTGTGTATCCAATAAATTAACATAAAAATGTAGCTTATACTGAAAATAGAATTTTTTAAAGAGTTTTTTAAATGAGCTGGTGTTAAAAAACTTAAAATACAAAAACATGATAATGAAACACTTTACTAAACATTAAATTAGAAAATTGAACATTTTAAAGTATGAATATATACATTTTAGAAACTTTAAATAAAATTACAAATCCTGTTAGCGTAGCATTTGCTAAAAAGTATGGCTTCCTTTGGCTGCGATGAAAATATGCACCGAGTGTAGAAAACTCTTCCGGTACTTTGCGTAGCATACTCGGTGTACACATCTGCATACTACACATATATACGATATAGTAAGTCTGATTCTGGATAGATTCTTATAGAGCTTCATTATAACCCTTTGCTTAAAGATTAGTATTCTATAATTAGTTTTGCTTCTTTCGACGCATTATGCGAAAATGAAATTATAACCTATAATTTAAAATTTCAATATTTATATAGTCCCTTAAAGGTTTGCCGTAACGGTACATTTTTAAACGTGGAAGACTTAAGTCAAAATGTTTGCGGCTTGATAACTCGTTGATTTTTTGGTCCTAGAAGAGGTTTTTTTTTTTTTTTAATTGTGTATGAAACTGTATAAAGAAATTTTTTCTAAATATAACCGGCAGGATCGGGGGACCGTGTAAAAATTTAAGTTTCGTAATTTTTATAGGAACTTATTTATTGACTTAGATTGTTTCTGATATATACAATTTAGAACATTTTTGCGAGTGGAACTACGTGTCTTCTGAGTAACGGTTTAGGAAATAGCCATTGGACACCGTTAGCACTGGATACCCTGTATATTAAAAGCGTATCATAATCGATGCTTCTTCCCTATTTTCTTTCCTTATTCCATTAAGTTGGAAAGCGTATCATTATTCATGAGTGTAATTGAACAAAATTAAAATTGATATTTCTAACATCCTTTTTCTGGATGTAATACAATAGAAATAGAATGGGAAAAAGATGCGCAGAAAATGTTCAATTCGAACTGAATAAAAGTTTCAAAAACTTATTTTTAATTTGTTTGTTTGAGTATATTTCGGATTTGTGTGCTTGTCTGGAAGACCGTTTATAAATCCACGCCAGAAGGAAAGACTTATTCAGGTGTATTCTTCATACAGGCATAGCAGACGATAAAATGAAGTTATTTATGAAAAACTGTATTTTATAAGTTTGTGCCATCTGTCGACTGTTCTGTAAAATAAAAACTCAATTGTATTCTTTTTTTGGATAAAAGATAGAGGTTTTTTTTTGCGCGATAAAAAGTAGCCTATATGTTCATTCAGGACTTGCTATGACATATAGGTTTGTTAATAACTGTCTTTATTTCAAATTTCATCCAAATCCGTCTAACCGTTACAGCGTGAAAGAGTAATACATGTAAACATTGTCATTTATAATATTAGTAGGATTAACGTAATTAATTTATTGTTAAAGTTAAATTTAAAAGTACCAAGACATTTCTGAAAAACGTTCCGAAAAACGAAAACTTTTCTGCATTCACTTTTTAAATTAGAAGATGACTAGACTTTGTCAGTTTGGTTGTATACGTCTTCTATGCTAAAGTGAAATCTCTTTTTATTCTACCCTAAGTTAACATTGGAATCAAAATTCCTATGAAGTGGAGGGGAGGGGTAAATTACACTACAGGAATTTTTGCTTAAAATAGGGGTTACTTATTATTATTTTTTTCAAAGTGTTACGGTTCTAAGTGTTTAATTCAAACATAACATAATTTAGTAATATGCTTTTTCCAATATAAATTAGTAGAGGTACGGAATTCTTTCAAATAAAAAACAGAAATTTCACATGAACAACTCATAAAACATTTTTTATACACTTAAAATTTATATTCAATGTTAATTAAAAGATAGGATGTTGTAATTTCAACATCTGGTTGCTTTAGAGTGGTTTTTCTGTCCATAATGATGACATTGTAATATAGTTAAAGAAACGTTCTGCATCTATGCAATTAAAATATGGTATTAAATTGAAATTTTTGAGGCGATTGTAAGGATTAAATTCGCAAAGCAAACATATGACTTCGATTTTCCAGTGGTATATTGTGCTTCGAAATATATAATGATGTTTCAGTTTATACTTGGAACACCGGTTTTTCAGGGTTTAATACAGTAGAAATACAATGGTAGAACCTACGCAGTCAGTTGTCACTCAAGTGACGTGTGGCGCAAAGCCACGTCGAGATTTCCCCCTTTTACTTTTCCAACATACTTCCAGGCCATAGACTTGCGCCAGGGGCCCAGTTATCCCCAGTTTACTGTTCAGTTGTAAATCTGTGGCTTTTTTGTGGTTAAAAAAAATTTACATATAAACTAACGTGTCTCACCCAGAAGTCCCCCCCCCCCCATTTTTAGGTCAGGATTCACGTGATATATATATTCATTTCATTCCGAGGCTATTACCTTTTTTATGCGTAGAAATGTATGGTATTAATATTTAAAAAATATAATAATTCAACTTTTGAAAGGAAAATATTCTTACATATTTCATTAATTTGCTAATTATTTCAAACAAAGATCCCTGCGTATATTAATTAAATGCACGTCTCAGGGAAATATGAACAAAATCAATGTAATTTACTCACCAAAACGTCATATAAAGGGGGAATTCTTTTTACAAACCACATGAATCGTGATGCATTCATAAGCATACGATTTGCCTTTCTGCTAGAAATCAATGCAATTCCTTTTCAAATTCATATTTACTTCAAACAAATTTGAGCATTTGAAAGGCTGTTTTGAATAACACAATATAATACGCATTTCAATGCACTAACTTATAAATTGTGGGCAGCCAGTTAATTCATTTTCAACAGACTGATGATTCGATTAACCTTGTTTACAGGCTCAATGTATGACTAGTCCGACAAGTTTTTTTTTCCCCCTCCATTCTCTATTTCAAGCATTTGATATTGTAAACAACATTCTCCCCGTTGATTACGCTTGCAAGATGAAAGTGTTTTTGAATTTCTGGTGGGTATGGAAATCTTTAAAACAGGAGGCGTTATAAAATCAAGCTCCACCTATTCTTTTTGAGGCGTGCCCTATGCTTAGCAATAAACAAGATTACTTCCTAACTTGACTCCAGTATTGAGTAAGGTGGCCTATGGTAGAAGTGACATTTTTTGATTGGTGTGGTTACCAGCAGTTTTAATTTATCAAAAATGTTTTTATTTATTTTACTTCTGCGATGAATGGTTGGCACGTGAGAAATTTAGTAGGAAGAAACTAATCTTTGAGCATGTCTACAAGCATTTCATAAAACGATTTCAAAAGATTAGCGTGTTTAAAATATAAAACTTTTTTTATATACTGTAGCGATTTTCACATTACAACAGTCAACCATATGATAATACATCAATGACAAATTCCATTTGATGTGCTATTATTTAAGTATCTGCATAAGCTTTTTGAATATTTCTAGAGGGGCTTTAGCTCTATTTCCTATTCCTGCGATGTAAAATCTAATTTTTCTACACTATTAACCCTTTAACGAGCGGTGTCCCGTGAGGACACAAAATTCTGACGTTTCGATTGTTGTCAGTCACGAAAAGTAACTTTGATTTATACAAAAAGTACTTGAGGATGAACAGTTACACGAGAATCCTTTACTTTAGCACATAGTTTCCCGTAAAAATTGTCGATTATTTGTAAAATTGTCAGGATCATTTTTAACAGCGCACTGGCATCTGCTGAAAATTGGAAGAATACGATGGAAATACATTGATATAGAGCAACTGGAGACTGCCCGATGCTGAAAAAAAGGGCAGCCGTTGCCATCGCTTCATTTATGCCAGCAACATGGCAGTCCATAGAATTGTTCATCGCGTACCACAGACTTAGAGATCATTTATAACACAGGTAGCTGTGCACGCGCACCCTTTGTTCAGCATAGGAAAGTGGTTGCGCTTCAAAGGGTTAACCCCTTAACGCGCAGTGTTCCCGCTCTGGGAACACCAAGCTCTGACGTTTTGACTGTTGCTAGTCACGAAGAATAGATTTGATTTCTATAAAAATAGTTGCGGGTGGCATAGCTCCTTGAGAATCCTTTACTTTTTAGCACATTTCACGTAAAAAAATTATCACGATTATTTTTAAGGGCACTGACATCTACTGAAAAATGGAAGAATGCGAGAACAACTGCATAGATTGCCCAATGCTGAAAAAGGGCAGCCGTTGCCATCGCTCGACTTAACTACCAATAAGATGGCGGACGATCGAAAAGTTCATCGCGTGCCACAGACCCTTTTTTGACGACAGCTGGCTGTGCGCGAGCACAGCCAGCTGTCTTCAAAAAAGGGTCTCTAGATCTGTGGCACGCGATGAACTTGTCGATCGTCCGCCATCTTGTTGGTAGTTAAGTCGAGCGATGGCAACGGCTGCCTTTTTTTCAGCATTGGGAAAGGGTTGCGCCTCAAAGGGTTAAACTAGAGAAAAAGCTTACCCTTCCTTCAAGCCATTAACCAGTTATGCCCATGATAAGGATAAGGTTATACAAACTATCTCTCCTAGAAATAAGGCCTGTTTTCTCTTTGTGCTAAACAAGTCCACAATATAGATCCCCGTAAAACCGCACACACTGACCTTTTTTTTTTTTTTTTTTTTTACTAATTACTGACTTTTCAAACTTACACTGGTTTTTCCATCACCATACAAATGTAGCAAAGAGAAAGGAACCCAATATTTTCAAATACAAACTGACTTAATGAAACGCGCAAAATTTGATAAAAATCAGTATGACACTGAACATCAAAATGTCAGAAGTCAACTTGTAACGATAAGATGAAAACAAAAGGATAAATTAGGGCGCAGGGATTGAGAACTTCAACTACTACTCACTGACGTTCCGTTTTATAGAACGTTTCCGAGATTGGGTGTGGTCTCCCCAATTGAATGAAGACCTTGCTTGGGAGGAAAAAAAAATCCAGGTAAAACGAGTAGCAGACAGTGGTAAAGTAAACAATCTCTTAGAATAAAGGAGAGAAACTTATTCGCTGGTTTCTTTAAAGGTTTCAAGAGGAAAGAGGCGTTGATGCTGAACTTATAAGATCATATACCTCCTGGTATGTTACAGTTTCATAGTATCCCTCGCTATATCGCGCTTTTTCTATGTCTTCCATTTTTCTACTATACTCTTTCGATTTGTTCCTTTACTTGAGAAGCACACAGTATATTTGAAAAATACATCTTCCATCTCATAAGTTAGGTACAATTAAGTGATTTTCGCTCCTTGATCTTTGTTTCAGCAGGAAATGAAATGTGTATTTGTACATAAAATAAAAATAAAAAATTAAACTTTGTAGTTTAAGAGCATATCTTTTATTACAGTATATATATTATTAATTTTATTATATTTTAAAAGGTTGATAAAAGGAAAGTTTTATCATATCACCCCACCCCCCCTCTCCGCTCGTTATATCACGCCCTCGGATATACCGCGCATTTTTCTTGTCTCCCGACAAGCGCGATATAACGAGGGGTTACTGTATTCTCAAGTGCTCCACACTACAGCGATGAAAATAGAAACCGCTTATAGTTTCATTACATAAGACCGATTTAATTAATTATGTAAAGCAAAGGGCACTTCTTTTAATTGTTGATATAACTGGTTAATCATTATCTATGATACTTATCAACTTACTTTTCTTTTAAAACTGCTTTCAAACATAATGGAAACAATTCGGAGCATGTGGTACAGCCGAAAACATTAATTACGAAATATATACATGAATATATTTAATTAAAACCTTTTTAGTAATAGAGGCAGGTAAGCCAAGTAAAAAAAAAAAAAAAAAAAAAAACACGTTTTGAGCATCTCTGAAACACAAACGTTGTTTGTTTCGTCGACGTTCAGTTTTTCAGCACACACAAGAGGGAAAAAAGATGGGCGCACGTTTTCTAAAATATCTGTAACTTTCTCACAACACTGACCCAGAAACTGCGCCCACAGAGAGAGAGAGAGAGAAACAATGGAGGAAGCGATCAGATCCCTTTTCCCTTTCAGCAGCAGGACAAACGTTTAGAAAGCCTCCTTCTTCCACAACACATAATGGGAATTTAAAGTTCGAAAAGAAAAACAAAAATCATCCCCCTTTACGAGGTAAACAAGAATGTTTGGAACGAGTTCAGGACCTGACGTCAGGCGCTTTCCGAGCTCGGGGCCACTGTTTGCAATTCCGAGGCGCGAAGCCAAAGGCAAGTGAGTGGCACGCGAAAACCAGTTCACGTCAAATGGAAGAAGATGCGCAGATGAAGAGATCCGCAGTGAAAGGGAGTGAAATTTAGAGAGGCTGGCGGGGATCCGTAAAAGAACATTTTATGGAAACGTTGGTGGTTCTCCTTCGTTCAATGCAGCAGACGTAGAGCACTGGACAGGCGCGATGGCTTAAACACCTTTTTAACCTATCCGCTCTCACCATTAACCCTTTCAAGCGCAACCAACTCCCAATGTCGAAAAAGTGCCGCCGTTGCCATCACACGATAACTACCAGCAAGATGGCAGTCGATCGAAATGCCCACTTACGTGCCACAGAGCTAAAGAACGCTTCTGACAGACCGTTGAAGATCGACATTGGACAGTCAGTCTATTTGGATGTCCTCCACAAGTATCTAATTGAAATCAAATTTATTCTTGGTGAATCAAAACTGCCACAGTTGTGCCCTCACAGCGAGGACACCGCGCGTTAAAGGAGTAAAAAGACGCAATGGCTGAGGCCCAGCGGAGCATTCAAAGAAACAAACTGGGAAGCAACGTCGGTCAAAAAAGAAATACTCTCCGTTAGGTTCTTTTAATGAGAGCAGGACAGGTTAAACAAGGGTTCAAGATTAAAATTGAACAGGTGAACAGGTTTATTTATTCGTTTTAAGGGGGTTACGTATCTCTGATAATACGCTTCGCCATATTAATCGCATCTCGCGTGAGACTTTTCTCAGGGACGCGGAAAGGATTTTCTGGCCCCAGGAAATGCATTTACGACGACGCCCCCCACCCTCCAACCAAAAAAAAAAGTATTCTATTTATTTATTTTTAAGCCACAAAAGTTTTTTAGACACTTTAAATTTACCGTAAGTCATACAGTCGAACCTCGATTTAACGCACTTTGATTTAACGAATTCTCCGATTTAATGAATATTTTTTTTTTGTCCCGACAAAAAGGGTGCTAAAATGCTCTGATTTAACGAATTTTTAGCTTTGATTTAACGAACAACAATAGCTGAAATAAAATTCCCACACAAAACTAAAACTTTGAATTTTTCGCACGCAAAATTTTAATCTTTCACATCCTAATCCAAATGTGTAATACAATAATTTTTTTCTCATTTCTCCAAACGAAGCAAGTGCCTACGAAGACAGCGATACAGAAACAATCATTTGCAATTATGCCGTAGATAACTATGATCAAATGCCTATATGGGGAGATTTTCCTAAAAATGAAAATTTTACAGGATGTGTTTTGCTATGAACAGCTAAGTACTTGCGATAGTGAACAGAAAGAGAATGAAGATTCTGAAAGCAGCGAAGAGTTGAAGAAACGGAAATTGAATTAAAAAAGGTGACATTCCAAGAATCAGTTTGCAGCTTTAACTCTTTACTTTTTTTTTCCCTCTTGAGATTGGTGATGTTGTTCTTACGTAGTTAGAAAATATCGACAAAGAACTTTCGAAAGTCGAAACAAAGTACTATCAAGGATTTCTTTCTAAAGTGCCAAAAAGTATGTATGTACTGTATTAAATTTTAAGAGCAAGTAATATTAAAGAATTTAGATAATTTTAAAATTGATCGCCTAACGTGTAACTTATAATTTTTAAGCTCGTAGTAAACAATAATCATTCTTTTTTTGTATCTATATCTAAGGGTATTTTGCATTGATATTTTTATACCATATTCTTCACAAAAATTTATATTCGATTTAACGAATGGCTTCGATTTAATCAACGGATTTGTGGGTCCCGATCAATTCGTTAAATCGAGGTTCAACTGTATATACAAAACCTTGTACATGATAAAACTTCAATCAAATTGCAATTATTATATCAGAATTTCTTTAAAGTATTGTACACATAATTCTGCACTTCTTTCTTAATGTATACAGCCAAAAGTCGAGTACTCGCTATTTGAAAACTAAAGTCATATTTACCGAAACCTGTTTGCTGCATTAAATCGCATTGGTACTTGGTAACGTTGTTAAGATCGGCTCCCACTAAAACACCGTGAGTCAAGCGGTGCCGACCTTGATCAGCGTTTGCGAGGGAACAGCCTATCTCGACGGAACTGCAGTGGGGTCATGTACAATAATTTTTCTTTACGTTAGGCGAAAAATTATTTTTCATTATCATATATACAGGTCATGAAATACATAAATCAATTTTTATTATCTGTTGATCGGTGAAATATGCTCATGTTACCCCTCAATTATTTTATAAATGCACTTTTTATTTTTATTTATTTAATTCTTCATTACTTATTCATATCCAAAATATTAAAGACATCTTACAACGTTTCACCTATTAGAAAACAATCCAATATTTCCGCAGCCTCAATTCAGAAATAGCTCTCTCTACAGTCCAATGTTGTTTTGTTTTGGTCAGTGGCCAATTCTAAACTCCTGTTGTCAACAGCTCATTTTCCACCTATCAAAACAGGCTTGAGTTCATAATAATAAAAAAAAAAATAAAATAAAACGCGCTTGCTGCGGTACTGGGAAAGCTACTCTACGCTTAAGGATGTAAGGATCAGATAAGAAACAACTGGAAAATAATCAACAAACAGCAGTTTTGTAAGAGAGTTAGTTCTCAGGCGATCGAATGTCTGGCTGCCAGATATTTTCCCAACTTGCGCTGCTTGCTCACTATAAATGGACCGATTACATTTCACAGTCTAGTTGGTGATTTGGTCAGAACTTCTGCAAATTCAGAGTGCTTCCGCCACACACCTAACAGAAAAGAAAAGAAGGGGGTGGGGGGCGATAAATAATGCCAAATGCATAGATTATTTTTCAACACAAATACACAACAGTGTATTTCACACAACAGTGTTTTTCGCCAAACTTAGCAATATTTCGTCGTCAAACTTGGCGAGATTTTCGAAATAACCTTAAAAAAAAAAAAAGCTGTATATCACTATTAACCGTTTGCGCACCACGCTGATATAGCATCAAAGATTAAGAATTCAGCTTTTATTAAATTGACATTACCAAACCACAATTTCCACGTATAGTGTAATAATCAAGCGGCAATGACAGTGAGTGAATGTACTGAAGTAGAATAATTAAGTATGCATGTACATCGTGGTTTTGGTTGACGAAAATTTCATGACGCACGTACATCATGGTGCGCAAAGAGTTAATATAATTCCCCTTGGGGAATAGCTGCAATTATTTCGTTTCCCCTCAAACAAAGGTTGTTGCCCATAAAATGTTTGCTACACAAAATTATAAAAACTTGCTGCCGTTACAGTGAAAAATGTATCGACAAACGTTCATTCATAAAGTTGCCATTACTTGGGAATGAAAATAGGTATAAGAAATTATGTTGAATAGTAAAATCAAACACTTTCAACGCTGTCGGAAAATGTTAAAAAGACATTAAAAAAGGGCAAATCATATAGAACACATCGACAACAAAACACTTTCCAACATAGTCTAATTTGTGCATGTACTGCAATTTTTTAAACAAATAGTTAACCTGTTTGCTCCCATCATCACGAAGGCAGCAAGCGTTTTTTTAACTTGTCCCCATTGTCCATTTCAGGCACGTATCTCCCGGTGAGGTTCAGTGCATTGTGCTCCACGTATGTCCAAAACTTAATCCATGATTTAAATGCTAGTGCCATTTTAAATGTGTGACATAAAAATTGGCGTAATTTTCGATTTAAAAACAATCCACTCGGGATATGAGCATTAAAATAAATACTCAATCTAGAAATTCTTACATCATTTAATTTATTTTAATCTCCTGAAAATAATCCTTTAAATTATCTTCTCAGTAGCTATTTCGGAGAAACTGGAATATCAATTTGCGAACTTATTAAGATAGCGAAGTAATATTCATGGCATAATTTATCATTCTCACTGATTTTTAGGATCGTGAGGTCAACTTTTGGCAGAAAAAAAACCTCACTTTTTCTGCTGTAGTATGCTTATGACGTTAAAAATCCGGGAACACGTAGATTTTCAGATTTTTTAAGTAAAAAATAAGTTTTCCTGTCCCCCCCCCTTCTAGACACATATTTATTTAAATTTTTAAGTCGGTGAGTCCAATGGAGTGGGTTTAAATACAACAAAAACAGCCTAGCATTTTTATTGTTAAGATTATTACAAGAAGTTGCACATTTGTAAAGATATGGATTTTTCCGTTAACCCTTTAACGCGCAGTGTCCTCGCCGTGAGGACACAAAACTCTGACGTTTTCACTGTTGCCAGTCGCGAAGAATAGATTGGATTTCTATAAAAATAGTTGCGGGTGACATAGCTCCACGAGAATCCTTTACTTTTTAGCACGTCATTTCCCGGAAAAAAAAATTGTCACGATTATTTTTAACAGCATTGCCATCTGCTGAAAAATGGAAGAAAGCGCGGAGAACGGCCGGATCGATTGCCCAATGCTGAAAAAGGGGCAGCCGTTGCCATCACTCGACTTAACTACCAGCAAGATGGCGGACGATCGAAACGTTCATCGCGTGCCACAGATCTAGAGACCCTTTTTTGACGCATCTGGCTGTGCACAGCCAGATGCCCCGTCCGCCATCTTGCTGGTAGTTAAGTCGAGTGATGGCAACGGCTGCCCCTTTTTCAGCATTGTGAAAGGGTTGCGCCTCAAAGGGTTAAATTAAATTACTAATATAGAAATATTTAAGTGATAAAATAAAATAAATAAAAATCAGAAAGCCTTATTTCATACTTGTTTACGCCTCACGCACATTTGAGTACCTAAGATTCAATTACATTGTTGCTTTCTTATCATCTAACCACACTAACCACAATAAATATCAACTGTTTCATAAAAAAAGTCGGACAACTTCCCAACAAAATTATAGGAAACTAGCTGAAGTACCCGTTCTTCGCACGGGAATAAATGGACTTTTTGATATTACGATTTGTGGTGATTACTATTTATTGTAATAAAGAGATATAGCAAAATGGATATCGCATTATATTGTATTCAATAACCATGCATACCGAATTTCAAGGCAATCGTTTGTACGGTTGAGAAGGCCATGCGGCGTAGCTCAATCTAGTGGTGAGTTTTAGCAAAACGGATACGCGAAACTCTTCCCCGTGTTCAAATATCTATGTATACCTATTTTCATAGCGACAGTAGCACAGTCAAGAAGTGATACACTGCAGCGCGATCTAGTGGTTAATTAAAGTAATGATTTGCTACAGTGCCGTCAAGTGGCGAGTTATAGCAAAATGGATAACGCCAAAATATTCTTATTGTTCAAATATCTATGTATACTGATTTTCATAGCGACCGTTTGAATGGTCAAGAATTTGGCCTGATGCAGCGTCATCTAGTGGCGAGTTAAAATAATAATGCATTGCAGTGCCATCTAGTGGTGAGTAACATTAAAAGGAACACAGAATATATTCTTCGTGCTGAAATGTGTAAGTATAAGAAATTTTATGCCGGTCAGTCGAACGGTATTGAAGTTGATGCGTTGCAGCGCCATTTAGCGGCAAGTTACAGCAAAATGGATACTGAAAAATATTCTCCGTGTTCTAATATTCGAGTGTACCAAATTTCATCGAAATCAGTTGGACGATATTCGCATAGTAAACGGCTAAACGGAATAAAATTCGACATTCTGCTGCACCACCTAGTGGCAACTTAGAGGAAAACGAATAGCATAAAAAGCTTCTCAATGATAAAAGACTTAGGTGAACCCAATTTCATGGTGCAACGGTGCTCAACGGTGCTGGAGTTTTTCAACCTCATACACACATACCAACATTCATTTTTATCTATAACCAGTGTCATTATATATCCCAGTCTCAAATAAAATCCAGTTTCAAATCTAAGCCTCCCCAAAGTGCCAACATACGCCATTTTGCAAGCGTTTTTTCAGGAAATCATTCGAAGCATTGACTTAGCAGCAATCAATATGGGAAATGGATCGACCGCCAAAAAGTAAAGCACGCATTTATTTGAAAAGTGGAATCCCTTAATGCAGACGAATTTTTTTTAAATTATCAACTATAACGTGTTTTATTCATCGTCACTCCAATGTACTAAATGAGGAGATTTCAATTTTCTGAAATTTGGCGGAACTCCCCCAACTTAAATCAATGTACTCAATTGGCGAGAATTCTGAAGATAGATCGCTTGAAATCCCTTATTAACTGCATTATTTCTTCACGGATCATTAAAATTTAACGCTGTATTCTAATAAAACCTTTGCACTTGTTTTCAAAAATCTATTTCCTTAAGCTCTCAATAAATTGCGCCAAGCCGAAAACTGTGCAAACCGCTAGAACTCACTTTCTTAAATTCGGCATTTGAGCCATTTTATTTTTTCGCCAAACTAAAAAATTTTACATATTAGCCTCGGAAATCTTCAATTCTGATTGTTTTGCGTATAAAACATTTCATTCCTGCTCCGATTTCCCATGCACACGATATTATAATAATAAAAAAAAAATAATAATAATCTTACAAATATAAACTAACAAAAAAAAATCATTATTATTCTTTTATTTTTACTTTGAGAATTTAAAACATTTTATTCGGTAAAATTGCCACACATGGCAACCACGAATTTTATTTCACACTTTTTTCACTTCAGGGCAGGGGCGTAGCCACGGGGGGGGGTTATGGGGGTCATAACCCCCCCCCCCATGAGGAATTTTTTGCCATACAACATGTATATTCTTCACTACATTATCACACCCACGCATACAAATATATGAGTTGTAGTAGTCGTAACCCCCCCCCATGAAAAATTTCTGGCTACGCCCCTGCTTCAGGGGTTACAATTACGGAAAGGTTTTTGCGTGGAGAACATAAAAAATCTCTTAAATTCCGGGAACGGGTGGACTTTCAAAGTTTTAAAGTGGACTATGATTTATTTTATATTATTTTACATATCTGTGCAAAATTTCAGGCTGATAGGTCCATTTTTGTGGATTTGTATACGAATCAAATCCACAAAACAGAATTTCATTTTTATTTATAAGGATTCGCTTGCCTACACCGAAAAAAAGTGAGCTCATTTTTAGTCTTTTCATATTGTTTACATATAAAACTGTTGTGGTTAAAATGATGCAGAAGAAAACATCTCCAACGTTTTTGATATTACGTGTCAAAACCTCAAACATCTTCCTCATTCAAAGAAATCTTTTCCACCTACACAAAACTTTCCACAAAAACATATCCGTTGTTTCTTGTTTTTCTCCTCCGCTCTTCATCCAGTGTTCAAAAAGAAAGCGCGCAATTGCAATGATTTCCTGTTTTTCTACAGCAGCGCCAAAAGTGACGAACAAAACGAAAGGGGAAAAAAAAAAATCCAGAATGAAAATAAGAAAGAAAAATGAAAGAAACCATAACTAAATAAAAATGTACGGCAAGCCACGTGCATGAACTTTCAGCTAAAGAAATACTAGATGCTTGATTTCAATGAAGAAAATATGCAGCCATGCTCTAAAATTAAAGTGAGGGGGGGATTTTTAAATAAAATATAATAATCGCGACACCTATGATCTTAATTGGAAATTTTATGGTTTTAATCAACGGATTAAAACGGCACTTGCTTTTGTGTGTAAGATTTTTGTTTAAATAACTGAGAAGCATTAAAGTTTAGGAAAATTTCTAATGGTTAAAAAATAAAAATATAAATTACGATTAAAATTACCAAAAGTTTATTTTCTTTGAAATTTATGCCACCCCCCACAAATGTTAAGAAGAGATATTTGCTTAATCTATACTTCACTAGATCTGCTTATGCATACGCCTTTAAAAAATTCATTTACTCATTCTATGACGCCAAATCAGTACAACACACAAGTGGAAAATAAAACAATACGGAGCTTTCACAAATCTATATAAATAAAATTAGACTTTTGTCTGTACATTTCTTGGAATTAAAAAATTTTGCGCTTTCTATCCGTTTCAAGCACCCGGAAATCCGATGCGACCCTCAAAAAAAAGTTTGTCTGTCTGTCGTTCTGTCATTCTGTCCGTGACGTTTTTTTTTTTGTTTAAGCATCACATGAAAAACGACTGAAGCGAATGATATGAAATTGGGTGTCATGATACGTGGTCACTCAACTTAAAACATAGGCGTCGAATTTTTAAAAAATCTTGATTAGATTTTCAGATTTTGCGAAAATCGTTTCAAACTGCGTAAATTTGTGTTCAAGCATCACGTAAAAACGACTGAAGCGAATGATATGAAATTGGGTGTCATGATAGGTAGTCACTCAACTTAAAACATAGGCGTCGAATTTTTAAAAAATCTTGATTAGATTTTGAGATTTTGCGAAAATCATTTAAAACTGCGTAAATTTGTGTTCGCACATCACGTAATAACTGCAAAGGTGAAAAAATGATATTTAGTGACATGATAGGTGGTCACTCATTTTAACTATAAGCATCTAATTAAAAAAAATCGATCAGATTTCGAGATTTTGTGAAAATCGTTTAAAACTGAGTGAATCTTTGTTCCCGTATTACGTAATAACAACTAAAGTGAATGATATGAAATTTGGTCACACGATAGATGGTTGCTCAACGAAAACTATAGGAGTCCAATTTTCTAAACATTTTTATTAGATTGAGATTTTGTGAAAATTCTCTCAAAATACGTTTATATTTCTTCAAACATCACTTAATAACGACTAATACGAATGATACGAAATTTAGTGATATGATAGGTAGTTGCTAATCTTAATTTATACGTGTTGAGAGAGAGAATTTTAAAAATATTTTGATTACATTTTGAGATTTTGCGAAAATCGTTTCAAAATGCTGAAAATTTGTTCCAGCATCACGAAATAAAGACTGCAGGGAATGAAACGAATTTGGGTGACAGGATAGGTTGTCACTCAACTTAAATTCTAGGCTTCCAATTTTTCAAAAATGTTGATTAAATTTTGAGATTTTGCGAAAATTATTTCAATATGCGTAAATATTCGTTCGCGCATCACATAATTACGACTAAAGCGAATGAAATATTACTTAGTTACTCTCTAACCTGTAATATTTTAACAATACATAAAAATCATAGCTTCGCTTTCTTTACTTTGGCAACATACTACATCCATTCTGTGTACTCCTACAATGCTGACGAAAGTTCTTGCTTTTTGGAAATTTGCATTCACTAACCCGTCGAGGACGGGTACTTCAGCTAGTAAAGTAATAAGAAATTAAAATGGTGAGAAATACACATCTGCGCTCAATACTTGTTTCACTTCTGCGATCTAAATTTGGTTGATACAGAAAATCCGAAAATAATAATAATAATAATAATACTTTACGCATTGTTGAAATGAAGACAGTATATCCCAATTAAGATTTCTTTTGCAAAATGACACTATATTGGAGAACAACTTACCTAGAAAAGAAAATTATAATTATTAGAAAATAATTAAGGATGCAATAAATTAGCAAGAATTACAAAAAATAATTTGCCACAGCGAATTTGAAAGGAAAATTAGAAATGTACCACATAAAATTTATTTTTTGCTTTAGGACTTGAGTTTACCCCCCCCCCCCCCACCCTCCTTTTTTTCTTTCTCTTCGGAAAAGGGGAGGAGAAAGAAAAAAATGCACTTTTTTTTTTTCTATTCCCAGTAAATTAACATCCGTATGCGCGTTCTCCCTTATTTTGAATATTTACTGTTGTAAGCAAAAAATTAATAAAATTGAGCCAAATGCATGGGTTATGAAACCCTTTAAAATACAATATTATGTATTAGGACCGATATGCACACAAAAATTACGGACTTTCGCTTAATCTAAAATTTACTGCATTTTCATCAAAACTTTCGTTTCAAAATTTTCAAACCACGTATTTTCATCCTATTCTCGAAAAGCTGTACTTGGTAATTAGTTTAAGCTAGATGTATTTTTACAAAACGTAATGAAAGTGAATTACTATTGTTTAGAAACGGACGTCTACAAAAGGCGAAGACAAAGCTTTCCCAACCTGGTTTGAATTTCATAAAAGCTTAATCCAGACGAATTGGCCAACCTCAATATTGAAGATTTAGTCTTCAACAGTATTGTAGGATTTGATGAGTTGTAATAAGATTTAAATACACTATTTAAAATGAATGTGCAATGTTCTGCTGTAAATGTAAAAAAAAATTAGAATTCAGAAGCAATTTCACCGAAATTTCCAGAACTAATTCTAAAAACGCGGCTAGTGTTCTCGGCATTTCAGAGAACTGCAAAAGAACAAAATCGAGTTATTGCCAAACACGGTGTTTTATCTATTTATTTTATTTTATTTTATTTATTTATTTATTTATTTTTTTTGAAGGCCGAGTTTAAAGAAATTAGCAGATGCCCGAATAATGTAGATTTATTTATGTAAACTTCAACGTAAAAATAAATGATTATTAATTGCTTATAATTGTGACAACAGAACAACTGAAAAAACACTCAAAATACTGGTGTTAAACGATAAAGTAATTAAAAAACTTTGTAAAAAACACACATAAGAAGTAAAAGGAAAGAGGAGCAGTTCCCTGTGTTCTTTACGTCGAAGGGCTTGGACTGAAGAAGTTCAAAACAATTTTTGAACGAAACGCGTATCCTCTTTCCTTTTACTTCTTATGTGTGTTTTTTACAAAGTTTTTTAATTACTTTATCGTTTAACACCAGTATTTTGAGTGTTTCCTCTTTCCTTTTACTTCTTATGTGTGTTTTTTACAAAGTTTTTTAATTACTTTAACAGAACAAATTATGTGCCTTGAAGTGGATATTTCGGGTAAAAAAATCTGCTTTTCATTTTAACGTTATTTTCTTACACATTCACGTTAGCTCAATAAATTTCTATGAATGTCGCATACTAAAGAAAAGGAAAGAAAGAAAGAAAGAAAAGAAGAAAAAAAAAATTCCGCATATTTTTCGGAGCCGCACGTATAGTAAATTTTGTATCCTGTATTAAATTCTTTGATATGACCTTAAAGAACCATACACGTCATTTTTTAAGGAGGTACTTGTTTTACACTTCTTTAGAAAACATCAAGTATTATTTAGTTAAACCAGGGGTTCGTCAAGGTGAAATTTTGGTCCGTCAACGGACCCTTCACAATTTTTCATTTTGAAAACGGACCTTTTACAAAATTCTTTCATTGGTAAACGACCCCTTTACAATAGTACAATTTGGTAAGATATTTGAATTATGTTGTCACACACATACAAGCTTTATAAAATTCATAATTAATTATAAAATGTTTAAAATAATGATGTTGCGCATGTAATTGTTTTACAAAAAATGTAAAATAAGATAATATTAACCGATACATTTTAACCCTGGGATAAGGAAAAAGAACTTAAAAAAGAAAAACAGTGTACAAATGTCACTATGGAATCGTCCTTCATATTAAATTAGATGATTTTTTCCTCTATCTGATCAAAAACCTCAATTATCCGTAAATTTCGACCGGTTCGGTTCCAATTCCGTCGAATAATTGAGGTTCTACTCAATGTCTTATTTACATAAATCAGTACACGCGAATAAATTTAGAGTGTTTATTTATAAATACACTGTAGGTGTTTGTTTATACATATGTAGTTTTTTTTAAAGATTTTCTATAAAATGTCTTAAAATGGGGCAATTTAATACTAAATTTAAATTTGTAAAATTCTATATTTTCCATAAATTTATGGAAACAGGACCCTATCTTCGTAAATTTACAAAAACAGGACCCTCTGGTTAGAAAAACCTGATTGAACGCTAATTTCAGATTTACAAAATTATGAGTAAATTTTTCACGATTTCACTAAAGCAGGATCCTGTCTGAGAAGTCTGGACAGACCCCTGGTTAAACACTGAAATACCAATAACACTTTAAACAACCGTCCACAGAACTGTGCAGATTTGGGGGATTCTTTGGACTACCCAAGTAAGAATTGTGAACACCGTACACAATACTTTTCATAGTATACATTAAATGGAATATGGTAAAGAAAAAACACCTATAGTATGATTTAAATTTCTTAATAGTCTACTGATGTTTATGGAAGTTGGTACGTATGGATGCGTGATGCCAAGTCGCCTAGGTCTCGTCTCTCTAGTGTACACACAGCCAGACAAACTGAAGTCGAGCACGATGCAAAGCGTTTAACAAAGAATAACAAATTTCGTTCATTTATCACAATGTTACATTTTAGATTTTTTTTTAAATTTAAACAATATTTTTCCTAAATTAAAAGACTAGTTTTAATATTGTTCTATAAAAATTTCTGAAATTGCAAACTATGGTTCCATATAATTTTTATTCTCTAAAGGAAATTCATATATTTAGTGAAAAAATTGCTTTGATATGCATTTTGACGTAAAATCAAAAACATTTTTAGTATACTAACATTTCTGAATCTTTCATTTAAATTTAATTTATAAAAATCATGGGAAAAGTAGGAAACCGGAATGTGAAGTTTTATGAGATTTAAAGAAGAAATTTTACCTTGTAATTATTACATGGAAAGTCCAGCCGAATGCAGAAATAGAATAGTTTCATTGTACGGAAAGGAGAGGAGGGAAATCACACAAAATTAAATAAATCTAATTACACTTTATACATACGTTCCTCCACTTAAAGCTGACATCGCAATTTGTAAATGGAGCGCTCTCTGGATTAAAAAAAAAAAAAGAGTTGTTAAAGTTATTTAGTATTAATTCCACCAGTCCCGACATCAAAGCTGAGCAGCAAGAACTCAAAATATTCAATAGACAGACATTACTAGAACGGAAAATATTCAAACACGCAAGCAAAACAGAGTTCCCTAAACAGATGAATAATTAAAATTCCAGAATCAGGTTTAACACGAAAAGATTTAGTTTCAGACGAGGGAAAATATCGGACGAAATTCACCTAATTCTATTTAAGTTTAATGCAGTTTAGCGGCGTTGAAAAGCTTCAAAAAATGTTTTTAGTGAATTTCTATTGCTATGTTAAGTTTGACAACTGAAGAAAATGTGAACTGCTGAACCAATTTTTAGGTCTTGATTGTTTAAAAAACGAAGTATGAATTATATTGTATTTGCCATTCCATAAAGTATTGAGTGGTACCAAGTACTAATAAAATTATATTTCCTTTCGATTGTGTTTAGCGAATTCGAGAAGTAAAATTTTTTTTATTCAGGCCTTCGAAAATTTCCCGAAAGCATGTTATGGACACGCCTATTCCGGCATGCATATATTCTAAGCTGAAAACCTAACACATATATTTTAAAAATAAACGCATCAGTTTTCTAAACGCGAACTTTTCAAATAAGCATAGACACTTTATTCGGAAGGATCATGCAGCTGTGCGAGCGCGCCAAGGTATTGGAGGCATTCCGCAAGAATATAATAGCATCTGCAGAGATTTAAAATTAGAATGAACTAACACTTCGAAATTCAACAATTTTATTAGATTTATTTTTTATAGTCCTTTACCTAACAACTTAAAAGTATCGTGAAAATAAAACTGTCTACAACTTTAAAACGCTGTACTGTAATATAAACTGTCTATAAGGGAACTATAATAAGCATTCGATTATATAGCTATCATCGTTTATTTTTAAATCACTGTTTAATAATTGACCTAAACATGTACCTACACTATCCTAAAATAATGGACCAGATGCCAGTGGATTTGAATTAAGTCCGATTGCGCATCGGATTTTATGAAAATCCAGTGCTTGCACGTGACATGTTCGGTGTGGTGACACTACTATTAACGGGGCGAATGGAACTTAGTGATTTTGAAAGAGGAGTTACAGTAAATTGTCACATTACAGGGGTCGATGCAAACGAAAATTGGGTCCTGTTTGCGACCCATTCACATAAAGGCAATCGATTAAAACTGCCCCTTCACAAAATTACAATGGATTAAAAAGGTCCCTTCACAAAAACACTGGCGATTAAAACGGCCCTTCATTGGCATTTTATCCTACATTTTAATCTGCTTTATCGATTATTTTAGGGGGGGGGGAAGTGGTTTTTTTTTTTTAATTTTAATTGGTATGAAAATTCACAAAATTAGTATTGAAATTCACAAAAATGAGATCCTGCGAAAAAATTTCTGGATCAACCCTTGCATTAATGGCAAGGCTATTCGCACAAATGCAGTCGAATTATCAAAACCAGCCACGATCAACTGTTGGTGATGGGAAGTGTACAGCTGGGTATAACACTAACGAGCAACGTAAGGGGACATAAGGCAAGGCATTTCTCGGCATTTGCTCACGCTGCTTTCCGAACTTGAAAGGAATTAGATATCTATCTCTATTTAGCACATAGGATTTTTTTTTTTTTTCCTGTAAGAACACAAAAATGGCTTATCTGGATCATGGACTGAGTAAAATCCGAGGCAACACTACTTTTGCCTAAGCATATGGGAGAAACTCAACAATGAGACTGGAGCTATTGCTGAGAGGTCATTAGCGGTATCACCTCCGACGTTACACGCCAAGTATATAACCAGCTCAAGACTGTATGGGGACAGCACACGTCGGTCGTCCCCGTCTGATCGAACGGGATAAACAAACATGTCTGAAGCATGATGTTCGTATAAAAAAAAAGCACCATAAATCATCAAAAGTGAGTTCCGACTGGCAGAAGAGGTTGCCGGGAATGTGTTGCCAAGCACAAACCAAATATTCCCTCATGCAACAACGCTGACGGACTCGCCGGGTGTTTGCGACGTCTCAACTGGACTGTAGTGTAGACCATTACAGAATTATTTTAACCCTTTAGGAGCAACCCTTTCCCAATGCTGAAAAGTGGGCAGCCATTGCCATTGCTCGACTTAACTACCAGCAAGATGGCGGACGATCGAAACGTTCATCGCGTGACACAGATCTAGAGACCCTTTTTTAACGCAGCTGGCTGTGTCACGCGATGAACGTTTCGATCGTCTGCCATTTTGCTGGTAGTTAAGTCGAGCGATGGCAACGGCTGTCCTTTTTACAGCATTGGGCGATCTATCTAGCTGTTCTCGTATTCTTCCATTTTTCAGCAGATGTCAGTACAGTTAAAAATAATCGTGACCATTTTTTTACGGGAAACGACGTGCTAAAAAGTAAAGGATTCTCGTGGAGCTATGTCCCCCGCAACTATTTTTATAGAAATCAAATCTATTCTTTGTGACTGGCAACAGTCAAAAGTCAGAGTTTGGTGTTCCCAGAACGGGAACTCTGCGCGTTAAAGGGTTAAGAAGCAACAAATAACGCTCTTCCAGTCGGATGGGTGTGCTTGGATTCGGCGAATGCCATTTGGACGTCTGTTACTGAAGTGCATCGCTTCAATTGTCAGGTTAAGTGATGGTAGTGTTTCTGCTTGGAGATGTTATTCGTAGTATGGCTGAGGATATTTGCATGTTCCAGGTAAATAAGTCTACGTGACTTTCTGCGTTCTCCCAATTTTATGGAATGAACGAATGTGATTTCCAAAATGATAACGCGATATGCGAGTTACGGAATCACGTACGTACATACGGACGGACGTCAGGAAATAAACTAGTCATAACGGATTTGTGGTTAGTCAAAATGGATTGAACATGTATTTATGCTATCATACATGCATGCACATTCGATGAGATGTCTCGGAAGAACTCTTCAACGAAAATCGGGAGACAGTCAAAATCGATTTTTTAAATAAAAATTCGTTTACTGAAACTTTTCGTGATCACTATACATCCTTTTACTTCGTACAAGGAAATAAAAACTGTTGTCTGAAATTAATAGCATTCATGTGCTAATAAAGCACAAGGCTTTTACTCAGACACCACATAAGCTTAAATCAAGCTTGACATTTTTTTGAATTTGACGTATTAATACAAGCTTGACAGTTCAATTCATTTTAAGCTTGCAGCAAGCTTGGAGATGAGTCAAAAAAATGAGTCAGCAAATATTTTCCCGCAGAATTTAAGTCATTTGAATTGTCAAGCTTGAATATCACTTGATTACTGCTTCATTTGGAAAGCCACATCTACATAACAATTTATTATCAGTCATAAATGTACTTGACCATAGAATTAAAAAAAAAAAATCTATATTTCCAAATATTGAAATTGTCCAAAATAAAATACAAATATACTACAAAATTGATTTCAAAATCAGTCGTTTGTCTCGATTTTGGCCAATATTGCCCAACATGAGTGTTGCGATATTGAAAGCTTTAAAACGTGTGCTGCTTTTAAGTTTATGTTATGCTTATTTCCCTATTAGTAGAGTCTATAAATCACACATAACATTATTTTAATTTTGATTTATCACATATCACATGGAAAAATAAAAGCAGATCGGCATCGGCCAATAACAATCTCGCCAAAAAACGGCGTGACAACCATAACAGTTACTTCAAACTTCAGTCTTGTCACCGCAAGTGAGAGTGGCATGGCGGTTAGGACGCTGGCTTCCCAACCCTTAAATCCCGAGATCGATCCCAGCCGCGGACGCTAGATGGAAACATTAAAATAACTTAGAGGTTTCAGCGTAGAGGGGAAAATGCGTGGAAAAATAAAATATATGGGGCGAATTCGCTGACCGGCGCCCCATGTATTAAGAATTTTTTTTGGGGGAAATTTTTTAAGTTTGAATTAAGCTTGCTATTTCAAGCTTGATTCAAGCTTGCTATGTCAAGCTTAATGCAAGTTGGGCAAGTGTAAACTTGAACTCTTGATTCAAGCTTGCATTAAGCTTACACGCTTGAAATTTTCAAGCTTAATTCAAGTTTATTGACTTGATAAATCAAGCTTACTGCACGTTTGATGCAAATTTGCTGTGCTGTCTGGGTAACTAATAAAAAAAAAAATTTTTTAATTTTAAAATACCTGTGTTTTGACGCGCATGTCTTGCAAATCGAAAACAGTATTTATGCGCACATTTCGCGCAACTACAGCTGATTTTATTTCGTGTCACTCACTCAGCAAAGCGTTCGTGCTCACGATCCGGGCGTTTTTCTACAACTCTTATAAACCGTCGGCTGTTATATTTACTCTCTAACCATTGTGTGCGAGTACTTTGACCTAAACAAACAAACGTGAAAAAAAAAAAAAAAAAAAAAAAAACCTCTTCTATCAAAATTTCGCTTCCGCAGCGTCGGGGGAAAAAACATGAAGAAAAAGGAGAACTCGACAAAAGGGAAAAGAAAAGAAAAAAAAATAGTAACTGGCAGACGCATGTTAAGAAAGAGGCCGGTTTGGTAGCAAAAATTATTAATAGTAGTTTATTCTGAAAAGCGGCCAGGAACTCTCTGAAGAA
Organism: Cheiracanthium punctorium; assembly: GCA_038373885.1. Lineage (NCBI taxonomy): Eukaryota > Metazoa > Arthropoda > Arachnida > Araneae > Cheiracanthiidae > Cheiracanthium > Cheiracanthium punctorium. Next base: position 316,123 of record JAWZYV010019925.1, on the reverse strand, counting down.
AGACTTACCATGTCATAGTACATAAACATTAAACTAATTAAAGAAGGGAGGGAAAAAAATAGTAACCAATTTATAAAGGGATGGTAAATGGCAGCCACTAGAAGACATTTACTCTAAAATTTTAATTCTAGATACAAGCAAGCAATTGATTAAATCATTTGCTTTAACTGTTCTGATTCTGCTGTAATATGCTGCCCGTTCAGAGCTAGTTCGCTCCTTGTGTATAAAATGACAGTCAGATTAATTTTAATTGAGGGTGGTACTCTAGTCATACTAAAAAAATGCTCCACTGTCCAGCAGAGCATTCAAAGATCAAATCAACACGGATCACAGAAGAGTCTTCCCCGATGCGTCTTTTCAATGATTGGGAACAGGATGAATCGGGGTTCAAGATTAAAAATTATTGGGAGGAGAGGAGTGACTAATGCATCATAAAATTATGCTCCCACAGAAACCTTTTCTCGATCCGCCACTGGTTTGTTTGTGTTGTTGTGTTATGGCAAAGCTACGCAAAGGCTTATCTGCCAAGGATTGGGGGTGCCTTGGTCGGAGGACATTTTAACCATTGAACACGTTGTGAGGATGCAACACTGTGACTGTTTTGATTCACGAAGAATAAATTTGATTTCAGTGAAATATTTAAAGAGTATATTAGTTACACGAGATTCCTTTATATTAGAGAATTATTTTTATCAGTACCGGCATCTGCTGAAAACTGGAGAATGTAATGAAAATATACATCGATATAGAAGAAAAACTAGTTAGACTGCCCAATGTCGAAAAAGTGCAGCCGTTGCCACCGCTCGATTTAACTACCAGCAAGATGACTGTCGATCGAATCACCCATCGCGTGTCACGGAGCTCAAGAGCATTTTTGACACTTTCTCTTGAGCTCTGTGGCACGCCCTGGTCGATTCGATCGACCGCGCTCTTGCTGGTAGTTAAATCGATTGGAGTCAACGGCTTCACTTTTTCGGTATTGGGAAATGGTTGTGCTTTAAAGTGTTAAGGGATTATAAGGAGCATTCACGTTACATCTGGAGAAAACCAAGCAAAACTTCAGAACCGTTAGATAGACAGCCACGCGATAGGCCAGGCCAAAACGTGACATTCACACTTCGGCCGTCTACCATTTTGAGTGCCTTATCCACTCGACCATGGTGAGGCGTCGATCCGCCACTGAATCACACATGAGTCCGTCCCTGGATCCTCTGTATTATAACGCCTCATATTCGCAGTATTTCGAAACATGCATGACACTGCTTACGGGTTGGCGTTTTTTCCCGCCACAGTAAAAGAATGACGTCGACGGATACAAATATCACCTCAGATAAGTCTCTAAGTGATCCAAATTTAAACTTCGGTGCATTCTGATAAGCGAAGATACATGTGAACGCGTAAGAGAAATTCATTCACAATACTTACCGGTTATGCTATTTCAAACTTAGTGTACATGTTTGCATAGTTTCACTAATTGGTTTGAGACTCGTAAATCAACATTTTTAAACGGTACTATACAAAACTTATTTTACAAGTACTAAGGGGAGGGGGGGGGGAAGAGATTTTAAAAGATCTATTAAAATTACTTAAATTATGAATATTTTTATGACAATAGCATCAAACAAATAAATACAGATCTTTTAAAAAACAAGAATGCAATTGCTACAGTCGTAAGCTCATAGATGGTACAAACTGGCCATGTAAAATAGCTGGCGTTATGTCGAGATTTAAAGTTGCGCATATGTTCTAATAGTGCACCTTATTCTATCCCCATCCCCCTTGAATTCAGCTTCGAGAAGTTTTCTCTGGTTGGCTTATTTCAGTTTTAAAAAAGATTTAATCATTATCTTTTTTCGATAAACCGAACTTAAACGTTTCTGTATGGAGACCAACAAATTGTAACATTTTCACTATCTACGAAAGCATTTAATCAGTTTTTTAATCTTTGATTCAGGAGTAAACAAAAACTTATATCTACACAACGCATCCCCCCCCTCCCCCCAAAAAAGGCAGAACCCATTCCTCTCCGTTACATCCCTTCAAAAAACAGTTAAAAACTGAGAAGTTCTGAAAGAAAACTACAAGCACGAATTTACATTCTGAACAAGAAAACGATTATTCATAATCCATCATATTAACGGGCATCTGTCACATCAAGGAGCGATTAGTTCAAAGAGTGCTAGCCAGGTAGTCATATAAACTTTCTTTTGCCATAAGGAAGACGAGTAGATACATGCTTACCAGGATATCCATGACTATACACAATAGCAACAAGCATCCACAGCTTGAATTATTATGAATGAGAATGCTTTTATTAAAGTTTATCATAAATGGAATGTAAAAATCCGTAAATCATAAATTAGAACACGGCACAATACGTACGAAATAAAGCGGCATTTATTAATAATTATAAGTTCCTTTAATCGCACTTGCTAAAATAAATAAGGCGCCTAGTCACTACTAAGGAATGAAATCAACCTCTAAAAGGGAATGAATTTACCAAATTATCAATCGTATGACAGAAATAAAAAGTTAGGAATTGGCACCTCAAAAAACTGAGTAAATATGCTCTTCCCAAAATAATTGACTTAACCTTTCTGGTGGAAGCATTTTAAAAACATTTTTCAGTTCCCCATTCCTAGAGTGATAGTTAAATTTGTAACATGTCACTGCTTGCGAAAGGGTCTAAAAGGAATCCACTTTATATTCAGAGATAGATTAGCGTCCAATTTCTAGATTCAGATTTAGGGTATCTGGCTACCAAACCTATTTGCGACTAATTTGCCAGCCACCAATTATTCTGATTACTATCAAACTCTTCTCATCCAAGATCTGGAGTAGTTTTACTAACTCAGAGGAGACACCCTCATGTTGTTTTAATCAAGAAAAGTAAAAGAACGTTTAATGAATTTACAGGAAAAATTACATTACTTTTTTTTTACAATATACATGAATAGTTTTCTATGAATTCCGGAATAATGTAAATATAATAATAACATTACACCTGCGAATCTAGGTAATACATACATTTTTTAAATGCCTGAATTCGTTTACTTATGTTCTTCGTTAAATAATTATGGATTATTAAATTATTTCAGAAGAAATGTTAGCTATCGGAATAATATAGTGGAACTACAGGAGAAGCTACAAATTACCAACTATTTTTTTCTAATATTATAATTTCTTGGTCAGTTAAAAAAAAAAAAAAAAAGACATTTCCTTTAACTACGCCTGCAAATCCCGATAGCACAGATTCTTTAAAATTCTGATTTCATTTATTTAATATTCTTGGTTAAATTCAAATTGTAATTATTATCGTTATATATCATAATTTAAAAGAAAAAAAAATTATAACTAAATGTCAAGTGGGTGAACGAGAAATTTAGTAAGTGAAAACCGAGCTAAAGATTATCAGTATCCGAGGATGAAGTGTCTGTATATTTGTAGGTTCTGCAAGACATATTGATTTGACTGTAAATAGGATGTGCATTTTATAATTTTTTGTAACAGGTTTGGTTTTGTTAATATATAAGAAGTTCCATAAATACTTTTTAAAAATTAAATAAATAAAGGGTCTTTTAAAAGCAGATTCGTCAATAGATCCCAGAGCCGGACACTTTCCAAAAGGCAATAAACTGGTTTGAAAATCAACTGTGTCAAGGCAGAAGCTCAAGAACGTACGCGGAATCCAATGATACAGAATGAAATTTCAACCCTCCAGCAATCAATGAATGAGAATAGATCGATGGCGAACTTGCAGAGGAATGCACGCACATACACATTACATAAAAACGTTATCTCACACAGGCACATAAATAACTGCAAACCTGTTTTCCCGCGCAAACGGAAATTCCTACGCGAATTAGAAGTCGAACTGAAAATAATCTGGACTGTTTCATTCTATTGAGGAACTGTACCTTCACAAATAGCCTCAAGAAATCGATCAAATCAAATTATGATGCTGAATGAAACGATGGCTCATCTGATAAAATAATTTTCGAAGACAAAAAAAAACCAAACACTTTGAGAATTACCGTATTTAACCGCGCATACATCGATCCCGCGTATAACTCGAACCCCCCCCTACTCTCCCGATCAAGAAATTTGAATTTTTTAGTCCCGCGTATAAGTTGACGCTCCCCCCCCCTTAATTTTCCGAACAAGAAATTAAATTAAAAAAAAATACATTTATCCAAAATCATCTGGAAAAAAAAGTACTCAATGTACCATAATAAAGATAATAATATACAAAAGTAGTATACAAAAACTAATAAGTAATAACAATAATCTGACAGAACTAATAGGGTAAAGCAATTACATACAAAGTTAAACTGATTCAAGATCGGATTCAGTATTGGACTCGCCAAACAATTCACAAATTCCTTCGTCGTCATCGGCTCATCATGATACACGTTTTCAATGTCTGTATCGCTACATTCTTCTTAGTATGGAAATCGACGTCACAGTATTATGGAATGCGGGAACGGTACAACAGTCTTTCAAGGGGACATTTTTGACTTCTGATTAAAAAAAAAAAAAATTAAGGATCCTCGTATAAGTCGACCCCCCCCCCTTTTTTTTGTCCAAAATTTCTCGACTTTGACGCGGGTAAATACGGTACTTGATAACTACCCTACCCTGTATTGCATTTTACCTAGTAAATAAAATATATTTGACTGCACTGTCAAAACGCTTACAAATTTATTATTTTTTAAAACTAAACATTGACATCCTTATTTTTATGATTGTGCATGGCTAATATTAGATTTATATGAATTACTCACTACGATATACGATTACTCACATACGAATTACTTACTTATATGAATTACTCATGAACAGTGCAAAAACTGCGAAATATAACACACTTTTTATAAGTTTTTAAGATGGACCTAACTGATTCCATGTTTAAATTTATCATATGCAAAATGAAGAATGTGTTAAAAGATAATATATTACCTTTACCAGCAACACAGAGAAACAATGCAATTTCGAAGGCCAGGCATGTGTATTATGCACATATAAGGCACCAGTTTCTCTACTAAAATGAACATTTAATTTCACGAAAATAAACTATCACACCATAACTGTTATCCTTAACTTACGCAGTAACACATGATAGAAAAACCAAGCATATGAAATATAAAAAAGGGATAAACAGCTAACGAAACTCTAAAAATAAAAGTAAAGTAAAGAGAATGGTGTTCAGTAACAGCGGACAATAAACTACAAAATTGCAGACTTTTTTTAATTAATTTATTGAAACAAATAAGTTGGCACTTTGGCAATCCCTTAAAACGCAGAACATTATCAACTATCATTACTATCCCCCTCTCCCAAAGTGAACATGATTTCATAAGCTATTCTTTGTTCAAAAATTCGGTAATGACATCGGTTTTAAATCAAAGAAAACCATCTCTAATCTGTTAAAGCATTCATCGTTTCAGAGTGACGTAATATTTTGGTAGGATTCACTGACCGTAAGTTTAATGCATTGGCGTGCCCCTGACAGGGTAGGAATACATCCTCCCCCCCCCCCCTTCCAAAAAAAAGGGGGGAAAGAAAAAACGCCCTTGGCCTCCGTATCTCCAATGATGGTGATGCACATGGAAATGAGCGTACCGATAGGCCCACTGAATATAATTGAAAAAGTAATGTCTTCCTAGTAAATAATTATCTTCCAAAAAATTTTGTCAATACGTTGAGAGCGATTCTAAAAAGGTGGGTGCACAAACAAGCACACATCCTAACTTAAAGTTATCTCATTTAAAAAATTAGATCTTATAGCTGACTTTTTTCTTAGCCAATTTTTAGTTCTGCTCAGAAACAAGAATTGGCCCAGAAACAAAAGTTTGTTGTAAATATCTTTAAATTAAAATATTTTAGCAACAAATCGTTAATTTTGGACATCTTGTGTTAACTGATGTTTCCGTAACACCAGTTACAGTGTCTCTGTAACACCAAAAGAAAACAAAAATTCTACCATGTTTTTAGGAATTTCATAATTAAAGTACTGAGTGAAGACAATAAAATGATGATTTGTTCACTATTTCACTCAAAATGTGGCAGTAGCATGCTTAAAATATTGAAGAATTACAAGAATCATATAATGTAATCTTGCCAGTTCTGTTTGTCAAAAAGTAACGATCGAAACACCGCTATTTGGAAGCTTAAATAAATAATATGTAAGCATCTAACTCATTTATCAGCCTTTAAAATAATTTTTTCGACGTTTTAAAGTATTTTCATAAGTTTTTGGGCATTTTCTCTGCTGTAAATATGCATATAAACCAGGATGTCCAAATCACGTAATGATCGAAGCATTGATTTCTTTAATGTTTGATTTATTGTCACAGAGAAGCCAGCTTCCTAAAAATTTAAGAAAGTCATTAATTACAATCTTATTTTCCGAACAGTTTTATTCGAGAAATAAAATGCATTTAGTTGAAATAATAATTAACATCATCGATGAGCATGTTAAACATACGTGTACAGTCGAAACAAAATGGTGGCAGCTTCGATCATTACGAATATTCGGACATGATTATTTTAAGAAGTACGATTTATAAGGAGTAGTAAAACCTCTCTAAATTACCATACAAATTGAGTAAATGTTTATTTTATTAGAAATGTCTTTTTTTTCCCCTAAGAAAATGTACTTAAGAAAATTATTTGACGAATTCAAATTGCGTAACGATCGAAACGCTGATAGTTTTTTAAGCAAATTTGTAAACAGGACATAGTATAATTTTTTTATTTCGAATTCATAGAGGTGAACCCCAAAAATTTTAAAGTATTTTTTAATTAAATCAATTAAAATAAAGTGCATTAACAAATGCTATATATTGTAAGGTTTCATCATTTAAAGCTTAACTTGTAATTTAGATGGCCATGTAAATTGTTTTTAAATAGCAATAAATTTGTATCTCTTTATTTATCATTCTCTTAATTTATATCTTAATTGTTTAAAAGAAGCTGCAAATTCGATATTTCAAATAATGAATCTATGTGAGACCAAAAACATTTGTTTAAATGCGTATAACACGTATAATTGAAATTAAATATGTCGCTTTGCTTACAATATTTTTTTTTAAATATGAATCATGAAAACTAATTTATCTAAAGACATAACAAACGTCTTTTAAAAAAAAGGAAAAAAATTATACATCTGTAATAACAATAATATAGAGAATTTAAAAAACAACTTTTTTTTTTAACCTGAGTGTATCTTTGGTTGGCATCTCAATTTAAGAAAGAATGCGCAATACTGGAATATATACATGAAAAATTAATTCCTTCAAAAAGAATGGCTTACCTAAAAGAAAAAAACTTATCGTTCATATAACAGTTTTATAGGCAATTTATGCAATAAATTGAAATACTGCTGGGTATTTCAAACCGTTTGATTAGAGAAACACTTTAAAACTAATGACTTTTGAACATTTCGCACTACTGTATACTTGCAATAAAAAAAAGTTTTCTAACGACAAAAAATGCCAATTTTTATGCCATAAGCTTTATAAGGGGTCGTATATTTAAAATTATATAAAACATACAACTATTGAAAAGTCATTTGCGAAAATTTCATTTTTATTAAATAAAATATTTAGTGGGATTTTGAAAACTCAAAAGTGAACTTTACTGGCAATTATTGTTGTTATACATTTCTATAAAAATCTTTAATCAAGGGGATTTACACAGGTAAAATATGTATGATAAAACACTTTTATTTTAATATCATCAGGGAGGTTTTAAAATATTTAGATATTTTATTTTAGTTCCTGTTCAATTATGTATTACTGAGGGGTTGTGCAAAAGTTGAATATTATTTCTTTCTTTTTGCATGATCAGCTGGTTTTTATAAATATTTAAATATTTTATATTAGTTCTTTTTCATCAATGTATTTAATTTTCCGCTGTCAAATAGAATATAAATAAATTATTTCTTAACAAGAAACATAAATTACTACAAATGTATCGATTATACAACACTTTCCAACACAATTAAATTTTTAATGTACATATAAAACCGGAAAAAAAAAAAAAAAAAAAACCTCGGCTGTTCAAGCCTTGTCAGGGGGAGACCCCGATGAGCCCCCCTAATTTTTTAGTTTCATTATTGTCATATTAAAACAATATTAATTGACAATGCCATTTTATCTCATCTTTCATGTACTTCGCCTGGTAACCCTATGTTGAAATTTTTATGATTGTTACCTATTTATAGAAAAATACATGCGATGCATATTCTACAGCTTACGAAATATTGTAAAAATAGATTAAAGCTGTTGTGAACTAATAGTATTTAAATATTTGTAAAAAATACATAAGATGCATATTCTACAGCTTACAAAATATATGTACATAATATATGTAAAATTATGTCGCATTTTTGAGACACATTTTTCGGACAATTTTCGCTAAAGGGGGTGAGAGATAAAATGACTTAGTCATTAAAAATCGGAAACAGTTTCACAAAGGTTCAATAACCGACACGAGTGCGTAATTTATTTTTGTGTATTTGCCAGGTTGCCGTACTATTCTGATCTTTAGTGCAAGCTAAAATTAATTATCCATGTGAGCGATGATCAAAAATTGCATCTTGTTGGATGTTTCAGAGTTGAAGACTCTTATCTGGCGTCAAACTGTTAATCATTCTAGCTAAAACGAGCGCCACGTATGCGTGGCGGCAGGGCGAAATTTAAAGCAAAGGGCGACGGATGCCCATTAGAGATGAGTTCGGGCTCATTTTTTGAAGCCCGAGCCCGAAGACTTTTAATCCGAGCCCGCCCGAGCAATATTATTTAAGTCGGAGCCCGAGCCCGAAATTTCAGATAAGATAAATAAAATTCAATAAAATTCAAATTAGTAATTCTTTGATAGAATACAATAAATTTGCCGTTTGTGCAAATTAAAGACAAATATATTGTAGTTGCAAATTTTGAATGCACTTTCTAATTCTTTATATCTTTGTTTATGAAATAATGTCCGATCTCATGACTAATTAAGCAATATAAGCCGTCGTTCTGAAATACCCAAAGAGCTTCACGCGCCTTCTAGGCAGGCACTCGTGCCGCTATTTTTTTTTAAATAAATACTTTTATTTTCCATATCAATCACTTTTTAAAAATCTGTTTCAAAGAGTATGTTCAATAAAATAGAAATTTTTCACGAGCCCGAACGCAATTGGGAATTACAGAGCCTGAGCCCGGTTCGGGCCCGGGCTGAGCCCGTCTCATCTCTAATGCCCATACACTAGAGATGAATTCGGGCTCATTTTTTGAAGCCCGAGCCCGAGGACTTTTAATCCGAGCCCGAGACCGAAATTTCAGTTAAAGATTTAAAAAAAAAATTCAATTGTTTTTATTTAAATATATATTAAGTTTTAAAAAAAAAATAAAAAAATAAATTTAATTTAAAAATTGTATGATTAATTAAAATAAATATTATTATTTAAATAAATAAAAAAATTTTAAAAATTTTAAAATAAAAAAAAAAAAATTTTTTAATAAATAATAATTTTATTAAATAGTAAAAAAAAAATTAAAATAATTGTTGTTATTGTATCTGCCTGCCATAACTTCTGGAAAACTCAGCGGCCGCTCGGAAAAGGCTAATAGACGCCAAACTTGGCAACCATTTGGCGAGATTTTTAATATAATCTCCATAAGCTGTATTAATATTAATGACTTTCTGTAAAACAAACAATGACTGACCACAGGCTGCGATGTGCTGAAATTGTTTGGTGTATTTCTGTAAATTAACTATTCATGCTATATATGCCATATTCAAATGGATAAATGGTATCATACGCAACAAAAACATATATAAATTTCGTAGCAATCTATGCATATTTACGGTTTAATCGGATAGCTGCTAAAAACTTTGGAGAGATTCAACTCAGAGAATATCGCATTTGCATAGTACACTTTTTTGTGAATGACTTTTAAAACCCAAACTTCATTTTCTTAATTGTAATTTTTCGTATGCAGATACGGCTTAAAAACTTTTTTTTTAAATGTCTCTTTGTAAAATGTATGGCATAAAAGCATGCCATTAGAAAACTTTTTCTAGTTGGAAGTATGGTATTTAGTCGATAGTTTTGAAGGCGCCTCCTTCCCGAACAAACAGTTTGAAGTACCCATTATATCTGAACGTGTACTAGTGCTTAATGCATATTTAATCTGTTTCACTGTTAATGCATACTTAATCAGTTTCACTGTTAATGCATACTTAATTTGTTGTTGCAGCAATGACGATTCCGCTCTATAGCTGGACCGCAACAGTGGGTCATTCGAAGATTCATACCCATAAACAACGATAAGTACAGTGATGTCGTCGCGTCTTTGCAACGAGGAAAGAGAACAGGTTAAAGCCAATAACACACTTGAATATCTGTTTTTAATCACTCTCCCCAGAGAATATTCGATTCAATTTTTCCTCTAGTAAAAGGCTGACCAATACTACATGCACCATATTCGACGGAGAACATCATTTTATATATTTCAATAATATGAATTTATTTTCTGTTTGCGTAAGAAATGAACATCTCTACAACATATTTTAAACAATGACTACCCAAAGACTATAATGTATCGAAATTCTTTTACGGGACCCTGTAAACGAACTAGTTACAAACAGAATTTTCAATGTATTTCATGGCAATAACATGAATGTATAATATGACTTACAATAGTCAGCGCACTGGCGGACAATCTGTGTGAGTGTGATGTATACAGAGCTCGCGCGTACTCGCATTTTACGCGTAAATCGATGTTCTTTGAAAAAAAAAAAAAAAAAATTGACTCCCATTTCTCGAAACAGCGAATCAAAGTTTGACTCGCAAAATTTCGATCCATTTTTATTAATAAAAAAAAATCATGAAAATTGTCATTTCATATTGTTAAGCTCATCATCGCACATCGTTTTACAAAGATAGTACTCGTAAGTTGTACAGTGAAAGCAGTGGCGTAGCCAGAAATTTTTCATGGGGAGGGGAGGGGGGTTACGACTCTTACAACTCATATATATGTATACATATGTGTGATTAGGGAGTGAAGAATAATTTTGTATGGCAAAAAATTCCTCATGGGGGGGGGATGGCCCCTTAACCCCCCTTTCTTGGCTACGTCCCCGTGTGAAAGGCATCAAAAGTGTTGCGCCTGCAATATTTTACACATTTTGACTTTCACAGGTTGGCAAATCTACGAAGCTATTCTGTATGTGTATGTTCTTTACACAAACGCAATGCTTGCTTAAAGTACTGATAAGTACTTTGATAAAGTACTTCAGGATTCAAGTTTAAGATTTGTATGTTTCGAAACACAAGCACATGTAAATCTGCTCTGACTAGATTTGACCAGGCATAAAATTGTTAGCTACAAGAGGAAAAATAAACAAAATAACGCTTTTTTAAATGCTATATTAAACAAAATAATAATAATCATTTTTAAAAACTTTTTAAATCGACTCGCATTTTACAAAAATTGACTTACTTTTATTGATAGTGAGTCCGCCTGACTCGCAGATTTTTAAGTGTAGAGCAAGCACTGGATACATGTCTCAAGAGTTTAATTGTGAGGATTAGGCATATGCAATGGAAAGTATTTCAATCGATATTTTCACTGCTACAGCGGTCCCTCATTTAAAGAACAAACTGTCATATTTTTAAGAAAAAGTGTTTGAAATCAATTTTTGTAAGTGCAATGACTGGAAGCTATACATTGAATGAGCTATTTCAACACTGTTTACAGTTAAAAGCTTTTTTTCAGATTATCCGAGACAGAGAGAAAATTAAGACTGTTAAAAAAACTATGAACGTTCCCGAAGCATATTCCACATCATCTATAGTAAGACGAAAATTCAATAAGCAACCTTGCATTCCAAGCTTATTGAATTTTTGCCAGTTATCGCTACATTCGTGATTTGAGGGGAGTGGGGAGGGAAAAGTTCGAGAGTGAACGACAGAGCACTATAATCTGGGGCTTATCATTGTCTACACGTGTTGTTTACAACGATAAATGCAAGTAGCCGTATTGGCTGATAAAAGAGCAGCAGGAAATATTTTTTATGCTCATAATGGGGAATAAGAGTAGGAAACTGCGGTATAAAATTTCATTAAGAGAAAGATTTCATTACGTGTCCGAGCTACTGTAAAATCACTTAATTTTCGCGAGTCGAAACTTTCCTGAAAATGAAGGTACTGGTGATTTCGCGAATTTCATTTGAATAGTACTGAAAGTTGAAAAATCCCAAAGTACCTAAATATAGAACCCTTTTTGCATAAGGCATTTTAAGAAACTTCCTTTTGTCCGAAAAGTTCGTTCGCCTTCCCTCCCCATTTTGAATAAGTTCAAAGAAGCTGGCATAAATATCGCAAGTGAATGAGCTGCGTTCTAGTAATTGTATTATTGTTTTGAAAAAATAGTTGTATAGTATTCAAGAAAGAGTTTGTAATAGTAAAACAAATCCTCAAATTTTAATAAATGAAAAATTTATCATTTTTTATTATTATTTGAAACGAAAAAAAAAAGTTTTTTTTTTTCGGTGGAGGGGGGGGGGCAGAATTTTTGCAAAATTCAATATTCTTTCCCTAGAAGACAGAGATTACCGTCCCCCCCCTTCTTTTAATAAAATCAAACCTGACAGATACGTAAATGCACGGTTAGTATGATGCAAAGTTTGGAGGGGGAGCTTTCTTTATTTAAAGTCAGAATCAGGACTTAACTACCATGTATCCCATCCCAGCTCAGCTCCTATACTTTTAGAGAACTCGAGATTAAATTTAGAATTTTAATAGCCTTCATGATTGTTTCCATTGATAATTTTATCACAATGGATAGAATTACAGTGGTACGCAAAATTTCTCTTAATTTGACAATCAATTTAGTAATTAATGTTTGAATTCATAAGACAACAATGAAGGCTCCTGCACTTTCTTTTTTGTTAGAAATTTAAGTCCTGGTTAGAAAAATAATCCTGTTGAAAGCATTCTCTTAGTTTGTCAGTTGCGTTCGACTTGATGAAGATTAATAAAATTAATGCAAGCAGTGTTTGAACAATGCCTGGTGAAACATTTACAGAGTGCCAAATAAATAATGAGACCATCGCATTTTCAACTTTAAAAATCGGCAATACAACTGGTAAATGACAGTGCACAGTCAGATCAATAGGGACATACACAACCACGGATGGGGGGGGGGGGGGGGGAGAGAGGGAGAAGACGCGAAAACAACCCGCTGATTGAGTAAATGCACTAAACTGCGCGATTTCAGCTGTCCTTCTCTCTATCAAGACAACAGCAATGACGACATACCTTATATATGAGCAGCTGCCAATTCATTCGCCTTTACTTAAGTTGCAAGATGCATGCATTCATCTGGTTTGGTATTCCTTAAAATCAATTACATGTTTTTATACTACACTGCAAGGAATAACTCTTTAATCATTTTCTTTTTGTGTTAAGATAATTAATTCCTTGTTTATAAACTGTTTTCTGGGAGAGAACGGAAAAATATTTTAATGACCGATATCAAATATTTGCATAGTTTTGCCGATATAGCGGAAGCGCATAAGTTTTCTATTACGGTATTCGTGATATTGTTTCATAGCTGCCAACTACTACGGAATATAATTAACCACTTTTTGTAAACAATAATTTTCGACTTAAAATATCACATAATTTTTGTACTACGCGCGAAAGCTGGTTACTATTTTGAAAACAATACTAAAAGAGTGTACTGTTTACAAAACGCGGTTAGATATATTCCGTAGTAGTTGGTATCTATGTTGTTTTGCGAATTGTCACTTTGATTTAGGGACTTTTCATATAAATTTTTCAGCATTTTTTTTTTCTTTCTTCTCTAAACCAACTTTTAAAAACTCGCCACTGGTACTTTATATTTAAAAAAAAAAAAAAGCGATTAAAAAGTCGAGATTATTGGATGAGACGTTGTCTTTAAGTAGAAAACGCAATTTATTAATTGAACGAGCCGACAGACATTTCTGTCATAAAATTCTTTAGTGTAGATATACTTCTTAAATATTTATACGATATAAGATTGTATAAATATTTAAGAAGATAAAGTATATAAGAATTTCCAGGATTGGTACAAATTAGAATACCGAGCAGCACTGATTCTAAATAGATTATTAATTCCGAATCGATATTAACAAGAAATTAAGATCGATTAACCCATTTCGCATTCAGGATGTGCTCGTAATCCTGGCTTATAAATATGCCTCAGTTTCATCAAGATTATCCTGGATTCAAAAATTTTCCCTGGTGCCTCGACTGGTTTGGCATCTTGTATCGGTTGTTGTTGATCGACAAAAATTAATACTGATGATCTTTTTGCAAGTTGTGACTAGTAAAAACATTTTTTCCTTTAAAAAATGAAGAGTGGATTTCAACGACAACTCAATTGACTACATTAACAAATCGGTCCAATTATTTCATCATTTTCAAGAGCAAAACACAGATGCGTCCTAACCTGGTTAAATTTTCGCAAAATCTCAAAATCTATATTTTCAAACAATTCGACGGCTGTAGTTTAAGTTGGGTGACCAGCCATTGTGTCATGAAATTTCATTTCATTCGCTATAGTCGCCATTATGGGATGCGCGAACAAAAATGTAGACATTTTGAAGCAATTTTCATAAAATCTCAAAGTATAATCAAACTCTTTATAAAAAAAAAAAAGAAAGAAACGATGCCTAAGTTGAGAGATTATCTAAGTCATAAAATTTCATTTTATTTGCTTCGGTCATTTTTTTGGTGTCGCGCGAAGAAGAAAAAAAAAAAAGCATAGCGGACAAAACGACAACCTTACTAGGTTCCCAGTAGAGACGAGTTCGGGCTCATTTTTTGAAGCCCGAGCCCGAGAACTTTTAATCCGAGCCCGCCCGAGCCCGAGCAATATTATTTAAGTCGGAGCCCGAGCCCGCCCGAGGCCAAAATTTCAGCTAAAGGTAAAAAAAAAAAGAAATTACTTCATTGATAAAATACAATAAATTTTGCTGTTTGTGCAAATTAATGAAAAATATAGTTGCAAACTCTCAATGCTCTTTCTAATTCTTCATATCCATGTTTATCAAATAATGTCCGATCTGATGACTAACTAAACCGTTTACACGTTTAGTTAGTCATCAGATCGGTTAGTCACTGTAACGTTTACACTAACTAAGCAATATAAGCCGCCGTTCTGAAATACCCAAAGAGCTTCACGCACCTTCTAGGTGCCCGTGCCGTTAATTTTCTTTTTATAAGTACTTTTATTTTCCTCATGAATCACTTTTTAAAATCTGTTTCAAGGAATATGTTCAATAAATGAAAATTTTTTCACGAGCCCGAGCCCGAACGCAATTGGGAATTACAGAGCCCGAGCCCGGTTCGGGCCCGGGCTTTCGGGCTCGGGCTGAGCCCGTCTCATCTCTAGTTCCCAGGTGCTTGAAACGGGTAGAAATTGCAATTTTTTTTAAAGTAATGTACAGATAAAAGTTTAAATTTACTTACAGATTTACATACTTAAATTTACTTACATTTTCATGTATAATTTAGAGATAAACATTTTGGTAGATTCGGTTCTTGCTTCTGCCCTGGTTTAGAACTTTTTGGTAAGCCTGCGTAATACATGCGCTACTAGAGTTAACAACATAATCGATGTGTTTGGAATATTTAAACTTTTTAGTAATAAATTAACACAGTTTTAGGTGTATAAGAGTTTCGATTTTTGAAAAATAGCTAAAGCAATGTTAGCAATTTTTTCAACTGGATTTAGAGACTTTTTCCGAAAAACGCTTGGAAACACTATCGGAAACGGGAGAAAATATTCACACAACTGTAAAAACGCATCATAAGGAATCCAATAGTTAATTTTAATAGAAAATTAGGTAACGGTAATTTCTTTCCTATGTGATGCTTTTAAAATTAAATTTATCGACATAAATATGAACCATGGTTGTTTTTTTTATATATTAAGAATATTAACAGTAATAAGTAAATTCGTGAATTTGTATCCGTTGCTAGGTAAAAATTTTAAAATGTGATGATAATAATAACATCAGCAACAGCTGAATTCTGCAAAGCAATCTACTTATATAATACGCTAACGTATGCGGTACCAAAATCGACGATAGTTCCATGCTGCGAACGGCAACAGCAAGATGTAAACATTAGTGCCATAACAATAACGCATGTGCGAAAATCCAAATTGACAATTCAATGACGTCAAAAGGAGCGAGCATATGTCGCGCAGTAGCTAGATTATAAAATAACAATAATGGATACACAAAAATGCAAGATCTTTAGAATTTTTTTAAAATACCGAATTTACAGTACTTGGCACATCAATCGCCCATCTAAAAAATGTCACCATGTATTGGACTAAAGCACATTTTAGCCATTTGCTAGTTCATCATCGGCTTTTATGATGACACCCAAAATGAGTACAGCAAACCTAACCTAAATAAATTTAATGACAAATACTGTTGTAACAAAGAAACATGATTTTCACTGAAACGAATAAAGAAATTTAGTCAACACTGCGCTGAGTTATAAAGAACAGTAAAGTATGGGGCGGCAGAGCTGACCACCTTGGCAGCTAGTCTCAGAAATTTGTGTAAACGATCGTAACTTGAACTGTTATTAGTGAGAATAAGTTCATGAATTCAAGAAATTACTCTGTCTCGTTATTCTAAAACGCATCACATCATCAAATGTTTCAGACCCATGAAAAAGGACAAACGAATAAACTTTGGTTATCGGAGTTACACAAATTTGCCTTTTTAATGCAACAATTTGTTTATGATTCGATAAAGCAGATAATCTTAATCAAATGTCATCATCTAACGCACGTAGTCACACTCTCTCCGGTCTGTATGATAATTTTATTCTTAAATTAGTCTTATCTGCACATTTCAAAAATGGTGGTTTAAACGGGTACAATGGATATGTAAGGATTTCTGTTGTTTGCCATTTTCGAATGTAGAAAAGTGAACTATCAGAGTATGTTAGTTTGTTTTATCTATTTATTTATAGTTATATGAATATACATTGAAGCTTTTTTTTTTTCGCTATGAAACTGATATTACTGCATTAATACAACTTTCTCTCCCACCCCCCTTATTTTAATACAATTTAAAACTTCAGTTGATTTGTCAAGGTTGATGTTAATCTACGACTCTCTTTATGTATGCCTATCACAGTTGCAATTTTAACTTTCCAAAACAGATTTTGACCAAAACACTGGATAAAAGGGGTTTTTAAAGGGTCTTTAATAATATATATGTTACGGTAAATGTGATTAATCCGGTGATTATGCATAATTACCACTAAATTTGGTAAATATGATAAATTTTAGGAAATGTATCAAATTAACCGGTTTGTTTGTATAATTCCCAACTCGTAATGGTAAATGTGATAAAAGTCCCTAAATTTACGAAAATTCGTTCAGTTTGCATAACTGATTGGCTCCTATCAACAAGTGACAACCACGTGATTTCAGTAGCTGTCTTATTTCATTGCATCTAGACGTTTTCTTGCTACCCTCTCGTATTTTATAAAATATTGAATAATGGCTGGTATGCTTGAGCGTTTTAATTCCAAATTAGCTAATATTATGGAGAAGGCAAACAGTTGTTTTCTGACGAAAGAAAGATATGCTAATTTGTTAAAAAAAAGTGAATAATTGTAAAAACAAAAGTAGTGGGGCAAAACCGGAAGATTATCAAAGACTAAAAAGATAGGATGTAATGAAGGTAGGAAACGTTGAAATACTTATCTTTCCGTAAGTAAAGAAAGACAGCTCCAATGTTAGAATTTACGTGTACTTTGAAGAACTTTTTACCATAATCCATTAGGTGCACTTATCAATAGGCCATGGTGGTAGAAACAGGATGTTAAAAGAACTTCAAAAAAAGTCAAAAACATTACTACCGAAGGAGTCATGATTTACTTAAATTTGTGTAAATTTGTCAAAACAAAAACCAAGGTACCTAAGAAAGGACTTGTTTATGAACTCAAGACGCCAGGTGGTCGTAATTGACATGCAGTCGTAACCAGATAATGACTTTATGTTTGTCTATCAAGACCCTCTTGACGAAGTTCGTACAGTTGCGTGCCCTAAAATGCAAACGTGTGCAGAAGAGGTTGTATATCACCTAATTGATATTTTTACTATATTTGGATCCCCCAGTGACAACAGCAAAGGGAGAATGACCGTGAGTTTAGTAACAAAATCGTAGAAGCTTGTGCAATGAGGCCGGATCTGAAAATTGTGCACGGAAAACCTAGGCACAGCCAGACTCAAGGTTCGGTTGAACGTGCAAACCAGGATATTGAAAATATGCTAAGTTCTTGGCTGGAAAGCAATCACACCAGTAAATGGTCATAAGGGTTACGTTTTGTGCAACTTATGAAAAATAGAGCAGGTCATGAAGGCATTAAGTGCTCTCCTTATGAAGCAATGCTTGGGACGCCGCAAAATTTGATTTGAAACCGTTTTCTTTCCCGAATGACTCTATAGAACATCTTAGAACTGAAGAAGAGCTTCAGGCATTAATCGAGACAGTTAATAATGCTTGCGAAAACACCAATAGCGAAATAGAAAATGTTTCTAATATGGACAACAACGATCTATCTCAAAATGACCCTCCATCTGATGTTGACTTTAAGACTCAGAAAGAGAATGAAACAGCGGTCGCTCTAATACACAGATATTTTATGCAGCCAAGAGCAAGTAAGAAAACATAGAATGAGTGCCAAAGAAGGTTTAAAATTACAAGCAAAGAAAATGTTGAAGGTTTCAAATCTCAAATTTCCTACTGGTAAAGTTGGTGACACTGTGAAACAACAAATTCCAGACGTTGGCAGAGCGAGAAGTGATCCCCGAAATTTATTAGAGGTGATATTAGAAGTTCAAAATGAAGAGTTTTATCAGTTAGGAACGAAACAAGGAAACTTTTACAGTTGTATACCAGAAATCAATTCACAATTTGTGAAGAAAAAATTATTTTGCTTGACGATGTTCCATTTCTAGCAACATCACTTCGAGAATGCGTTAGAAAGACATCTCTCTTTCTGGAGGTCAGGGATATCAGCGATGTGTTTGTAAGGGACAATGCGAGTCTGATAAGTGCAAATGTAAAAAATCTGGCAAACTTTGTAATTCTAAATGTCATAACAGACGAATATGCTTAAATAAGAAAACTTAAAATATTTAAGTAATTTGTAGTAATGGCATTTAACATCCTTTGAAATATTTTTTTTTTTTTTTTTTTCCCTCTTGAAAATAGGCTTAGTTTGTTTTTACATGTAACTTCTTCAGTTTGTTTTATTACTTTTACCGTAACATATATATATATATTGGCAACTAAAAGTAAGAGTGCAATAAAAATCTAAAAACTAAAACACTGACAAATTTATGAGGCTAAGTAAAATATGCTTAACAGTAAAATAAGAAAATTATCAATTTAAAAATTGGCCGTGCAATTGTAGAAATATAAACCAGTTGCAGTTAAAAACAAAGCATGAGCTAATCAAGAAGAGTCTTATGTCAAATGTTCCTTATCTCACTCTTATCTTAATCTCCTAATCTCATATCCTAATCTTACTCTTCTGAAAGAGTAAATAATACAGTTGGACCTAATGCCTGGTAGGCAGCAATGAAAAAGATTAAAGGTATTGATATAAAATATGTTGAACTCGCATTACATTTAATGAACTTTGGTGCCAGCTCTTTAGCAATAGAAAGATTGTCTACTAAGCTTCAAATAATCAAAATAAATAACGAAATCGATCTAAATTTAGAGAAAATTGCAAAACTTGTTTTTCTGTCTGAAGATGTACTGAACATGCTGTGCCCGGCACAGCCAGCTGTCGTCAAAAAAGTGTCTCTAGATCTGTGGCACGCGATGAACGTTTCGATCGTCCGCCATCTTGCTGGTAGTTAAGTCAAGCAATGGCAACGGCTACCCTTTTTTCAGCATTGGGCAATGTATTCAGCTGTTCTCTCGTTCTTCCATTTTTCAGCAGATGTCAGTGCTGTTAAAAATAAACGGGACCTTTTTTTTTTTTTTTTTTTTACGGGAAATGACGTGCTAAAAATGTAAAGGATTCTCGTGGAGCTATGTCACCCGCAACTATTTTTATAGAAATCAAAACTATTCTTTGTGACTGGGAACAGTCAAAACGTTAGAGTTGGGTGTTCCAAGAGCGGGATCACTGTGCGTTAAAGGGTTAATTAAAGGTTCTTCTATAAGAGGTAAATCAAAACTTTCGAACTCTTACCATTTAAGACATTGAAAGAAAAAAGAAAGAAAAATCCTAATTTAAGATAAGCCTTGACCTAGCACAAACTATTGATAGCATGGATCACTGTTCCCGACCATCACGTCAGCATTGTTTTCCCTCGCGCCAGACATGTCTAGAAATTGTGTATTTGGTGAGAAAAACTCATTGCTGTGCGTAAATGTAATTGGGAGTATTTTGACATATACCCAAAAGCAATATATCTGTTTGATATTACCCAAGCACACAAGTAATTAATGATCGCGAGGACTACCCGTGATAAGTGTTAGAAGGAGATTTTTTCCCCCTCCTCTCTCCTTCTATTTCTCTCGTACTTTTAAGTAAAATTAGTATCACCGAGACTTATTAAGTTATGAGCCGTTTTAAGATTAAACAGCTATTTGCATATTTATCTTTTACAGAATTTTCGTACGTGTGCGGACTTTTTATAGTTCAAGGTGAATAATTGTGCCGGGATAATTTTTTTTTTCTTTTCTTTTGCTAAGTGAAGGTACACGTACATTTACACGGCTTTAAATGGCTTTGGGTGCTGAATTTTTTATATATTTTTTATGCTAAACTTTCATGTTATGTAATTCTTGAAGCATGAAAAATGCACTCTCCAAAAGGGGAAAAAAAGAAGTAGATAAACTGGGTTTTATTTGGGAGAATTATTAAATTTGAAAATCACAGGCCGACTTTCGTAAATTCAGTACAATTTCATCCAACTAATTTTTTATTTTGACCCACTGAATATTCATCGATTTAAGAAATATTTTATTCTTTGAGAGAGTTTGCTTTTATCCTCACTGCCCTGACCCGAAATTAATTTGAGTATACAAGCGTCACAATATTGAAGTAAAAGAAACTGAGACAGTTTTGTGTAATTGATGAATTAGCCAAAATTTGTGACTTGTGATAAATATTAAACTGTAATAAATTTTTGTTTTCTATCTATAGAAGCAATGTGTGCTTTTGATGTTAGAAATTATTACTTTATATACTAAATTTACGTGTTGAGTATTTATCAATTTTTACTGAAAGACCCTCGATTTAACAAACATATCTTTTAATTAGTCCAATGACATTCGTACAATCAAAAATAATCATGGTATTTTAAAAACAAATCATAGACAGGAATAATCTTATATGTTTTTAATCTGCAAAATTAATTCCCCCCTACCCCAGCTCCAAAAAAGCAACAATAATATAAATAAATAAATACATAAAATTTAAAGTAAAAATAAATTAATAAATCTAGCAGTTAATTTTTAAGCTAGATCTAATCTAATCTGTTTTTACTGAACAGATGAATACTATTACCCATAAAATGCGTTTTAGATGGATGACCACGGTAACATTTCTTGTGGTTATAGTGTGTATCAGATACAACATTAACTTTTAATCCTTTTGCAACCATTTTGTTTTAACAGAAAGATATATAAGTATTTTAATAAAATCTATTAGAATATAACCATCGGTAGCATGCTGAAAGAATAAAAAATAAATCACCAGGGGAAAAAAAAGACAAGTGAGACCATATCTCATCTTAAAAAAAAAAAGAAAGAAAGAAAAAAGAAACAAAGTGATTCAAAAATGCCCGCGGGAATGGGAATTGTAATGTACCAGTAACAGCTAAATGGTTAAGAAAAATTTCAATACTTTAAACGGAATCATGAATATCGATGAAAATTTCTACATGCATCCTGTTGGAGCTAGATACCTCTTAACCAGGTATGCAAATAAGAGGTCGCACGGTGGGACTAAAAATTACATTTATTTCCGCTATTTTCAAAGATGGGTAAAGTTTGTTGCCACTAAATATTTCGATCCTACTTGCACCTCTGCTCTAAACTAGTCATTGTCAGAATTAACAATGAATCTGAGGCATAATATTGAATTTGTGATAACATCTTGAACATTCTTGTGCATGCATTTGCATACGTGCGACATACAGACGTGGTGAGAAACTCGTCAAATTCCGAAATTTTTGGCGATTGCAAACTTTCTTTATTTCGTATAAAAAAAAGTATTTAAAAAAAAAGCATCTTTTCAGTTGCTATTTTAGTTTGAAATTCGAGTGCAAGAATGCAGCGAATACTACAATCTAGCATTCGTTGCTGAACTTGATTCGCTCTAAACGCACAAAAATCGCACTTGAAAACAACTCCCGGTATTTGGGTGGCCAATAATATTCATGGCGCTGCTATAAATAAGAGGAAGCGCGTGCATGTTTTGTGCGTAGTCGTTTAAATCCAAGTGCCGCTTTTAATTAAACACAAGGCGTCAAAAATTAGGTACTCCCACTCACGAAGCTGCAACTGCTGTGACTAGCTAAATTCGCTCAAATTTAGAGGTTTCGTAAACTGGTTTAGAAAGGCAACAACTTCCAAGTAGAGAGTTCGAAAGTTACTATGAATAACAAGAAAAGCAAAGTAAGGTATAAATAGAAGATGTTGACATTTTCCCATAACATTGTGACCTTTTCCACAAAAGCCTTGAAGCAGAAATTTTAAAACTTAACTAAACTATAACAAATGGCGGTTGAAAACTGCAATGAGGAAAGATTTTGTTTTGGTTTGTTGATTTACGGCACCTCCCAAAAGAAAGATCAGAGGTGCCTTTTTAAGAGGCAAGTAGTATTTGTTACACACACAGTGGGGCAGAGTGGTTTGTGGTTAAACAGAGAAACTGTTGTTTTAAATCTTCGACATGGTGAGTTAGAGGAGTCTGAAATGATGTTATTCAGTAAGTTTTTCTATATAAAATTGAATCGCCGATCACTCAAGAATTTTTGACACCATCCGGCCAAGACAGGTCTCGATAACCCTCTCAAAATAAGAGGTGTGCCGGATTGTTCAAAAGTTAGATCCTCGGATACGGATGTGAAAACGGATCACTTGTTTCATATATCCGCGGATACGAATATGAAATCCAATCATTTGCTGTCATTTACGGAAACTGATCTTTTTGTTTGGATATTATTTTTCAGAATACATAACTTGAAGCGATAATTCCATGCACAGTGTGTGAAATATTCTGCTACAATAATAACTTTCGGATACTGCGTAAAGCATGGTTTAAAAGAATAGTAATTGAAATTTCATTTTTAAAAATCTTAACATCATTTTATGTGCATCAAATTTTCGAATCGCTACTACTAAACCAAGTAGGTTTTCAAAATCTACAGGACATCTTACTTGTTATACCTTAATAAGAGAGTAGGTTGAAAAAAGCATATGATTTTGGCCAGGGGCGTAGCCAAGGGGGAGGGGGGGGTTAGGGGGTCATAACCCCCATGAGGAATTTTTTGCATACAAAATGTATGTTCTTCACTACATTGTCACACCCACGTATACATATATATGAGTTGCAGTAGTCGTAATCCCCCATGAAAAGTTTCTGGCTACGCCCCTGATTTTGGCATATAAATTAGACTGTCAGACTCTTGAAACTTTTTATGACTCTTTACAAACCGTTCTAAATACTGTAATAAAAGATAAATCGCTGCAGTTAAGAAATTTGCTGAAAAAATTTTGGTGCGTAACATAAGCATTAAAAGTGGTATAACTCCACTCGACTTTCTGAACACTTGATCATTACCAAGCGTTTAATATAATTTTCCATCGGTGAATAATACAGCAAAAAACAAAAGTGAAAATTATAAGATGGTGTTTGAATATCCCCCCCCCCAAATTCGTATATTCCTGATCAATTTAATCCTGTTTTAAATAATTTAACAGTACTAAAATGTGTTTACAATAATTCCGAGTTTATATGCTGCAATGCATTGAAAGTTTTGGTATCGCTGTAAAATAACATTATCTCTGAGAGAACTTACACTTTTCGAAACGGTGATTCATAATTTGCCAGCCAAATTTCAACTCAATTGAATGCAGTGTTCAAACGCTATTGCACTAAAAGTAATTTGTGTGATTTATCGCAATGTATAAGACTATTTCGTTCTAGTCCTGTAAAAGCCCTACACACACCAAAATGTTTACAGTTTGTAAGGCAGTGACCTGTAATATGCGTACCTAATAATTTGAGCAGAATCAAATGCACCATATAGACATTAAAGAAGTCTATTCCCATATTAAAATCTATGTAGGTCATGTAACCGTCAGCTATGCATACCCGATTTGCGCCCAATCAAATGCACTGTATAAATGATAGTGCACTTCCAATAATTTTCTTCCATGGGCCGTAATAAATAAGAATTACCTTTTGTATCCAGATGAAAAAAGGTATTCATCCTATAAAATATCAATACCGGTCGTACGAGTGTGGTCTATGGTTTGCAGTCGTTTAATGCAATGTCGGTCAAAGGAATATCCCACTTATTGTAATAAATTTTAAATGAACCAAACCCTATTTATTAAGTCAATGTTCCGGATAACGGAATATCCCGCTTCTAGAAAAAATTTTCGTGGCAAATTGGTTATTCCATTAAGAAGGTTCGACTGTACATACCAAACTTGAGCTCAGTCGAATGCATCGATTAGGAGCTATCGTGTTCACTCTCACATAGTACACACATACATGCACTACCGTAAAAATAGCATAAATAAACACAGATGACCTCGAAATATGTAAGTACCACAGAATAGGAATATAGCAGAGAGCATATCGCCATTTCAAAACCTGTTGGAAATGCGAGGAAAGGGTGAACCGTGTGACATCTGACATGGAAAGGCGAAGAACGGCTAGACAGATTTGTGCTTAATTGTCATATTTGGCGAGTGGTAAAGTAAAAGCTAAATTGACTGTCAGTATACGCTTTACAAACCCTCGACAAAAAAATATATATATATCGCCGAGGTTAAGGGACTATAGATACATCAAAAAGAAAATCTTTTATAAAATGTATGTTTTAAAAATATGAGGGGAAATATCACACGTAGCTGAAATGTTACTCCAGAACATTTCACAAATCATGAATTGCATCCATATGCAGAGTAGTTGTGTACCATTTTTTCTTAAAACTATGCAAGAGATTAGCGCGTTGCCCACAAAGGGTCCATCGAAAGCTGAAAGGCGAGTTGGATACGCAAGAATTAAGTACGTGAGATCTTGCCACAAATCAACTGTTGGCACAAGTGCTTGAAGTTACAAAGCGCTCTGTATCTGCTCTATGGCCAATACAGGATGTCCGAAATTAAACGACCCTATTTTAAAGTTATCTACAAACGAAACTATTATTGAAAAAGTTATGAAGTTTTGTGTAGGACATAATGAAGGCATGGGAATTTTTTTGAGCGAATAAAAAATCTCTATTCTAAAAAAAAAGTAAAGGCCGCTGTCAAAAGCTTGTCAGCGTATCTCCTCCTAAACCGTGGGGATTTGAGTTTCGACTAAGGTGCCGACAGTTTGAGTTTCGACTAAGGTGCCCACAGATTCGAAAAATTCCGAGGAACCTGCTAAGCTGATTTAAATTTCGAAAATCGAATTATTTTAGAAGATATTAATAAAAAACTGAAAAAATAAACCGAATGGTTGCCAGATTTGGCATAAAATCATTCATTCCTTTGCAACAAAGCGTTTCCAAGTATCTAGAATCGCGTGAAATTTACAAACATGAGTTAGAATTACGCCCGTTTTACGCCAAAATAAAAACTATATGAAATAAGTAACTCAAAAAAGTGTTACACAAAGTTGACAATTTTCAAATAGTAAGTTCGCTTAGACAACAGGAGTTTAGAATTAGCGATTATTCGTTTTTCCAAAACAGAATAACTAATATCTTGAAAATGAAAAATAATTAAAATGCAGATTATTTTAAAGCCGGTTCTCGTCCAGCTGGATTATTTGCTACCAGTAGAAATATTTGGCGGCGTTAACTATGCCATTATAGCAGTTACAGTACACTTTGGATATTTGCTAGCGCGACGAGATGGTATAATTCGTGGTGCTAAGTACGCCAATCTGCAAACGCTTATGTAAATGAAAATATGGATAACGGTTTTCCGGTAACCTTACATGAACAGTAATTATAGGTTGTGAGCATGTGTCAATCGCCAACTAATGAAAAGTCGCCATTGGTGGCAAGCTATCCTATCTGTTCCGTAGCTTTTATTAACTTTACATGTACGCAAGTCGCCAAATAATGAAAAATCGCAATGGTTGGCAAATTCGAAGGGTGTCCAATAGGTTTTACATTATTAAAAATACAGTTGAAACAGATGTTTTGATTTTAGTATGCTTTAGCTCCTAATTAATATAACTTTTGAATGGCAACATTGAAAATCATTGTGTTTCTGAAGAGTGCAAATAATTTTTCCAGCGATTATAAGCGGAGTCCGCACTCCAGGCGGAGTATAGCTCAGGACCCGTACAACACGGATTCCCATAACAAAATATCTTCCGTGTTATGAGGGGGAGGGGGTCTACTGTAGTGTGAAGTTTAAATTTTTATGTACCAATGAACATGCAAGAACCAAGCAATGCGTAGCTCAGTAACATTCTATCTGATCCAATCTTCGGGTTTTGTCTGTTGAAATTATGTCTTTTTTACGAATAAGCCTTATTAGGGGCCGAATGCCTCATGCGAAAAGCGAGCGTAGCGAGTCTGGAGGCCTTGGCCCCATGTAATATAAAAAAATAGTTCAAATCTGCCCCATTGGACAAAAAATAAACGAATATTGAGTAAGTCCTGTTATGCTATCTTTAAAAATCAAACAACGGAAATTGTTATTCGGAATTCGAAAGCTATCTTGCATGTTTGTATAAAAGCAGGGCTTCGAACCGTATATATATACATATTTTGTTTTGTTTTGTTTTGTTCCGGTCATCCTCTCAAAATTCAAAATTTTTATTTGCTTGCTTCAAAATTGTTTAGGGCGTGGTAAGTTTCGTTTTAAACAAAGAATTTGCATCAGGATCTAAATTTAATTCAAACGCAAGTAATAACTCTTTCGCACGGTCTTCTGGCACCTCACCTCCCAAGAATTTCCTAAGGCTAGACGACCCGGGCATTTTAATAACCAATAAATGCACCTCTTTTGGAGCATGTGATTCCTTATAGAACCGAGCTTAAATATTTCGAAACGCAGCTCGGAGAGGGGCTTTTTCGTGACTTCAGTCGCCATG
Organism: Cheiracanthium punctorium; assembly: GCA_038373885.1. NCBI lineage: Eukaryota > Metazoa > Arthropoda > Arachnida > Araneae > Cheiracanthiidae > Cheiracanthium > Cheiracanthium punctorium. The sequence continues at coordinate 288,747 of JAWZYV010019925.1, read as the reverse complement.
TAAAATTGTGTGAAAACTAAATAAAAATATTTGTTCGTAATCCCGGAGTCCATATGCCTACAGCTTCCTGCCTTAGCGTCCACTCGGCTACCAAGTTCCAGCAGCGGGCGGCCGGTCTTTTCCACGACGTCCAGCTCCGTGCTCAAAGCCAGTGTTTGATGGAGCCGCCTCGCCTGTCCAGCTCTGCCCATCGCTGTTATGTTTCACACACACATATATATATATATATATATATATATATATATATATATATATATAAAACGGTTTCTGGTTCAGGTCCTAATGAATAATTTTATGTATATTCTTATTTGTGCTAAAAATATATTTTATCATAAAAAAAATATAATTCTATCAAAATTTAGAAGATTTCATTCTTTTTTTAATTAGCGCACTATGTGAATTGATACAATTAACCAGCGAGTACGATACGAGCGGTGAGCAGAGAATGTCGAGCAGTGGCATTGTTATCCATTATCAAAATCGCATATGACAATTACGTTCATGATTATATCGATTATGTGTACCCTGCCGCTTGACACTTGCCGCTCACATCGTGCACTTGGCCTAGTAATAATTATGTAAAAAATATGTTTATTTTTTTATTTAACATACGAAAATTACCTTTAATTATTAATACATCTTCTAACGTGGTAGACCTGGAGCATGTATAAATGGGAGGAAGGCTATGAGAAACTAAAACAGACTGTACACGTAATAGGATATTTATATGGTTGACGTTAAATTAGAATATATACATTAAGTTGGTTACAGTGACAAAATAACATAAAAATTGAACCGAAATAAAGTGATATATATTTCGGTTCAGTTCCGGTTTTTTCCGGTTTTCGGTTGAATTCCAGTTCGAAACCCTGTATATAGTATGAGTGTCGGAAGAATTGGATTTAAGCAGGGGCGTAGCCACGGGGGGGGGTTAGGGGAGTTATAACCCCCCCCCCATGAGAAATTTTTTGCCATGCAAAATGTATATTCTTCACTACATTATCACACACACGTATACATATATATGAGTTGTAGTAGTCGTAACCCCCCCCATGAAAAATTTCTGGCTACGCCCCTGGATTTAAGCAACGAGGATGCGAAAGTATAAACAGCTAAAAGCAAGCTTAAAAACAAATTCACTTTCTGTGCATACAGCAGATAACAGATAATTTCTGACGGTAGCGATGTTTAGGTCTGTGTTTCAATCCACTCTTTCGTAGATGACACAATGTGTGTCACCTATGGAACACCTTAAGTCCAAAAATACAGTTTGACACTCTTCATTATCCGGTATGAAAACGGGTTATTCTTACTTTTTAAAAACACCATTACTGTTTTTTAAAAAGTAAGAATAAAAATTAAGTGCCGATTTTTTAAAAAAATCTTAAATGTGACATTAACAAACCGCGAAGGGTGGGGTGGCGGATCATATTTTCCGGATCCACGAAAGCTGAAAATTAATCAACCTGCTAGTCAAAAGTATTAAGTGCTAGAATTCTGGTACGTGAATTGGATGTCAATAAGGAAACTGCTGGAGAATCCAATCTTGTAAGATACTGACAGGGACGTTCCCAAATAGCAATACGTTCTTATAAGACTGTTCCCATCCAGACAGAAACAGACAACGAAGATACAATTTTATTATATTTTCCATTTAGCCATTTGCGCAAGTACAGAAATCTAGAATAAGCGGGAGAAAAGCATAGAAAAAAAAAAAAAAAAAAAGACCAGAAACATCCTTTAACCATTCCCAAGCAATAACATAATAATCTGCCAGACAAAAAAGTTCTTGTTTATGCATTTCATTTCCTTCTGCTATATTTTCTCCCCACTATTTTTTATTAACTTTGCCTCAGTCAAGTGCTTTGTTGTTTTCGACAACTTTATTTGCCAAAGCCACTGTGATTCTCCCAGACAGAAACCTTGCACTGGTAGAAGCAGTTTCTGTGCTCTTCTTAACCTTCCAATTCCGTATATCCGAAAAGTTCGATTGCGATTTCGGTTCGGATGGCTCAACTGTTTTTAAATTAAGGATGTGTTGGATCTCCAGAAGATAGTTTTGCAGATGTGAATATGAACATGAGTAGCACTTTTCCTGGATTGGATAAAAACTTGGTGTCTAGATTACCGGTTACGAGTTCGCACTAATCATTAATAATAATGTTCCATTTACAGTTCAAAAGTATTTCATTTCAGCCAACATCATTCATATCAAACTTTTAACGCATGCATTTTTATTATTTGATATTATTTGTTTATATTATTATAACATGACGAACTCCATTTACTGAAGAGTGTATTAAATTAATTATAATAAACTTAAGTAGTTTTTTTTTTTTACATAAAAATGATGTTTTATAATAAAATTCCGACTAATAAATTACAAATTAGGTTTATTGTATTTTAATCACCAATAGGACTTTGCGAGCATTTTAATAAATCATAAAAGTCGAAGTTTTTATATCTATTTTTAATTGTTTTATATATTTATATCTATTTTTATTGTTTTATATGCAAACAACAAAAATCAACGACGGGTTTACTTGTTAGTTTAAAAATATCTTAGCAAAATGTGTTCGTCACTAACATTCCCTACCTCTTTCTTCACTTTCTCTCTATTTTACAACACACTAACTTGAGAAATGTATTTTATCTCTGAGCAGCAGATGAGGGTTTCTCAGCAGTGCTTTTATCGCTTCCAGTTTAGAGAGTGGCAGATAAAAATGACACATTGAAAAACAAGTTAAATGACTAAATTGACGTTTCTGTCACGCCAAGAAGCGGCTTAGTTTAGAAAATTCAACATAAATTTAAAATTATAAGCTTAAATTTTGCTGCACTTCTTTTAAGCAGTGGCGCAACCCAAAATTTTGATTACCCCCCACTTCGGATTTTTTTTTTTTTTTCCCTGGAAGCCCCTCCAATTATTTATAAAAAATAACTTACTCGGGTTTTTTTGTTAATTATTAAAAAACGCTTTTTAAAAATCCAAATAAGATGTACAATAAAGTAATATGTTCCCCTATAGCAATATCTCATTTGGGTGGGAAGGGCAAGGGGGTTGCAAAGCCCCATAGCCTTTACCCTGGATCCACCTCTGCGTTTGAGGTATCATTTTTTTAATACATTCTTTTTCACTCATGAAAGAAATGATTTAATAATGATATGTGTATGATTCAAAGCATATAATATGTGGCATGCAACGGGGAGGTTAGGACTTGGCTGACGAGTAGCCTCACTGCCTAAACACTATTCAAAAGTGTTCAAAACTATTCAAAAGTTGCATGGTTTTCTTAAAAGAGCATTCTTAATAGATGACGAAACAAAACGTTGAATTACCTCCGCGTAAAAGCCATATCCCATATTACTGTGACAAATAAAACAAAGTACGTAATCAAAACTAATGAATTTGTACTATGCGTGAGTAAGTCAAAGCTACACGAGGGGTATCTCCGTAAGGGGGCATACACCTTGGAAGGTCTCTTTAAGGGGTTCTCAAGCGTTTTCACGTTATATCGGGGAAAATACACCAGAAACTTCAGACCGTTAGATGGATAGCCGTGCGGTAGGCTAGAGCCCTGGACCTTCACACTTCAGATATCTACTAATGAATGTTCAGTGCCTAATTCACTTGGCCGTTGGTGGGCACAGTACTATGCACGATTTTTTAATAAAAACAAACATTAAAAGCGTGCTTTTTATACCAATCAATTGCGTCTAATTTATCCTGTAACATCCAACAAAAGAAATTGTTTTTTCTTATAGCAAAATCAGAAATGAAACCATGCACGCTGCGTTTAAGTAACTGACTTAATAAAAAATTACATGAACTAATTCTTAAATTTTCTAGCCATTACTTCCTTTTTCTTTTACAGCTTTTTGTTTACCGACAACTTAAATTTGTATTGTATGTATTAAGGAAAACCTACATCTGTTGGGGGGTGCCTTCGGTGACAGGCTTTTAAATGGTTCTAACAGGTATTCATGTTACATCTGGAGAAAGTCGCCTCACACACCAGAACGTTAGATCGATAGTGCGCGGTAAGCTAAAACCCTGGACCTTTGTGTTTTAGCTATCCACCATGTTCAATTCCCGAGCTACTCGGCCATGGTGGCGGCACCAGGATTTCTTAAAACAAAAGGTTATTCTCTTTATATATTAATTAATTAAAGATTGGATGATTAATATAAAAATTATTTGTATTACTTCTCAAATTCAAAACAACTTCAATTAAATAGCCGACTTTTTAAAATTTAAGAAATTAAAACCTGTTTTTAATAGAAAAACTGGGAGCATAAATTAAAATGGAAAAGTTATTTTTTACTCTTTAAATCATACAACTCTTTAAAGATATTGATGAAAGCTCATGGTTTTCAATCTGATAAATGTCATAGGAATGATAAGCAACAACAGAAATAAAAGAACTTTTGAAAATTTTTGGCACGAAGGTTAAATCCCGATTTATGTAAACACGTAACTAGCAAAATAGGTTCATGCAGTGGAAATTAAATAAAATTTTGCTGAATAATATCTAGGAATTGAACAGCCTGCTAATTAGCTGTATACGCGTCAAAACGGTAGGTGGATTTTGGGTATTCATCATTCTGTAGTCTAAAAATTTAATAAATTTGCATTTTCCCTTAAACCTACGAATTGTTGAGTGGTTTCTCATGTTTAAGGATACATAAAACAGAGAAGTTTAATTCCTTATCTGTTACAACAGCTGTAAATGGTTGTAATAACCAAAGGCAAATTTTACGAACATTGGCGTAAGGAACATGAAGGATAATGCTGACATTCTGAATGTAAAAGAAAAAAAAAAAAAATTCGGTTTGTCGCGAATCCACAAGGTGAGAACAAAAATGTACAAAATCACTATCTGATTTTGTAAAATAGCACGCAAAATACATTTATGTACGCAAATGAAGAATGCATAAGCAGTTAAACATAATTTCAGAGACAATCCTTGTTTTTACTTCCTTGTACGTAGTATAAGGAAGTAATGTGATCCCGAAAAATTTTGGGGGCCAAATTTCGACGAAAAAACCGATTTTGACTACATCTTAATATAATTTTAAGAATTTTTTCGATGCATCTCATCATAAGCTAACATGCACGATCATATAAACGCGTCTGCAACTCATTTTGACCAGCGGCGAGCCTATTGTGGCCAGTTTTTCCATGCCGTCTGTACGTATGTAACTCGCATATCTCAAAAACTATTGATCTACTGGAGAGTTTATTTACAGGACCACCGAAAAGAATTTCAGTACTTTAATGTCTATGGACATCTTCAATATAATACAATTGTAATCAGTCATTGTTTGGTCCATGCCCAAAATCTCGCCGTCTGTCGTCGACCTTGGCGAGTTTTGCCGAAATATCGCCAAATTTGGCGATAGTCAATCATTTGGTCCATGCCCAAAGTATCGCCATTTGTCATCGCTCTTGGCGAGTTTTGGCGAATTATCGCCAAATTTGGCGATAATCTGTCATTGTTTGGTCCATGCTTAAAATCTCGTCATATGTCGTTGACATTGAGGAGTTTCGCCGAAATATCGCCAAATTGCGCGCCAAAAATTATTTCGTATTTTGTATAACTCTAAACCCGTAGAATTTTGAACTTTTGTAATATCTAACTGTTCTGTTTTCAATATCTTTTTTTAATGCAATAGACTCGGAATTTATTTACAGGGTGAGCCAAATAACTTTAAATACATTGAGGTGTATGGATGCATTCAATTCATTGAAAATCTGTGGTCAATGACTACTTTGGCTATCCCAAAATCTCGCAAACTATCTCAAGCTTGTCGGCTTTTGGTGAAATATCGCCAAATAAAGTGTCGGAAGGAAATCTTTCAAACTGAACTCAGCTTGGCGATATCGAAATATTTGGCTAGAAATCGCTAAACCTTACTATTACTGATATTTTATCTCTTTCAAACAAATAAGTTTAGAGGAAGTGAGTCGAAAATATTTTTGATTTAATAGACGTGCAAGGAAGTCGTGTTGTACACATCAGATTTTTTTCCTTAGTGAAAGTCTGTATGATTTATGGCTAATCATTTTAAGACAACGTCCGAATTTTTCAGTGAAAATAAGAATTTCGTGAAAATTTATATCGCGGGTACAACAAAAAAGTTAGTACTTTCTATCTTCATAACTTTTAAAGGCTGTAACTGCAGTGGTGTATCGACAAAGTTTCATAGCACAAACCACAACCTTTGGCACTTTTAAGCTCCAAAAATTAATGTTTTTAGGACTCGTTTATTAAGTTGAGAAAATCCGTGTGCCGAGCAGCAAGAGCAAATGTTAAGATGTTGTTTTAACAAATGGTCAGAAATGCACTAGTAAAAAAAAAAAAAAAAATTCTAATGGGTACTGTACAGGAAAGTATTGTGTTACGTCAAACTACAAGAAGTGTATCTGCCTAGAAAGGAGGTGCCTTGGCAGGAGGACTTTTTTGGGTGTCATGCGATTTTGTAACGTGCAGTTTCGTATAATTCCATTATGCGTGCTCCGACTAGCAGACATTTCAGTCCACGAGTTCATAGATTCGATCCTACTATTCAATCATACCATCTGTTCACGACAGAACACAAATTTTCACTGCCAAATTCCTGTGGACCAATTAGTTTACTTAGCAGTAGCATCCAGATTACTGAGATCGCCCTTAACAGACTAAAGAACCAGCAACTTGCTAATAAACAAGCTGTATCTTCAATACCAGATTGCAAAAAGCACAGTACCACTCACCAAATTTTACGAGCTAAATAAATGTTTGGCACTCTTGTCAACCACATTAATGACAGGTCCTGCCATTTAAGTAACACAATAATAGTTGCTTTAGTAGCCTCTAAAAGCACAATAATCGGCCAAAATAGAGGTATGTGCTCAAAAATAGTTGCAAGAGAATTCTCCTGCAACGGTACATATTGAAGATAGTTATTTCCAATAAATCGTTGAACTTAGTTTTTTAAAGAACGTATTCAAGAAATAAGCCTTTAAAACATACTTTAATAGTCCTTCAAAAAAGTACTCAAAATTATTTGGTAATTCTGTAAAAATCATTTCGTATATCTTTGCAAAATGCATGATGTGTGAATGGATCGCAAAATTCATGAGCTATAGAGATGCGCATATCAACCCTTTGAAGGGTTGTCATGTGATGGGTTGATTTAACTACCAGCAATAAAGCCGTACCAGCCGAGTCAAAATAGTTCTTCAGCTCTGTGGTACGCGATTGACGATTCGATCGATTGCCATATTACTGGAAGTTAAATCGAACGATGGCAACGGCTGCACTTTTTCAGCGATGGGGCCATTTAACCATAATTCTTTTGCGACTGGCAGTGAAAGCACCGGAATTATGTAGCATCACGCGTTGACCACCGTGCGTCTAGACCTTTAACGAGCGGTGTCCTTGCTGTCGGGACACAACTCTTATTTTGGCTGTTTTGATTCACGAAGAATACACATAATTTCAATTAAATACTTGTAGATACATCTAGATAGCCTGCCCAATGTCGAGAAATGCTGTTGCCATCGTACGATTTAACTACCAGCAAGATCGTACGATGGCAACGGCTGCACTTTTTCGACATTGGGGAATGGTTGAGCTACAAAGAGTTAATTTATTAAACTTGTGCTTTCAAGTTCCAATTAAGTGTGCTTTCAAGTTCCAATTTCCAGTATCAAATGCTTCGAAATAAACTCCTGTGAGAACGCATACAAAATAAATCCAATACTTTAGGCGCCAGACTCGGGAGCTGACGAGACGAAAACAATATCTTAACAAGGAAGTGAGCTGCAACTTAAAATACGTATTTTCTTTTCATTCAATACCAGCAAATAAAATTTTAAGTAAAAATACACGGAACTAAATGGTCTATCTCTTTTAAACAATAGTCGGATTAAGTTTTCAATAACATCCAACACATTTCGAAGATTAGAGAAATACATAAAGCTAAAAAAACACAGTAAGCCGACAACCCTTGCAACAAAATAAGAGGTGAAGGACAATTTTTTTTTTTAATTATTCAAGTAACATACTACTACTAGCAGTGATTTTAGTATATATTTTTATTACGTTAATGAATTTTTAACAGGAACACTCAACAAAAAATTAGTGTTAAAAGGGGGTTAAAATAATTTAAACTTCGTAGATAATTTTACAAAGTTTTAATAATTTTTAAACATTAGTGTTACCTATTCTTTAAAAGTAATAAAATCTATTTGTTTTAGTGTCCTGGGTTTAAGTTCGGCCGATTAAATCACGTCGTTCCGAAAAAAGGGAAGAAAATTTTCAGACAATGAGTTGAGACCGGTCGCTTATAGAGGGTTGTGCGGTCTCTTGTAGAGGAATTTTTAACGTTAAGTAGATAGGGTTAAAAATCGGTGTCTTAGAAAATTGGTCATTAGAGGAGGGAGTCGCTTAACCCTTTAACGCGCAGTGTTCCCCGCTCTGGGAACACCAAACTCTGACGTTTTGACTGTTGCCAGTCACGAAGAATAGATTTGATTTCTATAAAAATAGTTGCGAGTGACATAGCTCCACGAGAATGCTTTACTTTTTAGCACGTCATTTCCCGCAAAAAAAAATTGTCACGATTATTTTTAACAGCACTAACATTTGCTGAAAAATGGAAGAATGGGAGAACAGCTGGATAGATTGCCCAATGCTGAAAAAAGGGCAGCCGTTGCTGGTTGTGTTGGCACAGCCAGCTGCGTCAGAAAAGGATCTCTAGATCTGTGGCACGCGATGAACGTTTCGATCGTCCGCCATCTTGCTGGTAGTTAATTCGAGCGATGGCAACGGCTGCCCTTTTTTCAGCATTGGGAAAGGGGTGCGCCTCAAAGGGTTAATTAGCTCATAGAAGTTTCACTGTATGCATAAATTGTTTAAAAATCTTTCCGGTCTTCGTTTATGTGAGAGAATGTTAATAATGAAATGAAATGGGTTAAATAATCACGAAAATCGCAGCTCGCAGCAGAACAACAACTAAGTATTCTTATCTGTCTTCTGTTTACATATATATCATGCACACACAATGAGAAAATCATTAGGAAGTTTTCCAAAGATTCGAAAACTATGCTCCAGAATTTGGAAAGTAGCCAGTGAAACACATATATACAGATGAATTCCAGGTACAAAAAAAAATTCTTTATGACTGGGTAGCATATACATTCATTGGATTCATTTATTACGCACACTGAAAATAGTTGGAAGATTGTTAAAAAAAAAAAAAAACCACAATACTGTACCGAATATATACCTTAAATTTAGTCAATAAGTTCAGCTAAGGCCACATTTTAACAGGACCAGTAAAACTTGTAAATTTCGAATCAATCCCATTTCAGGACAACGTTATTATCTACCTTCTTCCCTTAATCGATTAACTATTGATAATTAGAAAATTGATACTTTACATTTAACTTTCATTTATATTCGTGTGAACTAGCAGATAATGCCTATTGTGGAGGCACGGCCGCTGGAAAAACATTCTACAAAAGTATGGTTATACTTAAGGGGGACCCATACGTCCCGTTTCTAGGTAGCTTGTCCCGTTGTCCCCAAGCACAGCTTTGAGACATCGTAATGTCCCCTGCAATGTCCCGTTTTTAGAAAGAGAGCAACTTACGGTAACGATTTCAATAAAGGGCGCTAAAAATCTAAAATCATCCAACGGCAGTGTCTGAAAAAAAAAAAAAAAAAAAAACTAACCTTCCTCCCTCTCCTCTCGAGACGTAAAGATTTCAATTTTTTTTTTTTAAGTCATGTTCCTCTTTTGCTTATCCCCCCCCCCTCCCCGATCTTCACTTTATTTTCCCTTTTCACTCTGGTTTTCTAAGAATTTTTTCCTTCCGAATGACAATTTCCTTTTTTCTGAGTGTCCTTTTGTTTATATTTCTCACTTTCCTGCCTTGTGTCGGAGGGTGTTCTTGAAGTCGAAGAAAGGGTACCGCGTTTCGGGTACCCTTCGTATCACCCGAAACGTACGTCTTGCACTATTTTTTGTTGTATATGGGTGTCTTAGCAATTTTAATTTTCATTTTATTTCGAAATTAACATTAGCACAAGTTCTTTTGCGCGCTTTCTTAACAACTAAAAGATACCCAGACCTGAAATTCAGTCTTCACTACACTATTACCTTAAAAACAGTAGATGTATCGTTTTGAGGTAGAAAATAAACACACTATTGCCAAAAAAGTAATAGATGTCCTGTTTTGAAGGAAAAAATAAATGGTCACGTTAGTTATACTTAATATATTTAATCCTTGTCCATTTAAAATAAATAACTCATTTTCAATTTTATTATATACCGAAATCGCAATTGCATTTTCTTTAAAAACGCGCGAAAACTTTTCGCATTCAAAAGATTTTGTTTCGCCGGGAACATTCCCTCGTACATCAATGTTTCGCGCAAAGGAAATCATTTAATTTAAGAAAAGATTAAACTGGCTAATCTAGAAAAATTATTTTAAACGAACTGGTTAGCAACTGGTTCCTTCAAAGGCTGATATCCATGACTTCTGTATGACGTCATTATCACTTGTGACACTATTTCTGTCAGGCAGAATCTCCTGACAGTAGTTATGATGTAACTTTTTTTAAAACTCTCGGAAATAAAATAGAGCTGAAAGTAGCGCAAAAATCGCTTGAAATTTTGGGAACCGGAGGATTTTCAGAATTTTTAGCGCATTTTCTTTGTTTTTATGCATAATTAGGTGAAATTTCAAGCGGATAGTAAAAACGGTGTAGATTTTATTACGCTTTGTAGCTTGGCGAGTTCTGCTGAAATATAGCCGAATTTGGCGTCAAAAATTCTTAGCCGTAGAATGTTGAAATTTTGTATTAAAAACTGCTGTAAAATCTAGTTGTGCATCTCCTTTTTTTTTTATTGCAATCGACTGGGTTTTTTATATTTAATGGGTTACCGAAAAGACTATACATTGAGGTCTATATCATCAGTTTATTTAAAGTGTAGTCAATCACTATTTGGGATATGGCCAAAATCTCAAAAACTATAATCAAGCTTGGCGGCTTTTAGCGAAATGTCGCCAAAAATTAATCTTTAGAAATTGAAACTAGTTTCCGAATACAGTCGACTCCGGTTATAGTGAACCTCTGGTGACCGACAAATTTCGTTCACTATATCCGAAGTTCAGCGAAGTGTCCACTATAAGCGAAGTGATATGAACAAGGAATACATTATATACATAGGTAAAAAATAGTGTTTTATACTCGCACTGAATATTTATGTAAATCAAACATAATTAATCGTATTTATGTCTTATTACTCTTAAGTGCTACAATTACAATAATTTCGGAGATTCTATTCAATTGGCCGGACAGGGCCGGCCCAAGGGAGGTGCGAATGTAGGCGATCGCCTAAGGCCCCGCGCTTATAGAGGCCCCGCTCCTGGGCCATTTTATTCCTATCTCATAAGACATGATAGAGGAGAGGCCCCGCTCTTGCGCTTCGCCTGGGGCCCCGCACACCCCTCGGGCCGTCTCTGGGCCGGAAAATGTTATAGCCAATCCAGCAATAGAGTGTATGGTAATCCTCAACCTGTGCTATTGCACCGGGAATAGAAAATGGAATCGTTCAAGGACAAGAGAAACATGTCTGTTTTTGCTTACCATGAAATGTACCCTACTTTTTGTTAAGTGCTTAGTAGCCGAAAATGCTATTGATTCTTTCTAACCGACTAAGAATTTAATCCCTTTTTACAGATGCCCCCGGATAGCAAGCGTGAATACAATTAGAGGGGGCACAGTTTCATGAACTGAATTGAAGCGCTTGTGGTCTTTCCTTTCTGGTCAAGAATGAGAATGAAAAAATTTGCATGTTTCTTTCAAAAATTGTCATTGCTACCTTCCTCATTGTGGAAGTCACGGCCTTTCATACAGAGCTGAAAAGATGAGTTTGTCTTTTAAGCACTGGGGGTACCGGACAAAAGGAGCACGGGGAGGCATACACCACAAGATTTCGGCTATTTTGCAAGGGAATCGAAGAGCTAAAGATAAATATGCATCACCGCAATGAATAAATTCCTGGTTTCACGGCGGTCAAGAGTCTAAAAGCCCTTTTCCGAATGCGCAATTGTTACCTTCTCCCCTTCGCCATGTCAGTCTAATCACTGACAATTCTCCTGTATTTCGGAACAGATGCTTGATAATCTCTTTGTGTATTTATCAAACGCAATACAGACAACCTTTTAAAATGTAGACATCGAAAAACTTCATCTCTGCCATTTCCATAATTTTCGAAGTTCAGTTTTTAGGTTCACTATAACCGAAACGAAACATGTTCACTAAAACCGAAAAATGCTAAACACATTTCTAATGTAAATGAATCGGGACTAACGATTTGCGTTCACTATAACCGAAAGTTCACTATATCCGGGTTCAGTATAACCGGAGTTGACTGCATTTATTATATTTGGAGATAAATCGTAAAAACTCATTATTAAAATCAAATATTAAAAATACTTTCAAATTTTGATTTTTGAAGTTAAAAAAAAAGCTTTTTTTAAAGAGCGAAGGAGTTTAAAACAATTTGGAACCGAACAAAAAGCAGGTGTTTTAATGATGAAATAGTTAAAACGTTGTAAAATAATATATACATAAAATTTACTTATCTTCGGTAGGCAGGTTTCGACTGAAAACAATTCACTCTTCTGCTTTTGTAGCGAGTGGAACTTTTTCCAGTTATGACTGTAATTTTGCAAATTTTGAATTATTTCAAATTTGGAATTTATTTCTTTTGAACGTGAAATTTTGAAATTTTTTAGAGGTTTATAAAGATAACCTATTAGAATTCATATTTAATTAGATCTGTTACAATTTCAATTTGTCTGACTAACTTAACTTGAATAACGAAATTATCTACTCTATTATTGGCAGGGGGAAAAAAAGATGTAAAAGAAATACAACAAACTGTGGGGTGGGGGTGGACGTATAATTATTTTGTCTCATTTCTTTTACAAGCGCACTTGAATTTAGAATTAGGTCCATTGTTTCCCCTCTAGTTCTGACCATGTCCCATCGTTGCAAACAGGCGTTGGACGCCAGCGATTAATCCCTCTGTGCCCATAATAGCTTCCCGGCACGGGTTTTTGCATACTCTTTTAACTGTTGCTCAGTTGCACAAGCTAAACACGAAGAGAGGAGAGAGAAAAAAAGTAGTTTCTCTTTAACCCTAGGGTTAAAGAGAAACTACCCCGTTTACATGTGAAAATGGAAAATCCCGGGTTAAAGCGGAGTACAGGGAAAATCTCGCAATGCGGGGTTGACTCTGCATTAACCCTCCTTTCGACCAGGAATCTTTCTACCCCGCATTTTTTCCCCTCAGTAGGGGAAGCGGGGTAGAAAGCAGTGTAAGTCCCGGGATTTACTCCGCATTTTTGCACATGTAAACGGGCCCTTTGAGGCGCAACCTTTTCCCAATGCTGAAAAAAGGGCAGCCGTTGCCATCGCTCGACTTAACAACCAGCAAGATGGCGGACGATCGAAACGTTCATCGCGTGCCACCGATCTAGAGACCCTTTTTTGACGACGGCGTCAAAAAAGGGTCTCTAGATCGGTGGCACGCGATGAACGTTTCGATCGTCCGCCATCTTGCTGGTTGTTAAGTCGAGCGATGGCAACGGCTGCCCTTTTTTCAGGATTGGGCAATCTATCCAGCTGTTCTCGCCTACTTCCATTTTTCAGCAGATGTCAGTGCTGTTAAAAAAATAATCGTGACCATTTTTTTACGGGAAAGGACGTGCTAAAAAAGTAAAGGATTCTCTCCTGGAGCTATGTCACCCGCAACTATTTTTATAGAAATCCAATCTATTCTTCGTGACTGGCAACAGTCAAAACGTCAGAGTTGGGTGTTCCCAGAGCGGGATTACTGCGCGTTAAAGGATTAAAATGTCTTTTTACATAACACTCGCTAAGTACGTTAAATATTTATTAAATAACACGAGGTTGCCACATAGTAATCATTTAATCGCAACAGATATTTACACACAATTTTATGCCACAATTGGAAAATTAAGCACTTGCTAAGATGGATGTTCCTGTGATAAACACACAGATAGTTATCAGTTTAAACAATGAGTAATGAAAACAGTTTACAGCGTCATACGGTTTAGTAATAGGAAGAAAGAAAAAAAAGAAATAGTCGAAGGTGAATAAATTCCGATTTCTTGAATAAATAATCCTAATAATGAATTTCACCGTTTTGAGTTATAAGTAAAGGTGCACTGCATATTCGTGGAAGTATACAGTCTCAAAAATTAGTGCCAAAATTCATTAGGACGCACAAAACTGTAGAGATTGTTTGAGAGCAAAAAAAATTTTAACAGTGATTCATTTGGCTTCATTTAGGAAGAATGAATAAAATGATAAATTAAAGAACGTCAAGAATTATACAACAGAATAGCCACATTTTATATATATATATATATAAAATAAGTGACCAGTCGCAACTTGCAAAAGAAAGGGGAATTGAGAAAAACCAAGGTCTGATTTTGAAATTAGTCGACTGGAGTGAGGTACAAGTAGCCAAATACTTGAAAGTAGTATGAAAATGACGTTTTTTATTAAAAAAAAGTCGCCCAAGTCGCCTTATCTTTAAATTGGTAGCAAATGTCGCCTTTTAGTCGCCGGTAGTTCTGTTAGAATTTTTTGTGTGGTAAATTTTAATGTGGTGTAAACTCCATGCTTCATTTACTACTAAGGTTATTTGTTTCACAATTTTATGCATAATATGCAATGCAAGGAGAAATACCAAGTGGGAGGTAAGAAAAGTGCTTGAAAAAAAGAAAAAAAAACACTACCGTACAGAGAAAGAATTTAGTGGGTTGCACTTTTTCTCAACAGAAATTGCTGCTTTTCATGAATTGCTCCTGCCAGTTTTGAAAAGAAACGTGAACACTACCCATCGTACTCTGACATATTCAGGGCCCGACTATATGCCATTTTTGTGCTCGGGGCGCTTTTCAAATTTTGTGCTCCTATATATATATATACACAACTGGCTCATTTTTTGTGCCCCTTAATATAGCTCTAAACTCAATTTTTGGCCTATTTCTGCATGTGTGCCCAGCGCGCGGGAACCAAGCAACCGTACAATAATCAGGGCCTGGACCCATTTTATTGTTTAGTACTGACGGACCATAGACATTTTGCTATTTCATGGACAAAACAGAAAACATGTTTTAAGAAATTCCATCCAACTTTTCCTTTTCAGGTGCTGAATTTTCATAAAACTCTTTCACAGTATTATAGATGAAAGCAAGTTATAGAAAATTTATGAAGAGAGCGTTATTACATTTAATTAAGTAGTAGCTTCCAAATATAATTAGACTATCATTTTAAATATTGTTAATCTGTCCCAAACAAAGACAGAGACACAATCCTTGCTCATTCTGCTAATTGAATACAATTTATCCCCAGTAAGTTATACAGAAAAGAAATTTAAAATCTCTTACAATTTTAGGAACGGGGTTGTTCAACGAACTGATAAAAAAACGCCTTTAAAGCATTTTAGACAATCAATTTAAACTAATAAAATAATGTAGAGGAAGGTTATTACAGTACCCCCCTCGCAATATCGCTCATTCGGATATATCGCTCTTTTCCTATGTCACCCTTTTTTTTCTGTTTTTACTCATTAGCTTCGTTACTTTACTTTTATTCTTTTATCTTTATTCCTTAAGTGATCATCTTTTCTTACAATACTTATACTATTAATTTTATTATTTTTTAAATGCATGTGCTTATAAAAGTAAAATTTTACTATACACCCCTCACAATGGGCGCCGGCAGCATAGGGCATTGGGGGGGCAATGCCCCCCCCTGGATTTTTGTATGCAATGTCTTTTCTTGCTTTTTTGCTCTTTCCAACATGGTAACCATACGTTGTAGTAGTCTTTGCCCCCCCTGGGAAATATTCTGCCGGCGCCCATGCCCCTCACTCACCCCTCCTGATACATCGCTCCCCCCCCCCGGATATGGCGCATTTTTCTTGACTCCCGACAAGCGCGATAAAACGAGGCGCTACTGTATTATATTTATGAAAGTCAGGGGGAAGGGGGCGAGGAAACTTCATTTAAACGGAAATTTAATGTAATCGGGGGAAAAAATTATAACAAATATTAAATTTTGTGTCAACATACTATAACTACTTTCTCTATTATGTTTGTGATAACATGGCCATGTTAGGCTCGGTGCCGGACAAAAACTTCATATTAAGCATAGAGTCCAGTGTCCCTGGTTAGCTAGGATAAGTCTCATTAGTTAGCTTTACTTTGCTAAACCTAATTTTTTAGCAACTTGCATTACGTTATACAGAACTACCACATACCAATATGTAGCTAAAAAACTAGCTAAAATAAGTATATTTCTGTAAATTCACTTATCTCAAAACTGGAAGTTCAAATTTAACAAATTCCAAGGCATTCAAAAATGTACTCATAAAGTGCAGTATCAATCAACACAAAATTTCTAAAAAACTTCTGATAATTTTGCAATGGGTGTTTCCTCCAAAATGCTGTAATGGGAAGCAGCGTAAGATGGCGGTCCACCCCGGTACCAGCATTGAGGGGGTGACAACTGACTGCAAAGACCACAGAACTCTTCCCGCCCACATAAAATAATAATAATAATAATAATAATAATAATAATAAAACACATTCCCGTTTTTACTTTTGTAAAGCTATTTTCTATTTTTCCCATCCACAGCAATTTTTTATTTATTTATCATTATTATTTCTTAAACTTAGCTAAAGACGCCGAGTTCTTCTCTGGTGATCGTCTTCCAAAATGACCACGAAGCTGGATATTTAATCACAAGATATTTTTGGTAACTTGATCTTTAAGAATTGTTTGCACCCTGTGCAAACCACTCTCTCAGTCTGTGTGAAGTACATATTCTGTGTGAAGTACAAATATACACATTTGCAATAGTTTCATTATGTGCAATTTTTGGGGGGATCATAGAAAGTGGCAAGTATTTTTGTAAGCTTCTTCCAACACACAGATGGTATCCTACTGACAATCGTTGAAGTAATTGTTATGCGACAATCAAAAACAAAATGGAGTGCACACGAGTAACATTTCCCTTTTGCTTGAAAAATTTCCCGGAGTCAAGTCTACCAATTGCCTCTACGGTATATTACAAAACTACAGTTCTTCCTTTGAGCAAGTTTTATGATCAAACGAAAAGTGTGTACTTCTGCATCTACCCTTGTCCAAAGCTTTTAAGTAGGCTAGATTAAATTTTAGGAATGAGTTGGGCCAACTTTTGAATTTTTTTCTTTTATGGGCGAAAGTCATAGGCGTAACTTGCTAAATGCAAGGGGGTGGGGGCAACTGCAAGAAAAATTCAGATAAATCCTATTTGAAAAAATTTCTACAATAGGAAACATTCTGCCCAACCCTCCTTCAATGTTACATGCCAATGGCCATTAGAATTATTTTGTTTAATCTGTAAGTATCAATAAATAATCTTCATTGATTAAAATAATAAAAAACACATATTTGCAATTGCATAGACTTCTTCCCAAAACTAATTAAAAATATATTAATATTTACATAGATAAAAACAGTAATCATTGATGTTATCATTCTTCATATGTAACATCTAATCTTCTGTTCAAAAGGTCTAAACAGAAGTCTCCAGCTGATTCTGAACTCAAATCCCGGTGAATGCAAAAGTGATTGTACTTATTCAGATTCTCAGAAGTCCAAAACATTGGGCCTTTAAAAAAAAAGTTTAAATTTATAAAGTTTTTTAGGTTATGATCTCATTTCAGGTAAAGCAGCATTCTTCAGAAATAAGTATAGAACACTATAGAAAAACTTCTACTCCTATTTCCATTTTTGAGCTTGAAAACACATTTTCTTATTCTTATTTCCATTCTGGAACTCTTAATTTTTATTTCCGAATAATGGCAATTTGCCAAAGATAAAAAAAAAAACACACATTTGTCAAATAACATTTATTGTTATGGTAGCAAGTTTTTAAAAATTTTGCATTATCATCATTTCGGTTTTCATTTCGGGGAGGGGGCGATCTAGTACTTGCCTCTTTTTTTTAGGGGGGGGGGACACTATCTGCACGAAATTTGTTTGAAAACCATAACTGTTTCTGAACCGTCAGAGAAATTTTAAACTTGTTATATTATTATTTTTACCGGAGTCATACAAAATCGGACAGTGTCCCAACAAAAAAATAGTACGGCTTATGATCTTCTAACTTAAATTTATTTTAAATTGCCCTGTTTTTGTAATATTTTTTTTAAATATCACCTTTTTACTAATTGCTGTACAAGTTTTGGGAAGGGCCTGGGCCCCCTCGGCACCCCCTTTTACATACCACTGGTCAAATGTATTAACTATCACAGGAACTCGGGAACTAATGCGACATAAAAAAAAAAACCTCTGTTTTATGTCATATAAAGAGAATCCCAATTATCAAGTTAGCTTAGCTATGACCCGCTAGTATAAATATATACAGTAGAGATACTGAGATGGTTCGAGTCTCAATTGTTATGGTTTTCCATAAATCCGCGTAAGTGAAAAAAATCGGTTTAGCTCCTAAATAATGACCAACATATACAAAACAGAGTTTTTTAAGCATCACAAAATTCAAATACTTGCAACGCCTGGAAGTCCCATCAGAAATTTCCCTCCCAAATAATATGATTGTATTATTCTTATAGATGTCCTCAAAGACATTTCTGTGCAGTGTTGACATGTTGCTTTGGCAGTGGCATGATATTGCTGGCACGGAAACGGGTCAGCATGTTAGTAGCCAAAACAATTTACTATTATTTCCGATATAATTAACCTGTTCTAATAATCAGTAATGTAACAATATGTAAATGCATTTAAACATGAGTCAAATTGCAAAAATTGCTTTATTTCCATTTATTTGTTTATTAAATTTTATGATTTTGATAATTCAAGTTTTCGATAGTTGGAGGCAAGCCCAGTCCCATCCACCTTGAATTATCGAGGCTCTATATACAGGGTGACAGAGATTATTCTATATAAATTGTATGACAATTGAACAATATTACTAGTTTTCAGATTTCTTAGTTTATATGTATCAAATATACAAATTTATGAAATTAACAATTTTCTATTATATAAGAATGTAGATGGGGGGAAAAAACTGCAAAGTAGCTTTGTACACTTGACACTCAGCTTTGTACTGCTTTACATGCAAATCGGAAAGTACAGCATACCACTAAATTGTTGATGGGTATGAAGGATGAAATCTGAATGATTGTATTAGGGGCACAATATTTAGCTATAGCTGCTCTGGTAATAACTACAGTTGAAGCTCCTTTTAACGATCTCGTACGGTCCACTCAAATAGTTTATTTAGAATCACCTATGGGAGGGTATTTGGGACCACTTCTCAGTAATTCGAAAAATCACAAGCGTTCCTAAAAACATGTGTTGACTGTATAAATGCTTTCTTTGGTTCAATGGGTAAGAACCCTATTTTCTGATGTGAAAAAGACTCTTCTCTGGTTTGACTGTAATTTTGTAATTTATGAATCAATAATTAGTCTTGAAGAGTCCCACTATTGACTTAAAGAATCTAAATTAAGGATGCAACGGATTGGCCTATCCGGCCAATATGCCGGATAATTGGCAGTAACCGGATATTACAAATATCTGACAGTACATCCGGCCTAAAATTATATACAGAGAAATAACATAAATAAACATAATAAATGAATAAATTCTAACACCTACAATAATAAAAAATGCGAAAAAACAAAATTTTGTGAAAATATTTTATTTTTAATTCTTTTTAGAATGTATTTTTATCGTGTATAGAAAAAGGG
This sequence comes from Cheiracanthium punctorium, assembly GCA_038373885.1. NCBI lineage: Eukaryota > Metazoa > Arthropoda > Arachnida > Araneae > Cheiracanthiidae > Cheiracanthium > Cheiracanthium punctorium. The sequence goes on along the minus strand of JAWZYV010019925.1, from coordinate 268,886 downwards.
GGGGGGGGGAAGTACTTCTATCTTTTTTTAAGATTCGAGTAAATTATTACTGGAAAAAATTATTGTACAAAATACTGTTTTTAAATCTTAGTAAGATTTCGGTTACCCTTTTTCCCCACCATAAATTGACTCTGCTTGCTACACAGGCACGTATCCAAAAAAGCATTTTGGGTGGGGGGTGGGGGGGATCCAAACAGTAAAAAAGGCAGAATTTCACACAAAAATACTATATCATTACTATTTTAGTAACAAAAATCCAAATTTCGGAGGGGGGGGGGACGGACCCCCTGTACCTCTCCCCTAAATACGTCCTTGTATGCTACAGTACTGCTGCCTGGTGAGAAAATGTCCTCCCTCCACCTAATTTTGATAAAGTTAGGAAATCTATTACATTGATTTTCCAACAGTTGAATGGAAATGTCTTTCTTTCAAGAACTGATCTTTTAAGATATTTATCTACCTAACTCTTGAGGGAGAACATCCATGACATTGATATTTGTATGACTTTAATTGCAATAAAACTGGTACTCAAGTCATGGAAAGAATCCCTAAAGGATTTCTGACTTTTGAATTAAATCATTTGAAACTAATGAGAAAATTTAAAGAAAAAAGTAATAGCTCAATTATCTGTGAAAATAAACAAAAAAAGATGAAACATACTGCTGCCGGATAACCGGATCTCCGGTTGAAAGTTCGTCCGGATGTTCGGTATCCGACCAAATTGATATCCGTTGCATCTCTAATTTAAATTCTAAAACTTTATGTATTTTCTCATTGCACAGAACACAGAATTGACGCATGTATCTTGTATATCATTAATAAATAGACTTAATTATTAAAAGAATATTAAAGACTGGCAAGTATTATATTTTTAAATATCATTTACAAGAACATGAACTATATTTCAATTTAGTTTCTGAACTATTTTAATACCTTCTTATAAAACCTAATGCATCAAACATGTTAAAAGTGTGCTTCATTTAAACACTATCATAATAACATTTATAAATTCTAGTTAAAGTAACCTAAGAATATTGAATAATTCACCAAGTTACATAAAGCCTGATACGCTATTATAACAGCAATTGATATTCAATAATTATCATACACTAGATAAAAGTAAGTTTTTGTCATTACAATGGCAAAAATGCCCACCCTGTTACTGATCATGGAAGTCATTTATTTCCTAAAACTTGTACAGTCTGAATTCTAAGTGGGTTCTATTAGAATTACTCAATCGTAATTTTATACCAATTTATTAAACAATATTTTTTTTTAATTTTTCTATTTTCTGTCAATGGTTACAAAGTCTTGATTTAAAAAGACTGAACTAAATAATCAGCAGAATCAAGAATAATTTGCTATTAATCATAAATTTACAAACTTACTAAAAAAAATATTTCAAATCAATTTATTTAGTAATGCAAAATGCTTCATTAATAAGAGATAATAGTCTTTCCCTTTCCCCTCCATTCTAAAATAATAATAATAATAATAATAATAATAATAATAAGTTATATGTGATTAAATAACTCAAATAAAAGAGTAAAGCACCCAACAAAATTTAACATTAATTCTTCGTCTATATGTTCAAACATTTATAAACAATTGTTAGAAAATTAATTTGTGAAAAAATACTTCACAATAAATATTAAAAAGTAAACAAAAAAAGGGGGCGGGGTTAGACGAGGGAATATCATTGACTTGAAAGATCATTGGTTTAACAACAGCAAACAAACAACAACAAAAAAAAATATTTTTTTAAAAATAGGTACATGCATCAAGTTGTAATTCTATTATATAAAATAGTGTTTTGAAATTATGATGATATCTTAAATTAATAAATTAACTTATAAAATCACAACTGTACACATAAAAAAAGCCAACAACCTTTTTATTTAAAAAAAAAATGATGCAATTAATCAAACAACGTGAATGTCGGTTTGGGCCAGAGTCAGTTTTTAAATGGTTGGGTAATCATAACGCAAACAAATATATTTTAAACGACTTTATTCAGAAAGTACCCAGTGCATGACACAGATTTCTGATATATTTTTTCTACATAGATATGTACAAATACATGTCATTATAGCTACTTCAGTAGTTGGAAGAATGTAAACAAACACACTAGAGGACATTTAAACATCTTATAAGTAAGCAGACGAATAACGCCCAGATTCTTCCTTAAATATCGGTTTCTTGCATTGAATGCCAACAATAACAAACTAATACTTCCTTAAGTAACAAAAACAGTTAAAAGTGATGACTGATATAGACTGGGATAAAAAAAATAAGTTACTGAATGAAAGGAATAGGTATAAAAGGAGGGAAAGTGTTCCATAAGCTTGATTTGCCAGTAGAGAAAACGCTCGTACATAAAAAAAAATTGTCTACTTACTTTGTAAGTTTGCTGGATGGAAGTCCATAACAATCATTTGAAGATCACTGATCAATTATTAAATCACTATCTTCGAGCAATCCACTAGTACCTTATTAGGAAGAGCACAACAGAACACAAAATTTTTTCAATGATTCACTAGACACCGCGCACCATCTACAAATAATCAACGACACCACACGATGATCGAGGGAAACCAGATCTTGTTGTAATCGACGCGGCATTTTCTTACACCAACATAGGGTGTCACATTACATAAAAAAAGTTCTCACCAAAAATTCCAGTATTTTTGACTCGCACAATTGTTAGTATATGTTAACGTTAAGTGCTACTTGCGTCGCGCTTCTGGTAAACAAGTCGCCAACAACGTACGACTTCTAAATCAATCATTTACGCATATATCGCGGAGTGTAAACAAGCGACGACGCTCATTGGCTGCAGGAAGAAGGGTGAATCCATTCTCCAGACCCAGTCCAAGGCAGGGACGATAGAGGTGAATTGAGATGGGCAGAAAAATAATGCAGTTTTCGCGCATCAGCTCGTTCTGAAGTTAATTTTTCTTCCTTTTTCTTTTAAACGATTTTATGGCGTTTTTAATTATACAAATTAAACTGTAGTAGGAAATCCTTTATTAATAATTTTTTAAAAATTACATATACTTATAAAGAATATTCGGATGAGAATTACCTTAAGAAATAAAATTAAAAATATTAAATGAAGTTTTGAAATTCAAGAAGATTTTGAATTTTCTTCCTAGTTATTTTCTAACAAGTATTCTTAAATTAAAATTGTGATTTAAATTTTCTAACATGTGTTCTTAAATTAAAATTACTTGGATGGGGGGGATAAGTTTGTGATATAATTTTTTTATTATTTAATCTGTAAATTCGTTCGTACTCACACAAGCACACACAAAAAAAGAAAGAAAAATAAAGAAAGAAAAAACGTACTTTTTCATATGGTTCAAGCGTTAACATTTTATCTGTAATGTAAACGTAAAGACGTATCATACGGGTTCCGCAAAAAACATAGGTGTTGGAAAATGGAAAAAAACAAAACTTTTGCCGTTTAATAGAAGTTAAGCTCAATCAATGACTTTATTATATTATATATATATATATATATATATATATATATATATATTTGAGCAATTCAGAAAATTTGATACAGCTTGTACACTACTGTTGTATTGAGCTATTGCGTTGAAATTTTCAAAACTCTATAATGTTTCCTAAAATGCCGTTGCTTTTCGGCAATTTGTGTGGTTTTCTTAACGTCTAAATGAATTCTGTGAAGATAAATTTTACAAAGAATAGGTCTTTAAAAAAAAGGCTATCTATCACAAAACAATTGGGACCGTAAATAGGAGGGAACTTTAGGTAATAGGAGGTGCCGGGGGCGCAAAATCGTTTTAATTATAAGTTAAATAGCAAAAAACTTAGTATGATAATTGTTGGACTTTACTTATTAGTCCTAAGTCTTAAATGAGCAGCAGCGGCTCCTGGGGAGAGGCTAGGGAGCTTCAACCCCCCCCTCCCCCCTAAAAAAAAAAAAAAAAGGAAAAAAAAAAAAAAAAAGAGAGAGAGATTCCTAAGGGGTGACATTCTGCTTTAATATACACTTTGAATATCTAAAATTATCTTTTTTTTTTTAACTTATCTCCTCCCAAAAAACTTTACATTGGTTTAGATTAAAATTTTGCTTTATTGTATAAACTTATTTTGTAGGGGTGAAATGCGCTTTTTTCAAAATTAAGCCTCTCCTTCCAAAAAAATCTGGATCAGCCACTGTAATGGAGAGTATTTTTACTTCCTTGTACGTAGTATAAGGAAGTAATGTGATCCCGAAAAATTTTGGGGGCCAAATTTCGACATAAAAACCGATTTTGACTACCTCTAAATTTAATTTAAAAAAATTTTTCGATGCATCTCATCGTAGGCTAGCATGCACGATCATATTAACGCGTCTGCAACTCATTTTGACCAGTGGCGAGTCTACTGTGGCCAGTTTTTCCATGCCGTCTGTACGTACGTACGTACGTATGTACGTACGTACGTATGTACGTACGTATGTATGTAACTCGCATATCTCAAAAACTAATGGTCGTAGAATGTTGAGATTTGATATTTAGGATTGTTCTATGATCTAGTTGTGCACCTCCCCTTTTGGTGGCAATCGAATGGATAGTTTATGTACAGGACCGCCCAAAAGATTCGAAATACATTACGCTCTATGGGCCGAAATTCATTAAACTCGCCTAACTCAAAAGCTATTAGGCGTAGAATGTCGAAACTTCATATTTTGTATAGTTGTAACATCTAGTTGTGCACCTCCCCTTTTGGTTCCATTCGACTGGATAGTTTATCTACAGGACTGCCCAAAACATTCGAAATACATTACACTCAATGGGCCGAAATTCATTAAACTCGCATATCTCAAAAACTGTTAGGCGTTGAATGTTGAAACTTTATATTTAGGATTGTTGTAACATCTAGTTGTGCACCTTCCCTTTCGGTTCTATTCGACTGAATAGTTTATCTACAGGACCGCCCAAAAGATTCGAAATACATTACGCTCTATGGGCCGAAATTCATCAAAGCGTTTTTTAGAGGTATTGGGCTATTTCAAACGACTCAGAAGTGATATATGCTGTAAAGAGTTAGAAAATGAATTTCTCCATTAAAAAAAGTGTCTTTTTCATTTATAGTTCTGCTACAGGAACACTCAAAAGATTTCCAATACATTACGGTCAATAGCAATTTTAGGGGCATTCATCCATTTCAAGCACAATACCGTCCTACCACATAAGTTAAGTAATGGTCCGACCACGGTCACGTGCCTCCCTCAAGAACTATGCCAAAAGTCGCCAAGCTTGGCGACTTTTGGTGTACGTGTGTGCATATTTAACTCTCAAATCTCAAAAACTATTATGTTATTTCATATATAAGATTGTTGTAACATCTAGTTGTGCATCTCGATTTTTGGTTAAAATCTACTGGAGAGTTTATTTACAGGACCACCGAAAAGAATTTCAGTACTTTAATGTCTATGGACATCTTCAATATAATACAATTGTAGACAGTCATTGTTTGGTACATGCCCAAAATCTCGCCGTCTGTCCTCGACCTTGGCGAGTTTTGGCGAAATATCGCCAAATTTGGCGATAGTCAGTCATTTGGTCCATGCCCAAAGTATCGCCATTTGTTATCGTTCTTGGCGAGTTTTGGCGGAATATCGCCAAATTTGGCGATAATCTGTCATTGTTTGGTTCATGCTTAAAATCTCGCCAAATGTCTTCGACATTGACGAGTTTCGCCGAAATATCGCCAAATTTGGCGCCAAAAATTATTTCCTATTTTGTATAACTCTAAAACTTTAACCCGTAGATTTTTTAACTTTGTATTTAGAACTATTGTAATATCTAACTGTTTTCAATATCTTTTTTGACAGCAATCGACTGAGAATTTATTTACAGGGTGAGCCAAATGACTTTAAATACATTGAGGTGTATGGATGCATTCAATTCATTGAAAGTCTGTGGTCAATGACTACTTTGGCTATCCCCAAAATCTCGCTGACTATCTCAAGTTTGTCGGCTTTTGGTGAAATATCGCCAAATAAAGTGTCAGAAGGAAATCTTTCAAATTGAACTCAGCTTGGCGATATCGAAATATTTGGCTAGAAATCGCTAAACCTTACTATTATTGATATTTTATCTCTTTCAAACAAATAAATTTAGAGGAAGTGCATCGAAAATATTTTTGATCTAATGGACGTGCAAGGAAGTCATGTGTTGGACACATCAGATTTTTTACTTCCTTGTACGTAGTATAAGGAAGTAATGTGATCCCGAAAAATTTTGGGGGCCAAATTTCGACATAAAAACCGATTTTGACTACCTCTAAATTTAATTAAAAAATTTTTTCGATGCATCTCATCGTAGGCTAGCATGCACGATCATATTAACGCGTCTGCAACTCATTTTGACCAGTGGCGAGTCTACTGTGGCCAGTTTTTTCCATGCCGTCTGTACGTACGTACGTATGTATGTAACTCGCATATCTCAAAAACTAATGGTCGTAGAATGTTGAGATTTGATATTTAGGATTGTTCTATGATCTAGTTGTGCACCTCCCCTTTTGGTGGCAATCGAATGGATAGTTTATGTACAGGACCGCCCAAAAGATTCGAAATACATTACGCTCTATGGGCCGAAATTCATTAAACTCGCCTAACTCAAAAGCTATTAGGCGTAGAATGTCGAAACTTCATATTTTGGATAGTTGTAACATCTAGTTGTGCACCTCCCCTTTTGGTTCCATTCGACTGGATAGTTTATCTACAGGACTGCCCAAAACATTCGAAATACATTACACTCAATGGGCCGAAATTCATTAAACTCGCATATCTCAAAAACTGTTAGGCGTTGAATGTTGAAACTTTATATTTAGGATTGTTGTAACATCTAGTTGTGCACCTTCCCTTTCGGTTCCATTCGACTGAATAGTTTATCTACAGGACCGCCCAAAAGATTCGAAATACATTACGCTCTATGGGCCGAAATTCATCAAAGCGTTTTTTAGAGGTATTGTGCTATTTCAAACGACTCAGAAGTGATATATGCTGTAAAGAGTTAGAAAATGAATTTCTCCATTAAAAAAAGTGTCTTTTTCATTTATAGTTCTGCTACAGGAACACTCAAAAGATTTCCAATACATTACGGTCAATAGCAATTTTAGGGGCATTCATCCATTTCAAGCACAATACCGTCCTACCACATAAGTTAGGTAATGGTCCGACCACGGTCACGTGCCTCCCTCAAGAACTATGCCAAAAGTCGCCAAGCTTGGCGACTTTTGGTGTATGTGTGTGCATATTTAACTCTCAAATCTCAAAAACTATTATGAAATTTCATATATAAGAATGTTGTAACATCTAGTTGTGCATCTCGATTTTTGGTTCCAATCTACTGGAGAGTTTATTTACAGGACCACCGAAAAGAATTTCAGTACCTTAATGTCTATGGACATCTTCAATATAATACAACTGTAGACAGTCATTGTTTGGTACATGCCCAAAATCTCGCCGTCTGTCCTCGACCTTGGCGAGTTTTGGCGAAATATCGCCAAAGTTGGCGATAGTCAGTCATTTGGTCCATGCCCAAAGTATCGCCATTTGTTATCGTTCTTGGCGAGTTTTGGCGGAATATCGCCAAATTTGGCGATAATCTGTCATTGTTTGGTTCATGCTTAAAATCTCGCCAAATGTCGTCGACATTGACGAGTTTCGCCGAAATATCGCCAAATTTGGCGCCAAAAATTATTTCCTATTTTGTATAACTCTAAAACTTTAACCCGTAGATTTTTTAACTTTGTATTTAGAACTATTGTAATATCTAACTGTTTTCAATATCTTTTTTGACAGCAATCGACTGAGAATTTATTTACATGGTGAGCCAAATGACTTTGAATACATTGAGGTGTATAGATGCATTCAATTCATTGAAAGTCTGTGGTCAATGACTACTTTGGCTATCCCCAAAATCTCGCTGACTATCTCAAGTTTGTCGGCTTTTGGTGAAATATCGCCAAATAAAGTGTCAGAAGGAAATCTTTCAAATTGAACTCAGCTTGGCGATATCGAAATATTTGGCTAGAAATCGCTAAACCTTACTATTATTGATATTTTATCTCTTTCAAACAAATAAATTTAGAGGAAGTGCATCGAAAATATTTTTGATCTAATGGACGTGCAAGGAAGTCATATGTTGGACACATCAGATTTTTTTGTTGTTAAATTCGAGTTGCTTTTAAAAAGAAAAACAAATTAATATTCAATTTTAACTGAAAACTTTCTCTACATGATTAAGTACAAATTATGTAAAAAATTTCATTTTTTAGTCGTAAAATAGCAATATATTTTCCTCCACGGATCTGTTCTCTCAAATACTGTATTTCCTCTATTTAACGTACAATTTTCAACTTTCATAGTGTGCATTTCTTAGAACCCTCCCAAAGTGTTATGTAAGAGAAAATAAACATCGTTTGCTTGTTTTTAAACCAGGTTATGTCATGGTGTATTCTGGAAAGGAAGGTGAATTAGCTTCTACTGCCAATATAAATTGCTGACGATTGCATAATACTGAATGATGGAAGAGAACTGCAGCCGAATGATGGTTGAATAACACAGCTAAATTGCACTGAAATAAAGTAACGGCTGTATATCTGTCAACAAAAATTTTTCGCCAAAGTTGCTGAAAATAAGAGGAACTGATATGCCGTTGGAAAAAAGACCCTAAAGACTTAATAAAACATAAAGTAGTAGTATATTGAGTTACGTAAAAAAATACAAGCAGTCCACAACATATATTTGAAAAGAAATGAAAGGATTTTCCCCCCTCATAGTGGGGTACTAAATATTACGTATGCGAAGGGATGTTGTTTATATGCGCCTAGGTAACTAAATTATTAGGAACAGTACTCATATTTATCTATTTTCTAGTTTAAGTTAGTTTTATTTTAGCAAAAACTTGGTTTTAGCCCATACAGCACATAAGCTTAATCAAGCTTGACATTTCTTTGAATTTGACGTATTAATACAAGCTTGGCAGTTCAATTCATTTTAAGCTTGCAGCAAGTTTGGAGAAGTCATTTGAACTGTCAAGCTTGAATACAACTTGATTACTGCTTGATTTGGAAAGCCACATCCACATCTATAATAATAAAAATGAATGTTTGTAAATCTGTCTGTCTGTATGTGTGCGGTCTCCAGACAAACCTACTGCACGCAGAACTCTGAAAATTTGAATATATAAGCCCATGAGTCCGATAATGTGCACCTGAGAATCAGAATTTTAAAATTTTAATTACTTTTTTAATTATTAATTAAAAACCGTTTTCAGGATGCCATGCTCGGCGAGTTTCGCCAGCATGATACTGTGAAACAAAATCGCATGCATTGGAAAACATGAAATGGCACGGAAATTTAGTCAGTTTTGCGCCAATCTATATCAATAAAAATGAATGTCTGAAAATCTGCATGCGTGCGATGTCCAGAAAAAACTACTGGACGCAGAACTCTGAAAATTCGAACATATGAGCCCATTCCTTCGGTAATGTACACCTGAGGCTCAGAATTTTGAAATTTTAATTACTTTTTAAATTATTAATTAAAAACCGATTTTAGATCGTCATGTTTCTCGAACTTTGGCCTCATGAAAAGATTTATGCTTGAAGTGAGTGGTAACCGCAAAAGTAAAAAACCGTTTTTTACGTTGCCATGCTTGGCGAGTTTCGCCCGAATGCTACTATAAAACAAATCGTTTGCATTTGAGAAGCATGAAATGGCACGAAAATTTCATCAGGTTTACGCCAAATCTATCTATCTCTAATATAATAAAAATGGCGATAATAAAAATGAATGTTTGTAAATCTGTCTGTGTGCGGTCTGCAGACAAATCTACTGCACGCAAAACTCTGAAAATTTGAATATATAAGCCCATGAATCAGAAGCACCTGATAATCAGAATTTTAAAATTTCAATTACTTTTTTTAATTATTAATTAAAAACCGTTCTAAAACGGAAATTTTCTTACCCTGTGTTGCGAATTTTGGGAGCAACCCGCTGTTCTGGGGTTTAAAATAGTTTAAAATTCGTATTCTATGCGTTAAATAGTTAAATTTTGCTTTTTCTTGCATTGATATGTATAATGTTCTGGAAATCTCGGGTTCTATGGGTCGTATGTCTTCGAAAACCTAATTTTGGGGACTTATTTTTAGCGCCAAATTTGGCGATATTTCTTTATTTGGCGCGTTTTTCCTAATGGCGCCTTTTCATGAAATTTTTTTACGGTATTTAATACGTTTAATGACCTAACATTTCCTAATTTTCAGAAATTTAAATCGAAAATTGCGGATTTTACATGATTATTTTGTGAAAAATTGTTCTGCCATTCGAATACTATGCGAAACTCCCCTTCCGTTTCTTTAAATGGGAGAAATGAAATGTGTGACGGCACAGCAGTGAGTTGTTTTTAGTGGTGCGTTTGTAAGTACGTACCTGAAACTCTGGAACCATTATCTGCACATTCTGTTATATAATTGCGGCCTAGAGTACTAATCTGGAGTTGCAGTTTACATGTCATATTTTGTAAATCGCATAATTTAAGGGGTTCACGGGCAACGCCGTGCGGGTCTGCTAGTAACAAATAATTTATCATCAGTCATAAATATACTTGACCATAGAATTAAAAAAAAAAAAAAGAGATTCTATATTTCCAAATAAAATACAATTATACTATGAAATTGATTTCAAAATCAGTCGTTTGTCTCGATTTTGGCCAGTATTGCGCAACATAAGTGTCGCGATATTGAAAGTTTTAAAACGTGTGCTGCTTTTAAATTTATATTATGCTTATTTCCCTATTAGTAGAGTCTCTAAATCACACATAACATTATTTTAATTTTGATTCATCCCATGGAAAAATAAAAGAAACAGATCAACACATCGACCACTGATCGATCTCGCCAGAAAACGGCGTAATAACGATAACAGTCATTTCAAACTTTAGTCATTTGAGCGCAAGTCAGGTTGGCCGAGTGGTTAGGACGCTGGCTTCCCAACCCATAGATACCGAGCTCGATCCCAGCCGCGGACGCTTGATGGAAACGGATTAAAATAACTACGAAATTTCAGCGTAGAGGGGGGAAATACGTGGAAAAATAAAATATGTGGGGCGAGTTCGCCAACGGGTGCCCCGTGTATTTAGGAAAAATTTTTAAGCTTGCTATGTGAAGCTTAATGCAAGCTGGGCGAGTGCAAACTAGAACAATTGATTCAAGCTTGCATTAAGCTTATACGCTTGAAATTTTCAAGCTTAATTCAAGTTTATTGACTTGATAAATCAAGCTTGCTGCAAGTTTGATGCAAGTTTGCTATGCTGTCTGGGAGGTTTTGTAGGTATCTTTTGTTTATGATTCTATTTATATTATGAATGCAACATATTACGTATATATATTTTATTTTCTGCGTTAGAATAGCATTTTGTTGATTGAAAATCGTACGAAAATAATTTTTGTATTATTGGAGCCAACCTTTGGTGCAATTACAGCTTTCATTCACACTTCACATATTTTTGCATGTTGTTGAAGTTCAGTATAGGACGCCATTCTCTCATATATACCCATTCATTTTACAGAAATTAGTAAGTCTGGTACAGGAGCTTACTGAAGCTCCGGGCTTTTTACTCTTGTGGACGCTTCGAACTTTTTTGCACCTGAAAAAGGGCTGACCTTTGGTACCGCCCATCCTAACATGATTATATTGACGAGAAATTCATTATTTTTACTCAAAATGTTTTGTAAAACTTTTTTTTTTTCTTTCAGTGTAGTTTAATAGCATCTTTTAGAGAATTCTTTAAGCAGAGAAGAAAATTTTGTCGAACAATAAAACATTTCTACAAAATGCAGTAGGAACATTTATGGACTTGCCCCCTTGATTGGAGGCATCTGCGCCGCCTGCCCCTGCCTTAGTGAGGCTGTGCGCTTGGTATGGTGATCAGCTCATTGTAGTGCCATATTATCGGCAGGACAAAAGGGACAACTGCCCACGGCTCACAGATTTTAGGGGGCCCAAAAATCTTACATTTACATTTTTAATAATTTTGGAATGAAATTACAAGGGAGAAAAATATTTCAAAATATTTTTTAATTATAAAACATGAAAAATGAAACTAATTTAAATTCACATTTCTATAAATTAATTTAAACTTCTTTTCAATTATTCGAAATGCTCTATAGTCGATATAGCATACCAGCATGTAAGAAAATAACCATTTACATTTTGTAAACAGTAATTTTAATGTTTAAAAAACAGCAAAATTTTGAATTAGTTGAAAGAATTAGTTGTTATTTTTAAAAAATATTTTTAAAAATTACTGTTTATGAAAAGTGATTGTATTCCGTTCATGTTGGGAACTGTTATATAGTATTTGATGTAACGTTTCACTATCTGTTTCATTGACATCATGTAACTTATATTCATTTATTTCAGATTACTTAAAACAAAATATGTGTTTGGAAAGGGAAAGATACCGTATTTACCCGCGCACAAGTCGTGAAATTTTGGACAAAAAAGAGGCTTCAAAGTTGGGGGGTCGACATACGAGGGTCCTTAATTTTTAATTTTTTTTTTTTTTTAAATCAGAAGTCAAAAATGCCTTTTTATAAGACAAATGTTATCTTTCTGCATTCCATAACACAATGACGTCTTTTCAGGTTGATTTTCATACCAGGAAGAATGTAGCGATACAAAGATTGAAAACGTATATCATGTTGTTGTTCTTGTTGGATTACGGCTAATTAGCTATGCGAGGACTCTAGGCCGAAGGGTAGGGTGCCCCCGCCCCCCCGTGGAGGTCTTTCTAAGGGATCCTAACCCAATGACGACGAAGGAATTTTTAAAATTGTTTGAGTTCGATATTGAATCGGATCTTGAATCAGTCTAAATTTGTATATTAGTATTTTGCCATATCATACTATCAGTAATGTCATATTATTATTATTCATTATTATCAGTTTAATTTTGTATACTACTTTTGTATTGTTATTATCTTTATTATTGTATATTTAGTACTTTCTTTTTTTACAGATGATTTTGAATAAACGCATTTAAAAAAATTAAAGTTTCTTGATCGGGAAAGTGGTGGATCGACTTATACCCAGGATTTTAAAAAATTCAAATTTTTTTATCAAGAAAGTGGGGGTCGACTTATACGCGGGTAAATACAGTATTTAAAACTTTTCAGAATATACGAATCTTTTTCTTCTGCCCAGGGCTCATAGTTGTCTTGATCGGGCTCTGGCTCTTTGGTGATTGCCTGCTTGTTGATCTCCTAGATGTTCTCTATGGGGCAGTGGCGGCTCCTCCATTTGAGCACATGAGCACGTGAACCCCCAGAGGAAAAACTAAAAAATAATCACATAAACTATTAAACTATTAAAAATTAACAAATTAAATTTAAGAAAATAGTAAGTACATTTCTAGATTTTTGTGAATTTAGAAAGTGGGTTTTATTCTCCGCCCCCCCCTCTATTATTGAATATTGCTTATTACAGCTAACGCACTGTATCGTAGGTTACTACAGCATAGTATTTCGTCTTTCGCACGTGCGATCGGCCAAATGGCCATCTGAACCGCTCTCTCAGAAAAGAAGCGGCAGAGTTGCGGCAGGAGCAAGACGCTGCTGATATCACTTCGTTCGCACATTTTTAGTGTGCTCACGGACGATATTTTTGCCGTTATCTCATCCGGATTCTCCCTTGGTTTCTAATATTCGGTTAATTAATCCATTTTTTTTAAAATTTCTTATTATAGTCTTTATTTTTATCATTTTTCAATCCAGTATTTTTTGCCAGGGCTTCGAACCCTAATTTTATTCGTTCCGCCCAAAATATCGGTTTTCGGTTCAGTTCCGAATGAATAATTTTATTATATGTATATATTCTTATTTGTGTGTGTGTACTAAAAATATAATTCTATCATCAACTGAATTAAATCTGCTTTCTACAAGTAGTTTCATGGAAAACTGAAACAGAAAAGTAGCAGTATTATCAAAACAGAAAATTGAGAAGCAGTGTATCGTTCGTTTTAATAGCGCAGAACGGCTGCAAACAATACGATTCTACACGGAAAAATAGTGATAGGTTGAAATGGATATTTTTTGAAGCTCTTCGCTGTCCTTTTATGATGTTTTCTGTTTTATTTTATTTCAGTTCGGAATTTCAGAAAGTTTTCTACTTATTGCTAGCTCAAGTGTAAACAAAGTTTTAAAAATTTTTAGCTACAAACAAGGAAACAGTTAAACTAGATTACAAGGGGGATACAGTGCAGGGGCGAAGAATTTATTGGCTTTTAATGACCCGTCGGGATTCGCCGTCAAAGGATAACGCGTGAAACCACAAAAGCACACGCCAAGCATACAATGGGGGAACTTTTCTCCGCAATCAGTCTTCCAGATACTGAAAAATACATAGAGTTCCCATTCTAGCATACTGAAACGCACGTGAGTGGACCCTGGCCTTTAGTGTTGAACCACTTCTACGTCAAATCAGTACGTAAATCAAAACGATAATATGGGAGCTAGGGAGCCCTAGCCCCTCCCTGCCCATTCATATGGCCGCCCATTGTATGTATTGATGCAACCAGAGATTTCATAAAATAACGGTCATTGTTATCTCCCTACGCCTCGTTTCGGAACAAACAAGAGAAATAAGTAGAAAAACTCAAAAAAGTGGAAAAGAATTCACTTTATTGTGCCGATATCTTTCTGAATGTTCCCGATATTCTACTGGATTCACTTATTTGCTCCCATTGCTGCAAATTTTAGTTTCGAAGATTGGCCTTTTGTTTCTTGCATTGCTACACTGTAGTGGTTTTTGAACATTCCTCTGGAGTTTAGCGTTGCGCAGAAGTGACCTTGAAGTTAATGCTGTTGATTAAAAACTGTTTACATTCCAATTTATTTTTATTAAAGTCATTTAATAATTGTTGTTTTTTAAATAAATTGACTATTTTTTGTAAGTAATATAAATAAATTATAGTCACTTGTTTTATAAAATATTTCAGTTTTATCACGAATTTTTTAAACTTGTATTATGGCTAAAAGTTAACATGTAAAAAATGTTATTATTAACGGGAGAATATATTAACTTTTTTAATTTTATAAGATGACACAGAATTGTTCGTTCTGATCATGTATTATCTGTTTTGATGTTGTCATGTATTATCTGTTATAATGATTATTTCAATGCTGTTTATTCAAAATCCTTCAGAAGGATTCCTGGAAGATTATTGGATATGAGTTCAGGTTTTACAAATTTTATAAAAATGATTTTATAAGTTATATGTTGATGATAATCAGAAAGAGTATAGAGAACCTCGTGGATCCCATCCCATGTATTATATTGGTTATACTTTTAACACATGCGCAGATATATAATAAAGATCAATGTCTCTATATTGACAACCGTAAAACAAATAATTTGATTTTGGATTAACTCTTACCGGAAATAGCTCTTTGGATGACGACTGCAATTCCGGAACGAATTACTGTCGCCAACTAACGCATGTACGATATTTAAAAAAATTATGCACAGTAAAGAGCACCGTTTATAGGTCTTTCAAAGGGTCGACGAAAAACGACACATAAATGGAAAGACGTATGAATGACATATCACTTCATAAATAATTAATAATTAGTAAATTATTTCACAGTTTTCACACTGAAAACAGCTGAATTTTAAAATGAAACATTTATCTTAACAGTGAATGAAATTCATTTTGTGTACTGCACAGCTTTAGTATTTAGTACTAATGTAATTATTTTGGGACATATGTTCAAGCAGGCATTGAATTAAAAAAATCTTTCATAGTCGACTGATGTGCTGATTTTCATTGAGTGTAATTACAGCATTACAGCTTAAGTTCATGGGATGTTTTATCACTCGTATTTTGAAAAACAAAATAATGTCTGTGGTTTTCAATTTAGTCGATTGCTTCTTTAAAGGAAGGTAAAGTAACTTCCTTCGCATTATTCTTTATCATCGCTTAAATTAGCACCTGATAATTAAGCGATACCTCCCTTAAATAGGATTTTAAAGAGTGAGACAGAAAATTTTCGAAATTTAGGACGCTGAAAAACGACTTACAACTGATACTGTGCGTCGTATAAACGAAGTATCTGATGTGTAAATGTAAAAGCCGCATAAATGAGAAACGTATAAACGGTGCTTTACTGTATATCAAACGTACTTGCATTTTCAGTACTGCCTATATATGTTTTCACTCTGTGACGTGTAGACGAATATGTACCAGAGCGCGGAAAACAGAGGATGCGGTAGATTTCGTAAAAATATGGGTCATTGCTACCCCAACGGAAAGAAGAATAGGTTCTGTACCACCGGGAATCTAACCCTTCCGCTATCATGTACAACTAAACTCAGCGGCAGGAATGGGGAGCATCAAAATGTGTCAAGGAAATCCCCCGGCGGTTTTTGCCAGTTTCTCTTTCAATTTCTCCAGGCACCCTTAGAAAAGTTCTATCTGAGGAGTTTACCTGAGTTTTTTACCCTCTGTTAGTATTTTTAACGCCTCCCAGCAAAGTTGGCTTGGTTTGTCTGTGTATCAGTCATAACCGCTGTAAATATGCGTCGATTGATACGAAATTAATGTTTTCATGACTGTGTACTGTACTATATTATTCAGGGACTGATTTGCAGAGATGGGGGGGAGGGCAGGGCAAAACCTTCATTTGGGGGTCCCTCATAAAAATGGTTTATTTAATCAAGATGCAAAAAGGAATGCAATACTTCGATAATAATAATATTATTATGTAGGATAATAATATTTCAATTATATTATTTACTTTTCAGTCATTAATTTCATTAATTATTTTTCAGTAACATGTTAAACAATATTTTTGTCTTTATTTTCCTAATGCTTATTCAGAATATTTATTTGTAAGTTATATACTTAGATCATTACTTCATTCATCTAAGGAAGCTATTTCTTTTTATCTGTTCCGATTTCTATATGGTCTCCTTGCGATAAGCATGCATAACTACATAAGCTATAATGTTAAGTTCGTGCTGAATGTAATTGCATGAGACTATATCGTTTAGATAAAAAGAAAGGTCTGGATATAATGCCAAAGCTATGAAATAATAACAGAGTAATTATTATTACTATTATTTTTCATAAAATTCTTTCCTCTGGCTCTTATTTTAAATTAAAATAAAGATTTTCAAATTCTTAAATTTAAAGGATAATTTGCCCCCCCCCCCTTTTTTTCTTGGGGGCCCAGGCGCTTGTATTGAATGCCCTGCCCGAAATCAGTTCCTGATGTTATTGAATACTCAGCTGAACAGAGACGTAGTGTGCAAATACGGTCGCTCCCTTTGCAAGTGTGCTGTTTTGCTCCCACCTCTCTCTTCTGGATGTCACATAATGACAGCATATTATAGTTTACATAAATAAGTTTAGTTATCAAACATTATTTAGTAATGATTTTTTAAGAAACGGTTATAGTGATGAACTGCAAAATTGTTTGAGTTGGCCATTTTAGGGAACGAAGTGTGGGTAGAAGAAACATGCATGAAAATGACGTCTTTAAAATAATCCCGAACGCTAATTTGTTTAAAAGATAAAAGGATGTGAGAAATACCGAATAACTTTTTCCTGTGGCGTCAAAAGAGAGCAAAACCCAGCACATACTTTTAAATTAAAAATTGTTTGAAACAGCAAATATTACGAAACTACGAGGGATTTATATAAATCTGTATTAAATAACTGATACTTATTTTTTATTAGCAAATTTTCAGTTAAGAGGAAATTGTTTAAATGCACTGTAAGAAATACCTGTAATTTTTACCACAGATATGTCTTTAAAATAGTACAAGCACTGTGTGTTGTAAATCCACTCACAAACATGACGTAATGACGTTGATAAGCCAATCACGAAGAATATTGTAGCAAACTGGCACAGTCTACATAACAACGTGCTGGCGTTACGTTTACCCTCACTGAGCTGCAATATTTTTTTTTTCAGTGTGTATTCATATACCTTTATTATGCTACGTTCAGCAAAATTACTACAGCGAGAGGGGGGGGGGCAGCCGGGGCACTGCCCCGGGGCCCGTCGAACTAGAGGGGGGGCCCGTGAATTTTTCAAAATGCACTACAAATATCATTTCTACATCTTTACTTTTAAAAAAATTACTTTAAAAAATCACAACCCAACGCAGTGCCGGTCCTAGCTATTTTTCTAAGTGGTGCAAAATACAAAATTGCGTCCCCTCCCTCACGCATGCAGCTAGAAAAGTTTTCAAAGGGGTTAAAACGAAAATTTCATCAATACACGGACATTCAAATTTATACTTGCATATAGTATAAAGTAATGTATTTTGGTATATGGTATATGTCATCTTTCGTGTGTGTGTTAATGTCAGCTGAGTGGTTCAAAATGTTGCTTCGAATCGATATGTGCAATAAAGTCATCCAAGTCAGAAATATAACAATTGATGTCGAAGCTGAAAATATAAGAGCATTGCTCCCCGATCTGAAAACACTTCGAAATGATTGGAATTCAGTCTGGTCTGAAGCTAAAACTGTAGTTTTAAACAGTGGCGTAGCGAGGGGGGGGTTGGGTGTCAGAACCCCCCCCCCTAAAATTTAGCAGAGTTCTATTATTGACATGAAGAATGCGATCCATAATGTAGATTATCCGTTACATCAGTGCCTAACCCCCCCCCCCTAAAATTTTTTTCTGGCTACGCTACTAAATATGGAGATCGAGAAAACATTTTCCCGTGGATATGATGAGAGAAGCAAAAAACAAAAGCTGCATCATCTGGATAGTGAAGAAACTGATAAACAGTTAGATAATGAAGAAAAATATTTTAAAATTTACGTATTTTATCCTTTGGTAAATAGTGTCATAGGGGGACTAACTGTACGATTTGATGCTGTCAAAAACTTGTCAAGTAAATTTGAAATATTATGGCAGTATTTAACAATACCCAATAGCAGTTTGAAAGAAAAGGCATTATTTCTATCGGTACAGTACCAAGATCACCTGAATAGTGTAGATTTTCTTTCAGAAATAATTCACTTACCATCCGTCCACAAAGCTAATTTTGGAATTAATCAATTAAAGCCTCTGGATTTATTGAACATACTAACAGAATATAAACTGAACGATCTATTTCCAAATGTTTGCATTGCCCTTAGGGTATTTTTAACAATTCCAGCAATGGTAGCTTCTGCTGAACGACCATTCAGCAAATTGAAACTCATAAAAAAATTCCTAAGATCAACCATGTCTCAAGAACGACTTGTAGACTTAGCAAGACTAAACATCGAATCTGACAATGCCAGAACTAATAATTTTGATGATGATATACGAAATTTGGCAAGTAAAAAGGCACGAAAAGCCATTATTAAAATTAAATAATACATATACTAATTCTACCATTTATATGTATTTTTAACCTTCAAGCATGAATAAAAAATCGCTAAATATGAAGATTTCCTTACTCATTCTTTTCTTTTAGCATTCTATATAAAAATCACTAAAAGAAAAAAAAATATTTTTCGAAACTGTGTGTTTAACTATAGTAAAATATGAACTGATGCATTTACAGATAAATAGCACACTGTTGGTGATGGTGATTTGCAACACATATTAAACAGCGAGGGTGGTAAGGCAAAGGAAGATTTTGGAATCTGGTTATAAAAGTACCGTAATGATACTTCATTTTAAAATATTTTTTACTAGCTGAAGTACCCGTTCTTCGCACGGGAATGAATGGACTTTTTGACATTAATATTTGTTGTGATTACTAATTATTGTAATAAAGAGATATAGCAAAATGCATATCGCGTTATATTGTGTTCAATAATCATGCATACTGAATTTCAAGGCAATCGTTTTTATGGTGCAGAAGGCGATGCGGCGTAGCGCAATCTAGTGGCGAGTTTTAGCAAAACGGATACGGCGAAAATATTCTTCGCATTCAGATATCGATGTATACGAATTTTCATGACGATCGGCTGAATAGTCCTGAAGTTCATGTGTTGACGCGACATCTAGTGTCAAGTTATAGGAAAATAGATCGTGCCAAACTCTTCCCCGTGTTCAAATATCTATGTATACCTATTTTCATAGCGATCATTCGCACAGTCAAGAAGTGATACACTGCAGGGCCATCTAGTGGTAATTAAAGTAATGATTTGCTACAGCGCCGTCATGTGGCAAGTTATAGCAAATGGATAACGCCAAAATATTCTCATTGTTCAAATAGCTATGTGTACTGATTTTCATAGCCACCATTTGAATGGTCAAAAATTTGGCCTGCTGCAGCGTCATCTAGTGGCGAGTTAAAATAATAATGCATTGCAGTGCCATCTAGTGGTGAGTAACATCAAAAGTAACACAGTTAGAATATATTCTTCGTGCTCAAATGTGTAAGTATAAAAAATTTTATGCCGATCGGTCGAACGGTATAGAAGTTGATGCGTTGCAGCGCTATTTAGCGGTAAGTTACAGCAAATGGATAGTGAAAAATATTCTCCGTGTTCTAATATCCGCGTGTACCAAATTTCATCGAAATTGGCTGGACGATATTCGCATAGCAAACGGCTAAACGGAATAGAATTCGACGTTCTGCTGCGCCACCTAGTGGCAAGTTAGAGGAAAACGGATAGCATAAAAACCTTCTCGATGATAAAAGACTTAGGTGAACCAAATTTCATGGAGATCGGTGAAACGGTGCTGAGTTTTTCAACCTCCTACATACATACCAACATTCATTTTTATCTATAACCAGTCTTATTATATATACCAGTCTCAAGTAAAATCCAGTTTCAAATCTAAGCCTCGCCAAAGTGCCAACATACGCCATTTTGCAAGAGTTTTTTCAGGGAATCATTCGAAGCATTGACTTAGCAGCAATAAAAATGGGAAATGGTTCGACCGCCAGGCATTTTTTTGAAAAGTGGAATCCCTTAATACAGCCTCATTTTTTAAATTATCAACTATAACATGTTTTATTCATCGTTACCTCGATGTACTAAATGCGAAGATTTCAATTTTCTGAAATTTGGCGGATTTCCCCCAAGTTAAATCAATGTACTCAATTGGCGAGAATTCTGAAGCTACATCGCTTGAAATGCCCTAATAACTGCATTATTTCTGCACGGATAGTTAAAATTTAATGCTGTATTCTAAGAAAACCTTTGCACTTGTTTTCAAAAATGCTATTCCCTTAAGCTCTCAGTAAATTGCGCCAAAAAGCCTAAAACTGTGCAAACCGCTAGAACTCACTTTCTAAAAATCGGCCTATCAGCCATTTTATTTTTCGCCAAACTAAAAAAATTTACATATTAGTCTCGGAAATCTTCGATCCTCATTGTTTTGCGTATAAAACATTTCATTCCTGCTCTCATTTCTTATGCGCACACGATATTATAATTAAAAAAATAACCTTACAAATATAAACTAAAAAAATCATTATTATTCTTTTATTTTCACTTTAAGAATTTAAAACATTTTATTCGGCAAAATCGCCACACATGGCAACCAAGATGGTTATTTCACACACTTTTTTCACTACAGGAGTTACAATTACGTAAAGCTTTCTGCGTGGAGAACATAAAAAATCTCTTAAATTCCGGGAACGGGTGGACTTTCAAAGTTTTAAAGTGGACTATCATTTATTCTATATTATTTTACATATATCTGTGTAAAATTTCAGGGTGACAGGTCCATTTTTGTGGAATTGTATACTACCCAAATCAACAAATTGACAAACAGAATTTCATTTTTATTTATAAGATAACCTACGCTTGTTTTTAAAAATACCCTCTCATTAAATTGCGCCAAGCGCTAGAATCATAGAAAATCTGACACACTTTCAGATTTTAAATACGCACTAAAGTGCTATATATAAAAAGAGTTATAATCCATGGGTCTTCCCTATTTTCGTTCCTTCTTTTATTAAGTTGGACAGTTAAAATTGATATTTCTAACATCCTTTTTTCTGGATGTAATATATTAGAAATAGATGCAGAAAAGCTGCTCAGAAAAATGCACAATTCCAACTGAATGAAAATTTAAAAACTTATACGCAGGTGTATTCATAACCCAAATAGCAGACGATTAAATTACTATAAATAGCGCCAAGCGTTAGAATCCTCCTCAAAATCGCACATCAACCCCTTTTATTTTTCGACCAATTAAAAAGTTGCACATTTATTTTCGGAAAATTTCCAAATTCTATTTTTCTTTTGAGTATAAATCATTTCATTCCCGCTCTGATTTCATATGCACACGATATTTTAATTTAAAAACAACCTTACAAATAATCTAATCAAAATAAAAAAAATCGTTATTCTTTTATTTTTAGTAAGTCTAAATCATTTAATGAACTGCCGAATGTGGCAACCTAGATAAGCTTAATTGTCGCTTAATTCACTGTGGGGTTACAATAAAGAAATGGCGGAAAGCAAAAATTAGCCTTTTGCGATACGTTTTTATCGATATTTCCTAAAATAGTTCGAATTTTGAAAAAATCGCTTCGAGATGTGTCGGGACCAGTCATGGCGAATTTCCGTTCAAAATTTGGTAGGTCTACGTTCACCCGTTTGCGAGCCACCGTTTGCGAGTCTCAAATAAAATCCAGTTTCAAATCTAAGCCTCGCCAAAGTGCCAACATACGCCATTTTGCAAGAGTTTTTCCAGGGAATCATTCGAAGCATTGACTTAGCAGCAATCAAAATGGGAAATGGTTCGACCGCCAGGCATTTTTTTGAAAAGTGGAATCCCTTAATACAGCCTCATTTTTTAAATTATCAACTATAACATGTGTTATTCATCGTTACTCCGATGTACTATATGCGAAGATTTCAATTATCTGAAATTTGGAGGAATTCCCCCAACTTAAATCAATGCACTCAATTGGCGAAAATGCTGAAGATAGATCGCTTGAAATCCCTTAATAACTGCATTATTTCTGCACGGATCATTAAAATTTAACGCTGTATTCTAATAAAACCTTTGCACTTGTTTTCAAAAATCCGTTTCCTTAAGCTCTCAGTAAATTGCGCCAAGCCCGAAACAGTGCAAACCGCTAGAACTCACTTTCTGGGCATTTGAGCCATTTTATTTTTTCGCCAAACTAAAAAATGTTAACATATTAGCCTCGGAAATCTTCAATTCTTATTGTTTTGCGTATAAAGCATTTCATTCCTGCTCCGATTTCCCATGCACACGATATTATAATTTTAAAAAAAATAACCTTATGAATATAAACTAACAAAAAAAAAAATCATTATTACCCTCCGCTAAAGAGGGTAATAGTTTTTGGCAGACAAAAAAAGGTCGTGGATGATAATTGATAGTAGTAAATAAAGTAAGCATATGCACTTTTGAAATTCGCATCATATGGATCAATAAAATACATGAAAAATCTTTATTGTTTTAGTGTATACGCAAAAATACATTTAGCTTTACGTTAGTTACAAAAGGATGAAGTAATAAATTCGAGCAATTTTTCACAAAAGATTTACGAATAGTTTTGTATTAATAACTATGAATTAAAAGTAATTAAATTACTTACGTATATTCCATCAAGGTGTTTGCGGGGATGGCAACGAAGATTCTTTTCCTCTTTTTCTTTCGCTGGTTGCCAGGACGATAGTTAGAATAAAAATAACTTTTTTGTTCTAAACAAATTTATGTAGCTGAAAGGTGTAATATATCTAGACAAAAAAAGGTCGTGGATGATAATTGATAGTAGTAAATAAAGTAAGCTATTAACCGTGATTGATTGAGACTATGGTGCTTTCTCAAGAGACTAAAGACCAAATCATATCGCTTTATTTTAATGACACACCACTCACGCAGTGTGAAATAGCTCGTAGGCTTGGTATTTCACGCTCTACTGTTCAGTATTACATCGTTAAATATCAGAAGAATATACCCGGGACTGTTGTTCAAGGCCGCGCTGGCCGTCCTCGCCAGTTGTCTAATCCGGAAGAAAGTCATCGTGAAATTAACCGTCTATTTATGCAAAGAAAAAGAGAAGATCCAGATTTTCGTGCTCAAGAAGCGGAATCCAAATCCAGAAGACAAGACAGAAAACGTTTACGACTCTGTCTAGATATACCATCGAAAAGACCAAGAACAGATACTGATCTAAATGTAAGGTGTGAAGAACTAGAATTTCGTAAATTAGCTGAGAAATTTTTCGAAGCTGTTGCTGATGGTCCAATCCACCAATGCTATTGTTGTGATCGACTGTGGTTCAAAAAGTCAATAAGAACCCTTTACAAAACAACTTACTGTCCAAAGGAGCGACAACGGACTTTATAAAACTAGTCTTTTACAAAGATATCGGTGATATTGGCAAATTTTGCAGAACATGTTACGATTGTTTGATTAAATTGACAATACCACAATTAGCTATAAGCAATGGCTTCGAATTCCCCGAAATACCGGATTGTTTAAAATACTTGACACCACTGGAAGAACGGTTGGTTTCTCCCCGTTTGATTTACATGCAAATACATCCTGTACATGGCTGCCAATACAAATTAAAAGGTTCTGTCAAAAAACCTCTTTAGCGGAGGGGAAATTAATTTCAGCTGAAGGCTGAATATTTTACTTCCAATTTAGGAGGAGACAATACAAACAAGCAAAATTTTCAGTTGTATTTTCTTATTGTTCTTTTTTATTCTTTTATTTTTACTTTGAGAATTTAAAACATTTTATTCGGCAAAATCGCCACACATGGCAACCACGATCCTTATTTCACACTTTTTTGACTACAGGGGTTACAATTACGGAAAGCTTTTTGCGTGGAGAACATAAAAAATCTCTTTAATTCCGGGAAGGGGTGGACTTTCAAAGTTTTAAAGTGGACTATGATTTATTCTATATTATTTTACATATCTGTGCAAAATTTCAGGCTGATAGGTCCATTTTTGTGGATTTGTATACGAATCAAATCCACAAACAAACAAACAATCAAACAAACAAACAAACAAACAAACAAACAAACAAACAAACAGAATTTCATTTTTATTTATAAGGATAATACATTATTACAGATTGCAAATACTATTATGAAAATTATAATTTAGGTAAGAATAAAAATGACCCCACAATATTAACTTTTTTATTTTTAATAACTACTTTTAAAGTAAAATTGAGCAGAATTTAAAATATATTTCTTGGGGCAAAAGCAAGTTGGGGAGGGAGGGGCGGGAACATTTCTGTCCCGCCTTATAAAATTTCTCTCGGAGGCCCTGGCTACGTTGTTACATATGTTATTATTAAAATACTCATTAAAAATCTTTCTATAATGTTGCAACAATTGTAAGCACACAAAAAAAATGACAGCCCCCCCCCTCCCTTAAAAAATAATAATAAGGAAACGAAAACGCATTTGCATAATTTTGTGAGTTTTTTAATTTTGCTAGTGGCACTCCCAAAATAATTCGCAAAATTCTTGGAGTTGTTTCAAGAAACAACTCCAAGCCATTCCAAGCCTTTTATGCCACAGATTCTAACTAAAACAAAATATTGCTTGAGTTTCTTATGTCAAAAATTATTTTTATGGAAGAGTAAACTCACGAATGAATGCATATTAAATTAATGCTTTGTCTACAGGTGATGTCAAAAAAATTTCTGAGTACAATAAAAATGTGTTTCGAACAGAACACCATTTCCGTTCTTTTCACGGTAACAATTTACAAAAATGACGCGAAATAACTTGTTCCATAGGTGTGTTAGTTTGCACCTTCATGTTCTGACTTAGTAGTAATGACTGTATCTCTCAGTTTATTCTTTTGAATATGGTTGTTTATGGTACTATTTGTATTTTTTATCGAATTATCTATTATTGAGATTGGACAGATACAGTTGAGAAATACTTCTCAAAGATCCAATACAAAAAATATCACGATTGTAAAAGTTTGCAGAACTTATTGATTTTCTTTAAACTTTATTTTGAAAAATTTCAAGAAAAAAAAAGGCTAATGGATTTAAATCCGATGACAGTGGTATTTATTATGCATGATCCTCGTGTCTAATCAAGTTGTATGAATAAAACAAACTACAAATCCATAAACATTATTTTATTCGTGCAAGTCAAATGTAAAATAAATTATATATTAATATAATTTTACACTTCAGTCACACACAAAAGGACAAAATGACTGAAAAGAAGGAGGGAAGGTAACTCTCAATAAAAATAAAAAATGCCGCAAAAATGTAAGCAAGAAAGATAAACCCTGCCGAATGCACAGATTATAAAACACTTTCCAACACAATACTCTTAAGCCAAATTTGGCGAGATTTTGGAGATAACCTCAAAACAGCTGTACATTAAGGCAATTTTGCGAGACCTTGTAAAAGAACTTTAAATTATTATTTACATCCTTTAAATGAAGAGTTAGCAGTTATAATCGTTTGTATACTTATTGAATTGTGCTTAAAACAGTTTAATGTCTCTAAACTGCTATAGAGATAAGACATTGAAACAGTGTCGGATTATTGCAAGTTTCTCGCGGGGGGGGCGGTTAGTTAGGAGATTGACATATACATCCATTTTGTGGAAGTAAAATAGGATCTTTTACATTAATTTCTTCTTTCTCGGGGGGGGGGGTGCTGTCCCCCCTTCCGCCCCCCCCTTTAATCCGCCCTTGCATTGAAATTCGTTTGAATGCTTCGGTAGTAGAACTGTAAGTTATATAGACACTATGTTCAGTAGAGGATTTTATTTTGTAATCTTTAATAGCGTATATCAATTTTGCTTTGTTTGAAATAGATGAATATCTCTAAAGTACTTATTAAAGAATGACTACCCAAAGAGCGCAGTATATTCGAATTCTCTTGGATGCTCCTGTAAAAGAACTTTAAATTCTACATACAATATTTTCGATAGCGAGCTTTATTTTTAATCCATTTCAATTTATTTATTTTATTTTGTTATTATTATTATTGGCTTGAAACAGCTAAATATCTTTAAAATACTTTTTAAAGAATGACTAACCAAAGGGCGAAATGTATTGAAATTTATTTAAGTGCTCCTGTTAAACCACCATAAATGCTACATGCAGAAATTTCAATAGGCTACATGATACAGTACACAGCAATAACATGTACAAATTTCGTAGTCGTTGACGCACATTTACGGCAGTTAGAGCACGGACGAACGGAGGAACAGACCGACAAACGGAAGTCACTGACTCTCATCAATCTTAAGAAAAGTATGTCTATAGTGGCAAAGAGGTCATATAACCATTTCATATTTTGTAATGTTCACAAAAACTAATTTGACTTTATGAAGGTTCTAATTAATGTGAATTACACACAAAATATTTAGAACATAAAACAATGTATTCTTTCAACCAGTGGCGTAGCCAGAAATTTTTCATGAGTGTGTGGAGGGGGGGGGGTTACGACTACTGCAACTCACATATATGTATACGTGTGTGTGTGATAAGGGAGTGAAGAATATACATTTTGTATGGAAAAAAAATTCCTCATGGGGGGTTGTGACCCCCTATCCCCCCACCCTTGGCTACGCCCCTGCTTTCAATGCAACATGCCCCCCCCCCGGCGGAGAAAACAAAGGTCAGGCAAGGCTCAAAAAGAGATTTGAGACTCCTACTTTAAACCTTTGTTCCAATTTAGGTCATTCAGAAATCCGGCTGAGAATTCTCACGATTAATATCTTTCTTTTTATAATTTCGATGGATGAGTGATCAGACCCCGAGAAATAAAGAGGGCCTCTCTCTTGAGAAAGGAGAAGACACCGCGACCAAAAAGACTACATCTCTATGTAACAAGATCATTCACTAAGGTGGTCCTTAAAAAGTCAACTTCCAAAATTTTTATCGTTCACATTCCCATTTTATTCTATGTTCTAATAAAGGAAATCTGTTAAAACTTCACATTTTTAAAGTGAGTTTTAGGGGTCGCTATCCAGGTTTAAAAATATGAATATTCCTGTCCTTTTCAGCTAAGTTTTTTTTTCCCCAATGAACTCTTACGTCAAACGTATAAAATAATAATCATCATCGATAACACCTTCTGCATTTTATTTTCTTGGTTATTTAAAGGCTAACCTATTAAAATGGGAAATGTATGCGAAATGCTTTATTCAAGGAAGCACAATTTATTGCAAAACAGCCGCTCGTTTCGAAAAAATGAAAAAGTATGAAAAAAAAAAAAAAAAAAAAAAAAAAAAAACACGGTTATTAAAACTAATAATGAATCGTTTTAATAGATTTCACTTTTTTTGTTTCTTTTAATTGAACATGCGCCATAAAAATTTAAAAATTGATTTATCAAGGACCATTCTAAAATTTTTAGTACGTACACTTTTTTTTCAAACGTTTCTTGTAATAGTATTTACCTTCAGTTTCTGAGTTTACGGTTATCTGTAAAGTACGTTAGTCAAAGTATCTAAAAAGTTTATTTTTCTTTAAACTAATAGCCCCTTCTCTTTGTGTGTGAGAGAGAAGTTATGAGAAGGTGGTGGAATGTTTCTCTATTGTACAAATTCACTTAAATGGCCCACTTTCTAAAAAAATCGCTATCATTCTTTACAAAACCATTTTCGTTTTTATAAGAAAATTATCGTAATAATATTTTTTAAAAATTGTTACTGAAACACTTGTAATTTGCAACTTCACTTGTAAGTTATTAAAAAGCCAAATGTAAATAGACAAGGGGCTACTGAACTGGGGAAAAAAATGTTTTGTTGAATCAACAAAATTATCCGGTTGAAATAGCGGCAACGAAATTTTTGTTAAATCAACAAAACAATTTAGTTGAATGATTTGATTATTTCAACAAAATATTTTGTCAATTTAACCAAACTGTTTATTTAAATGGTTTATTTGGTTAAAATCAACCAATTTATTTGTTTGCATTAACAAAATTTCTTTTTTAATGTGGGTGTTCATGGCTCATTTAACAAAATTATTTTGTTGATTTTACTGTTATTTTTTAACCCACCAAACCACTGATTGAAAGTTTCAAAGATAAGACTAATTAATTTGTTTATTCAACAAAAGTTACGTTTTTATGTATCTTATGTACAATTTTAATTTGAAGAAATTCAAGTCACTTTTTTTTTTTTTTGTTCATAAGACAGACAGTCAGAATTGCCCTTCGGTTCATAATAAAGTGATTATGTATATTTAATACTAAATAATACCCAAGATTGCAGTTTAATTTAAAACAGTGTTAAGAAAAGCTTAATGTTACTTTTTAGTGAAGTTATTTGGTTTTTATTGCATGTGGGGACGTACATCAAAATTATAATTTCGGCGGGAAATTTCAGATCTAGATTTAATGCTACAAGTAAAAGCTGATTCTCTCAATCGATAGTGAAAATAAAATATTTTGTCTCCCGTCTCTTTCTCCCCCCCCCCCCCTTCCTTGCATCTTCTAGTCTCCCATCGCGGAAAGGGTGTTTATACAAACCCAGCTTAGAAGACTAATTTAGTTACATTTCGGACCTACTTTATTTCCCTAACATTCCAAATCCTAAACAGTCATTATAAAAGTTTCGATAAAAGTACAGAGATGTCACTCTAGATGTTTAATCAAATTTCCCTAGTGGTCAAAGCATGAGTTACATTTAAAACACTAAAATAAAAATGCAAATTTTAATGAATAGATAAAGCAATTAGACTTGCCTTTGAAACTTTGAATGAACTCAGAATAAACTCAATTGAATATTTTTGTATTTGATATCACCCATACTCAAGTGCATCTGTAGACATTAGTGTAAATACTCTGTTTTCGTCTGATGAAAAGGACGTTCTCTTCTCCCCACCCTCTGTCTTACGCTGCCTGCGCATGTCCTTGACGCATGCATAAATTGACTATACGATTTCAAATGCCATTGAGTCTAAGTTTTGATAAAAACGTTTTGTTGATTCAAAAAGGTATTTTTTAAAATCAATTCGGTGGAATCAAACAAACTTTTGTTGAATCAACAAGATGAAGTTACTAGACTTAAAATAATGAAAAAAAACTTTGTAAAATAACACCATAAAGTTTAATTCAACGGCCAGACAGCTGTTTCGAGCAAAAACTTGTTTACCCTTCTTCAGTTATCGTGAGCGATTTCACCAGTTATTTTGAGTGATTTTATTAAGTTACTAGACGGCTCAACCAAAGAAGTTTTGTTAAATTGAACAAAACACCTTTAGCGTGTAATTTAAAGAGACATGGACTTTTTTTAGTTACTTTTACTTATGTACTTATAGATAACTGTAATTACAATTAAATACTATACACAAGAAACAATATAAAGAAAAGGTGTATGTACGATAGATTTAAAGGTGGTCCTTGGCGAAACAACTAAAAATTTTTTATAGTGAAATTTTTATTTTTGTTCAATTAAAAAAAAAGACCTTTCTATCTAAACGACTTAACATTAGTTTTAATAACTATTTTATTTTCCTTTTTATGCTTTTTCATTTTTTCGAAGCGGGTTCTTGTACTTCAAAAAATTTGGCTTCCTTGCATTAAACATTTTACATACATTTCAAACTTTAATAAGGTTATCCTTTAAATAATTGAGAAAATAAAAAACAGAAGATGAAGATGTTATGCATGATTATTATTACTATTTTATGACTTTGACGCAAGAGTTCATTTTGGAAAAAAAAAAAAAAAAAAAAGTACTTGAAAAGAACATGCATTTTTATATTTTTAAACCTCGGTAGCTACTCCTAAAACTCATTATTAAAGTTTGAAGTTTTAATGCATTTGCCTTTTTTAGGTCATAGAACAAAATGGCAGGGTGTAGCGTAAGTGTTTTAAAAGTTGATATTTGAAGGACCACCCTACCATTCTCCCCCAAGCGGGATAATTCTAAGTACTGCTGGAAAAGCAAATTCCACGATCCACGTTCCCTGACTGAATATCTTATGCGTATAGAGGTTATTAAATCGATTAGAACAGACCTTTCTTTCATAAAATGCTTTTACGGAATACTACTGATTGCGGAATATTACAATAAGTAATGGCTAGTAATAAATAATTTTAAAGGGAGACTTGTAACATTGTATAACTGAGACTGCATTTAAAAGAAAAAAAAAATATCTCAAGTTTATTTTCTGTGCACCCAGCATGCGCAGAGAAAGAAACATTGTAATTTCAGAGGGCTACGCCAACCTGATTGATAGGTCGTGACAGTCATTCAAACAGCTGTTCAGAGGACAATAGCTGTTTGTTGGGAATTTTTTTTTTCGATTGAGGTCATAAATCAACATTCTATTCATTCAATTTTCTATATTTACTGATTTAGCAGTCAGACAGAAAAGATGAAAGGAATGAGGAAAGATGAAAGGAATATTTTACAAATTAATAATTTTTTGATGTAAGTAAATAAATAAAGCGTGGGTTATCCAATTATGTTATGATTCTCAAAATATTATATTAACATGAGTAACGATAATATTTTGATCGAAAATTAAATTTTTCTTATAAATTGAGAGCTGTTAATGAGTTTTTTCGTAATTCTGTGCCATATTTGAGGATGTGAGAATGTAAGGTAGGTAATATAAGATAAGAATATAAGGTAAGAAATAGTGGGTCGTTGCAAAGTAAACTAGCCTTGAAAAAAGTAGCCGTTTAACCGTGACGTATGGAGAAAATCACCTGAACAATTGATAGAGAGAACACGAAAATCGTCTTGAATCTCCATCACCCTTAGTACTTCTAAATTAAGGACATTTTTGTCTCTCTCTTTATAACTAGGGTTGTTTCACCCAGTGGCGGCTCCTACATAGGGACTGTGGAACTGCAGAACCCCAGTTTAACTATAAATACAATTTTTTTTCTTTTATTCCTTATTAATACGTGAAACAGAGGTTCTAATGTTATAACGTTTAGTATTTAGTGCTAAAATTTAACATATGGCCTACATTTTATTCTGCGTTTGAAAAATTATTGTACAATTTGAAATTTATGAGAAAAATTATACAGTTATATAAAATATTAGCTTTAAGTGTTGTAAAACAATAACTGACAATTAACGTTACATTTTCATTTTTTAGTATTTATAAAATGTTATGCAATAAATAATACAGGTTAAACTACCTAGATCAACATTGTTGGATGTTATAATATTATTGCTAAAGTTTAAAGTTTTGGCGGAAAAATTGTTCGAAATTTCCTGTCTGCTTTAACTTTCTTATAGTAGTAGCTGTGTTTATTAGGCACTCCCCCCCCCCACCCTAACCAATACTTAGAACTATTTGTATATGACTTATGATATTGAACCTCTGTTTTTTGTTTCCTGAATGTTCGCAGACAGAACAGCAACTAAAGGGAAAATGGGCAAACAGTCGCGTGCCCCAACAATTAATTAAAAATTAACAAAAATAAATAATGCCAAGCACATCAATTATAAGATTCTCTCCAAGACGACTGCCTTTGTTTATGCCACATTTGGCTATGTATTGATCAGTGGCGATTTGTGGATGCCAAGTTCCGCCGACCAAGTTCCGAAGTTTCTTTTGTGCATAACCTCAAAAAACCTGTATCAGTGCTAATGCAATTTCTTAGAAATCCTGTACAAAAATAAATAAATAAATAAATAAAATAATAATAATAATCTTTACGCACGATTGAAGTAAAACTTCTTTGACGTTTACGACACATATCACTGAAATGATTAAACTTAAAATAAATATCATATTATAATTCAATTATATTTATTATTCATGTACTTTATAAAGATTATATAAATGTTATATTCATATTATTTATTGGAAATAGGTATTTGAATGCCATCATAATTTTTTATGTATGAAATTATAGGTTTGTGGTAACTATAATGTGAAAAAATAAATTTTACTCTCTAAATTTACTAATTTTCTTGAAAATACAGCATCTATCGTTGTACCGAAACAGATATCTTTAAAGATATCTCATTCGGTACAACGGTATACCATTCTCTAAAGATATCTCTAGCTGCGAAATATAAATTTCGCAGCAATCGATACATATTTACGTCGAGCACGGAAGACAGACCGACAAACGGAAATCATAAACACCTTTCGACTTAGCTGAAAAGTGTTAGAATAAAAAATTTCGAAAAGAAGGCTTCTTATACTGAAAAACTCGTCATTTTGAAGTCTTTGTTTACCATGCTCAGAAAATAAAAGCTGAGTGAATAACTCGACAGTATAATGCCTGCGCGTATTAAATTTCCAAAATTAATTGACCTATATCAATTTTGACACATAAGTGAAACTGATGAAGTGTTTTCTTTGTCTAATAGCTCTGGACTAAGTAAGTGGACGCGTGATCATTAGCCGGAGACAAAGTAGTGTTTTGTTGACGGGTCCATTCTGCAACTGGGGGAAAATAATGTCTCAATTAAAAGTAATTTCTTTCGAGAGAACTGAGTACTTCAGGCGGGAATCATTAGCTGCAATTAATATCATCTTGAGTTACTGGTAATTAGATCAAGTGAATTGAAAAAAAAAGACATTGTGACATTATGGAGGGTGATTTGTGACTTTCGAGAAAAAAAAAATATATGCAAGATGTGGTAAAGAGAACCAAGACGATGCAGAATCACATAGCAATGTGGGGGTTGGAAACGTCGTCTTCATGTATCCTTTAATAATCACTTTGGAAGATGTGTTGAAGTAATAGTGAAATTTCAAACTATGGTTTGTCAAAAACTTATGCATGCTTTCAATATCCACGAAAACAAAAATTGTCATGTTACTGCTGATTTTGTTTCATCCCCCACCTTTCTGAATGTTAGAAATCCCTCTGTTCTCAGTTACCCTAAGTAGTTTACTGTTTTCTCATTGGCCTTCAAAAAACCCTCTTCCGGATCCTTGCTTTCCTATTGGCCCTAGTAAACACCGTCTTGAATCCCTACTTTTTCTATTTAAATAGAGCAAAATTTTTGTCTAGTGCTAAACTTTAAATATTGCTTTTTTCACTCTTATGTACACTGATTCTAAACTCAAGCAAACACTCCACACCTTATAATTTAACTTAGCATTTTCTGTTGTATTAATTTAATTGCCCTGGCCAAATTGCTTTTTTGTGGTATTTTTTTTTTCTTTTTAATTTTCCACAAACTCACAAACTTATCTCTCCCCACTCCCGTTAACCCCCCCCCCCCCTAGCTGTAATTGAAAGGGAGATGTGGGATTTAGTCCCCATCCAACTCCATTAGGAACTCCCCATCCAACACGTTCTTATCTCTCTGTCTAGTGCTGACGATGGCGTGTCATACTTGCCAAAATTGGTCCGCTATTTTAACTTTTGTATTGGTGCTCTTATACGTCCCCCCCCCATGCTTTTTTGTCAATTTTCCTGCTTATTTATAATTTAAGTACTTCACTAAAATGGATAGTTTACAAAATTCCAATTAATTTCATCGAAGGAATTGTCGAAGAAATGCCCATTTTTTATGAAACTCGATTAAGAAATTAGACGAGCACTGCCACACTTATTTAGATGTGATAATTAAGTGATTATTACGTAAAAACGACGTTTCAGATCGCACATTGCTATGGGATTCTGAAACATCCCACCTGCCCCCCCCCCTCCCGAGAGTTACAAATCCTCCTGTAAAAGGAACTCACAGTAAATGCACAGAAAGTTTGAAAATGAAAATAAATTGTTAATGGGGAAAGATCTACTGCTTCTTTTTTTTTTTTTGCCTATTATTACGCAATATGCTTAGTATCTAAGCGTTGTAACTCACCCATCAATCAAGATAAGCAAAATAAATACTTTCTAATGCTTCGATTATACAGGGTGCTTCAAAAAAGGGGTAACGCAATTTAATACTTTATTTATTAGAGATAAATGGACAGTGTAAATTAAAAAAATGTTCAACATAAGGTAGGAAAAAATACTGTTAAAGAAAAGTAAGAGTGTTCCTCTCATAAATTAAAAAAAAAATTACACTTTTTAAGTTTGTATACGACAGTCCCCCCCCCCGTTCAACAAAATTACAGTTAGTAAAATGTGCCCTATACACTAATGTAGTTATGGACAAAATTTCAGCCTTTCATCATAAAACGTCTATGAGATATCTTTAAAGAATGATAATCAGGGGCTATACGTGACTTTGAATGTGAAAGTTTAATATAAGAGAACAAAAATAGTTTTCTTTCGCAAGACCCTACAAGTGCGATCATCTGGTGTGAATTTTTTCCCTTTGACCAGCATATATTTATCTTCCTGTCACTGACACCTTTTAGGATATACTTCTCAAATTTTGTATATCGTTTCATTAGTGTACGGGGAAACTTTCTACCAAATGGGATTTTTTTTTTTGGGGGGGGGGGCGGGTATGAGGGTCGTATACAAATTTAAAAAGTGTCACTTTATGAAAATTTACGAGAGGAATTTTTTCTTAAGTCTTTTCCCTCCCTTATTTTTAAAAAAATTTCCAATTTACATCGTCCACTTTTCGCTAACAAATAAAGAATTAAAGCATGTTACCACCTTTTATATTATACACCCTGTTTATCACTTCCCAACACAATTTAAGAAATGCTCCTCTGAAAAGAAGAAGAGATGTCCAAAAACTGTTTTTATTAGTCATTTATTATCGTTAATTTTCGTCTATGGGAAAAAAATCTGTAAAATTTATGAAGATGCTATTCGCGCATTAGCTGCTTACGAATTCAAGCGAAACTTCCATTTTAAAAACAATGCGATATTAGCGTACACAGCATTTACTTTTATACTTGCAATAAAATCAAGACATGATAAAAACATTTATAAAAATTTATCTGACTTTCTCATGCTCAAGTCATTTTTATAATCTTTGATAAACAAAGATAGTAATTTAATCGTCATACTTTATTTATATTTAATAAATGACTAACAACTCCGTGAGTTATGTAAAGTTCGGTATCCAATTCAATTTGCGAGAATACTACAAAAGCTGTGAGTAATTGTTAAACATGAAATTATTCTACGTACATTATCATCTGTTTATACATTTTATTTAATAAATTTCAGAAATTACTTAATAGATAGTTTTTCCCTCACGGATGAAGAGAATTTAAGATTTGATTTATTTTAGTATATGTCTAAGGATGAAAAATTGAAATGATTTGGCTATCAATAGGGTACTTTGATGCTCACCAGCAAAACTACATAGAGACAACATAATGTAAAATTTCTGTGTACTCTTTTCTAAAAACACTTACAAACTTGACCGATTTTATATATCGCAGTTTTTCTTTTATTTCTTTCCTATTTTACGGTAGTAGATGAAAAAAAAATGTTTAAGCTCATTGGGTATCGTCAAGATAGGTCCAGTTTTAGAAAACTTTATTTGGTGCCAAATTTGGTGATATTTCGCCAAAACTCGCCAAGCTTGGTGACAGTTTGCGGGATTTTGATCATCGCCTAAAACAGAAGTTCCCAAACTTTTTTCCCTTGTAGACCACGTTCAAAATTTTACTGGTTTCGGTGGACCCCCTGTTGCTACATTTCTACCATATTCATGCCAGCATAGACCCCTGTCGAGTCTCCTGTGGACTCCTGGGGTTCCACCTGGACCACTTTGGGAATCACTGGCCTAAACGGTGATTGACTGCGAACTTTTAATATCTATAGACCTTAATGTATTGAAAGTCTTTTCGGTGACCCTTTAAATAAAGCACTCATTCGACTATAATCTGAAAAGGAAGTGCATGGATAGATGTTACAATAGTCCTAAATATAAAGTTTAAACTTTCTACGGCCAATCGTTTTTGAATTAATCGAATTACATACGTACATATATGCATACAGATGTCACCACAAAACTCGTTGAAGTGGATTCGTGGTCAGCCAAAATGGATAATACGTGCATACATTGTAATACATACATACGTAAGCTGAGACGTTACGCAGAAAATTGTGTCAAAGTAAATTTAGAAACTGAAAATCTGAATATCGAAACTTTTGACTAACACTTACTTCCTTTACTTTCTAAAAGGGGGAAAATAATAATAAAATAAAATAAAAAAAGAAGAAGAATCGTTTAAATACAAACAGGAGTATATTTATCCAATCTTTAAATTATTTTAGTAATCGATAATCTGTTCCACATCTTCCCACACACTGATATAGCTTAAATTAAAATTTGGAAATGCTAGAAAACTATTTTAGTAACTTTGGAAAAAAAAAAAGAAAGTTCTTGGCAGTTTATATTTTAACGTAAAAGTAGCATAAAAGTAGAGAGCAAGAATGCTGACATTTCTTAAATTTTTCTAAAAGCTATTTCGATGGTTTAGAAAGAATAAGAGAGATACAATCAAATATTTATTTTATAACGCTAAGTATATAGAATTTTTAAAAATTTGTTATTTGTGATAGATTTCTACATTTTAACTTGGTTGACAGATTCATAACATAGATTTCAAGCTTTTCTGAGAAGCCTCATGCATGCTTGGATTGATCATTATGGAGTATATTTTAAATTTTAAAGTTTTCTTTCTATTCTTTAAAAAAAAAAAAAAAAAAAAAAAAAGTTGTCACGCCATATCCTCCGATACTGTGGGGAGCTGAGTTTCGACTAAGG
The DNA here is from genome assembly GCA_038373885.1 of Cheiracanthium punctorium. Lineage (NCBI taxonomy): Eukaryota > Metazoa > Arthropoda > Arachnida > Araneae > Cheiracanthiidae > Cheiracanthium > Cheiracanthium punctorium. Next base: position 231,341 of record JAWZYV010019925.1, on the reverse strand, counting down.
TGGACTTAATTACTAAACGACTTAAAAATTACTAAATTCGAATTATTTTAGAAGATATAAAAAATACTGAAAAAATGATCATCATGGTTGCCAGGTTTGGAAATTTTCGCAGCATAAAATAAAAATCATTAATGCTTTTGCAACAAAGCAAAAAAGCTATTCCAAGCATGCAGAATCGCGTGGAATTGATAAACGCATTGAAGTAGAATTACTCCAATTTTACGCAACATTAAAAAAGTATGAAAAATAAATAAATCAAAGGGTGTTACACAAAGTTTACATTTGTCAAATAGAAAGTAAGCTCTTTAGATAACAGGAGTTTAGAATTACAGATTATTCGTTTTTCCAATAGAAAGCAACTAATTGTAACTGATTTAAAAAGTGCCATTTTTACATCAGGTACGATCTGGCGAAAGTGTATCTCCCTAAGCAAGGTGAAAGTGAAAAGCAATTTAAATGCAGATTTAGTTATACCAGTTATGTTTAGTTTGGTTATTCGTTACCCCTTACCTAGTAGAAGTATTTGGCGGCGTTAACTATGACATTATAGCAGTTTTACCACAGATTGGATATTTGCCGGCTTAGCGAGATGAAATGTTTTGCGGTGCTAAATATGCAAATCTGGAAAGGATTATGTATACGAAATATATGGAAAACTTTATTTCACGGCACCTTACATGGGAAATGATTATCTATTATGCGCTTGTGTAAATTGCCAAATAATGAAAAGTCATCATTGATGGAAAGATATCCTATCTATTCCGTAACTTTTAGCAAAGACAACAAATGAAGCACTGTTTTTTTTACAAACTTAATGAGAAATGATGATTAACTATGCGCATGCGTAAGTCGCCAAATTATAAAAAACTACCATAGGTGGCAAACTGCAAGGTGTTCCACAGATTTTACATATTTAGATACTTTGTGAAGTTTAAATTTTTACTAGCAAGGAGCATAATATAAAATAGAGTTAAAAGTTTTTGTGAAAGCAATTTCTTATCGGATTTTGGAAGAAAAAAAAAAAAACCATTTCCAGTGAGATAGGAACAAAAATGTGTCCATGTTCTTTTATGATTTTAAAGCAAAGTTCAAAAGTGATTTTGATTTCAAAGTACAATTTGTTTAAGGGGATGGTGGACATTAAAAAGTTTTTTTTATTTAATAAGATAGGATTATAAAATTTTGTATTTTAATATATTAAACTAAAAGCATTATAAACAACTGAAAAAATTTTTAAATAAATTTTAAAAATATTAGTAATGACTTAAAAATTAATCGAAAAAATGCTCCATGCGTTTTAATTTTAACTTTTTTTTAGTAATTGTGTTTTATAATAGCATAGAAATATATTTAAAAAAAGTCTGTGTATCGGTTTTTGATTCGACCGAGTAGTTAATTTTTTAGAAATATTTTCATGGATATATACCAAACTTTCCCGAAATTTTTCAATTTTCGTAAATAAAAGTGAAATTTCATAATCGAAATTTTGACCCTGTTTAAAAAGGATACACAGATTTATTGTAATATATGAGAAGAATGTTTGTAGTCAATTTTGTAGAATTTCGACTAAAATTAAGTCGCATGGAGCATTTGAAGGTAAGAAAATCAAAAAAAACTTCATTTGGAGAAAATACAGTTTAAAGTGTCATTTTCCATTTACCTTTAATACCGTCTCTTCTGAATAATTTCATTTATGATTTTACCTTAACAAAACATATTTTTAAAATAATTTCATTCGAATATTAGCTTATTTTGTAAAACGTTCAATAAAAATTGTGACGTGTTTATTTACGCATTTGTTTGCATTTTTGTGGACATTTAACTGTCCCTTTTAATTTTTTCAAACCCTAATATTTTTTTAAAAAATTGCCGTAGACATATGCGGTTTTTTCTCCATGGTTCAGCTTTAACTGTAGAATATTAGTATGTAAAAAAGAAAAAACACATTTTTTGGGTCCAATTTTGATGATTTGGGTGTCCACCATCCCCTTAACATAACAATAACGAAAACGCTCAAAATAACTGGTGTTTAAAACATAAAATAATAAAATTGTAAAATAACACTATAAATGTTACTTGAACGACCATACAGCTGTTTCGATCAAAAACTTTTTAATCTTTAGTGGTAGCCTCACCATGGCACAGTTGTTATGTCACTTAAAATGGTAGACTTCCGAAGTGTGAAGCCGGGTTCGGGTCGATCTAACGATCTGGAGTTTTGGTAGTTTTTCTCCAGATGTAACGTGAATACGCGTTAGAAATCCTTAGAAAGTCCTCCTACCAAGGCCTCCCCATCCTTGGCAGATCGCCCTATGGTAACGTTGCCATAACCACAAGCAAACAAACATCATTAGTGGTAAACATTCATCTGAAGTCAGGAACGTGTTGAATTCCTCGTTCCTAGCTTCAGGTGAATGTTCGCACTGAAGAGGATCTCTTTTGAAGTTCCCTTGAAGAAGAGTTTTTGATCAAAACAGCTGTATGGCCGTTCAAGTAACCTTCATGGTGTTATTTTATAAAGTGTTTTTAAAATTATTTTATATTTTGTTTGTCTGTCTGTTAGCACGTGCTCTAACTGTCCTAAATATGCATGGACTATTACGAAATTATGTTATTCCTATGTACCCAGTTTAAAAGGGTGTATGTAACATGGTTACTTACTTGCTTGTACAAAGTGAAAGATAGCATAGTGATCGTGAAAAATTTCGATTCGCAGATTTTGGATCAATAAATCGATTTCGAATACCTCTCAAATTTACTTTGAAGATTTTTTGCAAAACGTCTCAACTTATTTTATGTGTGCTCGTATATATTGCTTCATTCTGACGAACCATTTTCATTAGTTTTTTCCTGATACCTGTACGTATTTATATGTGTAACTAGCATATCTCAAAAACTATTGCTCCTGGCAGGGGTGTAGCCAGGGGGGGGGGGATATCGGGATATATCCCACCCCCCGAAATTTTTGGATTAGTGATGAAATTCCGTCTATTTATGCACATATAAGTTCATATCCCCCCCCCCCCCGAAAAATTTTCCTGCTACGCGCCTGGCTCCTGGAATGTCAAAATTTCATAATTAGTATTGTTGTAACATTTAGTTTTACACATCCCTTTTTGAGTCCAATCTATGGATAGTTTAGTTACAGGGCCATCTGAAAGGATTTAAAAAAAATTATGCTTTATGGGCAGTCATTCTTTAAAATGTAGTTTAGAGATATTCGGTTATTTTAAACAGAATAAAACTGGTATGCGTTATCAAAGGTCGCAAAATGCAATTCTCCATCTAAAAATAGTGTCTTTATAGTTCTACAATGAGCACTCAAGAGAAGTTCAATACATTATGGTCAAAGGCAGTTTAGAGGCATTTATCCAATACAAGCACAATACCATCCTACAATGTAGTTCGATAATGGATCCAACGATGGTCTTGTGCAGGCCCGTGCTGGCCCGGGAGGACAGGTAATATTCCCTTACTCGATTTCCACCTGCATGAAGGACTAGCAGTCTGTGATTTCTGAAATCGTCCCTCATTCTGCTTTTATTTATATCAGTTAGTGAATTTTTCCGGTTGTCGATGGTAAAATACGATATCTAAGAATATTCGCGACATTTCATATTGATAGTGTAATTTTCTTACTTTGTTTCTCACAAAGTCGTAGTTAGGAATCATGAGGGCCCAGTGACGTATTATTGCAATTGTGTGTGTGTGTTGGGGGGGGGGAGAGATTCACACACACATCCATTTTATGGAAGTAAAATAGGATATTTTATATTTTTTCTTTTCTCGGGAGGGGCGATCTCTCCCTCTACCCCTTTAATCCTACCTTGTGAGGGCCATTGTCAAGATTTGAATGTTGTACCTCTAAGACTTCTTCTTACTTACTATTATGCAGGAAAAGGCTACCAAGTGCGCCCTTCTGAGTTTTCAAGAAGGACTTTCCATAGAGTGCGATGTATTTGTTTGTTTTTCTCCTGTAAAAGAACTGTAATGCTACTCACAATATTTTCAATAGGGTACAAGGTACTGTACATAGAAAAAAAAAAATCGCACATATATTTACGACAGTTAGAACACTAGACGGGTGGACAACAGAACGGCCAAACAAACTGAAATCATTCAAATTTGTTGGTAAGTTAAAAATATAAATATTCATTTTATATAACAAAACGGTATCGGACGAACACGGAGAACCAGAATCTTATTCTTTGAAGGGTTAGCAGTCGGAAACTTATTTTCCAAGCACTAAAAAGTAAAAGTTTGCAATTTTGTTCCATGTAAATGCGTTAACCCGTTTTGGGTTCTTACGCACTAACGGATTTTCGTCGGTCGGAGAAATTCCACTTACACCCCCCCCCCCCCCACCCACTTCTATGCAGATAGCCATTAGCCATTCCTTAACGAAACACAACACACTAAATCGGTTGATTACAGCGCGAGTAACGAATTTTCAAATTTCCCAATAAAATCGTCATAGCTTAATATTACCACATTATATATTTTTCGATTTACCACCAAATAATGAAAACATCGCCAATCTCGGTTCATTTTTCAAAGCATTTCTTTCGTACCATATTTGGCAATTTATCGCAAAAGACGCCGACATTGGCGAATTTTGGCACAATTTGAGGGAGGCACACGTATGCTGTCGGATTATTAGCTAATTATATTGTAGTTTATAGTATTATATGCTGTAAATAGATGCCTGTCTCTAAACTGCCATTGGCCGTATTGTATCGGAAATATTTTGAGTGCTCTTGTAGAAGAACTATTTAACTATACACAGACACTATTTTCGATGGAAAGCTTTATCTTTTAATCCTTAACAACATATATCAATTTTGTTTCATTTCAAATAACAGAATATCGCTAAAACTAGAAGCCAAAGCCCCTAGTGAAGGCAATTGCAACGGGCTCTAGAAAAGAACGTTTGACGAAAGCGTGTCTACACTTAATATATTTAATCTTCGTCCACCTAAAATAAATAACTTCATATTCAGTCAATAGTTTTTGAACAATTATTTGCTGATGCGCATTGTTTGTTGATCTGAAATCACCTTTTTTCCCTGCAAAACACCACCTACTGGAAGCCTTTTAAACTAAACTTTTTATTGAACTTCCTTGAGCGCAGTTTGTGTACAGTAATTATGCAAAAAGTTGGTGTCAATCATCTTATCAGTTTCAGCTGCTTAATTATAACTAACTACCCTGTATGAAGAAAAGCAATTTTTATGTATCCGTCGTTGCTTCCCGGCATGGACTCTCAACTCTGCTTCAGGTGTTAAAGATGCTGATTTAAAGGATTTCCTGTTAAGGTTAGTGGCTTTTGTCTGTTGGTAGCTTTTCTATTTTGGTATTAGTAACTTTTCTTTTAATTTTTTGGAGCTGTGTGAGAGTGAAATGTAAAATTAAAAAATGTCCAAAATAAGGTCGGAAAAAGACTATGTTAAAAAAAAACTCCCTCCCGTTAATTTAAAATAAAATGCAAATTTTAAATTTGCATATGACCCCCGAACAAAAAAAATTCCCGATACACTCATGAGGTGATGAGAAAATTTCAGCCTTTCATCATAAAATGCCTCTGCGATATCTTTAAAAACGGCTGATCAGGGGCTGTATATGATTTTGAATTTGAACGTTTATTGATAGAGTGGAAAAAAAAGTTTTATTTCGTAATTTCTGTACGGCCCCTGAAATGCAATCATTCGACGTGATTTTTTCCCCCTTCGAGAGCCATTGAAAAGTGGTTTAAGTCAGCCTATATTTATCTTCATATCTCACATTTTTTAGAATATTTTTGTCGAAATTTGTAAGCAACCTCAACAGTGCATGAGGAACATTTTACTCATTGGGGAAATTTTTTTTATACGAGGGTCTTATGCAAATTTAAAAAGTGTAACTTTTTAACTTTTTAAAAGAATTTTTCCTTGATGGAGGCTTAGTTACGACCTTATTTTGACCATTTTTTCAGTTTACATTGTCCACTTATCTTTAACAGATAAAGAATTAAAGGTCGTTACATTTTTTTGCGACACCCTGTACATATACATAATACGTCTTTACGATTGCCACGAATGTACCGTAACATATCGTACTTCGAATGTATTTTGTATGTCTCTGTAAAAAGGTGATTAATTTTGCGGTTTACCATTTTAAATGGCAAGCATGCAGTTATACACCTCAAGCAGGGGCGTAGCAAAGGGGGGAGGGTTAGGAGGGTCATAACCCCCCCCCATGAGGAATTTTTTGCCATACAAAATGTATATTCTTCACTACATTATCACACCCACGTATATATATATATATATGAGTTGTAGTAGTCGTAACCCCCCCCCCATGAAAAATTTCTGGCTACGCCCCTGACCTCAAGATTAAACATGTACTTTCTCGTGTCCCGCAATTACCATCAAAAGACCGTAACGTATCGAAAATATTTAGTGTGTCCCTGTAAAAAGTTTATTAACTTTACGTCAGTGGCGAGCATGTAGTTATGTACCTCAATATTATATATTTAATTTGTTATGTTCCACTACTAACGCTTACAGGCCGTAAATTTAGCATGTCGATAGTCTTTTGTGCAGCCCTGTAAAAAGTATTAATTTTGCGTTTAGCACTTTTAAGCGCAATTGCGTAATTATAACCTCAGTATTAAATATTTATTTATTTATTGTCTATTTGACTATTACTAACAATAGACCACAACGTATCGAAAATATTTTACTGAAATATTTATCATTTCGAGGTATCGAAAATATTTATCATTTCAACTGAATACGCCAAAAAATAAATATTTATTTTGTTATGGTGCATTATTACTGTCCGTAGATCGCAAAATTAACAATTGTAAATCTGTAGTGTAACCCTGTAAAAAGTATATCATTTATACGTTCACTAGTTCAGTAGCAAGCAAGTAGTTATACAAGTCAACAATAATTATTAATTTTGTATAAATCACGACTAATTCTCTAGAAAATAACATGTAGGAAGTCTTTTGTATCAGGTTGTAACGAAAGTTTTCCGCCATATCTGCCTGAAAAACTAACTTCTAACTCCTTAGATAACTGTATTTGAACTTTCGGTACCAAACCTGCACAGTGTCACATTATACAACAATAGTACTTAAAGCTGTACTCATAATTTGTTGATATTCTAGAGCTGACTTTTTGCAACACAACTGGAAGTTAGTGATGGTTCTAATCCTCTAGAGCTATAGTTCCATTTGGAGACACCTTGTACTTAATGATAACTATATTTTTCAGAGATTTCACAACACAGTGTAATAAAGTAAGCCTCTTTCTTTCAAATGTCAAAAATAGTTCGACAAAATATGAGCAAATACGCCAATGCGAACTGTGTTCTGACGATGTTTGCGGTTGCGGGAAACTTTCGTTACAACCTAATATGTCCCTTTAAAATGTGTATTTATGTGCGTTATGTCCCCATCTTAATAAGTGAGAAGTAGAGCGCCAATCCAAGAAAAATATTAGTCAATCCCACGGAAGAGTGCTTCAAAATCAATGGTTGCAGAGCGATTTTTTTTCATCTTCTAGAATCATAAATAGTTACAAAACCACGTTCCATAATTATAGGGGAGAGAAACGGGAACTTGTGGACCTGCGTTTGAATGAAATGCGCTTCATAATCAATTCGTATCACATATAATATAATGATTGTCGTTTCAATAATTTAATCAGTGGAATGGGAAAGTGCTTCGGAATGAATGCGTGTAACATGATTTTGTGCCTTGCCTTTAGACTATTCCAATGGTAGAAACTTCTAGAAGGAGTGTTGGGAAATAAAACCGCAAATGGCAGAATAACTTCCTCAGAAATTGGAAATTGTTTTATAAAAATGAGTAAAATAGGATGTTTCTTTATGGAGGTTTTAGATTCGCATAATAGTTTTCAGTCGGCAGAGCCGGCCCAAGGGGGGGGGGGCGAATGTAGGCGGTCGCCTAAGGCCCCGCGCTTATAGAGGCCCCGCTCCTGGGATATTTTATTGCTATCTCATAAGACATGATAGAGAAGAGGCCCCGCTCTTTCGCTTCGCCTGGGGCCCCGCACGCCCCTCAGGCCGTCTCTGCATCGGATATTATTGCGTTGGAAAATGCTTCATAATCACAAAGCGTTTACGCGCTTTTCTGCATGATTTCTCATACTCAATCACCACACTGAGCATAAAACGTATGCAATCCTTTTAATCCAAACAAACTCTTTACAGGTTCTTGAAAGCAAACGATCGACAGAGGAAAAAGTTGGAAAATGTTTTAAAAGCAGTGCATTGCTCAAAATTTTCGTTGCTAGCTTTAAAAATCCGGAAGGGAAAAATTAATTGAAAAATCGAACAAATGACCTCCAAAAAAACGACCTGATATTCCCTAAGCAGCATCTAATGGTAAAGGAAAATCCCCACATCTTCCAGTCTCCCAACCAGTGAACAACAAGTAACAGCCTACTCTGCAGAAAACCAAATACTCTCATGGCTGCCTTTAAAAATGTTCTGGAATCATATTCGAAATCGGTTAGCCTTTTCTGTAATTTACCCCATGCAGTGTAATGTGAAAATGTAGAAAGAGTTTTTTAACGCAGTCTATTATAATTTGTCAGCAGACGATTTTTTAATGGTTCCTGAGTAGTGTGACTTTAACATTTTGAATTTTGAAAAGGAGTTAGCAATCGTATTCCATTGCGTGTGATAAGGGAGTGAAAAATATACATTTTGCATGGCAAAAAATTCCTCATGGGGGGTGTTATGACCCCCTTAACCCCCCTCCCTTGGCTACGCCCCTGTGGATTGATTATGAGAAACTTTCAATTGTAAATGTTTAAAACATGCATTTTTACATCCTTGACGAAGTAAAGAGTCATGTGATTGCAAAAAAATTCGGTATTCAGATTTTTCAAAACGAAGAGATTATTTTATCCATTTTAAAAATTAACTTTGTTAAGTTCCTGCGTAACATTTCAAAGTATGTATTGATGTAGGTACGACAATGTACATACGTATTCATGCACGTACGATATTGTTACGAATTTTCGGGGCAACCCGCTGTTCTGGGGCTTAAAATAGTTCAAAATTCGTATTCTACGCGTCAAATAGTTAAATTTTGCTTTTCGTTGCATCAAAATCCGTCTACTGGAACCGGAGTTATGGAGGTTTTGGTTTCCCCTATGTTTTTCTATGGGGTTTCTAGAAATCTCGAGAAATATGGGTCCTATGCCCTCGGTAACTACACTTTGGGGACTTATTTTTAGAGCCAAATTCGGCGATATTTCGCCAAAAGCCGCTAAACTTGGCGACATTTTGGTCATTTGGCGGGATTTTCCCAATGGTGCCTGAAAGTTGGTTTTTCCGCATTAGAAGCGCATAACCTAACATTCCTCTTCTATGACGTAATCAAAATTCCCGCTTTATGTAGAATCTTCGAGAAATAGACTTTTCTGGAAGCTGCCCGCAGCTTCTGCTAAATACCGTCGGAAATATCGTCGTCGGTAAATATCGTCGGTAAATACCGTCGTCGAAATACCGTTCTGCTAAATACCGTCGCGCTTCAGAGCCCCAGTTTAGTGTGAGTGAGGACCCGTATTGTGAATAGAACTCTCTGAGTGAAAGCACAAGCGACTACACCGTAGTCGGCGACAGCCGAAAAAATCAACGTGATTGGATAAGGAAATCTGTGACCCTATCTTCCCAGAGATCGGCAGTGGTAAACCTAAAGTTTATTGCTTTTCTCCCCCTCATCCCCGTTGTTTAGAGAGGGGGAGTACAGTTTCACTTAGAGGACGTTCCCTCATGTACTCTCTCCAGTGCAACGGAGGGGGGGGGGACTCTGTTGGAAATAAAAATAATTACTGCTTGCTCTGCAATGCTCTTTGAAAGCAACTACAGAAGCAGAGTTGGGCAAAATACATAAATAAATGTATTTTCGATGCAAAATACAAATTACATTTATTCAAACACAAAAAATTACAAAATACAAAATGCTTTCTAAATTAAAAAAATACAAAATACATGTATTTTCTTAATACACACAAAATACGAAATACGTCTAAAACTTCAATTAAGTAAAATTTTCTACAGAAACTTCTAGTTTATTTTATTCCAGTGTATTTTAAGATGAACAAACAAATATAATAGTAACTTTTTTTTTTTTACATATACATGAATTTTTCCTGGAATAAATTGCATCTTATAAGGCATGAAAGCAAAATTGTGTGACAAGTATTTATTGAACGTTATTTTTCAGTGATAATGAATGGAATTGAAATATAAAATTAAATATATTTCTAAACGAAGATGAGTTGAATTATATTTCTACTTTAAGATACATTTATAGCCTTACCATCGCACATTAGTTATGTCACTGAAAATGGTAGACGGCCGAAGAGTGAAGGTCCCGAGATCGGGTCCCATCGAGCAGCTGTCGATCTAACAGTCTGGATTTTTGGAAGGTTTTTTCCAGATGTAACGTGAATACGCTTTAGAACCCCTTAGAAAGTTCTCCTACCTAGGCACCCCCCATCCTTGGCAGATTGCCCTTGTATAGCGTTGCCATAATCACGCAAACACAAGATGCATTCATATATTACTACAAAAGATTATATTACAACAAGATTGTGATGGAGGAGTGGAACAATATCAGCCTTGATGTTTTAAGAAAAGGACTTTCATCTTTGAAATCAAGATGTAATATAATGGTTCAAAGAAAGGGCTATCAGACTGAACACATTAGAAAATAAAATTCTTATATTTATTTCTATATATATCTTTGCAAAATCGTTACAAAAATGTGTGAACACCCTCTGTAGGGTACTTGCGGGAAACCCTGAAAAAAAAAATTATTGCGGAATATTACTTAAATGAAATTAATTTACGTTTTACAAATCACCCGTGCATGAAGATTTTCTTAACATTAAACTTTTAAACGCCTCTGCCACATTGCTCAAGAGTTCTTTAGGGGAATAGCAAAAAATATTTAACATGAATGTAAGGAAATGCTTTAAAAAAATTTAACAGGTTTTTTTTTTGTTTTAATTTTTAGTTTTACAATGTTCTATATACGGTTAATGGGTCAAATATTTCAGGCTCTACAAATACTCATTAGAACACATTAAATTACGATATATGTTTCCCGCCAAAAAAAAAAAAAACTGATTTTCTCTTTTCTCTGACCAAAAGTTTAAATTTTAGAATGTCTAAAACTTTAGAGGATTTTGTCGAACTACTTATTAGTTATCAGCATCAGATATTATTAAATTTATACATTTATGCATAACTTGCAACTATCTTTATAAAATAAGAAAATAAATGTCAATTTATGAAACTAAACTCTTCGAATAATTTGTTGCATTCAATTAAAATATTCAGATAATTTACTTTGATTTTCGGGTAGAAATTAAACCTTCATAATGTGTGAAAGATTATTTTAGTACGTGTTTTGATACTATTTGTGCAGTTTCTAGGACAACTATAAAATGGAAGAGCCATGTCACGCGCTCCGAATACCCAGCCTAAAATAAGATCCTGCGTCCACAACTAAAACGAATAAGTAAATTTTGAGGTAAATATATGTAAATAGTGAACGCAATTTTCTTCCTTCAAATTTCCTTTCTTTTCTTTTCTTTTTTTTTTTTCCCTTCCTTCCTGAGACAGCGAGCGCACGCATTTTAAATTAAAATTAGCGAATTTTAAAATCGTGAAAAAAAAAGAATGAAATATTTAAAAATTTTTTTTTCAAAACAAGCGATAGTAAGTGCGATGCTTCTAGCGTTTTAAAATATTTTTCTAAAGACAAGTTTTAATTATTGCTGCTGATAAAGGAACTCTTATTATACCCTTGCTAGACATCTCAGATATCAATACACGAAATTTATTGCAAAATACTGTACTTCAAAGCGTTGCATGTACCACACACGGATTTCACAATGACACTGGCTGGAGTAATTTATGGGTTACTATCTTCTCGCTTTTGCCATCCCCTCTTTAGAACGGGGGCCATCCTCGTGATATTTTCCGTGAGTCTAGATCTGCGGGGTCACCCACTGATCCTTCTTGAAAAGGGGGTGAAATTGTTGGCGATCTCTTGGCGTGCCGATGTGTGGGAAGTAACCGTCTTCAAATTCTTTAACTGGTGCGTTTATCGCTAATTTGTTCCCTTTCGTTTTGATCTAGTTCTTTTTCGGAGCTTTGAAACCTGTGCATAATTCTTCAAACCCATGACTGTAAAACTCGCCAAAGTGCGATGATTTTTTAGGTTGGCGAAAGCGATTGGTGATTGTGCTCCACCGATTCAGAATCTGACATCATCAAATTGATGGTTTCAGAAGAAAACTGCCAAATGAATACAGCTATTTATATCATTTCGGAAAAACGCATCACCTGAAATCTTAAACTCCTGCTATCCACGCGATCGTATTAGCAATTTTAAAATTTATGAACTTAAAGAAATACATTTCAACTTAATTCTTTTTCTTGCTTTTCAATTTGACGTGAAAATGACGTAATATCTTATGAAATGTGTGAAGACAGGCTTTTATGTGTGAAGACAGGCTTTTATTCTGGTTACTGATTGGTCGAGAAGAGCATTATGATCAAACTACACCAGAAACAACTTCAAGAATCTGTCTCGAGCTGCCTTACTGTTTTAATATATGTAGATGCTCCAAGGAACAGATGCATTAGCTAGCTGCAGCTTTCAATGGCTTAACGCGATTTCTAATTTTCACATCAAAATGGCTCTTTTTAAAAAAACTGTTCCCATCTTTGGTATTTGCCTCCCGTTGGGATAGTGGGTCAGCGTTAAAGCAGTTTTGGTACAACTTGGATATTTGCCACCATGGCGATATGAACTGTTTCGATTAGCTAAGTATACCATTCCGCAAAGGATTATGCATAAGAATATTTGTACAGCTGTTTTAAAAGCAACTTTACATGGGGAAATGATGATCGATTATGCCGATGAGTAAATCGCAAAATAAATGTTTTTTTCAGTATCTCCTTTGCGGGAGAGGGGAGGGGGGGGAAGTTTTTCCATTGTGTTCGAGGCGTGGCTTTGTGGTTTCACGAGTTATCGCGGATTCCGACTGGTTATTAAAAGCCCCCATAAATAATTTCACCCACAATAGATGCACGTGCAAATTGACCATTAAAAAACTCCCTTATTGTTACAAACATGCACTACTGACAGATCCAGGACTGGTTAAAGGGAGGGGGTGATTCTTACTCGAGACTAATTAAGGCTTTTTATGATCTGACTTTTTTTTTCTTTCTTTTCTGACGAGAGTGGACCTAAGGGTCTAGTATGTCTAGAGCATAGGTTCCCAACGTGGGCGATAACGCCCCCTTGTGGGCTTTTGGGGCTTTCAGGGGGGCGGTAAAAGACCCAGAGAAAATTAGGGGGCGTTGATGTGGCACGGAGGGGCGTGGGAAGATTAACCAAATATAGTCTAAAAAAGACTTAAAAATCACTCTGATAATTCATGTCTATCACGTGTGCGAAAATTCACATATTTCGATATGAGACTAACTATGCTGTTGAGAGAAAGAGATATCTCTCTAAAACTTTTATTCCTCTTTTTTAAATGAAGAAGAAATTCAGTATTATGTACGCTCTTATTTCTCTGGAGTGGGAGGGGGGGCGGTATTGAAATATTCTCGAGAAAAGGGGGCGCCATTTCAGAAAAGGTTGGGAACCTATGGTCTAGAGTAAAGGAAAACCAAAACCGACTTCTAATTACTTCACCATGACGACATCATCGTAACTCAAATATCCCGATAGCCCAAGAAATTCGCCCCACAATCGTTTATGTGCTCTTAATAATTGAAGAGTTTTCGTTCATCAGAGCTTGACAAATTAATATGGAACCACTCCATAAGGTATCTCGTTCACGTTAATAAAGAGTAATAGAAATCGGTCTGCGAGGTAAAAAATGATCGCTGATCATACAAAAAAGTCGGTAAAAAATGCATCAATTAATATTCTTATTGAACAACAATAAAGATTGGCAATTTCTCGCCAAATCTAGAAGATATAACCCAGCTGGGTTATGCTTTGGTGATTTTTTTTGCTCCTAACGCTGCCACTTTTTGCTACCGACAACCCATTAGGCAATGGTGTTTGACAACATGTTTTTTATTTTCAGATTTTCTGAGTGATAATATTATCAGAAATTTACCAAATTAATATAAGACCATCTCTAAAGTTCTCCTTTTCCAATAATAATAATAAAAATTAATTTGAATCCAGTACACGTGCTAAAAATTTATCGCTAAACTCACGTAAAAAAATAAAGATAAAATACGACGAATTGACAACCTCCTCCCTTTCAAATCGGTTAATAAATTTTTCTAAGAAACTGACAACAACAACAAAAAGAGCTTCAAAGGCGCAAATAAATGAGCACGTTTTCAAAATGGAGTACATTCCATGGAATAACATTGAACTTCATCTTCTAAGAAGTTCCTTTAAAGTAACAGATTTGTCTCGAAACTCTTTCTTAAATAATTGTACTTTAATAAATATTTCAAATTCCAGTTCTCTTTTCAATATCTGGAATTTTCTGCTAATATACTTTCTTCTAAGAAATGCTCAAATTTTTCAAATTATTCTATTCCAAAGAAATTCTTTGCAGAAATACAGATGTAAAAATAAACATCAAATGAGCTATAAAGGGTCTTTCATTAAGAGTGATACTTTATAAAATTGTGTTTCCAAATTCTAATATATTGTATTTTTATGTACTTTCATGTGTGAAAATAGCCAGTACAATTTTTGCAGTTTCACCATGCAGCGAGCCGCTATTAATGTTCAAAAATCGTTTTAGCCTAGAAAATTTAGACGAAAAAATGGGTTGATAGCCAAAAAATTCAATATGAGCTAAAAGTTTTAGGATTAAGTCCTATATATATATAGAATGAATACCGAAAAATTAAAAAAAAAAAATCGGCTTCCATCCAAGATGGCGGATCAACGGTGGCCGCTAAATAATTTCTCCTTGTTTGATTTTTTTCCGCGTATTTATGTCAAAGGTGAATATTTCTTTGTTTCTAAATAAATCAATGCCGTCAGCAAGGATGGCTGTTCGAATCTCATCTTAGGTTCACTAAAAAATTATAAATGTTTTTTAAAAATTGATTTACTTGATGTAAAATAATAGTTATTTAAGGAAATCCCTCTTCCCTATGGAATTTCCACCCTTTGTTGACGACTAGACCAGTAAATTTAGACCAAAAAGTTAGTTGTTGTCGATAGACAAAAAATTCATAATGATCTAAAATTTTCAGGATTAGCTCCTGGCAGTGGCGTTTCCGGACATTTTTCAGGAGGAGGTCCTTTCGGTAATCAATGTCCTTAACATTTGTTGAATGCAGCGAGTGGATTGGTTGCTGCTGATGAAAGAGACTATGACAATGGCAAGGATGTCGGTGAAAAATTACCTTCTACAATTACAGGATGTTCATGCAGGATGTTTGGGGATACCAATATCTGCCACAGACTACACATTGATAATAAGCAATTCAACTGCGATTTTCAGTTCTCTTCAGTTGTTTACCAGGATTGCAGAAACGTCAATCATTCTTATTTCTGTCATAGATTTAGGTTCAGAAATTTCTTTCACAGGGTCGCGAAAATTGAATACCAGTTCAGAATTACATGAAATGTACTATCATTATCAGAAAGCCCAGTCTATCTAGTGTAACTATATTTCTCATTTCTCTCAGAGGGGAGGGGAGGAGGTGTACCTCCTGCCCCTTCCCTGGATTCGCCCTTGCTAAGAACAGCGATTCAAAATAAATATTGTACCGTCTTATTGTCGTTAATCTGTTTGCTCTCATCGATGCGAGGACGCTTTCAGTTGTATGCCAGCGTTTGAGCGAGAGCGCATGCCGTGGCTTGCAGCAGGGGCATTCAAAGAACCACGCCGGGAAGCAACGATGGTTATAGAAGGGATAGTAGTTGACGTCGCTTCATTAACCCTTTGAAGGTCAAGCATTTTCACATCAGTAGAGAAAGCCAACTGGATATACATGCTCAACGCTCAAAAAGTACATCGATCCATTTAACTACTAACAACATGGCGGTCGATCGAATAGCCCATCTGGCGCCACAGACGCAGCTCGCTGCGCGGCCGCACAGCCAGCTGTACCTGAAAACTTGTTTTAGCTGCCATATTGTTGGTAGTTAAATGGATCGATGGCAGCGGTTGCACTTTTTCAGCGTTGGGACCATTCAACTGTATTTTTTGCGACTAGCAGTGAAAGTCCTGAAATAAGGTGGTTTCGCGGAGCAACCTGCGCTCGTCAAAGGGTTAAGATGAGAGGGTGCAGGTTAACACGATTCGT